>OX422214.1:16345445-17545445 GCA_949130495.1 Sambucus nigra
TGAACAGAAAATAATGATCGGCGCTTGACGCGCGTCGCTTTTCATCCTTAATCACTCGTATATTATTATCTACTCATATTATATACGTACTAGTATACTACAACAATCATACACATGTCGCATATAATAACCATCCATTCCTGAGTAATAACTCACCAGATGTTTTCTCTAAAATTCTATCATGTCCCAGGCATGCTCACTCTAACACGGCTACCTCAAGTCGGACTATCTCACATCGAACTTGGGAAAAAAAATCGCAAACGTAGTGGAGGATGTCATATTCCCCCCAAAATTGAGACCGAATATTCAAAGCATCTCACCTTAGAAAATAAATCACGTAATAAAATAGTAGGAGATATGACTTGGGGACTATACTCTCCCTGCTCTTCAAGCCAAGGGACTCACCCACATCGCGCAACCTCCTATGATAGCAATAAAGGGGTATGTATTCCTATAAATATCAATCACACCGATATCTATAAAGCACACAAATATATATATATATATATATATATATATCACTAACCGTATACATGTATTTAATAAAGTCCGGCTAACCCGTGCCTAACACCCGTAGCACTAGCACTAAAAATACCCAAGTCTATATCCCGACTTGTAATTTAATTAATCTCACCTTAATAATTTTGTAATTAAAGTAGTGTCACCAAACTACAATACCCTGACTCATTTATTCGATCCATATCTTCACCCTTTAGAATTTGTTACACGAATTCTCACTAGTAAGTTTAACACCCCTCATTAAATTTAATATTCGATAATTTATTATATATATCTATAATAAATTAAACCGGCTACTCTGTCCCTAACCCCCGTCGCACTTGCTTGGAAATATCCGAGTCAAAACCCTGACCCTTAATTCAATAAATTTGACCTCAATTAATTTTATGTACGTGGTGTCACTCAACCAAAATGCTCGGACTCTCGTACTTGGTCCGTAATTTAACCCTTTGAATTTATTTCACCCAATTTTCGCTATTTAAATTGGCACTCTATATAAATAAATTAAAATCTTAAAATCCACCTCCGAGGGTGCTAAGTATTTTCTCCCTTTAATTTTCACTTAATTAAATCCTTAAAAAAATCCCAAACGAAAACCCAGGTAGACGACGGCAGTGGCCCAAAGTCCCCACTGTCGTTAGAACGACTCCACTAGTCTTTCGAATGACCTGTCTTGCCAAGCGTCCCTTCATCTTCCCCAGATGCTTGTACAGCCATTTTTTACCTACTTAAGCTTTTATTTTAAACCCAGAATGCAACCCAATACTCCCCATCATGTAACGATCCATAAAAAAATTCTCAAACATCATTTGTATGTCTAAACTTCACTGATTTGACAAACCAACAGTTGTAATCCCAGATTTTGGGTTTTTATGATTTCAAACAATCGTTCTCAAAATTTTGATTCTACAATCCCCACCTACTCCATGTTTGCTACTGGATATCTAATATAATCTGAATTCTAACCTTACGAACTCTTAGAATATCATCAATTGCATATTTTAATCTTCATCTTATGCCCAAATCATCAAAACCCATTTCATATAATATCCCACTCCCAAAAATGAATTTCTTTATCACACCCACCATGATATGAATCAAAATATTGCAATTAAATTGAAAGAAAGTTTAACCACTTACCTAAATAAATTCGTAGGGTCTGATTTCCTTTAATGTAGACGAAGATTTGGCTCCCAATTCTTCTTCGTTTGGCTCCCAAAATCTCCCCCAAGTTCTCCCTCTTTACTCCTCTGCAAAACTAGGGTTTTCTTATTAAGATGTGTCTGTGACAAACTCCCTAATGTAGGTTTTATATTGCTAATCCCAAAATTAAGCCTATGGGCTAAGACCAAATGATCCGAACACCCCCGTGTGAGCACGACGGAGACTAAAAATGCCACGAGACTCAATTACTACCCTCGGGTACTGTTTTCCGACTATCTCGACCTATTCGAAATCAACCATGCACTCAAAATCGTCATCCGAGTTACTTTACTAAAATTCTCCTATCTCGACCTTAAATTTACGACATATGTAAATTTAAAAAAAATAACCCGAATTTATTAAATCCTAATTCACTAAATTAATTAAAAATTCCAGATTAATTAAATCCTATATCACCAAATTAAATAAATTATATATCCTCAAAAATATGGGGTATTACATACTGTGGCGCCCCGCTTAATTAAATACCGATTGATCAGTCCTTTATCAAATTAAAATAGGATTTTCATTTGGTTCATTCTTAGCATCAGTGTCGAAACCAAATTAATTACTATCCACCAAATTAATTAAACCGGTGTTAAAATTTTATCTTTTATTAAACATATAAATAGACATGTGAAATAATAAATTCATCCACACCATCAATGCGTTTGAAAACCATGGAAATTAAATAACTACAAGTTTGGATGATTAAGTCATCGGCTATAAATCAAAATCCAACAAAATCATCCAACTGATAAATAAATAATCCAAATACTGAATCTTAAAGTAAACGGGAAACATGCCCTAACTAAAACTGTAACTAGAATGAGATCCCTAATCTAGGAATGAAGAAAATATGAGTCTACTCAAATCTCCTGCATGCATCCACATATGCCGCAGTTGCATATCCCTGGAATAGAATCTCAAATATGGCGTCCCTGTGGCTGGACACCTAAAAGTTTTTTAAAAATATTTCCATCAAGGGTTAGAACCCAAAACATTTTGAAAATATTTAGCAAGTGATTAGGGTTGCAGTAATTAAAATGCATGAATGCTTTTCATATTTAAGCTAGTGTCGCACTCACTTGAGATAATACTTACCCCTCAACTATTGTGAACACCTACCCCTTCTCCTTATAACCCACCTAGCCATCATATCCCGTCTAATTAGCCTTGTTATAACTGCTTCCTGATGCCTTAATCAAACCCGAGTAACTTTTACCAATGATTTATAAGTTATTTCTCACATTAACTTAGTTCCTCCTTTTCAAATATTTACATAACAATTTTCCCATAGTTATAAAGACAATACAATTAACTCCAGGTGTTCTACTCGTATATAAATATTTGCACTATTATATACGTATCAATATACTACTCATTCACACACATTGTATATAGTAATTCATCCTCCTGAGTAAGGACTCACCGGATGTTTCTCTAAAATGTTATCGCCCAAGTATACTCATCCACCCAGAAACCCAGATGTGGTTAGCTTCCCAAATCAGTAAAATAAAAATAGTAAATGTAGTGGAGGCGGCCATAGTTCGCCGAGTGTAAGACCGAATCATACTCGAAGCGTCTCACCTCGAAAAGAATCACAACATAAAATAATGGGGTACATATATATATATATATATATATATATATATATATATATATATATATATATATATATATATATATATATATATATACACTATTGTTGTTTCCTTATATATATATATATACTTAATTTAAACCCGGTTAATCCGTGCCTAACTCTTGTAGCACTAGCCTAAAATATCCGAGTCAATTTTTTGACTCTAAACTTAATTAATGCGCACATAAATTAATTGATTAAAATGGTGTCACTCAACCACAATACCCGAAAACATTAATATATACTTTAGAATTTACCGTCCCAAATTCCATAATTGAAATCTCACCCCTTTTGTCTTCCTCCCGAATTAATTTTTATTCCTCCCCTTTTAAATCCCCAAATTTGAAACAAGTGAATACCACTTTTTTAATCTTTTAAAACCTCTCAGGTCAACAGAAAATTAGGTTGGACTAGGTCAATTTTCCCCATGTCGTTCGAATGACTAACCATTACGTTCAAATGACAGGTGACACCACTCGAACGAGACCCGAGTCATTCGAACGACCCCATGGGTTTCTCTCTCCTTCGTCTTCGACTTCTGGTCATCCACCATGCCTAAAACTTAAACCCAGATTTCCTTACTGCAACCCCTTAATACTCGAACCAATTCTCAACAGATTCAAACCCCCAAATCTATTAGAAACCAACAATACAGTACATAAATTTATGTCCACAATATATTTGATAGATCAATCCTTCTAATTGCCAAATCTACACATAGCATTAATTAAATTGAAAACCCAATTTTATGCATGACAACCTAGCCCAAAATATTTTTACCACACCCACTATGATATGAATCGAAGATTGAAATTTAAATTAAAACAAGTTAACCACTTGCCTTTACTAATTCGTAGGATTTGAATTTCGTTGGGCGTAGATGGTGATTTGAAGAATGCACTTAGTCTCCTTTGATTTGGCTCTCCAAAAATCTCCTTCCTTTCTCCCTTTTTTCTTCTCTGCAGAATTATGGTTTTCTTTATTAATTGTTCTTGGTCCAAACACTCAAATTTAGATTTTCAAATGTTAATCCCGAAATTAAGCTCATTGTCCAATTTAAAATGGCCCAAACACCCTCGTGTGGGCCTGGTTACTCAACTCAACTCAACAAAGCCTTTTCCCAATTATTTGGGGTCGGCTACATGAATCCTATTTTTTCATTCCATTTTGTCCAGTGCAATATCTTCGGTTAAACCACATGATATCATGTCCTTTTTTATAATATCCCGCCAAGTTAATTTAGGCCTACCTTTACCCCTTGGGTTACCATCAATATTAACTAAATCACCCTTCCTTACAGGAACATCCATTGGTCTACGCTTGACGTGTCCAAACCATCTAAGTCGATTTTCTCTCAATTTATCTCCTATAGGAGCTACTTTTACCATTTCACGAATTTGTTAATTTTTAATTTTATCCTTTCGAGTTTTACCACAAATCCATCTTAGCATTCGCATTTCCGCCACACTCGTTTTCTGCACATTTTGTTTCTTGGTTGCCCAACACTCTAACCCATATAACATGGCGGGTCTAATGGCCGTCCTATAAAATTTTCCTTTTAACTTCAAAGGTATACGCCTATCACACAGAACGCCGGTCGGACTTATCCACTTAACCCAGCCTGCTCTAATCCTATGCGTAACATCATCACTAATATCTCCATCTTTTTGTATAATCGATCCTAAATAACAAAAATGATCATTTCTAGGTATTTCTTGACCCTCCAATTTCACCACATCTCCATTTCTCCTCCTATTACTACTAAAATTACACTCCATATATTCTATTTTAGTTCTGCTTATTTTAAATCCTCTTGTTTTTAAAGTTTCTCTCCACAATTCCAACCTAGCATTTATCCCCATCTTAGTCTCATCGACTAAAACAGTATCATCTGCAAATAGCATACACCATGGCACCTCATCTTGTATTTGTCCAGTCAAATCATCCATAACAAGAGCAAAGAGATAAGGACTTAATGTTGAACCCCGGTGTAGTCCTACCGTAATTGAAAATTCACTACTTTCTCCAGCTGATGTTCTTACTGTAGTCATCGCACCATCATACATATCCTTGATCACATCAATATATCTACGAGTCACTCCTCTTTTATGTAGAACCCACCATATTATATCTCTGGGTATCCTATCATACGCCTTCTCCAAATCTATAAAAATCATATGAAAAATCTTCTTTTTCTCTCTATACCTCTCCATTAATCTCCTCAATAAATAGATTGCTTCCATTGTTGACCTCCCAGGCATAAACCCAAATTGATTCTCAAATACTGTTGTCTTCAATCTCAATCTATATTCAATCACTCTCTCCCAAAGTTTCATTGTATGACTCATTAACTTAATACCACGATAATTTGAACAACTTTGTATGTCCCCTTTATTTTTATAAATAGGTACTAAAATACTTTTTCTCCATTCATCGGGCATCCTATTATTCATTAAAATTCTATTAAATAATTTTGTAAGCCATGATACTCCATCCTTCCCTAAGCACTTCCAAACCTCAATAGGGATACCATCTGGTCCTAAAGCCTTTCCTATTTTCATCTTTTTTAGAGCAATCCTGACTTCTGTTGTCCTAATTCTATGAAAAAATATATCTTCTCGAGTCTCCCTAAGTTCCTCTATATCTAATCTACTCCCATTATCTCCATTTAATATCCTCTCAAAGTAGTTTTTCCATCTTTCCATAATTTCATCATCTTTGACAAGGACTCTCTGCCAAAAAATATCCCGAGACCCAATTACTACCCTGTGTACTCTTTTCTGACTATTTTGGCCTATCTGAAATCAACCTTGCACTGAGAATTGACATCTGAATTATTTTACTAAAAGTCCTTATCTTTACCTCAATATAGTCTATCACCGACTCTCGGTTGAGATAAAATAATACCGCGTCACTATCACTCGTTATGACGTATATTAATTAACACTATTCATTAAGTAATTATTTTCCATAAATATTAACAATTAACTTTACTAATTAATATTTAATTAAACTCGTAATAATTTAATTTAAATAAATTATGACACAAGTAATTTAAATTAGCCAAATTAATTAAATATATAATGCTTAAAAATACAGGGTGTTACATACTTTCCCCCCTACAAAGTAATTTCATCCCCGAAATTAGGTCATACGTGTGGCGAATAACTCTAGATACTACTTTCGCATGTCATCCTCCCGCTCCCAGGTCGACTTATCCATACTGGGATATCCCCATTGAACTCTGACAAGTGGTACCACCTTAGACTGCAGCTTATGCTCACTACGATCCAGAATAGCCATTGGTTTCTCCTCATACGAGATATCTGGCTGCAAATCAATCTCCTCGAGTAGAACATGCTGAAAATCTCTCTCGCTCCTTTAATATTTCTTCAGCGACGCCGTATGGAATACTTCGTGTATCCGCTGAAGATGCTTCGATAAACACAGTCTAAATGCTGCTGACCTCACTCTTTCAGTAATAGGTAAAGGTCCCATGTATCTCGATGCTAGCTTCCCCTTCTTAATGAACCTTATGACCCTCTTCATGGGAGACACCTGAACCAACACCTGGTCTCCAACTTCTAACTCCACGTGCCTGTATTCTTCATCGGTATAACTCTTCTGCCCGTCCTGAGTTATATGAATAATCCCTCGAA
The DNA here is from genome assembly GCA_949130495.1 of Sambucus nigra. Lineage (NCBI taxonomy): Eukaryota > Viridiplantae > Streptophyta > Magnoliopsida > Dipsacales > Adoxaceae > Sambucus > Sambucus nigra. Next base: position 16,352,472 of record OX422214.1, read on the forward strand.
TTAGATTTATCTTAGCAGCAGTCTTATGTATTATCTTTGGACCCAATAACATTTTGTCCCTCACCTCTAACCGACAGGCGAGAGAACTACAAGGCGTCCAATAAAGTGCCTTAAACGGTGCCATGCCGATAGTGAACTGGTATGAGTTGTTGTATGCAAACTCTACAAACGAAAGATATCACTCCCATCCTCCATAAATTCCATAATCCACATACTCAACATGTCCTATAACATCTGATTAACCCTCTCAGTCTGTCCGTCGACCTGTGGATGATATGCGGTACTCAACCGCAAGTCTATGCCCATGGCCACCTGAAACCTCTACCAGAAGTGGGATACAAATGTATTATCTCTATCAGACACTATGTTAATCAATACTCTGTGAAGCTTAACTATCTCTACAATAAAAAGCTATGCATACTTCATCATCTCAAAATTGGTGCAAAGTGGTAAGAAGTGTGCCACCTTGGTCAACCGATCCACTATCACCCAAATGGAGTCATGACCCCTCTATGATGTCGACGGTCCTGTACTAAAGTCCATCGAAATAATCTCCCACTTCCACAAGGGAATATCCAGTGGTTGTAGCATCCACGAGGGGCCCTGGTGGTTTACCTTAACCAATTGATAGGTAACACACTTGGAGACAAACTTTTCTATGTCTCTCTTCATCCCTGACAACCAATACTATCTTCTCATGTCTTTGTGATGTACCATAAATCTCAAACTGTGGGATTCAATCATAACAACATGCATTAAATCCTCATCCTCAGGTACAACTAATCTCCTATTAAAATATAGGCCTCCCTCCGAGCTAGTCGAGTAAGACTCTGCACCCTCAACTAATACCAGACGTACCCTATCGTGACGGTAATGGTTCTTCGCCTGTGCTTTCACTACCTGAATGATAATCTTGAGAGTGACAGCTAAAACTGATATGCACGCTCTGAAAACCTTATCCTCGTGTCGTAGCTGACTCCGCTTAGCCTTCTAGACCACGACTAACTCCCCAATAGGTCTCCATCTTAATTCTTCTGCCACGACATTAGCCTTACCAGGATGATATTATATATCAAATTGGTAATCCTTCACGAATTCGATCCATCTCCTCTTCCTCATATTCAGACCCTTCTGTGTGAAGAGATACTAAAGTGTCTTATGATCCGTGAATCATGTAAACCACTCCCGTAATAGAAAGTGTCTCCATATTCTCAGAGAAAATACAACCGCTGCTAACTCCAGGTCGTGGGTAGGGTTATTCTTCTCATGGAACTTAAGCTTTCAAGACACATAAGCTATAGTCCTCTCCTCCTACTATAATATACCCCTAAGTCCCTACAAGAATGCATCCGTGTAAATTCGATATTCCACCCCGCTCCTAGGCAATGCAAGTACTGGCACTGAGTCAACTTGTCCATTAGCTCATCAAAGGCTAGCTAACAGTGGTCACTCCACACAAATGGTACCCCTTTGCATGTCAAGTTTGTCGATGGACCCACTATTTTTCGAGAATCCCTTAATGAAGAGGCTATAATATCCGGCGAAGCCCAAGAAGCTGCGAATATCCATCGGTGTCATGGCTTGTCCCCACTCCCTCACTGTAATACCTTGCTCGGATCAACTGCAATACCCCTATCAAATACAATTTGGCCAAGAAATTGTACCTCTTATAGCCAAAATCCACACTTTCCAAATTTGTCATACAACCGATGGTCCCGAAGTGTCTGTAGAACTCTAGGTAAATGTTCTGCGTGATCCTCCTCCATTCGAGAGTAAAATGGGATGTCATCTATAAATACGATCACGAACTGGTCCAAGAACTCCCTGAATACCCTATTCAAGATATCCATGAACACTGTTGGTGCATTAGTGAGTCCAAACGGCATCACCCTGAACTCGTATGACCCGTACCGTGATAGGAGAGTGATAATGGGAACATCCTCCGCCCGAATACATAACTGGTGATATCTCAATCTCAAATCAATCTTTGATAAGTATGCATCCCCTCTCAACTGATCAAATAGGTCATCGATCCTTGGCGACGGATACTTATTTCGTATTGTAACCTTGTTCATCTCCCTGTAATCCACACATAAGTGAAGTGAACTATCCCTCTTCTTTATAAATAGTATCGGCGCACCCCACGATGATGTACTCCACCGAATGAAACCCTTCCCCAAAAGTTACTGGATATTCTCCCTCAACTCTTGCATCTCTGATGGGGCTATACGATACAGTGCTCGGGCAATCGGCCTCATACCTGAGTCTAGGTCAATAACAAACTAGATCTATCGACTGGGTGGTAACCTCGGTATCCCTTAAAATACGTCGTCAAAATCTCTCACTACTAGAATCGAGTCAATCGAAATCACTACCTCATGTGAGGTATCCTCCTCAATGTAGTATAAGTGGGTAAGCGACCACCACCGAGAACATCTCCTGACCCGGGATTGAGAATACTATAGTCCTCTGGTAAAAATCTACTATTGCTCAGTACCCCGCCAACAAATCTATTCCCAGAATAACATCATATTCCTCCATGTCTAACACCTTAAGATCCATTTCTAAGCTTAGTCTCCCTATAATAATATCCACCCCTCTACATACTGAGTGTATAAGTGACCCACTACCCAACAACGTTTCTACACACAGAAGATGTGTGCTATCTGTCTTTAAAAGACTGGTTGCTCGTACAAATCTAGTAGAAATAAAAGAGTGCGACGCCCCCATCTCAAAAAGTATCCTACCCTCATGACCATGAATAGGAAATGTACCCTCAACTGCAGGCGACGCCTGAGGTGCTTGCGGCATAGGCACATCCTGAACGTTATACACACGCCCGTAATGTATCTTCCCCTGTGGCTGTGGGGCTAGTGGTGCAGGTGCTTGTAAGGACACAAATTTCCAATTGAGTCCTTTACAGTTTTGGCTCAATCAGGATAAAAACATTTGAGTCATAGGATAGTGTTCAAGTTTCTCCATTCAAGCCTATGACGTGTTAGTTGAAGACGTAGCGGCCAAGATTAAAGCTTCATCAAATGCCATGTTTGTAGTACCTTATTTTTACGTCAACAACATGTGTTCCATTTGCTCCTAACGTATGAATTCATCACATATTTATATAGGATATTAGAACAAATATAAATTGGGTGTATTTTTATTTTAAACAAAGGTTTATTTTCAAAAGGTTTCTTTAAAACTTTAAAATAAAGTTTCTGGGCTAAAATCGAATTTTTAAGCTTTCTGGATTTTCGTTCGAAATTGTCGTTCGAACAAGTTTTTCGTTCGAACGAGAATTTCACTCGAATGAGGTTTGCCAACGACTTGCCACTGGAACTTCGTTTGATATTTTCTTTCAAACGAGTTGTTTTGTTCGAACGAGTTTGGCAACGATATTTCCCATCAGTCCACTGGAACTTCGTTAGAAGGGTCGCTCGAACGAGACTTCGCTCGAATGCAAATCTCGTTCGAACGAGATTTTCGGCGGGAAATTTAATTGGAAGTTTTGCGCAATTTTTCACCTCTATCCCACTACTTTTTCCCCACTAACTTTTGATAGACTTATTTAGTGCGGGAACCAACCTTTTCAACTTAACTTTTTCATACTCCACCATCTCCTAGAGAGAGTTTTTGAGAGTTTATTTTCAAATGAAAAGGTTCATGTTTTGAGTGTTTATTTTTCAAGAAAAAATCTTTAAACACTTGTGTTTACACCCATAGTTTGTTTATTCCAAGTTTAATATAAATATCTTGCTTGGAGTATTTGTCACCGGGTTTACTCAACCGAGTCGAAGAGTTCGTTTGGGTTTACTTCTACATTCCATAAAGAAGAAGTTTGTTTGTTTTACTGCGGCATTCTCTCATGGTAAAAGGCACCATGTGTGGATGACGGTGGTTCCTAAAGTCTGATCGGTGGATTCTGAGATCGCGGTGGAGCTCCATGGTTATTCGCTAGGCGTAGGTGTATATAAGAAGGAGTGTCGAGGCTTGGACAAAGTCAAGTCGAGTGTTGTAAGTCTTACTGTCTTGTATTTGTAAAATCGTAATTAGTGGATTTGAGCCTAGGGTCATCCAAGGTTTTTTCCCGTTGTGGGTTTTTCCTCATACATCGTGGCGTAGTGGTTTGTAGTTTATTTTATCTTGTTATATCACCTAGATGCATGCTTAGGGCTAAAAGATAAAATTGGTTTAAATCACTACTCTTGTTTAACTGGTTCTAAAATTAATTTGGGTAATGTTTAATTAATTAGTTCAAGTCATTTACTTTAATTTGATAAATTTGGTTTGGCCTTATTCGTAAAAATGAATTAATTATTTTTGTAGGCAAATTTCTAAGACTTGGATTGGATTAAATTGTTTAAGTGAAATATGTATTTGTTGATTAATTTAATTTCACTTTGAGTTGTGTCTAATTTTAATTTAAAAGAAATTAAAATTTGTTGTTTGTGTACTTGTTTAATTGAACCATCTCGCTTCCGAATTTTTAAAAGGAAATTAAAATTAACTCTTATTCAAAATATTTAAAAATTGGGGGCCTCATGTTCCAACAAGTGGTATCAGAGCATCAATTTAGAAAAACTATCGTTTTCAAATTGGTATCAGAGCCGGAGCACTAATTTATCGCTTCAAAGATCCGTTTTTTGTCTTTTATAATTTTTGTGCTCCTTGTATTTTTAGGTGGTTCATTTTTTTTACTCACTTTAATTTTTTGTAGCTCTCGATGGGACGTCTTAATGATAATTTGTTCATTTCTAATGATAATGAAGTTTTTACTATTCGAGAGGAATTTAACGGGCTTAATAAATGTAATGAAAAATTAAGAGAATTAAATTTGTGATTTGCAAAAAGAATTAAATTTCTTGAAAATGAAAATTCTTGTTTTAAAACTAAAGTTGAGTTTTTGCAAAACTCCCTATCACAAAAAGATATTTTTCGTGAAAAGCTCATGGACATACATTATAATTTTAATATTTTAGAAATGTCCAAGAAAGAGAGTGATAGTCGAGAAAAGACTCTTAGGGACAAGTTTTCTCACATTGAGGGGGAGCGTGATAACCTTCTAGGTGTAATTGAAAATTTAAAGAAGGAGTCCCGCAAATTTGAGGAGTCTAATTTTTACTTGAGTCCGAAATTTTAAAATTAAAAAATGATTCACTTGACTCGAGTAGGAGTTGTAATGGTTCTAGCTCATCTTGTTCAAATACTTCCGTTGCTAAAGCTAAGACCATTACTTGTTTTAGAGGGTCAACTTTATCCAAGGACGTTAGAAAAGATCACACCTTAGGTAACATCCCTCGTGTTTACACATGCTTGCATTGTGGTAGGAAAGGTCACCTTAGGTCATTTTGTTTTGATCTTAAAAGTAGCCCTAGGAATTCTATGTCTAGCATTTCATTAGTCCCCAAATCCCATCATTTTAAATATACATCTATATGGGTTGGGAAATCATTTTTAGAAGTGCTAGATATTATATTGGTTGATTCTCACTTGCTTTCACATGAAACCTCCCTTGCCAAATCTAAAGGTTGAATTTATTACTTATTTGCATACTTTAGCTTTTTTGCTTCATGCTATATTTTCATGCTAATTGTATGCTTGTTTAATCATTTTCTAGTCTATGCTCCATGCTTAATTACATGCCAGAATAATGATTTTTGTTTATCTTTTGTATTATACTTCTTTCATTTTAGTTTTCATTAAATGAAAAAATACAAAAAGATTTTTGTTTATCATTTGTGTTTTACCTTTTTAGTAATTTAAGATTATTGAAAAATACAAATGATTTTTGTGTGTATTTTGAGTAAATTTTTTTTGGTTAAAAATTTTCAAATACTCAAAAAGATTTTTTTGTGTGTGTGTATTTTAGTTTAACACACTCTATGTGGTATACACTTGTGTTAGAATCCCTTCTTTTTCGCTTCCATGTGGTTAGAACTTTTGGTTTAGATTGTCAATCCTTATTATGTTCTTTACATGCTTACATGGAGTAGTTGGATTTTGTGTTGATTTAAATGGATTCTATTCACACATGCATGAGCTCTGTTGAAATTTAATCGTCACATGTTATATTTAATCTTTGTGAGGTGTTCTCCTAGCAATCTTGTCATCTACATATTTGTGACCTAGGAGGACTAGTGCGTGTCAAAATCCGTTGCATATGAGATGTATGAGATATGAAATTAATATATATAAATTTGCACGGGGGAGGGATCTGAAAGAAAATATCATCCTTTGCGAGTAAGAAACCATTTGGAATGGACCTAAAAGAAATACATGGCCCAAAGGCCTAAAAGATTAATGGCATTAAAAGAAAAATAGTTGCCAATGCCTATTTTTTTTAGTTGATTTATTCATTCAAAAGATTAAACTCTATATGCTTAAATTGAGGGAGTTTGTATGGTATATCAACGGTTTGCACAATGTCTGTTTATCCTAGTTGTACTTTTAATGTCATGACTCTATTGGTTTGTAGAATCATCAAAATTCTAGGCTTGTATGCATTGTGTATGTTTGTTCATTGAGTTCAATCTATATTGTCACATGAGGTTATATGAAAATCTGATAAAGTTTTCAATCAAATGAGAACTCCGTGAACATATTTTAAGTGTTTGGGTATAAATTTAATTGTTACTAGTTCACACCCCTACACTTTCGTTTCCACATGACACATTTTTGTCATAAGAGTGTGAAAAACTTATTGTATGTTGTGTCATTTGTGGGTTTCTATCTATATATATGTGCGTGTGCTTTTTTGCTATATTTTAGCGTATTTATATATATGATATTTCTTTTGTCTTTGCCTTGCTATCTAGTCCATCTATGCTTCTACTTCATAATTGGTATCTATCTTGTTGAATTTTTGTTGATATCTTCTTTGTTCTTATCACTTTAAGCTTCATCGTGTTTAAATTAGTTCTTATCCTTTGTCTATTCCTGAACAAAAAGGGGGAGAATGATAGGGGGGAGAAATGGTGTATATTCCTATTGTACTCATATCTTAGTTTGGGGGAGATTTAACTTAGGGGGCGTCGGAACCTTCTCAGGTAGATCAAAGTTGATAAAGTGGAGAATTAATTTAGGGAGAGTATTTATTTTATATGCATTTAATATTCTTATTCCCTATGCGTTTGATAGTTTGCTTAAGTGTGCATGAATTCTTCTAAATGGCAACTTTTATCGATTACAAAGATATTGATCCTTGGTTTTTTGAGTCAAGCTATGTAATTTTTATTTTGGGTGGGACATTTTTATAAGTCTAGTAGAGTTTGACGGCCCTTTAGGGTTTTTGTTTGGTTTTTGTCCAAGAATTGCCAAAGGGGGGGATTTGTAAGGACACAAATTTATAATTTAGCCGTGTGTAGTTTTGGCTCAATTCTGGACAAAAACATTTGAGTCATAGGATAGTGTTCAAGTTTATCCATTCAAGCCTATCCCGTATTAGTTGAAGACGTAGTGGCCAAGATTAAAGCTTCATCAAATGCCATATTTTTAGTGCCTCGTTTCTATGTCAACAACATGTGTTCCATTTGCTCCTAAGTTATGAATGCATCAAATATTTATATAGGAGCTTGGAACAAATCTTAATTGGGTGTATTTTTATTTTAAACTGAGGTTTATTTTCAGAAGGTTTCTTCAAAACTTTAAAATAAAGTTTCTGGGCTAAAATTGAATTTTTAAGCTTTCTGGATTTTCGTTCGAAATTGTCGTTCGAACGAGTTTTTCGTTCGAACGGGAATTTCGTTCGAACGAGGTTTGCCAACGACTTGCCACTGGAACTTCGTTTGATATTATCGTTCGAACGAGAATGTCATTCGAACGAGTTTGGAAATGAGATTTCCCATCAGGCCACTGGAACTTCATTAGAAGGGTCCTTTGAACGAGACTTCGTTCGAACGAAAATCTCGTTCGAACGAGATTTATGGCGGAAAATTTAATTGGCAGTTTTGCGCAGTTTTCACCTCTATCCCACTACTTTTTCCCCACTAACTTTTAACAGACTTATCTAGTGCGGGAACCAACCTTTTCAACTTAACTTTTTCATACTCCACCATCTCCTAGAGAGAGTTTTTGAGAGTTTATTTTCAAATGAAAAGGTTCATGTTTTGAGTGTTTATTTTTCAAGAAAAAATCTTTAAACACTTGTGTTTACACCCATAGTTTGTTTATTCTAAGTTTCCATACAAATATCTTGCTTGGAGTGTTTGGCACCGGGTTTACTCTATCGAGTCGAAGAGTTCGTTTGGGTTTACTTCTATATCTCATAAAGAAGAAGTTCGTTGGTTTTATTGCGGCATTCTCACATGGTGAAAGGCACCATGTGTGGTTGACGGTGGTTCCTAAAGTCCGATCGGTGGATTCTGAGATCGCGGTGAAGCTTCGTGGTTATTCGCTAGGCAGAGGTGTATACAAGAAGGAGCGTCGGGGCTAGGACGTAGTCAAGTCGAGTGTTTTAAGTCTTACTATCTTTTATTTTTAAAACCGTAGTTAGTGGATTTGAGGCTAGGGCCGTCCGAGGTTCTTTTCCGTTGTGGATTTTTCCTCAAACATTGCGGCGTAGTGGTTTGTGGTTTATTTTATCTTGCTATATCACCTAGATGCATGCTTAGGGATAAAAGATAAAATTGGTTTAAATCACTCCTTTTGTTTAGTTCGTGCTAAAATTAATTTGGGTAATGTTTAATTAATTTAGTTCAAGTCATTTACTTTAATTTGATAAAATTTGGTTTGGCCTAATTTGCAAAAATGAATTAATTATTTTGGTAGGCAAATTTCTAAGACTTGGATTGGATTAAATTGTTTAAGTGAAATATGTATTTGTTGATTAATTTAATTTCACTTTGAGTTGTGTTTAATTTTAATTTAAAAGAAATTAAAATTTGTTGTTTGTGTACTTGTTTAATTGAACCATCTCGCTTACGCACCTTTAAAAAGAAATTGAAATTAACTTGTATTCAAAAGATTTAAAAATTCATGTTCCAACAAGTGGTATCAGAGCATTGATTTAGAAAAACTATCGTTTTCAGTGTTGTTGGAGGCCTCTATGCCTGTTGCCCCTGTTGGACCCCCTATTGTTGTCATATCGCTCTCTGAGGACATTCTTTCCTTATATGCCATGTCTGGCAGCAAATGAAACATCACCCTTGAAAGCTCCCCTTTCCCTGATGAGGTTGTCCATGATGCTGGTCCTAGTGGCCTCAGCCCTCCTGGCCTCCCCTATTATTCCCTTGGCCCTGACTGCCCTGGGGAACCTGCTGTTGATGATGAGGATCCTGCTAGCTCTGCCAAAAACCCTTCCCATTTGGTCTGTAACTCCCAAATCTAAATCTCTTGGAAGAATCTCCCTATCGGGAGTCCTACCCCTACTGTTCTCCTCTGTTAACAGTACCGCCTCATGCCTTGCCCTGCTAGCTGGGCTTAATTATTTTCCATAAATTCTCCACATCTATTCCTTTAATTTTGGTATTTTTATGTTCCCTTGCATTATAATTTATATGGATTTATCTCGTATTTATGCTAATAACCCATTTTGGCAAGTAATTTGTGTTTTGTGTATCTAGAAAGTGCGAAAGAGAACTCGAAACAGTGAAGAAAACCAAGAAATGGGGAGTTCAAGAGTATTTTCCTAAATTTGCAGCCATATTCCGAAGGTGGGTACAACTAGAAAGTTGAAGTGCTCGAAATTATAAGAACACTAAAAAAAATGGCACCCCAATTTAAGGTACGGTGAAGAACTTATGCCCATTTGAAGTTAAGAAAGAAATCCAAGGAAAAACTGTTAAGGCCGAACCGAATCGATGGACCAGAACTGAAGAGGTTCGCCTTTTGTCATGCTCTAGATCCACTACAAAATTAGTCACACTTTTAAAGTGTGACAAATTGCCAGATACGAGGTTTTTATTTTGTCCTTATCTTTTAGCCAAAAGAATTTTATGTTTTGGGGACTCTTCTAAATGACTTCTAACCTATATGTTTAGTAATTAAGGTTCTTTTAATTCAGATTTCATTCATGTAAAATCTCCTAATCAAGGAGGAACATCTAGGAGAAGAATTTACATATTTTTCACCTTAAATTCAAGAGCTTTTCCATTTTTTTTTCAAGATTCGATTTCTTCTTGCATCTTCATGTTCTTTAATCTTTGTAACCTTTATTTTTAGCACTTTTATTATTATTTCATTATGTTTTCATGCATGTTAATGTGTTTTTACGTAGAGATTTATAATACCACGTCTGGCAAGATTTCTAAGGGTTGGGATGCATGAACCCACCCGATGCGATTTGCATGACTATAAAATTAGTCCTCTAAATTAAATAAATGATTGAATCGTGTTGATTGGTTGTGACAACGGTCGTAGGGATTTTTACCTCATTTGCCCTAGGTAATCGGGGTGTTTAAGAGTGCAACACACGTGTTAGCTATGTCGACACTGCTTTATTCTTACTCTTGATTATGTATGATGCGGGCTTGTACCCTCATATATGTAATGATTGAGATTAATAAAGACTGGGTTTAATCAATTATCTAATTTACGACTTATTTTATATCATGTAAACATACTAAGGTTTGGGGGATTGTATTCCAATATATTTTCTCATTCATTTTACTTAGTTCTTAATTAATTTAGTCTTGCATGCTTAGTTTAATTTTTAGTTCAATTGATTTGAATTTACTTGATAGAAATTTTCCCACTTTGATCATTTTTCATTTCTTTTTAGAGTCAGTTGGGGTTGATCGTCTTACCATTCTTTGCCACGAGTATTAGTCATATTTCCCTGTGGATTCGACCTCGTCTTATCGGGTTTATTACTAACGCGACATTCTTGAACTTGAGCCTATATCAGCACGCACACTAGATACACATTTGTGGTCGCATCAAGTTTTTGGTGTTGTTGTCGGGGATTTAGGTAGACTGTAGGTTAGATCGAGTTAATCTAAAATTCATTAAAATTCAAAACAAATTCAGAACATACAAAAAAAAATCGAAAAGATACAACATCTCTCAGAAGACCGTTCATGAAAAATCCGCAACAAACTCCTCAATCAACTCCAAATTGCATTTATGAGAATCCGTTAGTTGTGTATGATCCTGATAGCCCACATACTCCTAACATACCTCAGTTTTAGGTTCCACATCCTACACCAACAAACTCCATAGCAGGTTACACTTTGAGTGATCCTTTGAATTACCCTTCGAGTTACCCATTAGGTTACACTCCCATCACACCGAGTGAAGATATTGAGTCACTTGAAGAGAGAGACATGCCTCATCAAACTAGTCATGGCACGGGTGAGGGAGAGGCACAGTATCGCCCTTTGAGATAATTCTTATATCCCGAGCGATCAGTCACTCCGGGATGCATTCTACTCCCGTACAATGCAGGGAAATTTCACTTTAGGAATGGGATGATCCAAATACTTCCAACTTATCATGGAATGGAGTCGGAGAAACCATATCTCCATGTTCGTGAGTTCGAGGAGGCGTGCGAGACCTTTAGCGATCAAACGTGCACGAAAGATGTAATCTGTCTCAAGACTTTTTCCTTTCTCTCTAAAGGATAAAGCTAAGACCTGGCTATGGAATGAGTTATAATCCAATTTCCTCAAAAAGTTCTTTCCTCCGCATCGAACGAACTCCATTAAGGCTTTAATTCAAACTTTTTGACAACTAGAAAACGTGCCAGTCGATAGATGTCATGATCATTTTAACGAGTTAGTCACTTCATGCCCTCACCATGGTTATGATAAACAGTAACTTATATCATTCTTTCATAATGGGCTAAATATCAACTCCAAGCAACACGCTAAAACTATGTGTGATGGACCATTTTTTGATATAGATGCTAATGATGCTGAGATCCACCTTACGTATGTCGTCGAGACTACTCAAGCATGGGAGACATCTGATCATAATGTCCAAAATCGGCCTCGACAAGCGTCCACCACCCCTTCTGCGTCCGATCTATACCTCGTAGACAAATATACTTTGTTACACCATTGACTTGACCAATTGGAGAGGAGCATGAGAGAAATACTCGAAGTACGGGTAAGAGAAGCAACCAGCTTCATCCACGCCCCATAAGAAAGGTGTGTTCTATTTGTGAGGTGGGACATTCAACAGGAATCCCAACGATACCCGCATACAAACTTATGCTTCAAGAACAAGTGAGTGAGTAGGAGGATTTAAGGGTAATTTCGATGCCCCGCATGGGAATTCTTACAACCCTTCATGGAAAAAACATCCTGGTTTTGGCTACGGGAAATAACACGCTGCGATGAATCCTACTTCACATGTTGCCCTACCTCTACCCCTCCTCAATTTCAACAAGCGCCACCTATGCAGCCATAAATGCAAGCACCACCTCTGGGCCCATATATTACCCCATCGCAGAGATCTCTTGACGATAATTTAAACCAATTCATCCTATCGCAAAACGCAACCAATGCTAGGTTTGAGCGTATGTTCATTGAGATGAATACGACTATCTCTAAGTTGCAAGCATCATTAAGTGTCCAAGAGAACGGTAAATTTTTAGCCCAAGTCCAAAGGTCAGTCTAGTGTTAACGCTACCTCCCACGAGCATCGTGAGCAATGTAGTGCGATTAACACTCTTCGTAGTGTGAGAGTGGTTGACTTGTCACCTCTTCCATGCAATAAGTAAAATGAAAAGTATATTTCTCCCTGTATGAAAGAGGCCGAAGATGTCCCTGTGAAAAAGAGCGGTAATGATGACACAGGAGGGCCACAAGTGGTGGTAAAACCTCTGACTGTGTCCCCATATCCTCAATGGTTGGTCCCTCAATCCAAAGAGACTTCTCGAGATGATGTCCTAGACGTTCTTAAGCAAGTAAAGATCAATTTACCTTTTTTTGAAACTATCCAGCAAATTCTGGCGTATGTTAAGTTCCTTAAGGACTTACTCACGGTGAAACGAAGGTTGAAGGTAAAGAAAAATATATTTCTAACACATAACGTCAGCTCAGTCCTGTTGAGTAATCTTCCACTAAAATATAAAGATCCAGGTGCACCCACCATTTCATGCATCATGGGGAATGACCAAATAAAGAGAGCGCTAACAGATTTAGGGGTCAGTGTTAGCATTCTCCCCTATTCTCACAACTATGACTCTCCAACTCACAAATCGTTACGTGGAGATGCCTCGGGGAATTATCAAAGACATGATCATCCAAATTGACACTTTCTACTTCCCGGTGGAATTAATTATTTTGGATGAGGAGCCATTCAGTCTCCCGAGCAATCATGTTCCTGTCATCCTTGGTCGCCCATTATTAGCTATGGATAATGCACTTATCAATACTCGAAGTGGGCGAATGCAATCAACATTTGGGAACATGGCCCTGGAGAAAAATATCTTCAATAACATTAAGAACGAGGGAAACAAAAGCGAACCGCGAGAAATAAATCTTATTGAGGAAGCACATGAGCATGAGAGAACTCATAAGAGAGAGCCATTAGGGATAATCCTTGTTGCACCAAGTGAGAACAATGATTGTGATGTTAAACAAGAAGTAAGAGAGGTGTGTTAAGTGACCGCGAGCGAGAGCGAGAACGTAGGCATTAGCGGGACAAATATATTTGGGGAGATTAAAAGAGAGGATGCAAAAATTAATCATGAGAAAGAGTTAGGTGATAGGAGTCTAGAGGACTTTGAGAAAGAATTCGGCCAATGGATGAGAACATTAATGTCGAAGTCCAACCATTATTGGACTCTTTTAGTCACTTAGGAGAAAGAGATTGGAAAGAAAAAATAGATTAATTCCTTCTTTGTGGCCAACCACCCATACCACTTGAGTCCTCTAATGCGATTGAGGAAAAGACTCAAGTATCGTCCGATTTAGAGCCCGGCCCATGAACTCCTAAAACTAAAAGAAATCGAGATGTCCCCTCCAAGTCAGTGCACGTAGGCAAAGATTTGATTACGCACCACGAGTATCCCTTCCCAGTGAGTCATCTCGAGACCCAGGGTCTCTCCCTTATCTATGCGACTGGGCCTAACTTGTTCTGACTATTTACTTATGACAGGAAAATGGGGGAGACTAGGAGAGAAAAAAAACCCGTACAAGGGGTCGGGTGAGTTTGTGGAGAGATGAGAGGTCGACGCACCCCCGACGCGTATGGGGTGATTTTTGTTGTATTTTTGAGTCATGTGTTAGTGTCATTTAGTGTCTTTTTTCATTTTAAATATTTGTTTGTTCTATTTGTCACATTGTTATTTGATCTTCTTTAGATTTTAGTCCTTTTGCTTGAGGACAATGAAAAAGTCTAAGTTAGGGGGGGGGGGGGGGGGGGTGACAAGTGCGTGTTTCTAAAACTTCACAAAATTTTAAAATGCTAAAAAAAAAATTAGAAAATTTCAAAAATTTTCAGAAAAATTGAAAATTTTTAAAAAAGCCAAAAATGTTTTTCTTCAAAATAAATGAAAATTGGAATTTAAAAGCTTAAAAAATGTCACTAATTTTTTGTCTCAAGTTGTAAAGAAATCAAATGCACAAATCCGAAATTGATTAAAGATGGAAATTTAGCGAAAATTATCGACTTAACGAATAAGTGTGGAGATTAACCAACCCGGTGAAAATTCGAGCCTATCACTTTTTGCGAGTTTTTAAATCAATCTGAGTTAATGGTTAACTCAAAATTCATTTTAGCGTTTTAAAAAGTTGTTGAGGATCTCAATACCTTTACTTGGAACAGTTACGGGAAACGTGTACAATGTTATCTCGAAAAGCGTGCTAAATATATCTCTAACATATTCCGATCATGAGATATTTTCACCATAAAAATTATGTCTTTCAATTTTGTGTGTGTGACCTTGTGTCCAATGCATTTACTCTTATAAATCAAACATACCGAGAGAAATAGCCACAATCCGAGTGATTCATTTGTGAGAGCATCTCGTGAGATTTTGAAATCAAAGAGAATTTTCGAAAAGTAACGTAATGATCAATCAGTGGAAAGTTGAGGTTTGATTTTCAGCTTCACACACACACACTATGAGTTGAAACTTATGAATATGAATTTACGGTGACCATTTTTGGGATTTTAAATTGTACAATTTTTAAATATTTTGAGCTTTTCTTTGAGTCAAAAACTAATTTTGTGGGTATATTCATTGCAAACCCTCACGAGACAACACTAATCGTACTAGGGTAACCTAGGGGTTTAACGGGTTGTTGCATGCGCTAAATGCAATCGCTTGCCTGCAAAAAAGGTATTCTCTCCTAATAAATTTTTTGAACAGTCCTTGACTCATTCTCTTATGCTTTTGTATTGCTCGGGACGTGCAAAGTTCTATGTTAGGGGGATTTGATTAGGCATAAATTCTTCACATTTATCCCCTTAATTTCGGTATTTCTATATTCCCGTGCATTGTAATTTATATGGATTTATCTTGTATTTATGCTACTAACCCTTTTTGGCAAGTAATTTGTGTTTTGTGTATCTAGAAAGTGCGAAAGAGAACTCGAAACAGTGAAAAAAAATCAAGAAATGGGGAGTACAAGAGCATTTTCATAATTTTTCAGTCATATTCTGAAGGTGGGTACAAATAGAAACTTTAAGAGATCAAAATTACAAGAACACTGAAAAAAATGGCACCCCAATTCGAGGTACGGTGAAGAAGTTATGCCCATTAGAAGTTGAGAAAGAAATCCAAGGCAAAACTGTTAAGGCCGAACCAAACAGATGGACCAGAACCGAACCGGTTCACCTTTTGTCATGCACTAGATCCGTAACAAAATTAGTCACGCTTTTAAAGTGTGATAAATTGCCAAATACGAGATTTTTAGTTTTCCCCAAGTTTTATGTTTTGGGGACTCTTCTAACCTATATATTTGTCATTAGGGTTCTTTTGATTCAGATTTCATTCATGTAAAAGCTCCTAATCAAGGAGGAACATCTAGGAAAAGAATCTACATATTTTTCACCTTAAATTCAAGAGATTTTCGAGTTTTTTCTTCAAGATTCGATTTATTCTTGCATGTTCATGTTCTTTAATCTTGGTAACCTTTATTTCCAGCACTTTGAGTATTATTTCATTATGTTTTCATGCATATTAATGTGTTTTTACATAGAGATTTATAATACCATGTCCGACTAGAATTCTAAGGGTTGGGATGTATGAACCCACCCCGATTCGATTTGCATGAACATAAAATTAGTCCTCTAAATTAAATAAATGATTGAATCATGTTTATTGGTTGTCACAACCGTCGTGGATCTTTTTGCCTCATTTGCCCTAGGTAACCGGGTAATTAAGAGTGCAACGCACGTGTTAGCTATGTCGACACTGCTTTATTCTTACTTTTGATTATTTACGATGCGGGGTTATGCCCTCATATATGTAATGCTTGAGATTAATAAAGACTGGGTTTAATCAATTATCTAATTTACGACTTACTTTAAATCTGTTAAACATACTAGGGTTTGGGGGATTGTATTCTAACCTACTTTCTCATTCATTTTAATTAGTTATTAATTAGTTTAGTCTTCCATGCTTAGTTTAATTTTTTGTTCAATTGATTTGCATTTAGTTGATAGAAATTTTCCCACTTCGATCATTTTTTGTTTCTTTTTAGAATGTTGGTCATCACGAGTATTCGTCCTATTTCCCTGTGGATTCGATCCCGTCTTACCGGGTTTATTACTAACACGACAGGCTTACACTTGAGCCTATATCAGTACGCACACTAGATACACATTTATGGTCACATCACTCAACTCCTCTCTTGCTTTTCTTTGCGTGGAAACAAAAATCTTGGTAGTGTAATAGGGTTGCATTAATGACATCAGTATATGTCACCAGTACTGGGTTACCGATCAAGTGTTGCCTAATCCTCTAGGCTACTCCAACTATAAACCTTGATTTCTTCTGCTCCTCATTGCTCACCTCGTCTAGAACAAAATTACCTAAACGGGTGAACTCCTCCTCATACTATGCAATGGAGTGATCACCTTGGGTTACCTCACTGAACTTCTTTCGCATCTTAACCTCCACTACTGGCGAAAAACACTTGCAGTCAAACCACACACAGGACTTAGCAATCATCATCATATCTCTCTCCTCGACGGTGATAACTGACTCCCACCATTGCAAGGCTTCTCTAGTAAGCCTAAAAGTAGCTAACATCTGCTTTTATGTCTCACTGCACTCCATCATACCCAGATGGCACTGGTTATTCTTCTTCCACTGATATGCCTCAACCACATTAGAACTATCCTGAAACTCGGGCGGGTGGCCCTTGTGAAATGTCTATATGACCCTATTCCAAGTAGTTGGACCTAGTTGGGGTTGGATCATAGGTGTCACTGGCGATTATGGTTGGGGTTATGGGAAATAATCGGCGATAGCAATCATAGCTGCATTGACCGCTTGGGCCACAATCTCTGCCACCTGTGCATTCGCGGTACCTGTGGGTCGTGGTGAGCCTCCTTCACCTCATCCCTGGCCAATGCTCTAGCTACTCATTTTCTCCTCAGTGGCATCGAAAAATAGATCGAATTGTATAAGTAACCCGTTTATACTAAATCTAATAACATAAGCATAATGTGTCCAAACATGCAAAGCTAAAGCAACAGTCCTAATAATAGCGTTTTATATCAAAAGAACCATACGAAGATATCATAATAAGTCGTATAGACCCTATCGACACTAGAAACTGATTCTCTGATACCATCTGTGACAACTCGCTGAATTAAATGTCGGTTGATCAGTCCTTTATCAAATTAAAACGGAATTTCCATTTGGTACATTCTTAGCATCATTGTCGAAAAAAAATTAATTACTATCCACCTAATTAATTAAACAGGTGTCAAAATTTTATCTTTTATTAAACATATAAATAGACATGCAAAGTAATATAATAAATTCATCCACAGGATCTATGAGTTCGATAACCATGGAAATTAAATAACTAAAAGACTTAACGATTAACTCATCGGCTATAAATCCAAATCCAACAAAATCATTCAAATGATAAATAAATAATCCAAATACTGAATCTCAAAGTAAATGGGAAACATGCCCTAACTGAAACTGTAACTGGAATGAGATCCCTAATCTAGGATTGAAGAAAAGATGCGTCTACTCAAATCTCCTACATGCATCCACATATGCCGCAGCTTCGTATCCCTGGAACATAATCTCAAATATGGCGTCTCTGTAGCTGGACACCCAAAAGGTTTTTAAAAATATTTGCAGCAAGGGTTAGATCCCAAAACATTTTGAAAATATTTAGTAAGTGATTAAGGTTATAGTACTTAAAATGCATGAATGCTTTTCATATTTAAGCTAGTGTCACACTCACTAGATCACCCCTCAACTATTGTGCACACCTACCCCTTCTCCTTATAACCCGCCTAGCCATCATATCCCGTCTAATTAGCCTTGTTATAACTACTTCCTGATTCCTTACTCTAACCCGAGTAAATTTTACTAATAATTTATAAGTTATTTCTCACATTAACTTAGTTACTCATTTTCAAATATTTACAGAACAATTTTCCCATAGTTATATAGACAATACAATTCACTCCAGCTGTTTTACCCATATATAAATATTTGCACTATTATATACTTATCGATATACTACTCATTCACACACATGTTGTATATAGTAATCCATCCTCCCGAGTAAGGACTCACCGGTTGTTTGTCAAAAATGTCAATCAAGGTATTCTCATCCACCCAGAAACCCAGATACGGTTAGCTCCCCGAATCGGTAAAATAAAAATAATAGACGTAGTGGAGGCCGCCATAGTCCCCTTAGTGTAAGACCAAATCATACCAAAAGTATCTCACCTCAAAAATAATCACAGCATAAAATACTGGACGTTGTAACTTGGGGATTATACTCGCCCTGCATTCACTAGACAGAGATTCACCCACATCGCGCAACCTCCTATGATAGCACTGGAGGGATATGTAATTATAACAATATCTTACACTAATATTTATAGAGCACACAATTATATATATATATATATATATACACACACACACACACACATACACACACACATATACACACACACACACGCAAAGTCTCCTGTAAGGACTCCTTATGATGCAGACCCCGGTACATACCATTTTTTTAAAAAAGTAACAAAATGAATTTTTTTTATGAAACTTCATTGTTATGATGCACATGGTTAGATGATCATCTCCAAATTTCTTCATCACAAAATTCAATTAAAGACCCGTTGAGCTGAGGTGATATGTAAAAAATTGTATAAATATTCATTTTCAACCGTTGAAATGTTGGGTCGGCGCTAGCCACTTTATTGATTGAATTTTTTTATGAGACTTCGTGGATATGATCTTCTCACTGTCGAGATCATATCAATGAAGTTTCATAAAAAAAATCGATTAAAAAATGGGTGAGATGATCGCCAACATTTCAACGGTCGAAAATGCATATTTATACCATTTTTTACATATCCCCTCATCTTAACGGTTTTTTTATTGAATTTTTTGATGAAAAAAATTGGAGATGATCTTCTCACCGTGGAGATCATATCCATGAAGTTTCATAAAAAAATTCATTATTTTACTATTTAAAAAAATGGTATGTACTAGGGTCTGCACCATAAGGAGTCCTTATAGGAGGGAGCATATATATATATATATATATATATATATATATATATATATATATATATATATATACTTAATTTAAACCCGATTAATCTGTGCGTAACTCCCATAGCACTAGCCTAAAATATTCGAGTCAATTTTTCGACCCTAAACTTAATTAATTCGAACATAAATTGTTAGATTAAAATGGTGTCACTCAGCCATAATACCGAGACACTTTAATTCATACTTTAGAATTTATCATCCTAAATTCCATAATTTAAATCTCACCCTTTTTGTCTTCCTCCCGAATTAATATTTATTCCTCTCTTATTAAACCCCTAAATCTAAAAGAACTGAATATCCCCTTTTGAAACTTTTAAAACCTCTCAAGTCAACAGAAAATTAAGTCGGACTAGCCAATTTCCCCACATCATTCGAACGAAAATTAACACCACTCAAATGATACCCAGGTCGTTCAAATGAACCCATGGGTTTCTCTCTCCTTCGTCTTCAACTTCTAGTCATCCTCCATGCCTAAAAGATAAACCCAGATTTCCTTACTGTAACCCCTTAACACTCGAACCAATTATCAACATATTTAAACCCCCAAATCTATTAGCAACCAACAATACAGTATATAAATTTGTCTCCACAAATTTTCTTGAGAGATCAGTCCTTCTAAATGCCAAATCTACACGTAGCATTAATTAAATTGAAACCCAATTTTATGCATGACAACCCAACCCAAAAGATTTTTATCACACCCACTATGATATGAATCGAAGACTGCAATTTAAATTAAAACAAGTTAACCACTAGCCTATACTGATTCATAGGAACGGAATTTCATTGGGTTTAGATGGTGATTTGAAGAACTCACTTAGTCTCCTTTGATTTGGCTCTCCAAAATCTCCTTACTTTCTCCGACTTTTCATCTCTTCATAATTATGGTTTTCTTTTTGAATTTTGTTTGCTCCAACTTCTCTAATTTGGGCTTTATAATATTTTTCTTTTAGAGTTGTGTCTACTCTAAACTCTCAAATTTAGATTTTCAAATTTTAATCCCGAAATTAAGCTTATAGTCCAATTTAAAATGGCCCAAACACCCCCGTGTGGCCCTTGTTATGCCTAAAAATGTCCTGAGACCCAATTATTACCCTCGGGTACTCTTTTTCGACTATTTTTGCTTATCTGGAATCAACCGTGCACTCAAAACTGTCATCCAAATTACTTTACTAAAACTCCCTAACTCTCCCTCAATGTAGTCTATCCCGACTCTCGGTTGAGATAAAATAATATCTCGTCACTATCACTCTTTATGACGTAAATTAATTATTACTATTAACTTAATAATTATTTTCCATAAATATTAACCATTGACTTTCCCAAAAAATATTTAATTAAACTCATAATAATTTAATTCAGTTAAATTACGACACACAAGTAATTTAAATTAGCCGAATTAATTAAATATATAATGCTAAAAAATACAGGGTGTTACACATACGTCTCTCCTTACAAAGGAATTTCGTCGTCAAAATTAAGGTTAGTCTAGTACTCCCAGCCTCGAATATTTCCCTATTCACATGCCCCTATGATCGCTACACATATATCTACCCCTTCTAATTGCAAATTATATTAAAATTAAATTAATTTCCCAGGGTGTCCATACACCTTGTACCCATGCTTAACTGCACAAATGTTACTCGGCTCTACTAGCCTTACATCGTAATATAACTTTCAACTCACAGTTATAAACACATATATGTATAATAACCAAGGTACCAAACCCATGTCCTAATGACCACACATCTCCCCACTTCCAATGTTACGCTAAGTTTCATGCGTGGGATGTCTCTCAAAGAAAAAACCCAATTAAGGAACCCCCCGATACACTACTACCTAACATTGTCAATTGTTGAGATCCATTAGGCCTTCAGTCCATAGCACGTACCCCCAAATTCACATCTCCTAACACAAAAGTATTCTCGTCCACTCTCATGTTATAAAACACATCAGATAATAGGACGCCCCTTACTATCACTAGTTTCTTAGCGTGAATCAATCATGAGCTATATCTCCCCACTCTATAATAAGCCTTATGCACCCTGAATCCCATCAGCAAATGTCTCTACTCCCTGTGATTAAATATAATAATACAAACATTTTCTTACAAGTCTATTTTGCAACACACTGTAACATATATACACGTATATATAGGCTAGACCCTCCTTCAGGTGATAACTAGCATAGGTAAATCATACCTTGGAACGGCAAACACAAAGTCTCACCATACTATATACTATAACCCAAACATCCCAGCATAATTATCACTAACATCACATACGTAACATACTTATCTCAAGCTCAGCTTCTCACTCTTGACGTGGTTATATCATACAGGTATTCTTGATTAACCCACAATTTGGAATTTTATTCTTCTCGATACTGCCCAACCCATTAACTTGTGGTACATAAGTTTTCTCAGTGCTTCCTTCGCAGTACTCCCCGGACCCACTAACCATATATCGTAATATCTCTTAGCTTAAAGTATTTCTTTTACACGTTCAATAATTCAACATTTAAAAGAGATACACTAGCATCCAACAATGTCTCACTACTCCCAACATTTCTTAAGTTCCATGCTTATAATATCCCGTAACAAAGCTCAAAACAAATTCCCCAATGCACTATCCCCTAGTATTGTCGATCATCAAAATCCGTGGGTCCAAAGCACATAACTAAGATATCACAAATTTTGTCTCCCGACACATCAATCAAATCGTCTATGCCCATGTCTCTCGAGTCGTCACACGATACGATGCTCACTACACCAAAATGGGTAAATTGGGACCCTTCCAGCGGCTACCCTTGTCATGGTCATTGACCATGACAACAAAACACGCGTTTTTGTCACGGTCATTGTCCGTGACAAAGACTTGTCACTTTCAATGACCGTGATAAGTACAGTTGTCACGGGCTTGTCACGATCATTGACCGAGACAATCCTTATAATATTGTCACGATCAAGGACCGTGACACATCCGTGAAAAATGTTACAGCAAAAAACCGTTTCCCCTCCTTTTTTCCCCACCGAATTCTTCCCTCCTTTTCTCTCTCTCTCTCTCTCTCTCTCTCTCTACTTTCAGGTTAGTTTCTCTCTCTCTCTCTTCCATTTATATATATATATATATATATATATATATATATATATATATATATATATATATATATATATATATATATATATATATATATTTGTGTGTGTGTGTGTATACATATGTGCATGTGTGTGTGTGTATATGTGTGTGTGCGTGTGTGTGGTGGGTGGGGGTGGGGGTGGGGCAGGGTGGGGGAAGGGGTGGGACAGGGTGGGGGTGAGGGGGCAGGGATGAGGGGATGTTTGTGTTTGTGTGTGTGTGTGTGGTGGGGGAAGGGGTGGGGCATGGTGGGGGGAGGGGGAGGGGCCAGGGATGGGTGGGTGGGTGGTGGGGTAGGGGTGGGGGCTGCATGTGTGTGTGTGTATCTGCGCGGGTGTGTGTGTGTGTGTATGTGCACGGGTGTGTATATGTGTGTGTAGTGTGCGTGTTTGTGTGTAATGTCCCTTGTAAACGAATTGATTGGTTATTAATTTTTTTAGTAAATTAATATATGATTGCCCCTCATTGTAAATCAGTACATTAATGTATGATTAATTATGAAAGTAGGATTGCCCCTCTTTGTAAATTAGTAAATTAATAATTGTATACTTTAATTGTTAGTTTAATTGATGAAAACAAATAATTATGTAAATGAATTAGTAGGAGTACGAGATACACATTTGTTGTTGACATTGATGTTGGATTATAGTGGATCGATGTTTGGGTTGGTTAATTTTAAAAGTGGCATTACCATTGGATTATTGTCCATATGGGGGGTGGGATTTTTCAACTATTTTTGAAAATTACTTTGTATATCGAACAATATATATATAGTATGATAATTAAATGAAACATAATTGAAATTATGTATAGTGCGCATAGATACTAGCCTTCTAGTTTTTATGCGTACACATTCAATAGCCCTTAGACCCGTTCCAGAGTCATTACCCCTATAATGAGATCTCTCGAATTCTCCTGTTTGGACAGTTTGGGACTGCATAATTTTTATATAATATTCTTAGTGGCTTAAATTTGTTACTTTTGGAGGAAGTTCTGCAGTCGTATCCTAATGTTCCCTGGGTACATACTAGATTGATAAGGGTGACTGTTATTTCAATTGATCAATTGAAATAACACTCACACTTGCCAATGTACATCGTGTACTCGGAGAACTATGGGGATATGCTGCCGATTTTTTTTCAAATCATAACAATGTGCATGAGCTGTTTAGTATATTACAGAAAAATGTGGGCTTCAATGGGATAGGACCACTCACCCTTTAGAGGAGATGGAGGAAATAAAAATTTCTATTATAAATTGAATTTCAATATAAATAAGACAAAATTAAATGAAACATACTATAAATCTAAGTTTTGTTTATACCAATCCATGAATATACGCTTCGTACCATTAATAGGCGATTAGTTGTGGTAGTTGTGATGGGATATCCGAAATACAAAGAGTGGATGGGTGAGACAAATAGAATGGGGGATGTGTTTCACAGAGGTGCTAACGAATTTATGAAATATGTAAAGAGATGTCATAATGATGAAGAGTTTCCATGTCCGTGTGCTAGGTGTAAGAATGGTAAGGTGTTTGAGTGGAAAACAGTTGAACTACATTTGTTAAGATCGGGTATGCAAGATAGTTATCGATTTTGGAGTTTTCACGGTAAATTGAAAGTTCCTTTTGTCCCTGATCAACCTTCACAACAACCTTCTACAAGTATGATAGATATAGAGGGGGACAACATAGATCATAATATGTTAGAGGATTTAGTTGATGATGCGTATAGAGTTTATAAAGAAGAAGAGAATGAGTTTATTACTGAAGTAGAAGGTTCAAGTGCTCGTGAAGATATCACGATAAAACTTGATGATGACTACCAAAGTTTAAAATTTAAGGCGACCCAACCGTTATACTCTCGCTGTGAGAAAGATCAAACAACTTTAAATGACATGGTTGGTTTTCACAGTTTGAAGATGCA
Organism: Sambucus nigra; assembly: GCA_949130495.1. Taxonomy (NCBI): domain Eukaryota; kingdom Viridiplantae; phylum Streptophyta; class Magnoliopsida; order Dipsacales; family Adoxaceae; genus Sambucus; species Sambucus nigra. The sequence continues at coordinate 16,377,190 of OX422214.1, forward strand.
ATACGGTTTGTCTGGCAATAGCGTGACAGGAATTCTGAAATGGGTGAAGGGCTTATTACCCAAGGAGAATACACTTTCAAATAGCTATCCTGTTATGAAGAACAGTTTGAAAGGTTTGGGAATGAAGTATAAATCGATTCATGCTTATGTGTATGACTTCATACTATACCGAAAGGAGTATGAAAATCTCGATCGTTGTCCGGTATACGATGAACCTAGATATGTCCAATCTACTAGTAAGAAAGGCACAAGCTCAAAAGTTCCTCAAAAAGTATTGAAATATTTTTCGGTTGGGCCTAGATTAAAGAAATTTTTCACAGTACCATGGATAGCGGAGGCAATGACTTGGCATGCTAGGGAAGAAGTAGGGGGTAATATCATGCGTCTTCCTATTGATTCTACTACCTGGAGGAGGATGAATTATGAGTATCCCGATTTTGCTCGAGAACAAAGCAACATTCATTTTGCTATATCAACAAATGGTTTCAATCCATTTGTAAATCTAAGCACCAATCAGAGTGTATGGCTAGTGATCCTAGACCCACTCAACCTCCCTCCTTCACAGTGTATGATACCTGAATGTTCTATGATGGCTTTGTTGATACCTGGGCCAAAGGCACCAAGTGATGCCATCGATATCTACGTGGATACTTTGGTAGAAGAATTAAATGAGTTGTGGGAAGAGGGTGTGAAATCATTTGACCCTTTTAGAAAAGAAGAGTTTACACTCAAAGCTATTTTGATGTGGGCAATTCATGATTTTCCAGCTTATGGGACATTATTCGGTTGTGTAGTACATAGTTATTTGGGATATCCTATTCGTGGAGAAGAGACTGAATCTCTTCATGTATCCTTTATCTCAAAAAATGTATACCCTTGCCACAGGAGGTTTTTACCCCCGGCTCATAGTTTCAGATTTAAGAAAGGTTCCAATTTTTTATTGGACGGGGTTGAACATAGGCTACCGCCGAGACAACTTTCAGGTTCTGAAGTTGAAAGTAAATCTTTTGAATGTGGCCCTAATATGCCAGGTAAGAATCCGAAATTTAAGAATGTCAAGCATTAGAAGACCCCAACTGGGAATGAAACTGAGACGAGAAAGGCATGGTCTAGGAGGTCAATTTTATTTGACTTGACTTCTTGGAAGAATAACCCGGTGCCCCATGTATTGGATGTGATGCATGTAGAGAAGAACTTTGCTGAACATATTATGGGAACTTGCCTTGGGGGGAGTCATTCGAAGGATGGAGAAAATGCACGAAAATAGTTTAAATCGTTGAAACATAAGGCACAACTATGGTTGAAAGAAGATAGTAGGGGAAGGACAATAATTCCCCCTGGTGCGTTTACTTTGACGAGTGGGGAATGGAAGGTTCATTTAGACACAATATATAATTTGAAGGGACCATCTACTTTTCGTCCAACTTGCAAAGGATTGTGAATTATGCTACTCATGATTTACATAAGTGTAAGTCCCAAGATTGGCATGTGATCATGCAATTGGTTCCTCTATTGTTTAAGCACTGTTTCTCCAAGCACAAGGATTTACGGAGAGCTATTATGAAAATTAGTATTACCTTCTCACTCTTGGGTGAGAAGGTAGTCAATCGAGAACACATAGTGGCCGCAAAATTGGCGGTGACCGAAGTGATTTGTGTGTTAGAGAAGTACTTTTCCCCAGCATCCTTTGACATAAGTGTTCACTTGTTGGTACACCTATACGATGAGGCACTTCTTTGTGGTCCTGTTAGATATCGGTGGATGTATCCGTTTCAAAGATTGATGAAAGTTTTTAAAGATTATGTCAAGAATACGCGATACATTGCAGGATCAATTGCAGAGGAATACATCACCGTAGAGTCATCAATATATACTCGGGAATATGTGCCTGACTCGACTAGCGTTGATGACACTGTTGAGTTCGTCGATGATGGTGGTCATGTGATGGGAAAAAGAGTGAATTTAACGAGTTTGCAACATGAACAAGTAGCTCGTTATCTATTTGACACACATGAAGATGTCGAAGAATGGAAAAAGTAAGTTTCAATTATTATAATGTTTAACATTATTTTAGATTATTTTATACATGATTAATTTTGTAATATGTAAAAAATATGAAGCCTGTGAGAACAATAAAAGACGAAAAACAATGGTACAATCAGACAACGAATTTAGGCAGTGGTTGACACAAGAGGTAATTATAATGAAAGTGGTCGTTATATAACGTTACATTACACTCAAATTTTATAACTAATATAATTCATTTATCTATATTCTCATCTCTTAAAGACTGGTGATGCGACATCATGGCTTGCTCGTCTAGCCACTGGACCCTTGTTCGTGGCACAAGAGTATAAAAAGTATCGATTGAACGGTTAAATTTTCGGTGCTAAAGTGTACGAGGAAAGTACAAATGTATAGAACTCGGGCATTTCATACAAGGCTCTTACTTTCTTTCGTGCGAGCGCAGAAGATAAAAACCTCGTTGAAGCTGAAATTACGTACTGTGGTGTAATCCGAAATATATTTGAATTGGATTATATAAGCTTCAAAGAGGTTGTATTTTATTATGACTGGGTAAGAGTTGAGGATAAAAATGCTTGTAAAGTTGATCGTGTCACCAGTTTGATCATGGTTGACTTGTCCACGTTGAAGAGCGACGACCACGTGAGCGATGAGCCGTTTGTTTGTGCATTTCAAAAGGTTAACCCAGTGTTTTACTTGGAGTATATCAACAACGAGTCGTGCTCAATTGTCCAACACGCGCCAAAGCGTCTAAATAGTAGTGTGGATGACTTTGCTGCTCCTTCCCAATATCAATCCATTTTTTATGAGACCTCGGATTTTAAACAATTTTTCAATTTGTAATAAATATTCCAATTTGTACCGAAACATCCACTTTTAATACTTTTAATTGATTTGCACTTTATCATTTTCACTCTCGTGTAGTGTGCGTGTGCGTGGGCAGTAGGGGTGGGGTGGGGGTGGAGATGTTTCGGATTTTTAATAATTGTACATATTATGAGCTAGATGCTGTTGTTTTGGAATTCAGAATTGTGGTGTTTGACAATAATAATCCATTTTTATTTGTAGTAATTGTACATCTTTTCATGTCTTCTTTTAATTCATTTTGATATGTACTAATAACATTTTTTTACAGCAAATGTCTCCTTCGGGTATTAAGGCGAGGATGATTGTGCTTGTTATGATGATGTCATATGGGCTCGGTGCTAACGGAGGCGACGAGGCCCCTAGGCTCCCCAAATATGGCAAATTGGGGATGGCCATCGAGAACAAGTCGGGGCTATTAGCGAGATCCCTCGAGTTGCTAAAGACAATCATCGGCCCGGGGTACATTAGTTGGAAGGAGGTGCCATATGAGCTCAAGTTAGGTGTTTGGGTGGCACTACAGGTAATGTATTTATATTTATATTTATATTAATATTCATATGAATATTTCAATTTCGATTTCAATTTCATTTTATAATTATATTTATTTGCAACTAACATTGTATTTGTTGGACAGGAACAATTCAGCCTGGATCCAAAGCTACGTGATTCCATCTTGGAGAATTTGAGGGAACAACACAAGACGTGGAAGAAAAATATGCGGACCCGGTACTTTGGGAAGACACGAGAGTCCATTATCCAAAGGCGTGAATCCGTCCCACCGAAAGAGCCGATCTCATTGGCATAATGGCAAAAGTTCGTTGACAATAAGTTCGGGGAGCGACAATTGGCATCTCGCCAATCGGGGAGGTAAAACCAGGCAAAAAAGACGAACGTGCACTACTCCGACCGGATGTCTTACGCCGAGGTGGAGCATAGGATGATGGTAAGATTTAATTTTTCAATAACTACAAAAATATATTATTCTGCATTATTTTACTTTATGGGGCCTATACTAATTTTATTTTATTTTATTTCAAGGGCCAGGGAGTAGCCCTGGGGGTAGGCCACATAGGCTCGATACTTATGTGGCTCTTCGGACGAAGAAGAGGAAGGACAAGGAGGTGTCCCCGAGCATCGCGGCCACGATTGTAAGTAATCCGACAGTTTACTTTTTATTAATTACGTTATAATTTTTAATTTACTTATTTTACTAATCATGTGATTTTTGTCGTTTCAGGCAAAGCTAAAGGAAGTGCATGAGTCGCAGTCTGATGCTGACAAGGTATCTTTGTCCACAGATGCACTCAGCCAAGTGCTTGCCTCTAATCAAAAGGGTAGGACAAGGGAATGAGCTCGCGGGTGGCTAAATATAGGATCATCGGATTGGAGATGAGCGATACCATGTTGGCTCGAATGGTGGACTCGTATGACGCGAAGCTGTCCCGTTTGGAGGCGACGGTCCAAGATATGTTCTCATTCATGAAGCGTTCATTGGGTGGAAAACGCAAGGGGAAATGGAAGGAGAAGGAGGTGGAGGAGGAGGAGGAGGTGCGGGAGGATGAGGTAAGGATGACGAGGATGTGGACCTCGCTGCTTCATCACCGACACGTGTGGACTTTGATGATCCACTTCTCTATTTGATGGCCAGCGGATAGGGCGGGGGTTGAGGGACTCGAATATCATCTAGGGTGGACTAGTTCATGGACGTGAGCTTCAAGACATCGAGTCCAAGGTGCTCGTCATGCATGTGATACTCGGGAATGAGAACTCCCCATTTTGGTTTCGCAAACAATGAGTCACGATGTATATCAGTGGGTGTGTCAATTCGTATATCGTGTGGCCTACTCACATCCTCGAATTTAACCTTACCCAAGACATGTAGTGACATTATTTGAATTGAATTGTTTTTAAGTTGGTACATTAGAATTATATTTGGATTATATCGTGATGCATATTGTCTCTATTTTGAATGTATATTTTCATTATCTCTATTTTATTTGGATATATGATGCTTGAATAGGTACAACGTTGTTATAACAGGTACAAATATGTTGATGGGCAACGGTAGTGGCCAAACTGGCCAGTAGATTTTTTTAAATTCTACCCAGAATTGTCACGGTCAATGACCGTGATAATTTTTTTAACATTATCACGGGTTTGTCACGGTACTTGATCGTGACAAAACTTGTTGCGGTCAAGGCCTATGAAACGATTGTGATAATTCTAATGAACTTATCACGGTCAATGACCGTGATAAGTCCCTGACAAAAAAAAATTGTCTCACCCAGAATTGTCATGGTTATTGACCTTAACAAGTTGAACTTGTCAAGGTCAATAACCGTGACAATTCGGCAGATTTGGTGTCCTTACAGGAGGGGGCCAATATAGATATATATACTATCACACTTTCCATATATATATATATACTTAATTTAAACCCGATTAATCTGTGCGTAACTCCCGCAGCACTAGCCTAAAGTATTCGAGTCAATTTTTCGAACCGAAACTTAATTATTTCGAACATAAATTGTTTGATTAAAATGGTGTCACTCAGTCACACTACCCGGACACTTTAATTTATACTTTAGAATTTATCTGCCTAAATTCCATAATTTAAATCTCACACTTTTTGTCTTCCTCCAGAATTAATATTTATTCCTCCCCTATTAAATCCCTAAATCTAAAAGAACTGAATATCCCCTTTTGAAACTTTTAAAACCTCTCAAGTCAACAGAAAATTAAGTCGAACTGGGCCGATTTCCCCACATCGTTCGAACGAAAATTGACATCGCTCAAATTATACCTAGGTCGTTCAAACCACCCCATGGTTTCCCTCTCCTTCGTCTTCGACTTCTAGTCATCCTCCATGCCTAAAACTTAAACCCAGATTTCCTTACTGTAACCTCTTAACACTCGACCCAATTCTTAACAGATTTAAACTCCCAAATCTATTAGCAACCAACAATACAGTATATAAATTTGTCTCCAAAAATTTTCTTGAGAGATCAATCCTTCTAAATGCCAAATCTACACGTAGCATTAATTAAATTGAAACCCAATTTTATGCATGACAACCCAACCCCAAAGATTTTTATCACACCCACTATGATATGAATCGAAGACTGCAATTTAAATTAAAACAAGTTAACCACTTGCCTATACTAATTCATAGGAACTGAATTTCATTGGGTTTAGATGGTGATTTGAAGAACTCACTTAGTCTCCTTTGATTTGTCTCTCCAAAATCTCCTTACTTTCTCCCTCTTTTCTTCTCTGCAGAATTATGGTTTTCTTTATGAATTTTGTTTGTTCCAACTTCTCTAATTTGGGCTTTATAATACTTTTCTTTTAGAGTTGTGGCTACTCCAAACTCTTAAATTTAGATTTTCAAATGTTAACCCCGAAATTAAGCTTATAGTCCAATTTAAAATGGCCCAAACACCCCCGTGTGGCCCTTGTTATGCCTAAAAATGTCCCGAGACCCAATTATTACCCCTGGGTACTCTTTTTCGACTATTTTTGCTTATCTGAAATCAACCGTGCACTCAAAACTATCATCCAAATTACTTTACTAAAACTCCTTAACTCGACCTCAATGTAGTCTATCCCGACTCTCGGTTGAGATAAAATAATATTGCATCACAATCACTCGTTATGACGTAAATTAATTATTACTATTAACTTAGTAATTATTGTCTACAAATATTAACCATTGACTTTCCCAATTAATATTTAATTAAACTAATAATAATTTAATCCAATTAAATTACGACGCACATGTAATTTAAATTAGCCGAATTAATTAAATACATAATTCTTAAAAATACAGGATGTTACACATACTTCCCTCCTTACAAAAGAATTTCTACCTCAAAATTAAGATGAGTCTAGTACTCCCAGCCTCGAATATTTCCCTATTCACGTGCCCCTGGGATCGCTACACATATATCTACCCCTTCTAATTTCAAATTATATTAAAATTAAATTAATTTCCCAGGGCGCCCATTCACCTTGTACCCATGCTTAACTGCACAAATGTTACTCGGATCTACTAGCCTTACATCGTAATATAACTTTCAACTCACAGTTATAAACACATATATGTATAATAACCAAGGTACCAAACCCATGTCCTAATGACCACACATCTCCCCACTTCCAATGTTGTGCTAAGTTTCATGCGTGGGATGTCTCTCAAAGAAAAATCCCAATAAGGAACCCCCTGATACACTACTACCAAACATTATCAATCGTTGAGATCCATTAGGCCTTCAGTCCATAGCACGTACCCCAAAATTCCCATCTGCTGATATAAAAATATACTCATCCACTCTCATGTTATAAAAGATATCAGACAATACGGCACCCCTTACTATCACTAGTTTCTTAGCGTGAATCAATCACGAGCTGTATCTCCCGACTCTATAATAAGCCTTATGCACCCTTAATCCCATCAGTAAATGTCCCTACTCCCCGGGATTAAATATAACAATACAAACATTTTCTTACAAGTCTATTTTGCAACACACTATAACATATATACACGTATATATAGGCTAGACCCTCCTTCAGGTGATAACTATCATAGGTAAATCATACCTTGGAACGACAAACCCAAAGTCTCACCATACTATATACTATAATGTAAACATCCCAGCATAATTATCACTAACATCACGTACGTAACATACTTATCTCAAGCTCAGCTCCTCACTCTTGGCGTGGTTATATCATACAGGTATTCTTGATTAACCCACAATTTGCAATTTTATTCTTCCCGATACTTCCCAACCCATTAACTTGTGGTACATAAGTTTTCTCAGTGCTTCCTTCGTAGCACTCCCCAGCCCCACTAACCATATATCGTAATAGCTCTCAGCTTAAAGTGTTTCTTTTACACGTTCATTAATTTAACATTTAAAAGAGATACACTAGCATCCAACAACGTCTCACTACTCCCAACGTTTCTTAAGGTCCATGCGTGTAACATCCCGCAACAAAGCTTAAAATAACTTTCCCAATGCACTATCCCCTAGGATTGTCGATCATTGAAATCCGTGGGTCCAAAGCACATAACTAAGATATCACAAATTTTTTCTCCCGACACATCAATCAAATCGTTTATGCCCATGTCTCTCAAGTTGTCACACGATACAATGCTCTCACTATCCATAAGTTCTCAGTGCAGGCTCAACCCTCTTTCAGGTGATGCCTCACAAAATAAAATATCTCACCCTAGCTTAACAAGCATGATAGTCTTACCATACAGTCTACAACCGCTCAAAACCTCAGTATTCAGTCACTACAAAAGCGAATAATATGCTCTCCTCTCAAACCCCTCATAAGGAGCAAAAACTACCACATAATGTAAAATATCCTCTTAGTGTCCACACCTTCTCCCCTTTAGATGGAACCAAAGAAAGCCCCACTACCTAATAGTAAATATATACACACTATATTAATATTAGTAATACCTCTACTAAACTTGTTTCACATGCGAATCTAGTACTAAAAAAATACTGTGACTTTCTTGTGTCACACAAAATGGACCCTAATCACCCCGAGATAAAACTCACACTCTCAATTGCCTATAGCACCATCAGTTCAAATGGCTCCTGGGAATTTCACCCCATCCTAACCAAACCAAAAATGTTTTATAACTGTTTCCCCTACTAGGGATCCATTCTTGTTCCCAAATTCACAGCGGACAATATCCACACATGTGTTCCTACTCTTACACATAAAACACATATCTTTGTTATTCCCATTTCTCTGGCCCCACTAGCCATGTAGTGGTTGTCCTTCTCGCGGATCTAGTAGTCTTGACCCTGATTGCTTCCCCCGTTGTCCCTTTGGCTCTATTGACCTTATAGGACTCATGGCTGGCCTTGATGGCCTTGCCTGAATCCACTATCATATGGTAGGAATTCTATTGATCTCAATCATTAGAATGGGTCCTCTATTGGGTATCCCCTCATATGGTGTCTCATTATCACTATTAAATCCAGTCTTGCCCTTTGGTTAGGTTCTCCAACTCTTTTGGCTCCCTTCTCAAGGAAGCTCTTTTGGCTCCCTTCTCATTATCACTATTAAATCCAGTCTTGCCCTTTGATATCAAATTGTAAACGTACGACACTGATGACAATAGTACCAATTGTTCTAGACAGATTTCCCCATCCATGCTTGTATATTCTACCCATGAGCACATTATTAACTTACGGACCTTTTTTATTCTCCTTATCTACCTCGTTGGGTAAAAAGTTTGCAAAACATGTCAACTTTCCTTCATGACCGACCACCGTACGACCCTTTTGAAACTAGTCTTGAAATCTCCTTTGCCTCACTATTTAAATAGCTGATGAGAATATTTGTGGTCAAACCGCACCCCAAATTCCTCATTATTCATCATATCTCTCCATGGTTGTGGTGACTGACTCCTACCACTACAACGCCACTCCTATGAGCCAAAACATTTCCCGACATTAAATCTTAGGTTCCACTGCACTCCACCTTACACAATTACCTTTGGGTTATCTCCTTCCATTGAACCTTCACACACCCTATCTTCCCCAAATCCTTACAGATGGCTTCTCAAAAGATTTCCTTTGACTTCCCCCCTTTATCGTCTGCACTGGGTTAGTCTGAATTTTCACCACCGCTTTCTACAACGGTGCTTAGGGAAACTACTGCGCCCTAGTGATTATCCTAACGTCATACGCCTGAAAAATAATCATGGTGACTTCAATCGTGGTCACCTTTCCAAGAATATTATATGGCTTCTATTGAGCCTCTCCCCCTACAGTCCTTCTAACGACCCTCGCTGGTCATCCAAAGTTGTTTGGTGTACGAAGCCCAACCGAACTCGTATATGATGCATCAACTATACTTAATAGGAGGAGAATGTAAATTGCACATGTGAAGGAATACAATAATCCTTTAATAAGTATCAATATCAAAGAATGCTACGATGAAACGTAATAAGTCGCACAGATCCTATAGACTCTAGAAACTGATGCTCCAATACCATCTGTGACACCCCACCTACTAAAATACAGGGTGCCTAGCCCGTGATCAAAATAAAATGTTAGTCTCATATGGCTCATTCTTAGCATCACTATCGAAAATATTTTTAAAGTTACTAACCACTTAGTAATTAAATAGATTTGTGCCAAATTTTATCTTGCAATAATTAACAAAATGCGGAAATAAATAATAATTAAACCATCCACACAACCTGGTAACTGAATCCAACACATAGGAATAATATGAATAGAGAGGACCGAATCAACTATCGGTTCAACAATAAAATATAACAGTAAACTAAAAAAATAAACTGGATAAATAAATAAAAGAATACTAAATATGAGGACGACATGCTCAAATGAGTACTGAAACAATAACCGCCATCGCGGTAGCCTGAAAATATCCGAGTAGAAACCCCGACCATTGATTTAATAAATTTCACCTTAATTAATTTTATCTAAGTGGTGTCACTCAACCAAAAGGCCTGGACTCCCTTACTTGGTCCGTAATTTAAACCTTTAAATTTATTTCACCCAATTTTCGCTATTTAGATTGGCACTCTATCTAAATAAAATATATCTTAAAATCCACCTCCCAAGGACCTAAGCATTTTTTCCTTTTAATTTTCACTTGAATAAATCCTAAAAAACCCAAGGAAAAATCCAGGAAGATGACGGCAGTGGCCCAAAATCCCCACTGTCATTCGAACGAGACCATTCGTCGTCTTTCATTGTCGTTAGAACGACTCCACTAGTCGTTTGGACGACCTGTCTTGCCCAGTGTCCCTTCGCCTTCCCTAGACACTTGTTCCGCCATTTTTTACCTACTTAAGCTTTTCTCCTAAACCCATAATGCAACCTAATACTCATCATCATGTACTGATCCATAAAACAATTCTCAAACATCATTTGTATGTCTAAACTTCACTGATTTAACATGCCAGCAGTTGTAATCCCATATTTTGGGTCTTTACGGTTTCAAACAATCGTTCTCATAATTTCGATTCTAAAATCCCCACCTACTCCATGTTTGCTACTAGATATCTAATATAATTCAAATTCTAACCTTACTAAATCATAGAGTATCACCAATTTCATATTTTAATCTACATCATATACTCAAATCACCAAAACCCATTTCATATAATAGCCCACTCCCCCAAAACAATTTTCTTTATCACACCCATTGTTGATAAAAAAATTAGTTAGTTGACGTAGACCAGTTATCTTAAGACAAATGTCATCCAGCATGGCATAAATATGCGTACCGAGCAACTTAACGCGTCGAGTTACTCAGTGTACCGAGCAACTATTTGGGAAGACCAAACGACCAAGACTGATTCAATGAATATTCTTATTATGTACCGATACATATGTCTATCTAATAACAACGTATTGTCTGTTCATATGGGTAGCCCAAGGGCTATAAATACATTGTAATACCCTCATGATAGGGTAAGCTATCATAAGCAAAGATAATCAAGATTAAGGCAAAGCACCGGGCAATACAAAATAGTGAACGTAGGCCATTTCATTAAGGTTGAACCACTTTAAAAATCCCTTATCTTATTTCTTATTTGATATTTATTTGTGATTAATTAATTAGATCAAATCTAGTTTTTTTCATCAACAGATTGGCGCCGTTTGTGGGAACAACTATACGTAGATTTTTTCACTAAAAACTCATCAAAAATGGTCGATATCCCAAAATCTAGCAACAGGAAAATGACGGGAATCCCCCAAACCCTTCGGCTCCTCTAAATACACAAGATCTCACTAGGATCATGGTAAATCTAGCCAAGGGACAAACAAGCATGCAGGAAACCATGCAACAGTTCATCCAAACTGTCCAAAACGGAGGATCTACCCAGTCAGGACAACGTAGCGTTCGTAGAAGCATGCATCCACCATCCTCAAGATCTAGACACACTAAAGTACGTCATGCCGAGAATTCAAGTGATCCATCCTATCACCCTAGCTTAACTTCACCTATAAGAATTTTGGATTCTCAGGAAGATGTTACTCAAATTCCAGAACGAACAAGTGCCCTGGAAAGGTTGAGTAGAGTCTCTCCGTTCGATCGTTTGGGCCCTAGGAGGAACATAAATCCTCCTTGTATTGCGTCGAGAAATTCTCAAGGACCAAATGATTTAATGGAAGGCTCACCCCAGTCACATCCCAATTCTAGGCATGTAGTTCATACAGAAAGATCCCAAGAGGAGAATTCTACGCGATATGTTGCTCCTACAAATAAACTAAAGGCTAGAAATAACGCATTGAAGGGTTCTATTCCTAGATTGGAAGACAGGTTAGGGGAGATAGCTAAGGCCAAAAACCCTATCCAAAGAACCTTTATCAAAGTATCTCTATTTGTACAAGCAATTGTGGATTTTCCCAGACCATCAAAATTCAAGGCTCATGTGGTCACACCTAAATATGATGGAAAAATCGATCCAGTTCTCCACATAGAGCAGTATCAAGCTGTAACAGACATTTATAAGGTCCCAAATGAAATGAGGTGTCGGGCATTCTCAGGAACCATCACTGGATCTGCTCATATATGGTACAATAGCCTTTCTCGGGGGCATATTGCAACCTTCCATCAGCTGGCCGAGCACTTTATAGGAAATTTCTTTTTTAGTGCAAAGCCAGTTAAAAGAGTAACACATCTATTGAGCGTTAGACAGAAGGCAGGAGAAAGGACCAGGGACTATACCACTCATTTTAACAACGAGAAACTGGAGTCATTGACTATGAGGAGAAGACAACCACCATGGCTCTCATGAGTGGTCTTTTACCAGACAAGCTGTACTACACCCTGGCTAAGGATACCCCTAAATCCATGGTTGAATTGATGGCCAAAGAAGCCAAAATTATGAATTTCGAAGAAGCTTTGGCTGCGAAGAAGAATGTAAAGGCAAAGGCCGAAACTAAAGCTGAAGGCAAATCGGAGAGAAAAGATCACAAGCATAATGATGGGAGCAGGCAGTCGAAAGGCAAAGAAGCATTAGACCACATGAGGAGGTATGCAAATTATACTCCCTTAAAGATGGATATAAACCACGTTCTGGAAGAAATCAGGAACAACAAGGGACTGAATTGGCCAGGAAAACTGAGGACATCCCCTAAAAAAGGGGCAAATCCATGTACTGGGAGTTCCATAAAGATCACGATCACACGACCAAGCAGTGTATAGCTCTGCAAAATGAGATAGAGGAACTCATTAGACGAGGAAAGTTGAACAAGTACGTTGATCGCCAGAATGGTGGTAGGGCCAACAGCAGAACTCGGTAGAGGTCTAAGTCTACTTGCCGACCAAGAGACGATAAGAAAAAAGGACCATGAAGATGACCTTAAAGACCACCCCGATCTCCCAAAAAGGCCAAGACAACCTGAGCGTGAGGTATTTTCAATTCATTTTGGTTCATTCGATTGTAATATGATTACAGGTGGAGATGCAGGAGGGGGTGATCATACCGTCGAGAGAAAATATTACCTTAATGAGGAACAAACTTGTTCTTATATACAGTGGATAAATTTAGCAAAAGAGGATTGCCCGAGGAAGGTTAACAAAGATAAGCTGGTCATTAGTTTTTCCAAAAATGATCTGGAAGGCCTTTTGTATCCTCATGATGATCCTCTGGTGATCAAGATGAGAATCAAGGATGTAATTATCTCGAGAGTACTAGTGGACAACGGTAGCTCGACAGACATCATGTTCTATCCTTGCTTCGATAGTTTGAACTTAAAACTTGGTTAATTAGAGCCATATCACAGGCCCCTTATTGGGTTATCTGGAGAAAAAAAAATTTCGCTTGGGATGATCAAGTTAGAAATGTTGATTGGCACCTAGCCTACTTACAGATCAGAAAAGGTACGCTTCTTTATGATGGATAAAAATATCCAATCAGCCTATAATATAATCATGGGAAGAGTAGGTTTAAAAAAGTTTGAAGTAGTTCCATCCACTATACATCAGTGTTTAAAGTTCCCGACCAAATTTGGTGTTGGCATTGTGAAGGGCGATCAAAAAGTTTCTTAGGAATGCTACTACTCATCTACCGAGCAAGAAAAATTGGATGACGCTAGGAAGAAAACTACTACTTATCAAGTGGATGAATCTGATGAGTCTGATATTGAAACCTTAGACCCCAGAGAAGAAATGGAGCTCGTTAAAGGCCAGGTCATGGAGGTAATGGAGAACATTATTCTGGATGATGAGAGACCAGAAAGAACAACTCTGATTAGTGCTTCACTTGATCTGATATTGAAATAAGAGATGGTGGCATTTCTAAAGCATAGAAAACAAGCACTCGCATGGATTTACGAAGATATGCCGGGGATAGACCCATCTTTCTTATGTCACGAACTCAACGTCAACAAAGAGATCAAACTAGTGAAGCAACAAAGAAGAGTCTTTAGTCTGGAGAAGAATCAGGCTATTCAAGAGGAGGTGGAAAAGCTACAAAAGGCTTCTTTCATCAAAGACGTCAAGTATCCTGATTGGATAGCTAATGTGGTGATGGTGAAGAAGAAAAACAACAAGTGGAGAATGTGTGTGGACTTCACAGACTTGAATAAAGCTTACCCATAAGATCATTTCCCTCTACCCAAGATAGATCAGCTAGTAGATGCTACTTTAGGGCATGAATTATTGAGCTTTATGGATGCCTACTCCGGATACAATCAAATTAAAATAAAGCTAGAAGACAGGGAGAGTACCTCTTTCATTACCCTAAGAGAAACATATTATTACAATGTTATGCCTTTTGGTCTTAAAAATGCAGGTGCTACGTATCAGCGGCTGATGAATAAGGTGTTTGTAGAGAAAATCAACAAAAATAAGGAGGTATACGTCGATGATATGTTGACCAAAAGTAAGAAAGCAGGTGACCATATAGCTGATTTGAGCCAAATATTTGACCAGTTGGAGAAGTAACAGATGAAGCTGAACCCAACCAAGTGCATTTTTGGCGAACAGGAAGGCATGTTCCTCGGGTATATTGTAAATCAAAGAGGGATTGAAGCAAATCCTCATAAGATAAAAGCCTTGCTAGAGTTACAATCTCTAACCACCAAGAAGAAAGTGTAAAGCCTTATGGGGCGTGTTGCTGCTCTCAACAGATTTATCTCCTGAGCAACTGATAGATGTCTTCCATTCTTCAAGGTGCTCAGAAAGACCTTTGAGTGGAACTACGAATGTGAGAAGGCACTTTTAGAGTTAAGAGATACTTGGGAGTACCTCATTTACTATCCGGGCCGATGTTGGGAGAAAAATTATACTTGTACTTAGCTATTTTCGAAAGTGCAGTTAGTTCGTCTTTGATACGAATAGAAAATAGAGTACAAAAACCAGTTTACTATACGATCAAGGCATTCAGGGGAGCAGAGATCAGGTATCCAAAACTGGAGAAGTTAGCATTGGCGTTGATTGAGGCGAGCAGGAGGATGAAACCATATTTTCAAGCCCATACGATAGTGGTATATACTGACATGCCACTCAGACAGGCTTTACATAAGCCAGAAAATTCTGGAAGATTGATGTATTGGGTAGTAGAATTAGGGGAGTATGACATTATCTATGAGCCAAGATCTTATCTCAAATGGAAGATAGTTGACGATTTCATCGCTGAATTTACCTACCCAGATACCTCCGATCAATAGGGGGTTAATGTAGAGTAACTCGAGGATGCTAGAGAATCAACAAAAATTGTTCCTGATCAACTTCCGATAGTAGACCTGCCAGAAGAGATGGTAGCCGATCAACCATAATCTTCTAGTAAGAGGTCAAAATTAAAGGATGGAGAAAGGAAGTGCCAGATATTCCATCAAGGGATTTTGTCAGACTAAGGGTTTGATAATAATATCCCTATATGGAATTTATAAGTTGATGGTTCCTCGTGTGCGACAGGCTGCGGAGCTGGAATTATTCTCAACAATCTAGATGGATTAGACATAGAATATGCCCTGCGTTTCGAATTCAAAGATTCCAACAATGAAGCTGAGTATGAAGCCATAATTGTGGGCCTCATCTTATCTAAATCATTGAATGTATAGCAAGTTATGGTGTTCAGTGATTCGCAACTAGTGGTATGTCATATGCTCAATCTTTACGCAACAAAAGGGTATTTTATGTCGAGGTATTTAGCTAAAGCCATGGAGATTGTATCCAGTTTGGAAGCTGTCCAAGTGATTAATATACCAAGACTGGAGAATGCGAGAGAAGATGCACGAGCTCGGTTAGCTTTAGCTACGCGCACCTAGTTACAAAGAACAATTCCAATTGAGATACTAGCAAGCAGAAGTATCGATGAATATTTGATGGTGAATTTCATCGCTTTGGATATGGGACCTTCCTGGATGGATCCTATTAGGACTTATATCAAAGAAGGCACGTTACCAACCGACCAACTTGCAGCCAAGAGGTTGAAGTTTAAAGCTGTAAGATATATCTTAAACAACAGAGTTCTGTACAGAAGAGGTGTGATAGTTGGTCTGCAAAGATGTGTTCACCCAACAGAAGTTAAAGATCTAATAGAGGAAATTCATGAAGGATATTGTGGAGCTCACGTCGCAGGTATAACTCTTTTACTGAGAATAAATACGTAGGGGTACTATTGGCTAACAATGCGCGCTGATTGTAGAGCTTATGCCAATAAATGCGACAAGTGTACGCGATTGTATATTATACGAAGAACTTCTCAGGCACTGTTAACGCTAATCACTTCCTCTTGACCATTTTCCATATGGGGAATAGATTTAGTCAGGCCTCTGTCAACTACAAGAGGACGATTCAAATACTCGGTGGTCGCTGTGGATTATTTTACAAAATGGGTGGAAGCTGAACCTCTCATTGATATGGCCTATGAAAGGGTCTATCAATTCATTTGGAAGAATATTATTAGCAGATATGGTTTGCAACATGCTTTTATCAATGATCACGGTACCCAATTTGATAATGAGGAGTTCGCTGCGTACTGTCTATAGTCTAACATTCAAAAGATTCATTCTGCTCCGGGTCATCCCCAAAGTAACGGGCAAATAGTGGCGACGAACATAACTCTATTGAATGGGTCAAAGAAAAGGTTAGATGATGCTAAAGGAAACTGGATAAAATAGTTGCACTCAGTGCTATGGTATTACCGAACAACTCCTCGAACATCAACTGGGGAATCTCCTTACATGTTAGCTTTTGGGAGTGAAGCAGTGATACCTGTTGAATTAGGACTACCTACTTATAGGGTTCTTAATTTAAATTCTCCAATAAGAGATTTGATGAGACGTTTGGACTTGGACATGCTTGAAGAAGTCAGAGAAGATGCAACAATCCGAAATGCATCTTATCAGCAAAAGACCACTATGTTCTACAATAAAAGAGTCAAGAAATGCGATCTAAAGGAGGGAGATTACGTGCTTAAGAAGGTAATTCAAAAGCATAATAAGTTGGAAGACACCTAGCATGGGCCCTATCGTGTCACAGCTATTGTTCGACCTGGCACTTACAGAATAGAAACTCGAAAAGGGGAAGAATTCAAAAATGCTTGGAATGCAGAGCATCTGCGAAAGTACTACAAGTAATCTAACTATACATCTAACCTATTGTTTCAGTATGAATGAAAATGATGATTTCCAAATATTCATTTGTGTTATTTTTTTTGGAAGTACTAGTGGTACGCACTACACTTAAACTCACTCGCAGCAAAAAAAAAAACTTTTTCTTTCAACAAGAAAGTTGGTCAGCATCAGCACAAACACCAACAGAGTTGGTCGGCATCGACACAAACACCAACAAAGTTGGTCGACATCAACAAACACAAACAAAGTTGGTCGGCATGAACATAACCAACAATATTGGTACAAGAATCATGTAAGGCAAGGCCTGTTTTATTATGGATGACCCAAGTGGCATATAAACGAGGTAAGAAGATGGGTAAAATATCCACTGCCTAGGCACTAAGGCAATCTAGATAAAATTGTGACAACTAAGTAGGAATATGGGATAAAAATAATTCCATTGCTTAGGCACTTATGGGTGATAAGTCACCACAACTAGGCAAACATATGGGGCAAAGTTCCATTGTCTAGGCAATCAAATCAATAAAGGACAAATTGTCCATATATATATTCAGCGAAGAACAACATTATTATAGTTGATATTATAAAGATTGACAAGATAAACATAATAAAATTAATTTATTTCCAAGGAAACAAAATTACGAAAAGATGATTTTTTTTTTGTTAAACAATAACTAAGTACAAATAGCCTATTCTATTGGTTTCTTTCCTTCAGATTTAGGTACAGGACACATTCCAGCTGGAGGATCATCTAAAGCAAAAGAATAGTTGATGAAATTCAAATCTTGCAGCATTCTGGTGTTGCTAGAACTTGGTCAGTCAAGCAGATGTGGAGGTCGGGATATCTCAAAATCTTCATAAAGATTGTAGTCACTAAGGTATTTGGAAATCAAACACTGAGGAATGAAGCGGACTTGAATCCAGCTAACATCTAGTTTGAAAGGATGTATTGGCAGATCAAGTAATCCAGGCTCATACCAATCCCATAGCTCTGTTCCAGCCTCAACCTTCAACACAGTTAAGGCGTTAAACCACCCCTGTTTGTATCCCTCATTGTTGGTTTTCTTTAACCTGGTATAAAGATGACATAAAGGTATGTTATATCCCCATCCAAAACTCTATGGGCTGCTTGTGGAATTGATAAGTCAA
The DNA here is from genome assembly GCA_949130495.1 of Sambucus nigra. Classification (NCBI taxonomy): domain Eukaryota; kingdom Viridiplantae; phylum Streptophyta; class Magnoliopsida; order Dipsacales; family Adoxaceae; genus Sambucus; species Sambucus nigra. The sequence goes on from OX422214.1 coordinate 16,395,828, forward strand.
TCGTTCAACATGCTGATGAAGCTTCTTTACCAAGTTTTCTTTACTCTCCAATGCAGAACTCTTATTGGAAAGTTGCTCGGTAAGAGTTTGAATTTTTTGGGACATCTCAGCTAAAGCTTATTTTTTTCCTTCAGCTGAGCAGCTTGATTTTCTAAAGCTTATTGAGTCCTAGTCTCTTTAAGGCTACTCCGACCAGGTTCAGCCCCACTCCGAGAAGAGGATGCATATTTGGCTTTTCTTAAAGTTTCTAATTCTTCCCTCAAAGAGGCATTCTCAATCTCTAAAAAAGAAAAACCTTCATCATTAACTGGGACCAGGGCTTCGGATGAAGCAGTAGATTTTAGCTGTCTCAGTTCTTCTCTTAAAGTAATATTTTCCCCCTCGAACAGCTTAACAATGTTTCTATGCACCTCAACTTCAAGTTTTAGCACACTCTCTTGTTATGGGCTGAAATAAATTTATCATAACCTCGATCATCACTTAACTGTTGGCACTTCTTCTCATAACCTTCATGCAGAAGAGAAATGGCTTCCTTGGTTTGAAATTGAAGTTCTTTGATCACTCCTTGGAGATCCTCAATCATTTCATAGTAAGTCATGTTACTTGCAATAGCTCGATCAAGTAGACATTTTAAATATTGGTAGGCATTAATTGCTCTCTCAGAGGCATCAGACCCAAGAATATCAATTATTTATGCTTTAGTGAAATCTGTATGACCAGCTTTGAAGTAATCAATACACTTCTTCATCAACTCTGTATCATGAGCTGACAACAGTTCCATCCTAGCAATGAACTAGCAAGGAAAAGTAAAACCATATCAATAACAGTACAGCTATATTGAACAAGTAAAGAAGAAACTCATAATCAATAACGAAGTCCATTTTGTTGATCATAAGAAAAGAGGGTATAACCAAAGATACAAAACAAAAGGGAAAATAGAGAAAAGTAATAAATTATTGAACAATTTTGCACCTTCTCTTTATTCCCAATAACATCCCCAACTATTTTTGAAGAAGTAATTGCTTGCTCGGAGGGTATCTGGCGTTGCTCGGTCGAAGTTATTATCTACTGAACTTGCTCAAAGGACTGAGGGATAGTGGTAGCAGGTGTTTGATCTACTATCAATAAAGAAGATTCATCCGATTTTGCTTCATCTTCTTCTTCTTCTTCAATAGCAGGAGGAGGTCCATAAACATGTCTCTAAAATAGTTCAGAATCCTCAGCAACGTTTAACTCCTTTGATGTTGTAACCCATCCATCCCTAAAGAACTTCAATCTTGCATACTCTATTTGGGTAGAGGCAGCAGTTATAGCTTTATTCCACCCTTTGTCCCAGCCAGAGCTAAAGGACTTCTTCATAGCAGCTTTTTGCTTCGCCCTCTTCGAAGAAGAATTTTCTCTAAGAATATTTTCAACAGACTTTACCTTCACTTCAAGCTCTTTCCTACGTCGTTTAGACTTTTCAAGCTTGCCCATAACTTCCACCTTGCTGGTAATGGAAACCTTCAATTTCTCCTCTGTCTCCTTGGAAGCATTTATAGCTTATTATCGAGCTGTATCAGCCTCCTATCGAGCTGTATCAGCCTCCTTGGCAGCTTCCTCAGCTTTTTATTGAGCAGTTTCAATGGACTTGATTCTATTTTCCCAAGCATCTTTATCCTTCTTATCTTTCTATCGAGACTCCACCAAATATTTTGACAACCCAGCAAGGGCTTCTTCTACTCCACTGGATGAAGTTAAAGCTTTGATTGCCTCATCCTTCTCCAGGATATTATTAAAATACACCAAAAACTGTAAAAGAGAGGAAATCACAAGTAAGAGTATGAAAATAGTACGAAGAATCAAAATGACAAGTATAGTGACATTTACTGATGCAAGGTGTTAGACTGCCAACTTAGTGACCTTCTCCCGAGAAGTACACGTCTCAGCAATTCGACAGTTAGGAAGGGTTCCAGATGAGATTAACTTCTTATCCAAGCTAGGGGTAATGAGTTGGGGATAACTAGCTCTCAAAGAAGGTACCTCAACCCCAAAAGGTTGAGCAGCAGCATCCATGATCTTCTCAACAAGACCCCTTCTTAACCTTCTCAAAGGAGCAGCTTCAATCAAAAGTCCTGCCTCTTCTTGCATAAGGTAAACCCCTTTAATCAAAGGTGCTGCCTCTTTCAGAGCAACAAGGGGACTTCTTACTAATCTCCTTGACAGCTGTGACTGCTCCACTAGATGGAGCAACATCCTTTCTCTTAGTCCCTTCAGCTAGGACATCATCTTTGCTCTTTTTTTCCCCATCGGCACCAGGGGCAACCTTGGAAAAGATATCAGGCATTTTCCTCTTCTTCGTCATCAGCTCAGCAATAGAAGTACCCAAGTCAGAGGAAGATTCCTTAACAAATGAAGAAGATGCTGGAGCCTGCTCAAGATCAATCACCAAGGGAGGAGCAAGAGGTCGAGCAATAAAAGATGAAGTGGTGTTCTAGTATCTGAGAAAATAGGAAGCAGACGTCACGTGTTCCCTAGCTATTGCTTGATGCAATCCCCAGATAAATTTCAAATATTTTATATTAGTATCACTCTCTTTTGGGGATTTTCTATTACTGTCAATTCTAATATAAAAAATAAATGTCAGTGACATATTTTATCAAACAAAAACATAGCTAATCTGAAAAACAAAAACAACCTATCCCATTGCCATAAAGTGGACATCTGGGAACTTGGTACACGTCTTTCCCCTTTAATGGGGGGTGTTGCCAATTTTTCATCTCAACCCCATGTTCAAAATAATCCCTATTAGCATCAGGGAAGATTGACCACTAAAGCTCTATTAAAAAACTTAGTTTTTAAATAAAAGGTGGTGTCGTTGGTAACCCATTTATAACAGTACATAATTTCAGGAATCCCTAGATGAGTTCCATGAATTTGATTCAACCTACGTACGCCATTAACTACCCTCCATGTATTTGGAACTACTCTTGCAAGAACAATATCAAAATGTTGGAAAAATTCCAAACACAGGGGATTAGGGGGGAAAGAAAAATCACATTCGGCCACAAAAATAGAAGGAAACCAATGTCCCTCAGCTAGAGAAAATAAATCATAAGGGCAAGAAGGTTCTTCCCGAATAACCCAAGAAGGAATACAAAAATCGTCCCTAAACTTATCCAACGATTCGATAAGGTAAACCATGATGACTAAAACCAAGAAAGAAGAAGGAATGAAGAAGTTCTTATAGAAAAATTAAGAAATTAGCTAAGGCATATGAACTAAGAGGACGATCGTAAGAAGAAAAGTGAGAAGACAAAGAGTTTGGGAATCTAGATGGCAAAAGGTAGAAGATAATCTTCTTTTATCGCCTTTATATACGTTGCTTTGGAAAATGGGAAAATTATGATTACAGATGACGATTGCGTTTTCGGCGGCTAAAAGACATAAGTACCTAAGCGTTCACAAAAAATTCAAAATATTTACAAGTTTTCCACTTCGCGCTCAAAACTATTATGCTGAGAAGATAATTTCACAAGTGTCGAAGGGGTGTAACCAAACAAGACATGGGAAATATGCCCGAGCAACTTTTGGGCATAATATTTCACACTCTCACATCCAATCTCAGCTATGAAACATTGGGGGCTTCTGTTGATACTAAAACTAGTCAGCTGATGTGGACCAATTATGTTAAGACACGTGTCATCCAGTATGGCATAAATATACGTATCGAGCAACTGAACGCATCAAGTTACTCAGTGTACCGAGCTCCTCAGTTTACAGAGCAACTATCTTGGAAGACCAAATGACTAAGATAGATTCAATGAATATTCTTATTATGTACCGATACATATGTCTATCTAATAACGACGTATTATCTATTTATACGGGCAGCCCAAGGGATATAAATACATTCTAATACCCTCATGACAGGGTAAGCTATCATAATCAAAGATAATCAAGATTAAGGCAAAGCACCCGGCAATACAAAACAGTGGACGTAGACATTTCATTAAGGCTAAACCACTTTAAAAATCCCTCATCCTATTTCTTATTTCATATTTATCTGTGATTAATTAATTAGATCGAATCTAGTTTTTTACATCAACACCCACTATGATATGAATCGAATACTGCAATTAAATTGAAAGAAATTTTTGCCACTTGCCTGAATAAATTTGTAGGGTCTGATTTCCTTTGATGTAGACGAAGATTTGACGAAGAACACACTCAATTCTTCTTGGGTTGGCTCCCAAAAGCTCCCCTAATTTCTCCCTCTTTTCAACTCTGTAAAACTAGAGTTTTCTTATTGAGTTGTGTATGCCACAAACTCCCTAATGTAGGTTTTATATTGCTAATCCCGAAATTAAGCCTATAGGCAAAGCCCAAATGACCTAAACACCCCCATGTGAGCCCGGTGGGGACTAAAAATGCCCCGAGACCCAATTACGATCCCCTATTACTCCTTTTCGACCTATTCAAAATCAACCATGCACTCAGAATCGTCATCCGAGTTAATTTACTAAAATTCTCCAATCTCGACCTCAAATTTACTACACATGTTAATTGAAAAAAATTGCCCAAATTAATTAAATCTTAATTCACTAAATTAATTAAATCCTATATCACCAAATTAAATAAATTCTATATCCTCAAAAATACGGGGTATTACAATGGTGAGTTCAATAATCTCAACCTAAACTAAATTAGATAGAAAGCGTGGTAAAGCATATGTTAAAAGAAAGAAATGGAGGGAAACTAAGTTAACTAAAGAAGTAAATCAATTTAATAAAATAAGAAATAACAAAAGAAATATTTAATTAAAGAAGAAGATGATGAACAGTATTTACAAATCCATAAATGACAAACCCAGGGAGAGAGAGTGAAAAGCTTCCAAAATCACCTCTCAAACCAAAACTAAACTAAAATGAGGTTAAAAACACGATAATGAACTAAAACAATATCCACTTACTATCTATGGTAAGTGGATAAAACAAAGGAAAGAAAAAAATCTCTCTAAAATATATAATTCTGGGATGATCGATCGATCGACCAAAGGGGGTTGACTGATCAACGGCTTTAAAATATGCCCATTGATCTCTAAATTTGCCATAGAACAGTAATAATCGATCGATTGACTAATTCGTCTATCGAGTGGTGAATGGAGAAAATGTGTACTGGTCTTAGATCAAGGAAAAATCACAATGATTGATCAAATTGATGGGGGAGGGTTGATCGATCGATCCCCTATTTTGGCTATTTTCTTCAAAATAGGAATTGTTGCATCAATCGGGAACGATTATAAATTCAACATCGGGACTCAGGATGACGTTTTGTCAGTGGCGACCTGAAGCCAACTCGAAGAAATATACTTCCATAGATATCCATCAACCAGGACATGAAGTTTGAAATTACAAAATTTCCTCTGAAGTTGCATCTGACGATGAACTTTCTAGAAACACAATCAATTGTTATGTTAAGCGTTCCATTGCCTACAAAAACTCACATACACCATGAAAACCAAGGTTAACCAATAAATGAGCATAAAAGTACGAATTAACGAACACAATTATGCTAGAATTCATAAAGATAAATGGTAATAATATATAATATTCATGATCTATCAGTGTGCGGTGACTTGGGGGTGGAAGGGGTGAAGTTTACCAACAAATATGTTTATAGTTTCAACATTAAGGCACCTAATTTAGTTGGGGTTACTTACCACGTCAATTGATTTTTAGTGTGATATGACGTTGATCTTGAACTCTTTAGGTTGTGTATAGGCTTAAGTGAGCATGACACACCTTTATTATTACTTGTTTAGTCATATAATTTTGGACAAATTTTAATTTAAACATATATTTTTTACCAATATTCAAATTTTAATTTGCAAGATTATTAGTAAATTTTACCTTTAACTATAATGCCGATTTACATTCTACTGTAAATGTTGCAATTATATGTATTAAAAGGGTACATACGCACAATAAAGTGAACCACCGTCCATGCAATAACCTTGCACCGAGCCATAAATATATTTTACGGTCATTTAGGCTTTAATACATAATTAATTTCAAATTCTAGACTTTAATATATTTTAATTAAAAAAATTAGACTTTGCTCACTTTCTGTTATTATATTGTTAAGAATGTTTTTATTTTCAACCCATTTTTCTTTCTACCCACCCAAATTTTAATACCCCACAATATTTGGTGTCCAAACTATTATTACATCCCACTTATGGGGTGTATATATGAATTTAAACTTTTCCAACTATGTTATGTTATTTTCTTCATCTTCAGATTGAATGAACAATTCCACTCATCAACCTAGAAACTGAAACTGATGAGAATCGAAAGCAGTAAGAAGTTGGCAGGTCCTTGCAGATTTGATATTTTTTATGAGCAAAGTTATTGAGTAGTCTTTTCAAACTTGGTGAACATAAATCTTAGTTAGTAAGTTACAATCATAAACCTGATACATCATGTGTTGTATTGTGTTTAATGAAATGTCACACCGAGTATATATTTTGGGTTTAATATAAGATGTGTTTAGTTTGTTTGGGTGAAGTTTCCCATCAACGAGACCACTCCAAAGGATTCTTTGTATACATAATCAAAAGAACACGTAATTAACAGTTTTATAGGAATCTATAAATCTAACACATGAATATCTTATTGTACTTGTTATTTGTTTTTTAATCATACAAAAATTTATGCATTATATATTAAATGTTAAGACCTTTAGATCAACATGATTATCACATATAATCATTACGAGGAACATAAAACTATATAATAATCACATACCTCCATCATGTCACAATTGGAAAGATTGACAGAGAAGTCGACCTTAACGATGTCGGATTGGGGTGATCTTCGGATTACAGCTTCATCTTGTTTTTGGCAATTCCGTTTTCCAGATTCGATGCATTTTGACGGTTATATCTTCCTCTATGGTCAAACTATTATTCCGAAATTAACTCTAATTTAGAATTTAGATTTCTCTACCTTATCCTATAATTTATTATGTTATCTTTTAGTGTGTTCGAATGATGGAAAAGCATTCACTTATATATAGGCATGGACAAGCTCCAAATCTCCAACAGTCATTTAATCTTAATTGTTTATCAAGGTAGATACCCAGGACTCCTTTTGACTCTTGGTATTTAGAGTACCCTTTCATTAATCAAAGTAGCTCTTAATATTAATATAAATATAGAGCACATTATGGAGAGTTATTATTTAAAATAATTCTAACATTCTCCCCTTTGATCCACTATAATCATAAGGCTCACAATAATCTTTGAGTCATATTTAAATGGTTTTTCTTAAATACCTTAATCGAACAAACTATTAATGCGAGTTATAGTGCTTACATATTAATTCAAGAGCATGATCGCTTTCATGTACCACAACATTAACAACTCATCCAACAAGGTCTATCAATTGGGTTATGCAATATTGGTCCATAATATTTTATCTAAAAGACTATTTTTTACATTCATCAATTCACATGCATGTAAACTTATATTACTATAAAGAAATTAAAATGTTCAGAATACACTTTAATTTATATCAAATATAGTGTCAAAAAGTAAGCACCAAATAATCCACAACACTTATACTTAATTGGCTACACGCAAGTCCTATATCCTAACCATGCTTACTGAAAGTCCTTTGGTGATAGCCCATTTATTAGTGGATATGCTATGTTAAACACTTGTACTAATGTGTTCAACTGACACTTGTTATTTCTGAACTTCTTTGTTCACATACAAGTTGTATATCCTAAAGTGACTAGGTTCTTTAGAACACATATTAGTTCTTCATAATAAATATTGAATTAGCATAATCATAATATTTCAGTGACTTGATAATAGTGTCGACAACTCAAAGTCCTGAAATGAAATTTTGCAACCATAATTCATTCATCATAGCCATAAAGCATGCTATGAATTGAATTTTCATAATAGATAAAACATTAGTGTATTATTTCACACTCTCAAAATTATGGCTATTAAGACAAAATATAGAAATGTAATAAAGACTGAGATAAATACATCCATAAGCTATTAAAATTCAATATGTATTAATTGATCATCTTTAAATGAATAGTCTTCATAAATGTGAGCATATATTATTTTAAATATCCCATTCCTTAATTCTCTTTATTTTATTTATCTAATATAACTTTAATCAGTAATGTATAGAAAGTTCAAAATAAATAAACGTACTCCCACTGACCTCAAGCTATATATAAATACATGAGGTATTATTAAAATATCATTGGTGGGAAATTGACATAAGTTTTTAAAGTGATTTCTCAACATATACAGTTATTTTCCTACACTCTCATAAGTTGCACTAAATGTAACTATTAATCAAAAGGAGTTACTAAAGCCATAAGAATTTCACATTTTAAGATATAGGTGAAAATATGTATTTACACCCCTTTCTCTATTCATAATGAAAACTTTGACCATAAGTCAAGATTTATGTCGTTGATTATCACCAGGGTCATGTTTTAGTCTTAGAAAAGCCTTTACATTCTACTCTAGTGTGTCAATTAGGTAATTCAACGCGATCCTAAACTTTATTTGGTCATTAATGGCATCATAATTTTCAAAACTTCTGAAAATAAAATTCGAATATTTTCTTACACCTTTATAAAATTCAAATTGTTGTGATAAATCTAATAATCATTCAGAATAGAAAACTCATTTAAGAGCTTCTAAAAACTATTCATATCCACAAAATAAAATAAGAATTGTAAGGACACAAATTTCCAATTGAGTCCATATATAGTGTTGGCTCAATTCCGGACAAAAACATTTATTTATAGGATAGTATGTTATTGTAATGATCTCAAGACTATGAAGTGTTTGTTGAAGACGTAGCGGCAAAGAGTATAAATCCTCATCAAATATGACGGTTTGCATGCCTCGTTTCTACGTCATCAACTATGGTTCCATGCTCCCAAGGTATGAATGCAATTATATATATATATAGGAGCTTGGAACAAGTTTTATTGGGTGTTAGGTTTTATAAAAACTGTGTTTTATTTTCAGAAAAATTTAATTAAAACTTTAAAAATAAAGTAGATAAAGTTTCTGGGCCAAAATCGAATTTTATAAAATTTCTGGAAGTCGTTCGATATGTCGTTCGAACGAGTTTTTTCGTTCAAACCAGATGTCGTTCGAACGAGTTTGCCAACGAGTTCCCACCAAGCTATACTGGTCCGTCGTTCGAAATGTCGTTCGAACGAGATAATTCGTTCTAACGAGATTTCCAACGAGTTTCTAACGAGTCCAATCTGGAACGTCGTTAGAAGTCTCGTTCGAACGAGATTTCGTTCGAACGACATTTCGTTCGAACGAGATGCCAGGCGGGAACAATTTTTGGCAATTTTTTGGTAGTTTTTACCCATTTTCCCACTAGTTTACCCCACTATCTTTTTACTGAATATGTATGTGCGGGAAACCATTTTTCTAATCTAACTTTTCCATTCCCTTTTCATCTCTTAGAGAGAGTTTGAGAGCAAATTGTTTTAAGGAAAATGTTCATGTTTTGAGTGCTAATTTTCAAAGAGAAAATCATTCACCACTCTAGTTTACACCCAAATTAGTGTTTATCCAAGTTCACATATATACATATCAATTGCTTGGAGTTTGGCACCGGTTTATCTCTTCCGTTTCAAAGAGAAGTTTTGGTTTGCTTCTACATCCATCAAAGAAGAAGACATTTTGTTGCGATTCTACCCACTTGGAGAAAGGCTCATTGCTCGGGTGACGGTGACCACAGAAAGCCCTATCGGTGGATTCCGAGACCGCGGTGGCGTTCCAAGGTTATCCGCTAGGAAGAGGTGTCTACAAGAAGAAGCGTCGAGGCTTGAGAGGGATCGAGTCGTGCGTTGTAAGTCTATATGTCTTGTACTTGTAATTCCGTATCTAGTGGATTTGTGGCTAGGGCCGTCCGAGGTTTTTTCCCGTCTTGGGTTTTTCCTCGTACATCGCGGCGTAGTGTGATTGGTTTATTTTATCTTGCATCATAATTTAGAACGCATGTTTAGAATAATTCAAGATAAAATTTGGTTTAAATTATCACACTCATTTAATTTGGTGCTAAATTAAATATTGGGTAAAGTTTGTTTAATTCAAGTCATTTGCTAAAATTTGGTTTCGCCTAACTTTGGAAAATTGTTAATTATGACTTAGGCAAATTCTAGGACTTGGATTTAATTTCACTTGGTGTAATTTTATTTTGGTTTAATAAATTAAAATTTGTTGTTCTAAAGATTGAACCATCTTACGCTTCCGCATCTCGTGTTTGTTTTTACATAAAAGGAAATTTTAATAGTTTGATTTTAATTGAGATCATCAAAATCCGGCGTTTTCAAATTGGTATCAGAGCTTTGTTTTAAACAAGTTTAACCCTATCAAGAATTACTTTTGATGTTAAGGGAATGACACGAGTATCTTTACTTCTTTTATAACTACATTAAGTGATTTGATACTCCCACTAATTTCAACATTCTTTAAAGAATTTGACATTTGACATTTTCGATTTCAAAAGTAATTAGTAGCCTCATAAAAGTGTAGACATAATTATAAATTTCAACTCTTTTAGTGGCTTCTAAATTCATGCTTGTACTATACATTCCTACTCATGTAGGCGTGTCAAATTCAGTAAGTAAAGTAAAATTTATATAATATACTTCTAACCATATATATTCATTTTCTTGTCAATAACTCTTGTGGTTATATTGACATTGATTCATTTGACTTATTATTTTTTAATGACATGATCTATGTAATTCACTATCCAGGGACTATAATCTCTCTCTTGGGCCACATAGATCGTTCTAAAATTGTAAAACCTTAAGAGCTCAAACGTGAGTGTCAAGGTTCATAAGCTACAACCCAAAGATAATTCTAGTCTACTAAATCATCAACGTAAGTCTAGATTTAAAAGAGTCGGATATTCAATTATGCCATAAGATTGAAGAGTTTTAATAATAAATCTACTATTAAGTTCAACACTATGATATAGGATCAGAGTTATTTTCATTGTAAAATTTTCATAAAAAACATAATTTTAAAAGCCATCAATGAGAAAACCATAATTAAGAAAACATATTCTAAGATAAACTTAAAGATCGTTTGTATACTCAAGATAAATCTCTCATAATAAAATTGAGAAAAATATTTCCAAAGTTCATCGAAGGGTTTTTTAAATTTTTTTTAAAGAGGATTAAACCCCAATATTATAAAAGGATGGAGAAAAAAATCCTTTCTCCGAGGGCTTACAATCATGATGTAGCAATTTGGAAATCTTCAATAAAAGAATTAAAAAATCTAGCGACATGATCTTTAAAAGGCTTGGTCTTGAAAGCCATTACAATATCGAAATGAACATCTTTAATGATAAGTTTGGAATTCATAACTGAGTTTTCAAAATTAGCATTATTCCTGAAACACCAAATAGGCCAACAAATATAAGATGGAAGGTGATTCGTATCGAATATTGCATATTTCCACCCTATATCTCTATCCATTCTATCACTTTTAAAATCATAAATGCCTATATTTATGCACATTAACCAGACAACCTTGTATTTGGATATATACATGCTTTGTTGGGGTTAATTGTGCTTTTATGGGTAATGGGAACGCTAAAAGTGAAGATCCGTTGCATTTCGGAAAAGTTCAGTCGTCGAACGCTACTTGAAGGGCATTTTAGTCAATTCACATTTCATCTCCAGCTCATGGACATTCCACGTATACGTATTTCATTGAGTTATCATCGCATGGCCGTAAACGGCGCGTCATTTGGAGTCTGCATGGTGAAGTTATGGCTATTTCCATTTGCACTCCCTTCCCCCTCTTTATGGACCAAATAGCTGCCAAAAACAAAGTACCGATCGACCGCGATTAAAAGCCCGGTCGACCGCGGTTTTGGATTTTGCTTTGGAAAGGAGACAGGGTGATTTTACTTAAAGATGCGGTCGACTGGCCCCCTGGTCACGGTCGACCTCGGTCACTAGTTATTTTCTCCTTCTCTTTTTCCTTTATTTCTTTTGTAACTTACTATATAAACCAATTTTGGTTTCTATTTTCAGAGATACTAGTTTTTAGATAGTTTAGGTTAGGGTTTGGGGGTTTGAGAGCTCATTCTTCATTTTCTCTTGGTTTGACACCCATTTGGGTTTGTTAGTGGACTATTCATCTTCCCTCTCCATCAATTTAAGTTGTATTTCCTTATTTTCTTTCTTTGTAGTTAATTTACTTGCTTTCATAATTAGGTTTACGTGCTTTCTAGTGTATATTTATCGTGTTTCTTTACCTCTATCATTGAACGCATTTTTACCAAGCTTTCTAGCTAATTTAGTGTAGGTTGTGTCGGATTGAACTCACCCCAGGTTAACATGTTGCTTTGCTTTGGTGATGGAGTTTACGGGTCTATTTCGAGTGCGTTGTCCTAGTTATTACGCCTAGAAGATTTCACGGGCATATCATGTATGCTCCGTGCTTACGACCTTACGTGCGTAATTTTTGGAGTATTTGTTAACGCCAAAATCTTATTAGGCATTTATGCGAATTTAGGGGTGTGACAACTATTGATTTAATTAACTGTTGAAATGAGACGCAGTCTTAATAACTCGTTGACCCATGTTACCATTTTATACTAATTAACTCGGGTGAGGGTTATTCGACGAACCTATAGTTTTTATCCACTTTATTATTCTAGCTTTATTTTCCCTCACCTAGTATAATCTTTTCCTTTTGTTATCTTTTATTTTGTTAGAAATAATCTTTTGCGCTTTTATTTAAGAATATTAAACCATATAAATACTAGCAACTCGTCTTTGTGCATTTTGGATACCCGAACTTGGCCGATATACTCACCCGTTGAGTGTAGTCATAAGTTTAGGTTTTTGTATAATGTAGGTGAGCCGAATTCAAAACGACTGGTGCGCAGATGACGCTCGCGCCGCGGCAAAACCCTGCCTATCAGAAAGATCTTGCATAGAATGGATTTAATATTCTTGCCTCGTCAATTGAACCCCCAACACATGAGTCTAGATCGAATAGATGAAGTATGCAATTTCAACCCCATGGGTATAAATATATCCTTGGGTATAAATATATCCTTGGGATTGAGGTCGAGAGGAAGGGCCCTATGCAAAATACGCCACATGAATATAGAAATTTTAGGAAGAATGCTAGAATCCAAAATCATGGAAAAAGAGAATTATGAACAATATTTATCCCGAATATAATCACAGGCCTTTGTAATAGAGAAGCCATGAACAAGCCAATTTTGATATGGGGAAGAAATATTATCCTCAATAAAGTCCTCAACCATTTGCATACGCTTCCAAGTGAGACTAGCAAATGATGGCACACCTCTTAAATTAAAAGCGGCTAATTTTTTTATATTTAAAGTGCAAAAAGTTAGCCCACAAGGAATTTTTCTATAAAAATCGAATCCAGATTTTATAAGCAACAGAATTTCAAATATCATTAAGATCACGTATGCCAAGACCACCTTCATTTTTAGGACACGATATTGCCTCCCAGGAAACCCAATGGTGTTTAGAGGAATCATCAATGGTACCCCAATTTTTTTCTTAGGAAATTGACTTGAAATCTTTGAAAAATGATTTGGAAGGTTGAAGAGTGGAGAATAAATGCATACCCAAAGACGTAAAACCACTTGAATGAGAACGAGACGCTCAGTTTCAGAAATGGATTAGTCGTTCCATAACATGATTTTGTCTACTGCTTAAGTCAAAATTCTTTGGAATAAACTGTTTCTTTTTCTACCGGTGTACAGTGGGATTCCCATATATTGAATAGGCATCACAGCCTGCATGTAACCAGTGGCTAGAAGGATATTTTTACGCCGCTTGTGGGAACATGAAGCTGGGAATATGATACAGCTTTTAGTTGTATTGATCTGCTGGCCCGAACATTTTTCATACGCGGTAATTAGTTTCCTGAAAGAGGATACGGATTGAGAATTTCCATTCAGAAAACATTATATCGTCCTCAAAGGATAATGACGAAACTATTGGACAACCACTCAGAGTTGAAAAATGACCAATCAAACCTTGAGACATAAGATGATGAACACCACGATTTAATGCTTCAGATGTAATGACAAATAGAGCTGGAGATAGAGGATGCCCTTAACGCACCCCTCTACCATATTTAAAATACCCGGAAGCTTTGCCATTAATGAGAATAGAATACCAGCAATTTGAGAGAATACGCAAAATCATGTCAATCTACGTTTCAGAAAATCCATAAGCTCGGAGCACTTTGATGATGAAAAACCAAGAAATCCTATCATATGCTTTGGCCATGTCCAATTTGATAACAACATTTGAGCCTCTAAATTTTTTGTTGAGTTAAGACATCATTTCTTATTCTAGAAGAATATTATCCATAATTGATATCCTTTTAATAAAACCTCCTTGAGAATCTTAGATAATATTAGGAAGCAAGGCACCAACACGACTAGCTAATATTTTAGAAATGATTTTATTTGAAAAATTGTATAGACTTATATAGGCCTCAAATCTGAGCAATTTTTTGAATTATCCACATTTGGAATAAGCACAATATTAGTGGATGACCAACTTTTTGGAATATCATTACCAAAAAAAAAAGATTGAATTGCCCAAGTAATGTCTTTAGCAATGATATTCCAATAAGTTTGGTAAAAGAAACCATTGAATCCATCCGAGCCCGCAGCATTATCACTATCCATGGAAAATATAGTCTCCTTGATTTCTGCTTCATCCGAAATATTAGCTAGAATAAGATTATTCTCCCTCCTAACCATCTTAGGAATGTGCTCGAGAATAGAATAGTCATCAACACAAGCAGATTGACCCCCTAATAATCTTTGAAAAAATGAAACAATTTCCTTCTCCACTTCCTTAGGATTGCAAAGAGTGTTTTTGAATTTTTAATTTGATGGATAAATATTTTGTGTTTTTTCTTTTTAACCACAAAATGGACAAATTTAGAATTAAGATCGCCTTCTTGAGCCCATTTAAACCACGCTTTTTATTTCCAAAAAATTTCTTCAATAGCAAGCTCCCTTTTAAATTTAGCTGGTGCCATGTGCCAAGATTCCCTATTAAAGGGAGAGAGATCATTATAAAACAACGCCTCCTTAAGAACCACATCATCTTCAGTTTTTGGACCTTGGAAAAAATATTAGTGAAAACCAATTTGTTCCATTCTTTAAGAAGATTTTTCATATTCCTCAATTTATGCGCAAAAAAATCCATAGGGGATCCTGAAACATCACATTTCCAAGCTTTATCAACTGTTTCCAAAAATGAATGATGAGAAGCCCGAAATCTAAAAGGTTTAGGAACATGATCATTTTTAAAAGTTAATTTAAGGATAAGAGTAACATGATCCGAGTTAGTACGATGTAAGTGTTCCACCGAGGAGGAAAACTGATTGTTGAACCACCCGTCATTTCCAAGAATCCTATCAAGTCTGGAACAAATTCTAGAATTCCCATCACGATTATCACACCACGTGAAATTAGCCCTCTAAGAATGGGACTTCCTATAACCCAGCATTAATCATGGTGGAATAAAAGTCTATGATTACCTTACTATAAACAATATTACCTCCCATCTTCTCATCTTTCTTGGCCCTAATGTTGAAATCACCACCAATAATCTATCAATCAAAACCCAACGATTCAATATTATTGATTTCATCATATAAAACCCGTCGATCATCTTTGTTTCATTTATCATACAAGCACGACACTAAATAGGAAATACGAGAATATGGAAACCTAACCAAGATTGTTAATATTTGCTCAATGTCTTGAATCATATCAATAGTATAATTAAGGTTCCATAAAATCCATATTTTATTTGAGTTATTGGAGATACCACCAGGAAAGCCTATTCTCTTCAAAAGATAATTAATATTTACTTCATCAATTTTAGGTTCCCGAATTGCTATCATACAAATTTTGAATTTTTTGATGATCCTCTTGAGCCTTCTAATTGTAGAGTCATTCCCCACTCCTCTAATATTCCAAAAAAGAAGACTAATCATTCAAATTATTTTGAGGAGTAGCATAAGAGAGTTTAGATGCAGACCTGGTTTGGATAGATGACTTTGAAGCCCTTTAGTTTGTTTTTTCTTTATTTTAGCTTTAATATTTTAGATATTTTGTGGTCAGTCCTGAACCAATATGTTTTGTATGGCTCCGATCCCACATCTTTTTTTTTGTTAGCAGTCCCAGTTTCCCAACCGTTATACCCATCTGGTGGATTTTATAGAATCAACTGCTCCACTTTTTATGGATTGACAGTTTTTTCACAATGAACACTTTTATAGAAAATGGGATTGATATGCCCCAAGTGTCACCTTGGCTCAGAGACACCAACCTCGGCTAAGGATGTAGCCGACGCTGGAAAAGCCTTGGGTCAGTAGCCAACACCCTCGGCTATAGTAAGGTCGGCCCCGGTCGACACTACCACGAACCTCACTAAGGGCACACTGCATGTATCATAAGGGTCAGCAGCACTTTAGTGCACTTGGGAATGACAACCTCGGCCAGGGGTTGGCCGAGCTCGCGGGAAGACATACTTCTACCAAGGTCGACCTCATCAAGATATCAGTCGATGCTCCAAGCACATGCCATCTCAACCTCGGCCCAGGCCGACCCCTATCCATTGTCTCAACTTAACTTAAGCCGAGACCTTCATGGTCCATCTCGAATTAAATGAGCAACTAGACTTTATCAACCTCAGCTTCTCCCAGGCCAAGATCATGACTAAGCACGATGGCCGAGCACCTATTGACATTTGGATAAGGACATGTGGACACAAGTCAGTTATAACAAATCATTCCCCACACGTGGGGAGAATATTTCATCATCATTCTCTACATGTGATAGTGACAGATGTCTTCTTCGTATTGGCTAGATCAACACACACATTCTCATTGTATGCATGGGGGGTACATTACACCCCCTAGGTACTATATATAGAGGTCATCCTCTACCTTGCAAAGGATCCGATTTTGGCAACCCTAGCTGAAACTCTGTCCAAATACATAGTAGAGAGAGAAAGCTTGAGAGATTGTATCCATGGCCATCAGTGCCTTATTTCAGTGAGATTATACACACACACACACAGTGGACGTAGGCCAATTTAGGCTGAACCACTTATATCTTTGGTGTTCCTCCTCTTCTCCTCATCTCTTTCTCTTACCTTTCATATAACTGTGCTGCCATTGTTGTTGTTAGATTGAACTTGCAAACACCTTACCTGGTGGTGCTATTTCCAGCATCATCATTTTGGCGCCGTCTATGGGAAGAGAGAAGTTATCACTTCCTCCTCTTCAGCTTAACCTCATTGGAGACTCTAGTGGTGAACCAGGAACCACCCCTTCCGTGGAGTTGCTTCACCATTGAAAGGGGTCCTTTAAGGTATTAAGCTCACCTGCTAGTCAAGCTCTTTATTGTTAACACATAGCACCGGAATTACCACCGCCTCTTTCGCCGCCTGGTGGGGGAGGACCCAGCTCCCGACAGGCACTGCCCCAGTCCGAGATGGCGGAGGTGGCTGCAGCCTTAAAATCTTTGGCTGCAATGCAATAAGCAATGAAGGAGCAATTTGCACAGCTCAGCCAAACTATGATGAGGCCACCTGGAGTCTCACCGGAGATGATCACTCTAGCGACAGTCCAGCCTCATCCTGATGCTAGGGGACCACCGCAGGCACCAATGAAGGACCAACCTGCACCCCAGCGGAGGAGGGACGTTGCTGACCCTAGGCGCTTACGCCTGGGGAGGCAAGGAAACCCTTGTCCAGAGGATAGGTATGACGATCTGGAGGCGAAAGAGGTCCCGAAAGACTGTTGGGAGCCGTACGATGTGTCAAATAATACTGTACGACCTCTTCAGGAAAGCCGAGGTTGTGTCGGCCGAAGAGGTGAAGAGGCTCAACGAAGAGGGCCGACTTTTGATCGATTCAGTAGAGGGTCAGCATTCGAGAGGTTAGGCCCAGTAAATGACCTAAGACAGAGGTTATCAAGGTCAAGGAGCGCAGCAGGTTCTCAGAGAGGAAATAGACAAGGTCAGCCAGATCAAGGCCGACACTGTGGAAGAAGGGGCAGAGACCAGGAAGAGGTCAACAGCCGACGCTGTGCTCCGGCAGGGGAACCCTCAGTCCACCCCTTGGAGGTGGCTGGGGATAACCTCGGCCAGGCTGATGGTAGGAGACCATGGAATGACTCTATCCAACGTCTTGAGGAAAGAATAAGAGACCTCATCAAGAGCAAGGATCCATTACAAAGGGGTTACTCAGAAGGCTCTCCATTCGTGGCGAAGATAGTGAGCTTCCCGACCCCTGCTAAATTCAAACCATCGGTGGTATCTCCCAAGTATGACGGTAGTACAAACCCTGTACACCATATTGAGATGTATGAGTCAGCGATGAACATCTACTCGATACCTGATGAGATGAAGTGTAGGGCCTTCTCTGGGACCTTGACAGGAGCAGCACATAGCTGGTTTACCTCTCTTCCGAGGAATTCAATTGAGAATTTCAGGGGCTTGGCTGAACGATTCATTCACAACTTTTTCTTTGGTGTAAGACCTCAAAAGAAGACCACTCGACTACTGTATGTCAAACAAGGTAAGGACGAGAGCCTAAGAGACTACATCGCCAGGTTCAACAAAGAAAAACTCGAAGTCGAAGACTACGAAGAGAATATAGCCATGACGGCCCTCATAGGAGGTCTTCAGAAAGGAAAGTTGTTGTGGAAACTTGCGGAAGACCCTACCAGGTCTATGGCAGAGCTACTGGAAACTGTGGGGAAAGTCATGAATGCCGAGGAGGCAATGGCTGCCAAGTATGAGGATGAGAATCGCGGTAGTAGCGGAAAGTCCCAAAGAAAGAAGGATGGGAAGAAGAGGTCGGGTGATGACAAGTTCGCTCACTATACTCCTCTAACAATGACCTGTGAGCATATCCTCAACGAGATCAAGAATGACAGGACTCTAAGATGGCCAGAGAAACTGAAGGCCCCACCGCATAAGAGGAACAAAAAATTTTGGTGTGAGTTCCATCAGGACCATGGCCACGTTACAGATAGATGCTTCGCTTTGAAGGATGAGATTGAAATGATGTTGAAGTCTGGAAAGTTGAGGAATTACGTGGATGGTAAGGAACCTAAAGGGGGAAGAGATGACCCTAAGAAGAGGAGAAACGACAGATGCCGTGATAATGCCCCAGTCAGAAGAGATAATGATTTAGAAGGCGATGATGAAGACGATCCGAACCTTCCACCGAAAGATGACAACATCCTAGTGAAGAGGGTTGGCATGATCTCCTTTGGTGTTGAAACCATATGCGGAGGACTCGAGGGAGGTGGCTTGGAAGTGGCTGACAGAAAAGCTCACGTGGTAGAGGCCAAGTCAGTATCCAAGCTTGAAGTTGTAAATCTAATGTTTTGGCCTTGCTTCAAGAGCCTAGGTCTTAGCAGAGTAAGGCTGGTACCCTATCATCACCCTTGATGGGATTCAGTGGCGAAAAGGTCTACCCATTGGGCATGTATGAGATGGACGTATGGATGGGTTATGAGTGGCCTAAGAGGTTGACCAAGAAGATAAATTTTTTCATGATGGATGAGAATGTCTTCTCAGCCTATAACCTCATCATAGGAAGAGTGGTACTTAAGGAGTTTGAAGTTGTGCCATCGACGGTCCACCAGATGCTAAAATTCTTGACCCCTATGGGGTAGGGGAAGTGCAAGGTGACCAGACCATAGCGCGAGAATGTTACTTTAACTCGGTCGAATAGAGAGAGGCCCATAAGAGGGCAACCACCACTTATAGCATTGATACACTTAACCCAAGAGATGAGACAAAGTTGAAGAAAGGAGAGGCCGTGGAAGAGGTAGAATCCATCGTCCTCAATGAGGACGAGCCGAAAAAAACCATCCAGGTCGGCAAAGCCCTAAAGACAGAAATCAAGGAAGAGATGATAAACTTCCTCAGGAGGAGGCAGAGTGTCTTCGCTTGGAGTCACGTAGACATGCCCGGCATCAACCCTGAGATTATGAGTCACAAGCTCAACGTGACCAAAGATGCTAGGCCTTTCAAACAGAGACGAAGAGTCTACTCCAGGGAGAAGTACGACGTCATCCGATAAGAGGTCAAAAAATTGGAAGAGGCTGAGTTTATAAGAGAAGTTATATATCCGGAATGGTTATCGAATGCAGTCATCATGCCCAAGGCCAATGGGAAGTGGAGAATGTGTGTTGATTTCACTGACCTGAACAAGACTTGTCCAAAAGATACCTATCCCTTACCCCGGATAGATCAGATGGTGGATGCTACTACAGGACATGAGCTCATGAGCTTCATGGATGCGTATTCAAGCTATAAACAGATCTTCATGGATGCAGAAGATTCAGAGAAGACAGCCTTCATTACCGATAAAGAGATGTACTGCTACAAAGTGATGCCCTTCGGCCTGAAAAATACAGGGGCAACATACCAACGTCTTGTCAATAAGATGTTTGAAGAGCAAATAGGTAAGACTATGGAGGTGTATGTAGACGATATGCTAACGAAGAGTTTGAAAGCTTGCACTCATGTGGCAGACCTTGAAAAGACCTTCGATGTTATGGACTTATACAGAATGAAACTCAACCCCGCGAAGTGTGTCTTCGGAGTAGGAGCTGGGAAGATCCTGGGATTTATTGTCAATCAGAGAGGAATTGAAGCAAATCCTGAGAAAATCAAAGCTTTACTGGACATAAAGACACCAAAAAGTATCAAGGATGTTCAAAGGCTCACTGGAAGGGTGGCTACACTCGACAGATTTGTCTCCAGGGCAACAGACAAGTGTCTTCCATTCTTTAAAGTGCTTAGAAAGGCCTTCCAGTAGGACTAAGAGTGCGAAAAAGCTTTCAACCAGCTCAAGTATTACTTGGGGTCTCCCTTATTGCTATCTCGACCTGTCGCATGAGAGAAATTGTATATGTATCTGGCAATCTCCGAATCAGCCATCAGCGCAACCATAATACGGGAAGACGCTGGGATCCAAAGGATTGTGTATTTCAACAGTAAGGCCCTTCAAGGGTCTGAACAAAATTACCCTCGTATGGAAAAGTTAGCTTATGCACTGATACATGCTTCAAGGAAGATGAAGCCCTACTTCCAAGCCCACTCCATGGTTGTCCTCATCGACTCCCCATTAAGACAGGTCCTACATAAACCTGAGAAGTCTGGGAGACTGATGGCCTGGGCCATTGAGTTGGGAGAGTATGATCTTACCTACCAACCTAGGACAGCCATCAAAGGGCAAGCCCTCGCAGACTTTATTGCTGAGTTCACATGGGAAGAGGCCGAGGCAGAGAATGGCCTAGAGGGTGTTGAAAAGACAAATCGTGGTGTCTTCCGAAATCAGGAAGAGACGACACTAAACGTCTTTCGAGATCAGGAAGAGGTCACATCCAATAAGGTCTGGGGCAGAGTAGCCGAGAACGAGGAGGATCGGTACCTCTTCAAATAAGGAATCATGTCAGAAGGGGTCTTCTCGTCGGATACACACAATTGGAGCCTCTTCGTTGATGGTTCTTCCTGCGACAGTGGAAGTGGTGCAGGGTTGATACTTTTAGCCCCAGATGGTGCTAACATCGAATACGCTTTGAGATTCAACTTTAAAGCATCTAACAACGAGTCGGAATATGAAGCCATGATAGCCGACCTCTCATTGGCAAAGACTCTGGGTGTGAAGCGACTCCTACTACACAGCGAATCAAGGTTAGATGTCAATCAAGTATTGGGAGTCTATGAGGCCAAAGATAAAAGAATGGCCAAGTATCTGAAGATGGTGAGAACGATGTTAGAATATTTCGAAGAGACAAAACTGAAGAGAGTACCTCAGCAAATTAATAGCCATGCAGACGCGTTGGCAAGGCTGGCCTCAGCAAAAAAGACAGATGTCAGAAGGACAGTTTAAGTCGAGGTCTTAGGAAAAGCGATCATTGAGGAAGAAGAGGTATGTAACCCTTATCATAATTTGAACCTGGGAGACTCATGGATGGACCCCCTTGTCAGATATATTAGAGAGGGAGAGCTGCTCGAATCCAAGCTAGAGAAGAGGAAACTGAGATATAGGGCTACCAAGTTCTCGATAGTGGGAGACGTCCTGTACAAGAAGGGATTTATGTTGCCTATCCTCATATGTGTGCATCCCACAGAAGTTCCATGGGTCTTACAGGAAGTTCATGAGGGTTCTTGCTCTAGTCACATAGGAGGAAGACCCTTAGCCAAGAGAATCATCACACAGGGATACTGGTGGCCAACCTTGTCCAAAGACGCTGCAGCCTACGTGAAGAGGTGTGATAAATGTTAAAGATTCACCACTATCCCTCATCAACCTATGACATCAATCACCTCTCCCTGGCCATTTGCGGTGTGGGGGATTGACTTAGTAGGACCCCTGCCGAGAGCTGCCAACAATTATCATTTCCTGATAGTTGCCATTGACTACTTCTCAAAGTGGGTGGAGGCAGAGCCGATGATAACGATCACAGAGCAGAAGAGCTTCCAATTTATTTGGAGGAACATCATATGCATACACGGCCTCCCAAACACTCTTATCTCAGATAATGGGACCCAGTTCAAGAACTCCCCTTTAGAAAAATATTACGTAAGAGTTGGGATAAAGCAGTTCTTCTCATCTCCTAGCCGACCTCATGCAAACGGTCAGACCGAGGTCACGAATAGGACAATCCTTGATGTAATTAAGAAGAGGTTAGAAGAAGCGAAGGGAATATGGATTGAAGAGGTTTACGTTGTGCTATGGGCCTACAGAACCACAACAAGGACACCGATAGGAGAAACCCCGTTCATGCTAGAACATGGCTCAGAGGCCGTCATACCAACAATAGTGGGGATCCCAACTCATAGGGTTCAGACCTATAACCCTGATAAAAATGGGGAAAAGAGGAGGCTAGACCTAGATCTGATTGAAGAAAGAAGAGAAGACACAAAGATTAAACAAGCAGCTTACCAGCAGAGAGCAGAGAAATTCTACAATAAGAGGGTGAAGTCAAGACCCATCACCGTGGGAGACCTAGTGCTGAAGAAGAACTTACAGAACACTAACAAACTCCCCCTAAACTGGCATGGCCCCTACAAAGTGACAGAGAGGTTGTGCCTGGCACCTATAGGCTAGAAAACCTAGAAGGGGAACCTTTCACCAACCCATGGAATGCTGATCACCTAAAGAAGTATTACATATGATGTTGCAAAGAGTTTGAATGTAAATATACCATCTTATTACGAAGAGGTTATTAATAAAAGATCAGTTTCCCTGATGGTTCTTGCTTCATTATGCTCTAATTTCAGAAATTATGAGGATAACATCTTAGGTGATGACCTCAGACCCCTATAACATCACTCAGTGGTGACAAGTTCTGAGGTCAGACACTATAATGGTGACGACCTCGAACCCTATAACATCACTTAGTGGTGACAAGGTCTGAGGTCAGACACCATAATTGGATGACCTCAGACCCTTAACATCATTAATTTGTTGAGATTAATTATGAGGATAACATCTTAGGTGATGATCTCAGACCCTTATAACATCATTAAGTGGTGACGAGGTCTGAGGACAGACACCATAATGGGATGACCTCAGACCCACAACATCATTAATTTGGTGAGATTAAGTATAAGGATAACATCTTAGGTGATGACCTCAAACCCTCATAACATCATTCAGTGGTGACAAGGTCTGAGGTCAGACACCATAATTGGATGACCTCAAACCCTTAACATCATTAATTTGGTGAGATAAAGTGTGAGGATAACATCTTAGGTGATGACCTCAGACCCTTATAACATCATTCCGTGGTGATGAGGTCTAAGGTCAGACACCATAATGGGATGACCTCAGACCCTCATAACATCATTCAGTGGTGACAAGTTCTGAGGTCAGACACCATAATTGGATGACCTCAGACCCTTAACAACATTAATTTGGTGAGATAAATTGTGAGGATAACATCCTAGGTGATGACCTCAGACCCTTATAACACCATTCAGTGGTGACGAGGTCTGAGGTCAGACATCATAATTGGATTACCTCATACCTTTAACATCATTAATTTGATAAGATTAATTATGAGGATAACATCTTAGGTGATGACCTCAGACCCTTATAACATCATTGTGGTGACGAGGTCAGACAATTGATTAAATTTAAGCAGACATCATGGCAACAAGACTTCAGAATTAAAACATCACGACAGAAGCATTCAACAACTAAATAAAGTGAAAGATACTCCTCAGAGATCGCCATACAGTTAAGATTCAAAAAAAATATTCATTTAGATATTACAAATATTCAGGGGTTACAAAGTAAAGCTTCACAATTAAATCTAAGGGTTAGAGGGGAGAATGCTGGTGTCTTCGACCTGATCCTGTTGGATGACTTGGTCCACCTCGGTAATGTTTTCCCTGTGGTCAGCCCCTCCAATCTCTGTGCTGTCCAGTGTTGCAGTCTCTGCAGGTGCAGCAACCTCCTCCTCAACCTCCTGACGGGCCTGGGCAAGCTGAGGGTTAGCAAAGCCGAGGCCTATGAAATCAGAGGCCTTCAAAATTCCAGCCTACCTCTCCTTGGCAGTAACCCACTTGATAGTGGCTTTGATACCTCTTTCAAGGTACTCAAAGCCGAAGCTCATAAATTCATCAGAGGTTTTGTATTCAGCTATTATCCCCTCAGAGGCATCATCGAGGGTTACCTTCACAGCCGAGTTGACCTTCTGCTACAGAACATCGTCCTTGGCCTTCAGAGCCACGGCATGGTCCTTCTTGAGCTAGGAGATCTCATTCTCTAACCCCTTCACCTTCTTCTCAGACTCACCCAACTCAGACTTCAAGCGGTCAATTTCTTCATTCAGAGTGCTTTGCACCTTCTCATCCTCTTAACCCTTCTGGATGAGGGGCAACTTCCTTAAAGTCCAGTTGGAGAGATGGTGCATAGCTGCCAAGCCCTGTAGATTATGTGATCATGTATAACTTGGAGACCAGATCAGACTTTATACTTGGAAATTACAAAGAAATATGAGGACATACCTAAATGGACCTGTGGATGCCGAACTCAACCAGCAGGGGCATATCCAGTGACCGAAAGAAACATTTATCAGCCTCGGTCATGGTAAAGCCGAAGGCATCCAGAGCCTGTAGGCTGTGGCCCATAATACTAACGGTGATCTTTAATTTCTCTAAACGAGCCACCAACGCGTCTGCAGAAGAGATGGGGATGGAAGAATCAACACTCTTTTTCTTCTGCCTATAATCCTCAGGGGCATGTTCGGTAGGAGCCCTCTTCTTTGTGGCTTGGGGGTTCAAGGCAGAGGGAGCTGGAGGAGGAGCATTGAGACCTGCCTTCTTTATGAGATTTGTCAAACTAGGCGCAACCATTTCCCAAAGCTCGTCTGAGATATCCTTTGGACACTCTGCAAAAATTAATAGGTCTGAGTTAGAGGATCAGATATGAATAAACTCAGAGGTTCAACTTGGAATAAAAAATGCTTACCAAGCTTGGCAAGAGGACTTCCACCTAGGCCAGTCTCAGAGAGGTAATGGGGGGTCATCAAGTGTTCAAATTTTACGAGTAAACCATGCATCCCCTGATCTTGAAGGTCTTTCACCTTCTGAAGGTTCTGCAGGCTCAGAACAGGGTTGGCCTTCGCAGACATTGTGACCTTACCCCATCTTAGGGGCATCCTCGGCTCTAGCAAGGACGAGGGAACACATGGACCAAATTCCCATGGCCCTGAAGCGAAAAAGTATCGAGGCTTCCAGTTATGGTTGGAAGTCTGAGTTATCTGAAGCATCTTTTTCTCAGGCTTCCGAGCTACAAAATGATAGTAGCTCGGATGATTTTTGGCAGAGGAGGGAACATAGCAACCAACAAAGACCTGAACTGGAAGGTCTGAGTGGTGGACAGCCCTCCACGAGACTATGGCCCCTATTATGACCCTCTAAGCATTAGGGGACAATTGGGAAGGGGCCAAATTGATGAAGACAAGGATGGACATAATAATAGGATGAATGGGCAAACAAAATCCTAACTTGAACATCTTCTCGTACAAGCAGATCTCACCATCTCAGCCATGGTAATCCCTATCTTCCCTCAAAGGACTTCTAAGCTTTATGGAGGGGCTGATGGAGTACAGATATTTGAAGAAAATAAGGTCTACCTCAGAAATGGTACTCTCGATCTCGATCGCCTCAGAGATGTCGACATCACTTTCAACATCGTCATCATCGTCATCATCTAGCTCAACGTCGATCGGAGTAGACGTTGATGGATTACTTTGGAACCTCTGGGCAAACTCAGCCCCGGTGACGGCCGAGAGGGGAATAGCGTCAAGTATGGGTGGAATAGCCACATTCGTCTCAACAATCTCAACCTCTGAGGAAGAGGACGAGGTGCTTGAATTATTATGGGACGAGGCCCGGCTAGCGACCTCAGATTGATCAGGGGCCTGATCTTGTCGAGTTGTGAAGTCCATGGCCTCCTGGAAGGAATCCACAGACATAGGGTCTAAGTTGGAAGACTCAGACTCAGACATCGGCACTGGTTCGGCAGGGACCTCTGCTTGGCTAGATGGTTCTAATGGATCAGGATATATCACCTTCAGGGGTGGAGGAAAGATGGGTCTAAGAGGGAATTCTTGTGACCTATGAGCCTCCTCCTGTGCTCTTTCTATTTGTCTAATTTTTTCTAAATCCTTCTCTCTGAGAGAAGGGAACTCCTTAAGAAGATGATAGAGGGGTCTGAGCATCATAGGCAGGCACTACACTTATGGAGACCTAAACTACAAACAGGACTGGTAAAGGGAATAACGTAATCTAAGGATCAAACTGCCAAACTTAGCAAGAATAGTTCGCTTGAAAGTATGGAGGTCTCACCGAAAAACTCCAAAACTCGTCGAAAAACACAAAAGTAAGGGAAAAGCATGGAAAATGAAGGAAAAAGCAGGGAAGAAGATACCTGAGGATGGAATGATAAGGAAAAGTGAAGAAAATGCGAAGAATCACCACTAAGGGCTTCGAACCAGAGCTTTCTAGAGAGAAAACCTGCTGTAGAAGCGAAATCGTGACAAGAAAGAGAAATAAGGAAGAAGGAGGGAAAAATAGGGGTTTAAACCCTTAAATATGGAGGTACGTTTCCCAAGTCCCATCATTGCCTTGGGAGCCCCAAAGGGCGGCTGACAACACATGCTTGTCAGGCAAGCCACACTTAAGCAATGGACAAGTGTCAAACGAACATTGGCTCATAGGAGAAAGGCCTTGGAGGTGTAGAGATCCCACAGTCACCTGCTCTCACATGTAACTAAGGGCTGGGGGTGATTGATATGCCCCAAGTGTCACCTCGGCTCAGAGACACCAACCTCGGCTAAGGATGTAGCCGACGCTGGAAAAGCCTTGGGTTAGTAGCCAACACCCTCGGCCATAGCAAGGTCGGCCCCGGCCGACACTACCACCAACCTCACCAAGGGGACACTGCATGTATCATAAGGGTCAGCAGCGCTTCAGTACACCTGGGAATGATAACCTCGGCCAGGGGTTGGCCGAGCTCGTAGGAAGACATACTTCTACCAAGGTCGACCTCATCAAGATATCAGTCGATGCTCCAAGCACATGTGGGCTCAACCTCGGCCCAGGCCGACCCCTATCTCGGATTAAATCATTTCGAGACCTTCATGGTCCACCTCGAATTAAACAAGCAACTAGACTTTATCAACCTCGGCTTCTCCTAGGCCGAGGTCATGACTAAGCACGATGGCCGAGCACCTATTGACATTTGGATAAGGACATGTGGACACAAGTCAGTTATAATAAATCATTCCCCACACGTGGGGAGAATATTTCATCATCGTTCTTTACATGTGACAGTGACAGATGTCTTCTTCGTATTGGCTAGATCAACACACACATTCTCATTGTATGCATGGGGGGTACATTACACCCCCCAGGTACTATATATAGAGGTCATCCTCTACCTTGCAAAGGATCTGATTTTGGCAACCCTAGCTGAAACTCTGTCCAAATACATAGTAGAGAGAGAAAGCTTGAGAGATTGTATACATGGCCATCAGTGCCTTATTTCAGTGAGATTATACACACACGCACAGTGGACGTAGGCCAATTTAGGCTGAACCACTTATATCTTTAGTGTTCCTTCTATTCTCCTCATCTCTTTCTCTTACCTTTTATATAATTGTGCTGCCATTGTTGTTGTTAGATTGAGCTTGCAAACACCTTACCTGGTGGTGCTATTTCCAGCATCATCAGGGACTAACATCCAAAATGAAAAAACTCAGGATTTTTCAATAAAAAATATCTCAATGCAGGACTAAATGCCTCTGAGCCCTTAATATGTTTGGTGGTCTTCGAAAAACCACCTTCTGTACGAACTGGGTTATTGGCCAACCAAGAATATTTCTTCTAGATCTGTATGTAAAACTCTATAAATTCATCGATATTAGCATAGGATAAGTCATTAGTGGTATGCCAGATCGGCAGTAAACATTGATTGGAATTTTTGGATAGAGGAGAAATAACTGTTGTATCAGATTTAGCAGACGATATTGGACGAGGTTGTTTGGTAGGAGAATACAAGACTTAACCTTCTTCTAAATCCGTCTCCTCAAGAATTGCGAAGGAATTACTGATGGTAATATCATCATCAAATGCATTGGTGAGAACATCATCATTATCATAAGTAACCCTCATTTTTTACTTGTTAGCAGCATAAATTTCACTTTCGGTTTTAGAAGTTGAGGCCAGGTTCTAAATCAGTCTCCTCAAGAATTGCAAAGGAATTATTGATGGGAATATTATCATCAGATGCATTAGTGAGAACATCATCATTATCGGAAGTAACCCTCATTTTTTACTTGTTAGCAGCATAAATTTCACTTTCGATTTTAGAAGTTGAGGCCAGGTTCTAAATCAGTCTCCTCATGAATTGCAAAGGAATTACTGATGGGAATATCATCATCAGATGCACTAGTGAGAACATCATCATTATCAGAAGTAACCCTCATTTTTTACTTGTTACCAGCATAAATTTCACTTTCGGATTTAAAAGTTGATGCCAGGTTCTAAATCAATCTCCTCAAGAATTGCAAAGGAATTACTGATGGGAATATCATCATCAGATGCATTAGTGAGAACATCATCATTATCAGAAGTAACCCTCATTTTTTACTTGTTAGTAGCATAAATTTCACTTTCAGTTTTAGAAGTTGAGGTCAGGTTCTAAATCAGTCTCCTCAAGAATTGCAAAGGAATTACTGATGGGAATATCATCATCAGATGCATTAGTGAGAACATCATCATTATCAGAAGTAACCCTCATTTTTTACTTATTAGCAGCATAAATTTCACTTTCGGTTTTAGAAGTTCAGGCCAGGTTCTAAATCAGTCTCCTCAAGAATTGCAAAGGAATTACTGATGGGAATATCATCATCAGATGCATTAGTGAGAACATCATCATTATCAGAAGTAACCCTCATTTTTTACTTGTTAGCAGCATAAATTTAACTTTCGGTTTTAGAAGTTGATGTCAGGTTCTAAATCAGTCTCCTCAAGAATTACAAAGGAATTACTGATGGGAATATCATCATCAGATGCATTAGTGAGAACATCATCATTATCAGAAGTAACCCTCATTTTTCACTTGTTAGCAGCATAAATTTCACTTTCGGTTTTAGAAGTTCAGGCCAGACCATGAGGAGTAATCTCCTGGACCCCACAAACAACACCTGATAAGTGGGAAGAATCTTTTAACACTGTTTGACACATAGCCACCTGAATAAAACCATTTTTTGAAACCTCCTTAACATTAGGAGTTTTAACCGATAAAGTGTCTTTGAAAACATCTTTTTTTGGGGATGTCCGCTTTTTTTGCCAAACATTTGAACCTTTATTAGACTTTGACTGATCAGTAACTGGCGGTGCTTAGAGCATCCACAATGATAGATGCTCAAGATTTGTAAAGTTATCCTATCAAAAGGAGTTTTACCTTTCTATGGATAGACCTGTATATAATGGTTGTATATAATAGAGGAGAAAGTTGAAAAATGTAAATCACTTCCTATGAACTTATGTTGTTCGTAGGAATGAATTTTTTTTTGGGACATATATCAAATAGTCACTCGAACATTTTTTAATACATATTTAGTCCAAGCTTTTTTATTTTGCTTCAAAAAGTCCTTTGTCACATATTTTGGAGAGGGAGTGCCGCTGGCGCGGACCTCTAAAAATAAGAGAATATTGAGTGCTTGAGGGACTAAATGGGTTAAACTAAAAATATGTGTCCTTTTTAAAAAATATATATTTATAGTAGGGACTATTCAATAATTGACCCTTTTTTTTTCTTACGAACAACATTTATTTGTAGGAATTTGTTACGGGCAATTGTTGTTCGTAAGAATCCAAATATATAATAAATATTATTATTTATATTTCCTACGAACTTCATTTCTTCGTAGTAATTCCTACGAACAAATGAAGTTCGTAGGAAGCATTTACAAATTCAGCTAGCATTCCGTAAATCTACCAAACGGCTACCATTTTCTCTACAAATTTTGCAAGCTATTGTCCACCACTGTAACACTCCTAGTTTGTATCTTTACAAATTATGTTGGCATTTTGCATCACCATTACGGATACTCTTAAGGCTTATCGACTGGCAAGTTTTGACAAATGACACTATCGTGAACTTTAGGGTTTACCTCCAACCCTAAACCTGTATCAACACATTCACCAGAATTATGGTCGGTTTACATACAATTACCACAGAACTTAGGCAAGTTCTCATAATTAATACGTAGCTAGAATCCTTTTGAACCATTAACAATACAAATATGATTTGGGAGAGGTTTTAAAACATCTACCTCAACACCGATACGGGCCTAACTAGGCCTTCTAACAAAAGTCATAAATTCATCCTTTCTTAATGGATTACTAATCCTCTGGAAAATAACAAAAAGTGCATCCTGAGCAAATAAGTCAATTGGTAGGTATGGCACCCATATAGGGAAGATGGGACAATCATAACCCGGAATAAAATCTGGAGTCCATTTCATAACTTTCATTAGGGCTTTTAAATTGTACAAATGTTATCGTAGCCATAATCTCAAAAAGTCTTCTTCACAAAACAGTTTAATGAGAATATGATGATCATCCAGTAATCCAATGGAAAAAGAAGATTTTAAAGAGAATTCGTGAAAATCCTTACGAATTGTTTTAATGGAAGGATAACCAAAAGAAAATCTTCCAATAAGGGAGATTTTGTAAGGAGCGGACAAGCGTTCAGTTTCTTCTAATGAGAACTCAACGGAAGGTTCACCCTTGTATGTAGTTTATGATTTGAGCGTAATTAATGAATGAGGAGTTGGATCAGCAAGGATAGATGTAAATCTTTTGGAAACATTGCAATCTAGGTCAGGAGGTTTTGGTTGTGGTGGAGCATCCGCCATTATAATGATAGCCGAAGTTAGTACATAGAAGAAAAGAAAAAGCATTAAAGGGCTTTTTAAACGACTCCAAAATAACATAAGAAAAGAAACCTAAGAATTTCTTGTTTCTTTTTATGGTTTCCCTTGTAAGCATCCCCATATTGATTTAGAACTATGTATTGTAGCACTCTAGTTTTTGAAAAATGAAACAAATTATTTCTTTCATATGGGACGATACATTATAATTCTCACAATATAGTTTAAAATATATATCTTACATAATGGGTGCCCATATTTTAATCCCTAACATCATAAACTTTATGCTTAATCCGTTTAATAATTCTTCAAATTTTTAAAAGAGTGTCACATAGTAAGTCATTAATAGTGGGTTCCTCAAGTAAAACTAAATTATAATGATTTAGCATTTTTAAGTGAAACTTAGCTTCTTCATTTCATTCTTAGAAGTCAGTCTCGAGAAAATTAAAATTGATAAAACATGCAATTTTTGAGAAATAAAATGAAGTACAATTAATGAGATAAATAACTCACTAAACTAATGTTGTGAAATGATAACACATACATTAATAACATTTTATAAATGAAGAAATGATAACACATACATTAATAACATTAATAACATTTTACAACTGAATAGGGATCGTGTCCCTCTCCTCCAAAGTGGTAGTGGACTCCCACCACTGTAATGCGGCTCCCACCAGCTTAAAGGAAGCCAATAACTGCCTTTGCACATCAGTGCACTCGTACATACGGAGATGCCGCTGGATGTCTTTCTTCCATTGGCTAACTGTAACAATATCGGAACTACCAGAAAACTCAGGGGGATGCGCTTTTTGAAAAGCATCCCGAACCCGCTCCCATGTCGATGGAAGCTGTGCTGGTACTGGCGCCACTGCCTGAACCTGGGGTGGAGCCTGCTGAATCACCGCTATTGCGGCATTCACCGCCTGAGCAACAATGGCGGCTACTTCGTTTGCATTCATTGTGCCGGGTGCCGGAGCTGCTGGCTGCTCGGCTTGGGCACGCCTATCTTTCGGAGCACGTCTCGGAGGCATCTGAAACGTGAACAAGTTTATTTGTCTACAGTTATCATCAAATCTCAAATAGCTGAAGACTTTAACGTAAAAGCAGGAATACAGCAATCCTAAAAATAGGGCTCTATAGCAATAACATTAAGCTGAAAGCGAAATAATCCGTACAAATCCTATGGACACTAGAACCTGATGCTCTGATACCACCTGTGACACCCCGCCTAATTAAATACCGGGCGATCACTCCTTTATTAAATTAAATCAAGGTAAACAGTTGGTTCATTCTCAGCATCACTGTCGATAAAAATAATTTTTCCAATTTAACACCCTAAATAATTAAGCTAAGTGTCAAAACCATTTTCATATATACTTTCCAAATTTTAATTAAAGAAAAAGATTTATTTATTTAAAAACAACATTTCTACAATTAAGAATCACACCACAATAAACCAGATAATATAATACATTCGTCAATCGAATGTCAACATATAAAAATTAAAGTCACAAATCCAAACTGAATAAATCCCATAGAACAATACTGGAAACAACTGAAATATAAATGTCCCAATACAAATGAAATAATGGAAAGGGCGACACGTGCCCAATAAATGAGAATGCTAGAAGTGGAGTCAATAAAAGAAGCCGTCTACGCAAGTGACCTGCAACTCCCACCTAACCTGCAGCACGTTCCTCTTAAGGGATCCTAAGCAAGACGCCCCTGTGGCTGGGCACCTGAAATATATACATATATATACAAGAGAGAGAGAGAGAGAGAGAGAGAGAGAAACGGGTCAGAGCCCGAAAGTGTGTTTGATTTTAAAATACGTTTAGCAAGTATTTAAATTGATACAGGCCAATGCAACAACATATAAGTGCGTCACTCTCTTGAGAAATACTCACCTCTCTTCTAATGTGCACACCTATCGCACTAACCTTCCCAACGATTTATCTTATCATTTTATTATACTAACCTTCCCAATAATTTTGCGTATCTTCTTACTCGTAAGATTTCGAAATCGAACAATATTTTTTTTTTACAAAGAATACTTCCAATTAGAAGCGCAACTCTCGTTTTAGCTTTTATCAAATTATAAAGTTCCTCAGTGACATATTATTTTTCACAAACAAGTATTTACTATAAGAGTCATCAACCATGTCCTACTTATCAAATCACAGTAGGCAGTTTCAAATTTCAAAATCTCATATATATATTAACTACTCGTATAATATATATAAAATAACAGCACCCCTCATAAAATTATGGTGCATGCATACTTCTACTATCCAAACCCCATACCACTCATATCAAGGGGAATACAAGTTCGGAATCACTCACGAACTGTATTAACACATACACAACAATATCGAGGCGAAGTATAGATTCCAAGTCTCTAAGAGGATGGCACATACTCGCGTCTCTTAGGACCGTCTGAACTATCAATTCGATAGCATGTACCAAGGATATATATCTTCTAGGGTACAAGTCAATATCCCCCATAAAGGTCCCATCGAGATAAGACTGTCCCAGCGCGGTAACCTCAAGGATAGCAAGTAGCGCGGTATGTTTTTCACATGTATATAATATATGTACACACAATCATATAAATATACCACTTTATCATATTAACATAGGTTCTTCACGTCACCCATAATTATACCATTTATCCTTAATTACACATTTATAGAATTATGTATAAGGTTTCGTCTCTAACCTTAACTTGAAGGGTTTTCTCACTTAAAACGTAACACTCGTGGACTATATCCTCACAAGTCTGGAATTCAGTAAGTGTCTTTATTAGGTTCTAACGTAACTCTCTTACGCACCTCACCCTTTAAATTTATAAATTTACCAACCCTAAAGTAAATGTCCCATAAATACCATCCTTGTTGAAGGTTAAAGGTCCCAACATTTATTCCTATGCCCTACTGGTCCTCAATGTCTCCCAAATCATTTTATCAAGAATGCCCAAGAATTATATCACGACAATTTGAATTTAACTCATTTAAAGAGGGAATTTGGAGTCTTCTAGGAGGGGTCGATCGATCGAATCTTGGGGCTCGATCGATCGAACCTTCGATCGATCGAAGCTCTAGGCTCGATCGATCGATCAAGCAGGTCTGGGAAAAATTCTGCAGAATGCAGTTACGGGTTTCATCACCAAAATTACACAAAATCGATATTTCCAAGTTCCAATCATCCCAGAATTCTACTACTAACATCATAACAATATACTAGATGATTCTAACGTAAGGCATGTACATATTCATCATTTAAACATGGATTTTCAACCTAGAATTATCTCCAATTATCAAGAACCCTAAAATTTTCTTAAACAGTTTTCTAACAAATATTTCTCCAGAATTTCTTTCTTAAGATCATCAAAATTTCGTGGTTTATCTCCTCTACATGGAAAGGGTTTCCAGAATCAACATATAAATCATTCCTACATGCATTTTCCTAACCCAAATTGGGTGTTCTTCCATTTTTATCATTCCTAATCAATCCTAAACCAATATGAAGATTGCATTAACGAAAATACGCAAGTTAAACACTTGCCTGGGATTTTTGGTATTCTGATTCACGGCTGATTTTGGTATGGCTGCGTTCCTCGTCTCGCGATCTACGCGGTGGTGGTGGCGGTGGTGCAAACCGGTGGTTTCTTGGCCTTGAATTACCTTGGAGCTCTCTCCTATCTTCTCCCATGGCCGTCACTTGATTTCTGGATATTCTAACCCTAAAAGACAACCTAAATGGCTGATATAGGTTGCTGAATTTCGTGGGTTTAATTACCCAATTATGTAAAATGACTAAAATACCCTCCCGGGGTACTAATTAAGCCTAAAAATGCCCCGAGACCCAAACTACACCCCCGGGTACACTTTTCTGACTATCTCGACCCTACCGGACGCGTTGGCGCACTCAAAACGACCATACGGACAACTTATAAAATATTCACTTTTTATTTAGCCAAATTAGTCCCGACGTGACACGACCACGTTCCGACTTAAATTTCCGAAATCGTCATTTAATTCACTCATGACATTCAATATAACCAATATAATATATTACTTTGCTCATTAGTAATATTCAACCAATTTCCCATAATTACTAACTCTCGACGCGTTAATAATTATAACATAATTAATTTTCGGATTTTTATTAAATAAATCATTCACATTAAATTTAATAAATCCCCAAATTAATATAGCATAGAAATACGGGGTATTACATACTTCCCCCCTAATAACGGAATTTCGTCCCGAAATTCGGAAAATAAGGCATACCTGGTACAAACAACTCTGGATATCTCTCGTGCATATCTGCCTCACGCTCCCAAGTGGATTCCTCCACATTATGATGCTCCCACTGGACTCGCACAAGTGGAACTATTTTCAACCTCAATTTCCTCTCACTATAGTCTAGAGTAGCCACTAGTCTCTCCTCGTAAGAGCTATCAGACTGTAAGTCGATCTCATCTATCGCAATGTGAGTATAGGCCATATCATCCTGAAGATATCGTCTCAACGACGAGATGTGGAATACATCGTGGATGCGATGTAAATGTTCTGGTAATCCCAACCTGTATTCAACCGGCCCAATCCTCTCGATGATGGGAAATGGTCCCACGTACCTCGGAGCCAACTTCCCCTTCTTTCTGAACCTCATCACTCCCTTCATAGGAGATACACGCAATAACACTTGATCTCCCACATTAAACTCCCGGAGGAACCGTTCGCATCGACGTAGCTCTTCTGCCTATCCTGGGCTACCCGAATACGACTCCTGATTATCTCAATCCTCGCGGAGGTCTCCTGAATCACTTCTGGTCCTAGCAACTTGTTGTCCCCCACCTCGAGCCAACAAGTTGGAGAACGACAAGGCCTGCCATACAAAGCCTCAAATGGAGCCATACCAATCGTAAACTGATAAGAGTTATTATAAGCAAAACTCTACTAGTGGAAGATGTGGCTCCCAACCTCCTCCAAAATCGAGAACACACATGCGTAGCATATCCTCTAACATCTGATTAGTACGCTCTGTCTGTCCATCTGTCTATGGGTGGTAAGCTGAACTCAACCTCAACTCAGTACCCATAGCCTCCTGAAAACTTTCCCAGAAACGTGACACAAAAATCTTGTCTCTATCTGACACAATATTCAGGGGCACCCCGTGTAATCTGACAATCTCAGCAATGAACAACTGAGCATACTGACCCGTAGTATAATCTGTCTGCACTGGCAGAAAATGAGCCACTTTGGTCAAACGGTCTACAATCACCCAGATAGAATCGTGGCCCCGCTGTGATGTAGGCAACCCTGTAATGAAATTCATGGAAATACTCTCCCACTTCCACGCGGGTACTTCCAATGGCTGAAGCAATCCTGAGGGTTTCTGATGGTCCACCTTCACCAGCTGGCAGGTAGAACACTTGGACACAAACTCGGTGATGTCCATCTTCATCCCACTCCACCAGTATTGTCGCCTCATATCTTGGTACATCTTATCGCCTCCCGGATGTACTACAAATTGGGACCCATGAGAATGAGTCATCACTGCATGACGTAATTCTTCTCCTTCTAGAACCACCAATCTCTCATTAAACTGCAAACCTCCATTAGAACTAACAGAATAGGACTCAGTACCCTCGGCTAGGAGTCGCACAATCTGCTCCTGGAAAAACGGGTCTGTAGTCTGTGCCTGTATCACCCTCGTAACAATTTCAGGTGTGACTGACATCACGGATATGAAAGAACGTGCCACTGCGTCCTGATGACCCAACTCCTTCCACTTTGCTTTCCAGACGTCCGCTACATCGTCTACCGGTCTACGGATCAACGCATCAGCAACTACGTTGGCCTTCCCCGGATGATACTGTATATCGAACTGGTAGTGCTTCACAAACTCTGGCCATCTGCGCTGACGCATATTCAACTCTCGGTGAGTGAACAGGTACTGCAGTGACTTATGGTCTGTGAACAAACGGAATTTCTCCCCCAATAAATAGTGCCTCCATATCCTCAATGCAAAGACGACCGTTGCTAACTCCAGGTCGTGGTGGGGTAATTCTTCTCATGCGGCTTAAGCTTGTGGGAAGCAAAAGCTATAGCCTTCTCCTCCTGCTGGAGTACACCTCCAAGTCCCCGTAAAGACGCATCGGTGTAAACCAGGTACTCCACACCCGGCTTCGGTAACGCAAGGACTGGCGCTGAAGTAAGCTTGTCTTTCAGCTCATCGAAAGCCAATTGACAAGCGTCATCCCAAACATATGGTACTCCCTTGTGAGTCATATTCGTCAATGGACCCGCTATTTTGGAGAATCCCCGAATGAATCTCCTGTAGTAACCCGCTAACCCCAAGAAACTACGCACTTCCGTCGGTGTCGTGGGCTGTCCCCACTCCCTCACCGCTGACACTTTGCTCGGGTCAACTGCAATCCCCTGCTCAGAAACAACATGGCCCAAGAACTGTACTTCTCGCAACCAGAATCCACACTTCTCGTACTTAGCATACAACGGATGCTCTCGTAGAGTCTGAAGAACCTGCCTCAAGTGTTCGGCATGCTCCTCCTCGGAGTGTGAATATATCAAGATGTCATCTATGAAGACGATGACAAACTGATCCAAGAACTCTCTGAATACTCGGTTCATCAAGTCCATGAAAATGGCTGGAGCATTTGTGAGTCCGAACGGCATCACCCGGAACTCATAGGAACCATATCTCGACAAGAAGGCAGTCTTTGAAACATCCTGCTCTCTAATACGTAACTGATGGTACCCCGACCTCAGATCTATCTTTGAAAAGAAAGTTGTGCCCCTCAGCTGGTCGAACAGATCATCAATTCGAGGCAACGGATATTTATTCCGTATCATGACCTTGTTCAGCTCCCGGTAGTCCACACACAATCTCAGTGAACCATCTCTCTTCTTCACAAACAAGACTGGGGCGCCCCAAGGTGAGGTACTCCTACGAATAAAGCCCTGACCTAGTAACTGCTCTATCTGATCTCGTAGCTCTCGCATCTCTGCCGGAGCCATACGGTACGGTGAGCGTGCTATAGGTCTCGTATCTGGCAATAAATCTATAGCAAAGTCTATCTCACGACTGGGCGGTAGGCCTGGTATCTCCTGAAACACATCGGAATACTCCCTGACAACAGGGATCGAATCTAAGGGAATCACAACCTCCTTAGAGGTATCCTCCTCTATGTAATACAAATGAGCGGTCGAACCTCCCTCTGGGCGAGGCATCGCCACTACAAACATTTCTTGCCCCGGAATGGCAAAAATAATGCTCCCACCGAAGCAATCAATCATGGCTCTATAAGCTGCGAGCCAATCCATACCAATGATCACATCATGCTCGTGCATGTCTAAGACTAGCATGTCTGCAGGTAATACCAAGCTACCAATCTCTATCCCCACTCCCCGGCATATAAAGAAAATAAGTGACCCACTCCCCAGTGGTGAGTCGACACATGTCACTGTGCTCTCTGCTGTGGCTAACAACCCTAAGGTCTTCGCAAAATGAGTAGCTATAAAATAATGCGTTGCCCCCGTATCAAACAAAACCCGACCCATAGTACTATGGATAGGAAACATACCCTCAATCGCGGGTGGTGCCTGTGGAGCTGCTGCCTGGTGGACGTTATAGACACGTCCATACTGTAATTGACCCTGCTGCACTGGAGCTGCTGGAATGGCTGGTAGGGCTAGCACCTGGGCTGGAGCTGGAAGGGCAGTTGGAAAAAGTGGTCTCTGCGGCTCATTACGGGCTCCCTGCTGCTGTGGGGCCCTATCTCCCTCTGGGCAATCCTGACGCCTATGGCCATGTTTACCGCACCCAAAACATCGGCCTTTGAAGTTACCGCCCCTCTGACCCTACTGTCCACGGCCCTGTTGGCCGTTACCTCCACGCCACTGGCCCTGTTGGCCCTGCTGATTAGGCTGGCCCTGATGGCCCTGCCTGAAACCCCCGAATCCCTACCTAGAATCACCTGAACGAAATCGCTTAGCAGGGTCCCCCTGATGGGAACTCTGCTCGTGCTGACGAGTCTGTCCATGAGTAGGTGCCCCACTGGCACCATTTCCCCCGGTCCTGCCCTGCTGGCTGGACTCCCCTGCTCTCTTGCTTCCCTGAAGATGGAAGCGGTGATCCTGGCAGTGTAGCAACGCGGCATTGAGTACATCAGTGAAAGTACTCAGGGATAGATTCCCAATAAGGTGCTGACGGATCCTCCAAGCTAACCCGTCGACAAACAGCAAAATCTTCTTGCTCTCAGTAGGTGCCTCATCTGGCACAATTGTGAGAAGTCTCGTGAACTCCTCCTCATACTCAGCTACAGTAAGGTTTTCCTGCTTCAGATTTAGTAATTTCCGCCTCATCTCAGTCTGCACTGCGGGTGGAAAGTACTTGCGGTCAAACCGCTCCCAGAACAACTGAATAGGGATCGTGTCCCTCTCCTCCAAAGTGGTAGTGGACTCCCACCACTGTAATGCGGCTCCCACCAGCTTAAAGGAAGCCAATAACTGCCTTTGCACATCAGTGCACTCGTACATACGGAGATGCCGCTGGATGTCTTTCTTCCATTGGCTAACTGTAACAATATCGGAACTACCAGAAAACTCAGGGGGATGCGCTTTTTGAAAAGCATCCCGAACCCGCTCCCATGTCGATGGAAGCTGTGCTGGTACTGGCGCCACTGCCTGAACCTGGGGTGGAGCCTGCTGAATCACCGCTATTGCGGCATTCACCGCCTGAGCAACAATGGCGGCTACTTCGTTTGCATTCATTGTGCCGGGTGCCGGAGCTGCTGGCTGCTCGGCTTGGGCACGCCTATCTTTCGAAGCACGTCTCGGAGGCATCTGAAACGTGAACAAGTTTATTTGTCTACAGTTATCATCAAATCTCAAATAGCTGAAGACTTTAACGTAAAAGCAGGAATACAGCAATCCTAAAAATAGGGCTCTATAGCAATAACATTAAGCTGAAAGCGAAATAATCCGTACAAATCCTATGGACACTAGAACCTGATGCTCTGATACCACCTGTGACACCCCGCCTAATTAAATACCGGGCGATCACTCCTTTATTAAATTAAATCAAGGTAAACAGTTGGTTCATTCTCAGCATCACTGTCGATAAAAATAATTTTTCCAATTTAACACCCTAAATAATTAAGCTAAGTGTCAAAACCATTTTCATATATACTTTCCAAATTTTAATTAAAGAAAAAGATTTATTTATTTAAAAACAACATTTCTACAATTAAGAATCACACCACAATAAACCAGATAATATAATACATTCGTCAATCGAATGTCAACATATAAAAATTAAAGTCACAAATCCAAACTGAATAAATCCCATAGAACAATACTGGAAACAACTGAAATATAAATGTCCCAATACAAATGAAATAATGGAAAGGGCGACACGTGCCCAATAAATGAGAATGCTAGAAGTGGAGTCAATAAAAGAAGCCGTCTACGCAAGTGACCTGCAACTCCCACCTAAGCTGCAGCAAGTTCCTCTCAAGGGATCCTAAGCAAGACGCCCCTGTGGCTGGGCACCTGAAATATATACATATATATACAAGAGAGAGAGAGAGAGAGAGAGAGAGAGAGAGAGAAACGGGTCAGAGCCCGAAAGTGTGTTTGATTTTAAAATACGTTTAGCAAGTATTTAAATTGATACAGGCCAATGCAACAACATATAAGTGCGTCACTCTCTTGAGAAATACTCACCTCTCTTCTAATGTGCACACCTATCGCACTAACCTTCCCAACGGTTTATCTTATCATTTTACTATACTAACCTTCCCAATAATTTTGCGTATCTTCTTACTCGTAAGATTTCGAAATCGAACAATATTTTTTTTTTTTTTACAAAGAATACTTCCAATTAGAAGCGCAACTCTCGTTTTAGCTTTTATCAAATTATAAAGTTCCTCAGTGACATATTATTTTTCACAAACAAGTATTTACTATAAGAGTCATCAACCATGTCCTACTTATCAAATCACAGTAGGCAGTTTCAAATTTCAAAATCTCATATATATATTAACTACTCGTATAATATATATAAAATAATAGCACCCCTCATAAAATTATGGTGCATGCATACTTCTACTATCCAAACCCCATACCACTCATATCAAGGGGAATACAAGTTCGGAATCACTCACGAACTGTATTAACACATACACAACAATATCGAGGCGAAGTATAGATTCCAAGTCTCTAAGAGGATGGCACATACTCGCGTCTCTTAGGACCGTCTGAACTATCAATTCGATAGCCTGTACCAAGGATATCTATCTTCTAGGGTACAAGTAAATATCCCCCATAAAGGTCCCATCGAGATAAGACTGTCCCAGCGCGGAAACCTCAAGGATAGCAAGTAGCGCGGTATGTTTTTCACATGTATATAATATATGTACACACAATCATATAAATATACCACTTTATCATATTAACATAGGTTCTTCACGTCACCCATAATTATACCATTTATCCTTAATTTCACATTTATAGAATTACGTATAAGGTTTCGTCTCTAACCTTAACTCGAAGGGTTTTCTCACTTAAAACGTAACACTCGTGGACTATATCCTCACAAGTCTGGAATTCAGTAAGTGTCTTTATTAGGTTCTAACGTAACTCTCTTACGCACCTCACCCTTTAAATTTATAAATTTACCAACCCTAAAGTAAATGTCCCATAAATACCATCCTCGTTGAAGGTTAAAGGTCCCAACATTTATTCCTATGCCCTACTGGTCCTCAATGTCTCCCAAATCATTTTATCAAGAATGCCCAAGAATTATATCACGACAATTTGAATTTAACTCATTTAAAGAGGGAATTTGGAGTCTTCCAGGAGGGGTCGATCGATCGAATCTTGGGGCTCGATCGATCGAACCTTCGATCGATCGAAGCTCTAGGCTCGATTGATCGATCAAGCAGGTCTGGGAAAAATTCTGCAGAATGCAGTTACGGGTTTCATCACCAAAATTACACAAAATAGATATTTCCAAGTTCCAATCGTCCCAGAATTCTACTACTAACATCATAACAATATACTAGATGATTCTAACGTAAGGTATGTACATATTCATCATTTAAACATGGATTTTCAACCTAGAATTATCTCCAATTATCAAGAACCCTAAAATTTTCTTAAACAGTTTTCTAACAAATCTTTCTCCAGAATTTCTTTCTTAAGATCATCAAAATTTCGTGGTTTATCTCCTCTACATGGAAAGGGTTTCCAGAATCAACATATAAATCATTCCTACATGCATTTTCCTAACCCAAATTGGGTGTTCTTCCATTTTTATCATTCCTAATCAATCCTAAACCAATATGAAGATTGCATTAACGAAAATACGCAAGTTAAACACTTGCCTGGGATTTTTGGTATTCTGATTCACGGCTGATTTTGGTATGGCTGCGTTCCTCGTCTCGCGATCTACGCGGCGGTGGTGCAAACCGGTGGTGCAAACCGGTGGTTTCTTGGCCTTGAATTGCCTTGGAGCTCTCTCCTATCTTCTCCAATGGCCGTCACTTGATTTCTGGATATTCTAACCCTAAAAGCTAACCTAAATGGCTGATATAGGTTGCTGAATTTCGTGGGTTAAATTACCCAATTATGTAAAATGACTAAAATGCCCTCCCGAGGTACTAATTAAGCCTAAAAATGCCCCGAGACCCAAACTACACCCCCGGGTACACTTTTCTGACTATCTCGACCCTACCGGACGCGTTGGCGCACTCAAAACGACCATACGGGCAACTTATAAAATATTCACTTTTT
This sequence comes from Sambucus nigra, assembly GCA_949130495.1. Lineage (NCBI taxonomy): Eukaryota > Viridiplantae > Streptophyta > Magnoliopsida > Dipsacales > Adoxaceae > Sambucus > Sambucus nigra. The sequence continues at coordinate 16,439,232 of OX422214.1, forward strand.
ATTTAACCAAATTAGTCCCGACGTGACACGAGCATGTTCCGACTTAAATTTCCGAAATCGTCATTTAATTCACTCATGACATTCAATATAACCAATATAATATATTACTTTGCTCATTAGTAATATTCAACCAATTTCCCATAATTACTAACTCTCGACACGTTAATAATTATAACATAATTAATTTTCGGATTTTTATTAAATAAATCATTCACATTAAATTTAATAAATCCCCAAATTAATATAGCATAAAAATACGGGGTATTACAACAAACATATTGTCCCTTAATATTAACTTCACAATTGCAACTAGACTCTTTGGGGCAACCAAATCACAACAGCTTAATCATAACGAAATTATTAATAATCTGAATACTCAAAACCATATCCAGACTCTTTGCAACAATGAAAACGTAGTATTTGAATGTTATCACAAAATTTAGCGTCTACAATTTATTAGATTAGACCACTTTGGTGAAATCGTAACCTGATCGTGATATAAATACTGAGATGAAAATCTTAAGGCATGCCAAAATATAGTATTTGAATGTTACCATAAAATTTAACATTTACAGTTTATTAGATTAGACTACTTTGGTTGGATCGTAATCTAATCCTGATATAATTTCACATTTGAGGCGGCATTCTCATCTTTGAATCGTTCCTTAAAATTTGCAGTGACCTAATTCAGTTGGACTGCACATGAATCACTGCACTTTGATTCACCGTCAGCCTTGCTCACTCCCAAGCACTCAATTACTAATTCAATAACACTCTACATTTCAATCGACTTTTCATAGAGAATAACAATGTATGGGCTAAATAACGGATCACCAACTAGAGGTACTTAGAGGATTTGAGGTACGTCATCAAGAGTAATGGTCATCTCGCCAAACAATATGTGAAAGTTATTTATTTCTGATGTCATCGCTCAATGAATGTCGAAACTAATGAGTATTCAATATACCTATGGCTATATTTATCAAGCCGTCGAGTTTTTCCCTCACCACCCTCTTAAGCCCCTTCACTAAGATCTTCAAAAGGCCAGTAATTTATCTTCGTCCTGTGGTTGACACAGAGCAGCGACACTCATTCAACTTACAATACTATAGAAAGTATATCGATATTTTTGATAAGTTATAAAAATAATGTTTTTGATAAATTAAATTTGGAAATGTGATTACCACTGATTTGGTCTATATACCATAGGCAACATAGTGCTTGAAATGTTTCAAAGAATGTCTTCCTTAGGTCCCCCATATGCCTCGGTCGATGATCCGACATCGTCTACCCAATTTTTATTATATGCGACAGCCGACTTGTGTTGTCTTTGTGCTAGATTTCTCAATGGGAAAGCATGTGTAGATGGTGAAATACCCCACTGGTTTAACTCAGCATTAATAGGAGCCTTAACATCAACTGGAGCATTAGCATGGTATTGCACTCTATAGGAGCCTCAGCATGGCCCTCTAAATGAGCCTCAGCATGGCCCTCTAAATGAGCCTCAACATGGCCGTCTAAAATAGCATCAGCATATATCTCTACACCAACCAAAACCTGGCCCTCTATAGCACTTGATAAAGCATGATTCATCCCGACACTTCCTCTCAAAATAAGTAATCGACTTCCTCTTAGAAAGCAAGTAGCATATAACTTTATCCATTTATAATCTCCATTAAAACAAAGATCACATGTTAATAAAGTACAAACATAGATCACATGTGAATAACTAATTATATAAATAACTAACGTACATTGACAACTAATATATCTGAATAAATTACAAACATTGATAACTAACATATAAAGATAAATGCTACAAACAATGTTCAAAGTTCAATGTTTAAACCCAACAATGCTCAATGATCATTCTGGCCAATAGCCCCAAAATAATGATCTCAGCTCGACATAAACCTGATGAATAGAGGATCACATCTAGCGATGTCTGCACCTAATGAAATTAATCATATAACAAACTATGGTTCATTGTAAATGTGACAAATATGGGATTAAAATTCAAGGTAATGGACCTGAATGATGTTAAGTTAAAATGAATAACTTCTATCATGATAAATGTAACGAAATTAGGTTGTATTTTCGTTTGTTTTATCCCGAACGAAACCCTAAAAACCAACTTCATTTCAAAAAACATTTTGATTCAAAAACCATTTACATATTTTTCAATAGAAAATTATTTCCATATGTTAGTTTCAAAAAGAGATCATTAGAGGTTTTCAAATCATTAGAATTTCGTTGCCAACATTATTTTGAATAGTTTAAATGGTTCAAACCACTTCAGGTGATATCGTTTTGCTTTAAATGGTTTTCAATTTTTTTATGTTTTCAAACATTATTCACATTAATTTTGAGTACCAACCTGTTTGGATTAATTTGAAGTTGATGATTTGTTGTTGGCCTTTTAAGTTGAGAGGTTTAAATGTTATATGTTGAGAGGTTTAAAGGTTTGAATGTGTAGAGAAAAGGAGGTAAAGAGTGTAAAATGAAATTTTATGCTTTAAATAGTGGGTTGCCCCTATGTGGTATAATGAAGTAAAAAATATACTTCAGTGGTATATTGAAATAAAAAACTTCTTGTGGTATTTTGTACTAATATAAGGGCACCCAAAAAATATTATACTCAAAACTCAATGGGTAATCAAGGGTCCAAATATAGATGCACACAATATAATCTAATAGTTATAGCTATAGATTATGACACTTTAATGTCTTCATAATCTAACATCATATAAATATTAGTGTCGAAACATTAATTCATAATTATATCAGGACCATTGGGCAACCCAATTTAGATTATACACAATAATCTAATTTAACAAAATTGTTATTGTCAAATCCATAATCATATATCTAATATTCAAAGCTTTGATTAATATCAAATAATACAGAACTTGAATATTAATACAACCATTTAATAATTAAAAAATATGTAGTGATTTATACCATAAAATATGGGGAAATAATTTATTTTTCCAAAAATGAAAAATTTTGAATTATCACTACAGTAATATAATCAGTCTCTTTGGGATCACTCTCCAATTCACGGAATCATAAAATTAATTTTTAAGCAAGAGTTACTACCGTTGACATTATTACCAAAAATGGCAAAAAAGAATTTTAAGGGGTCTAAACGACGTGAAATTGTCGAGATAGGTAGCTGCCCATTGTGTACAATGGTTTTTTTTATTTTGACGTTTCCAAGTGATCATCTGAATTTCGTATAAATTCGAGCAAGAAAAAAAATCTACCGCTGAAAATGTCACTAAAAATTTCAGTAATTCATTATTTAATTTTTACCCGGATTCTTTTCCTAGGCAAAAACTCTTAATGGACAATCATGAGATCAGAAACCTAAGCTCTGATAACACATGTAAACATAATCAAAAGAACACGTAATTAAAAGTTTTATGTGGATCTATAAATCTAACACATGAATATCCAATTATACATGATATTAATTCATTATTCATACAAAACATTAGTATTATACATCTAATGTTAGGATCTTAGATCAACATGATTATCACATATAATCATTATGCATAACATAAAATGATATTATAATCACATACCTCCATCATGTCAAAACTGAAAAGATTGGCAGAGCAGTCGACCTTCGATCGGGTTGATCTTCGGACTATAGCTTCATCTTATCTTTGGAAAAATCATGTTCTAATTTCAGCGCATTCTAATAATTAGATATTCCTCTATGGTCAAAAAACTATTCTGAAATTAACTCTTATTAAAAATTTAGATTTCTCTCCCTTATCCTATAGTTTCACTATGTTGTCGTTTACTTTGTTTAAATGATGGAAAATCAATCACTTTTATATAGGAAAGGATAGGATCCACATCTCCAACAGTCACTTAATCTTCCACAAGGGTAAATACTCAAAAGTCCTTTTGACTCTTGGTATTTGGAGTACCCTTTTATGAACCAAAGTGACTTTCAGTATTAATATGATTATGGAGTACATTATGGAGAGTTATTATTTAAAATAACTCCAACATTTTTTATGCACAACTATTTGTAAATATAATATTTTTGATAAAATTATTGACTCCAACCATTCTCCTTTTCAAGATAATATTAATATCCAGCTATCGTTGAGGACATACCACCTTCAAATGCTCACCTCCTTCTATATTAGTTGTTCCCAATTTGTCACAATATTAACTTGAAAAGAAGATGGTGATGAACGGGAGAGATATAACTAAAATGAGCAATATGGAAAATGAGTTACTGAGATTATTGGGAATGAGATAAGTTGGGAGAGGTACCTTGGATATATATACACACACTAGTATATATGAATATGATATGATTGTGATGGTTAAATAACAAATTAAATTCTCATGGCTTGAATGTGAATGGAATAACCAAGTGAGTAGCTTTCACGAGATATTTGAAAAAATCAATGGCAATGCAAAAAATGCAAGTTGACTGGAAAGGTAATTTGTTTAGATAGTGGATAGATCAAACAAATTTATTCACCTCCTGTTGATGAATGTCAGCAAGCTTCAAGCATGTTCTAGGAGGAGGGTTATTAATAGATTCATGAAAGGGAGCCAAAACGCTGTGAGACATATGTTGCACGCTCCGAAAAGGAAGATAATATTTAGATAATAGTAGCAGAATATCAAATGCATACAACAATAGCAATGTAAATACATTAAGGCAGTGTTGGATTTGGAAGTTACGAAGGACGATAGTGATGCGCAAAAAGCTCTGCAAAGAATTGATTGATTCTATTGATGAATAATAATTTAGTTTTTTTATGAAATAATATAATTACATAGTATCTCGGTCTATTTGTTGGTAATGGGTACTTTTGTTCACTGAATTATAGCGTTATTATATGAGAAAATGTGGTTTTGACTTGACTATTGTATTTATTTTTTGTGAAGTGGGGACATGTCAAAAAACAAAGGAAACTCTTGCTAACTAAGGTATGCAAAATTGTAATAAATATGAAAGAAATTGACAAAAACAGAACTTTCATTTGGTGTAAGAACTCTCAACAGTAATTATAATACTTCTCATTTCCACTTGAAATTCTAAAAAATATTATAAACGAAATATCATATGCTTTCACATCAATTTACCATAGTATTTACATGATCACATTACTGAATGCAAAACATAATAAATAACAAACAAGATTGGGAAAAAATCAACAAAAAGTTTAAATAAATTTTCCATTGTATCCACAAAATTGCAAAAAACAATATATGCTAAAATCTACAAAACAAATTGTCAAATCTTCTAGTAAGGAATTTCATCACGTGCCTCACATTGATCCATGCCTTTGCTAGTAACATACTACATGTTGAAATCAACAAAACAGAATCAAATTGTCACATCTTCCAGTAAGGAACTTCATCCTGAGCATCGTGTTGATCCATGTCTTTGCTGGTCATATAATATATGTTGAAATTGACAAAATAAAATTAAATTGTCACATCTTCCAGTAAGGAACTTCATCCAGAGCCTTATATTAATCCATGCCTTTCCTAGTCACACAATATATGCTGAAATCAACGTTTCTTTGATATAAAAAAATCATCATAGTGAAACACCTTATTGAAGAAATGCATAAAACTAAAAAACATCATACTTTTTTCAATTTTCATTTGGATTGAAGGGGGCTCCGACAATGGATCAATAAGCATGTCCCATTTAACAATCAAATCTCTAACCTGATATGCCCATCGTTGTGCATCGGGATATCGAAGATTCTCCCACCTAGGTACAATATGTGGCATTAAAGCACTTAGTTTAAGGCGTATTTACATAAAAGGTTATTATCGTACAACACAATTGGAACAATTGGGGAGAATTTACCAGTTAGTGCAGTCCTTAATGGTAAGTAAGTTATATTTTGTCTTAGGGAATAAACATAAAGTATGAAATTGAATGTAGTGGTGAACAAGCAACCCATGGCTGGGAAGTGGATCCTACATTTGCATTGGACAAAATTTGTGCTCAAAAAATCTAATGCCTCTTAGATATATGATATGTACAAAGCAAGTGTGCGGCCTACAGAAATGTTACTTGACTGGCATTTATCAAGGCCAACTCTCTATTGATAACAATTACAGAAGAGGTAATCCTTGGGTGGAGGATTTCCTTCAAACAATTTAAAGCCCATGTAAAATTATCTTCCTTCTCTAATTTAAGATACGCATGCCCGCCAATAAAAGCCTTATTTTTAGACATAACACCAATTATCTCTAACAAAGTCATGTTGAGTCTATTTGTATTATAAGTACATTCCATTCATAACACTTTTGTGGAGCATTTATGAAGTGTCGTAGAATATGGATGTGTAATAAAAATATCTAACGCCAAATCATGTTTGCCCTGGGATAATTCAAGGGCAATGGTAAACTCTAAAGCTCCTCCCCTGTAAAAAAAATCCAAATGACTAATTCCATTATATGAAATATAAGGTGAAATTCTCTATAAAAAGGCCAAAAATACACATTAAGCTGCAAATAATAGGATTTCTGGCTATTCTTTAACCAATGGTTGCAAAATTTGTCTTTGAGATTGTTCAAAAGAAGATTCAAATGGTTTAGGGTGGTTAATTATTTTTGTAATAATTAGTTGTTATGTGATGTTGATTATAATATTAGATTATTAGTAATGTTGTTCAATAGTTTGTTGTACAACTAAACAGTTGTCTGTGGCTAAACCCGTGAGCCATTATTTTCCATGCAAAGTGTAAATTAATTGGAAGATTGGATCTAAGGGATGATTTGAGTAGTATATCATAGAATGAGGATGTTTCTTGGACGGTTGGTGGATATTGCAACATAATTTCCCACCCAAATGAAACTAAGATACTATGGATGATTTTAATTAGGCACTAACTAATTATGGTTTGTTAAACATGGGATCTGTGGATAAAAAATGCACCTGGAGAAACACTAGATATGGCAAAGGCTAAACAAAATATAAAGAAATTCGATATGGATTAATATTTCACTCTTAGTTCGGTCGATGCATCTATGCATGACCCAATTAGATCATGCTCCTTTTTAAATTTCCTTGAGCCAAACGAAAACCACAAAAACCTCTTTTAAATTTCTTAATTAATCTACTACTCATTCTAAGTTTAAAATAGTGGTTGGAAAAATCTAGAAGGAAGATGTTGATGACAAAACACCTTAGAAGATCCTTTGTTTTGAACTCAAAAGATTGAAAGGAGCTTTGAAGATACGAAACAAAGAAAATTCAGGAATTTATGACAAAACATCAAAATAAATGAAGACCTAGATCTTGATGAAGAAATTGCTATTCAAATTACATCATGAACTAATGAAGGAAGAGATGTTATGGAAATAGACTAAATAATTACATTGATTCAAGAACAGGAAAAGAACACTCATTTCTCTCACATGTGTGACAACCCTAATATTCTAATAGTGAGTGTTAAATCCTCTACTAAAATAAAATAGGAATCTCAGTATGGCTCATTCTCAGCATTAATGTCGCAATCACAATATAATATAAACAATACGAATAAAATCATATAATTAAAAATGAATGAATAATCCTCATACATCAATAGATAAAAGAGTGAACCAAATAAACCATCGATCACCAAATAAAACATTCACAGTAACTGAATAAATAAACTGAGTACTGAAATGTAAAAATCTGACAGTAATATAAAAACCTATGCAACTACGGGCAACACGCCCAAAACTGAAACTGAATTGACTATTCCTATTTAGATAAAATAGATTGGGGCATATAATCAAAGATGTAGTTTCCACGGAAACTGCAGGTAAGAATGAATCAATCCCTGCGGTCCCAACTGCTCCTACACACCTGGATAATAAAAGAAAAATGAGGAAAAACAAAATCCTGGGGGTCAAAGCCCGTAAAGTAGAAAATATTTTGTAAGTTTATAATTTTTTTAAATGGATTAAAACTGTAGTGTATTACTTTCATAATTAACCGATCACACTCACTTGAGATAAATCTCACCTCTTAACTATACTGCACACCTAACGTGTTCATTTATTTATAATAATTAAACTACCTGATCTAACTAGGATATATATAACTGCTATCTAAGCCCAATCCCGCTAATACTCTCTATTAGCTATGTATAACTATCATCACTAGATATACATTCATAAACAATGTTGGGGGGACACACTTGTTATAATTAAATAATCACGTAATAAACATAACATAGCTACACGCGTGGTATATATATATATATATATATATATATATATATATATATATCACTCGTTGTATAAGTATTACCGCATCCTAAGAGATGATACCTCACAGATGCATCCCTCATGTGCTATGCGGCACCAGGCACACGCCTCACACCGATCCACAGGGCTGAAATCTCACGACCGATCCCAAACGAAAACATATACAGCAAAGGCGGTCATAGACATATATCCGAGGGTCTCACCCAACCGGACTTGAAACCAACACCTATCCTCACATAAAGATAGTGGCCATGCAAAATTACTATGACCTCGGGAATCAACCCGACACCTTTCGGTCAATGCCATAGTGGATCGCCCACTATGCACAACCTTTTACGATAGCACTCACGAGTAGATATGTTTAAATAAAATAAGTAGCACACACACACACAAACACACACACACACACACACACACACACACACACACACATATATATATATATATATATATATATATATATATATATATATATATAATAAAGTAAAAAACTTATGTATGTCATAAGATCAAACGATGATGTCATGAAATGTATTTTTTCAAACATTTCCTATTTTGCCCCTTAAAATTGACTTTCCCCCTCATTTTCCTTATAAAGTATCCCTATGATTTAAATATAAAGGGTATTAGTAATCTACACACATCAAACCATACACACCTCTCATTTTCTCTCTCCCCCTCATTCGATGCTTCCCCATATGCTACCCCTTTCCTCATTATCTCCCTCTCAAATGGGCCTCCCCTCCAATCTGTCGTGGTTGCCTCCCCCTCCTCCTCCTCCATGCGTCGCCTCCTCCTCCTTTCCATCGCATCCTCACCCTACCCACGATTGCAGATCCCACATGACTGTAGATTGAAACCATATTTTTCTTATTTTTTATTTGTTATACGAACAAAGGTCTCCATCTCTCTCTCTCTCTCTCTCTCTCTCTCTCTCTCTCTCTCTGGGTGCAGGTTTTGATCTATAATACTGAGATGGAGCTCATATCTAATAGATTCGAGGTACTGTGTTTTACTTCAATGACTCTTTGTTTGAATGGTATGTTGATAAGAGGATATTAGTTTCAAAACCAAATTCGTTTAGATCTACAAGATTTTGTTGTTTATTGTTTGCTTTGATGGGTTATTTCAAAGGTTGGAGATCGCATAAATAAAGAACTGATTCTTGCAATCCTTTACCCCCAACTTTAGTTGCAAGCAAGTTGTTTTATGAAATAACCCTAAAAACCTGGACTACTCATTAAAGACTTTTTGTTTGTCATCAAAGAGAACTAATGGAGTTTATGGTGTACAACAATGATGGTAATGGAAAGTCAGTGTTACATATTTATGTTTTTTTTATTTCTTATCTTAAAGTAGTTCCAGTTATTGCATATTTTTAACTTTCTGTTTTGGTTTTGTATTTTTACGATCTTGTTGAATTAAGTGTTTGTTTGAGGTGTGTGATATAGAATCAGTTAATTTGGATTTATTATGGGGTAGAGGCATACTAGAGGGGGGGGGGTATTTAGTATTTATTAAATTTAATAATATTATGGTTGAATATTTTTTAGACTTATCGTGTAATATTTCATTCTTTGTTAACTTTTTGACTTCATTATACGTTACATGTTAGGTGTATCTATCAATTTTCACAGCTGGTATATGTAGTTGTTCTTGCTATAGAATTTTCTTTCTCTGTTGTTTAACTCGGTTGTACAAAATAATACATTATGTTATAAATAATTTTTTCATATCTTTTTCTGTTATATTTCATTTTCAAATGTGAAGTTTTTCCATTGTCTTTACACACCCATTATATGGTTAGTGTATCACAATGACCAATAGTAATTTCTTTCAGATTAGTATATCACTTTGCATTACATGTATCACTTTGTATTACCAAGCATAGTCAGTAATATTGTTTGTGGACCAAGCTTGTAAATTTTTTATATCTACTGTTGTAATGTGTACAATTAATGTGCTTACATGTTTGTTTTGCATATCAATACCCAATTGCTCTTCAAAACTTCAACCAGGTATATTTTTTCATGCTCTGTTTATGCTGAAAATTAGAAAAATAAGGCTTTGATTGTATTGCACTATCTAAACACTATCCCACTCTAACACTATCTAACACTTCATTTTCTCATTTTCTATGTTTCTATTTCTTAGCGAAACCTATTTCACCCGGTTATACGCCACCGTAATAGAGATGATTTATGGATAATATCTGCCTCTAGCCACCGCACTGCATATCAATCCTCATTTGTTACTGGGTCGATACTTTTAACAGTTTGCCGGAGTGGTGACAAAGTTGGACGACAGCAATCGAGTCATAATGAAAAGATTCGACAATAGTTAGAAAGTTGGACGACATCCATAAATAAAATATATTCATGGCAACTAGATTTCCAAACGATCAGTGGTTGTATCCTCAATAGCTGAAGGCTTTAGCGACTCACCCTCCTATTTTGATGATCCACTACCCATTCAAACTCGTTGAGAATCCACAAATTTATCGTCGGTCACAACAAATTGTGATCACTATTTGTTCCCAAATGTGATCACTATTAGATCAGGTCGGGTACTGACGCGACTGAAAATGTGTCTTAGGAATGCGTTCACTCTAGGCTCAAGTGCAAGCCTGTCGCTCAAGTAATAATCCCAGTAAGTCGGGTATCGATCCTCAGGAAAAAAGGACAACGAAGTTGTGACGACGGGAAAAGACGGAGGAACCCTAACTCTGACTTTAAAAAGAAAGGAAAAATGATTTGATTTTGTGATTGATTACAGCTAAATGCGATAATGAAAATAAGAAAAGATGCAACTATACTAATCTACCGAAATTAAGAATGAATGATGATTCGAAACTTTTTATTTTAAATGATGAGAGAAATAGGACGGGAATACAATCCCCCAACCCTAGTGTAGTTCAGTAATAATATTAATCTTAAATTTATCTGATTGACTTGACCCGAAATTTAGTACTCCCAAGCATTATGTATACGAGGTTCAAGCCCGCGTCATACCTAATATGAGGATGAGTAAATCAGTATCGCGATAGTGATACTCGAGTTGCACTCTAAATCATCACGAGTACCCAGAGGCAAACGAGATATAAAGATCTACAACTGTAGTGTAACTACGCAATACGATCATGGTCAATCATTAAATTCAGCGGATTGATTTTATACACACGCACTAACACATCAGGCTGGGTTCATGTACCCTGGCCTTGGAAAATCTAGCCTAACATGGTGAAAATAAAGAAAACAATGATTGCTATGCAAGTATTCATGATTACTGTAAATAAAATTGGGAATTAATGTAGAATGAAATTAAAGTTAAGAATTACTCACTAGAATTATTCAAGCACTAAGAGAAGTAATGAAATAAACTGATACTAACAAAATTACTGAATAAAAATCTTCAAACCTTGAATTAAATCTGCAGCCTTTCATTAAACTAGGGTTTTTTTGGAAAAGTAGAAGAAAAACCTACTAATTCTACGTGTCTATAACAATAATAAATTGGGTCTTTTATACCCTACAACAATATCGGAAGTTCAGCAGAAATAGGAGTCTTTTTAGGAAGAGAGGAAATTTTCAAATCTCGAAGCCCGGACCGGTCCAAGGCAGGGTCGGACCGGTCTGCCCCCAAGGAGGATCGGTTCTTTTTATTTTGGGGAGGACCGGTCCGGGGTCGGACTGGTTCTTTTTATTTTGGCCTTCTTCGGTTCGCATGCGATCCGGGGTCTTCTGGAGTTGGGCAAGGCGGACCGGTCCGGGGTAGGGGCGGACCGGTCCGGCTATTTGACTTTTTGGTTCCTCTTTGACTACTCATAACTTTTGTTATTAGATTCCGATGGAGGTTCCGTTTCTTCCTATGTGCTTGTGAATGAGATATCTTCAACTTCGCTTTAGGTACCTCATCCGAATTCCGGGTGGAAATTATGCTTTTACCCTCGAGACTTTTCCTTCTTTCTTTCTTGATTCTTCCGATTTCTTTCTTTTGTTTCTTGACATCAAATACCTGTAAAATCACTACAAAATACCAGAAACTCGGTGTACTCATTAGGATCAGTCAGTAACAAGATTATGAGATAAAGTCAATTCAGTTACGTTGTTCGAGGTGCTAAAAGTAACTAAATCAAGGGATAAATTAGGAAGAATTTATGCCTAATCAGGTACAACCAATTGTGATTGACAGAACTCAAAGATGACTGGGATTAGAGCAGGTCGGGCAACATATTTAAAGAATCCAATATTAATCCGCCTTGGAAATTTAAAACAGATAATGATCTCTAGACAACTTTTATAGTGGTACACCTTCTCTGGTGTGGAAACCACCTTACAGGTCTACCTCTTGCTTATGTTATTTTTTGTACTTTCAGTTGTTAGTTGTTTGAGGTTTTCTTTATAGATATGTGTTTTCTAAACATATAGTTTAAATTGTTGAAGTTTTGTTTACATTTTATTCTTTTAATTACGAGCATATGTTAGATTCAGTCTAATATATAGATTATTTCTTTAACTATACACATGTTAGATTATTTCTTGTAAGAGGTCTATATTTTGTAGTTGGAAGAGCTCTATATTTGAAGCTCCCGTGTTATGGAGTTAAATCTCAATGTTAGGTTACAGTGCATTGATAATGAAAACCAGAGTGTTTGGAGATTTTAGTTTATATATTTGATATTGACATTGATAATTTATACTATAAGATGTTTAGTTCATATCTTTTATGTGATTATTTAATACATTGTTAAAAAGTTCTCTTTAATAACCAGGTAGTAATAATTAAAAAAAAAAAAATAATATGACAATAAACGTAATGGTAATATTGTAGGCCTTTGTTTTGATTTTAATTATATGTTTAGAGATGTATGCACATGTATTTTTATCTTAGTCTTGCATTATGATAGTTTAAATAATGCACTGAAGTAGGTGTAGTTAACTGTTGTTTACACAAACTATTTTTTGCACAAACAACTTTTAATATCTTTATCTTTCCCTCGAATAGGGTACAACGGATACAAGGTTTCCTACAAAGATCATGTGGATGAGGAGGATGAGGGTGCTCTCCAGCAGTAGAGGCCAGTAGCAATAGAGGTTTCTATTGTCTGGCTTAAATGATTCGTTGCTATTTAACCTAAGGCCAGCTGCTACAACTATTCATTAACTGCTACTAAGACATTAGACATGAATAGCTTCTAAAATTATATTTTTCATATGCACATTTCAGATATGGTATTTACGGACATAAGTTAATTTTTATTTTCATTTATTGTCTTTTGGTTTTGTAAATTGCCAAAATTTAATCCAATAGCTCAATGTCAGGAAGTCAAAACAAGGCAAGAAGATAGAGTCAAGAAGCAATTGCGCAATTGAATGGGCAAATATTATTGGAAAAATATGTACATTTCACTGTGAAAAATATCATATTGACTGTTCTATAAAACTGAAGTTTAATATGGATGATACATTTTTGAATGGACCACTGGTTAAAATTTATGTGTACACCATTGACGCCACCGATCCATTTTCTACCCCACTGAGTGTTGTATGTAGTTCAAGGTATATATTATATCTTGAGTGTCTCTTCCGCCCGTTTTCTTTGTATTCTAACTTCTCTCTTTGAGAGAATATCATCTCATAGGTTCATTTCGAAGGATTAGTAGGACATCTGTTGTAGCTCATACAATGACTTTGCTACGAGTTTTTGACAACCGTGTAGAAGGACACAAAACACCCTATTTGGAGGTTCTATACATGTTAGACATCCAGGGAGAAGCATGAACAAGGGACATAAAGTTAGTCCAGAGGTATTCTGGAGCTGCACAACACTACAATCACAGCAGTTGAAGTCATAAGAAGAAATCTGAGACAATGTGTGACCTAAATCAACATCCTCGGGTAACGTGGATTGTAGTTCGACCTTTGTTCCCGGGCGGGGTCTTATTTATTGTCCCCTACCATGTAATTCGTCGTTTGCTTCAATCAAATGGGATCATGATCACTAGAGGAAAACCCTCAAATCATGTTGTGCAACAACAACAACAAAATGAGGTCCCCAACTACGCCTGTTTTATCATAAACTGCAGATTGTTCCATATGCTCCTTGAACATAATGGAGAGTTAAGTTGTCATATTTCCCATTTTGAGCCCAACTGAAGAGTTAAGTTGGTGGGGAAATCTTAATTTCTTGCTCGAGTGTATGAACAGAGCAGGTGTAAATGTTGCACTCAATGTGCAGCCCATTAATCATAAGTTTGATCAGAAATATTTTCTTTTGGATTTTGTTTTGAATAATTTGTATTGATGGATTTGAGTTTACGTGTTTGTTTTGAACTTCCTTTCAGATATTTTATTTTTGATTTTGCTACCTCACAACTCATCCATGGAGGTAACTATATCTCTACGTGTATATTTTTGTGTTTAGAATTGTGAAGTTTTGAATTATTAATGGTGCCTATGATGAGTTCATGTTTGTTGTTGTTGTGTGCACATTTTTGCCTTTTTCAGTTAACACGTGGTGAGTTTTTTATTGTTACCCTTAATATAATGTAGTTGTTGGTTCATTAAGGGACAGTGGAGGTAATATTTAGCAATGAGTTTAATATTGCGGGAGTGAGTTTAATAAATAAAGGAAAATATGCTTTTATTGCTGCTTTAATTTACATGTTGTTACTCTGATTTACACATTTTATATCAGTTAACACATTGCTTCTTTGATTCTATATCAGTTAGAATATTGTTGCTTTCATACTTTTAAAATGGGGTACAAATATTCTATATCAGTTAGAATATTGCTGCTCTGATTCTATATCAGTTATATCCAGGTTTTTATATCAGTTAATTCATACTTTTAAACGAGGTATGTTTTGTGATTTTCCCTATTTGTGTCCTTTTTTGTTTATGAATCTTGGGTTATTCTTAAATCTCCTAATATTTGTTGTTGTTCTCTTTCATTATTTTAGTTTAGTTTGACGTGATAATCATAGAAGGTTGATTAATAATCAGGTAATTTCATATCCTTTATAATACTCAATAGTCATATTATTTCTAAGTAGATATGATTATGATATTCTAATCACAAATGTGTTGTCTTAGCTTTGGTTTGGTGAAATTGGTAACCAGATTGCAAGGAGAATGTTACATGATATAACCAGATTGTAGTGGCCTGACAATTGTGCTACACACCTGGCCTCAGGAGATATCAGTTTTTAAAGTTGCATCACCGTTGGCTCGGATGTAGGGGAAAAAGAATATCCGCCAAAGGTTAATTAAGACAGTTGCCTACATTTTTGTATTTAGATCGGAACAAGCACAAGTTCGATTGTCCACTATTGCATAATGTCAAAAAATGCTCATATTGAGAGTAATGGTATATGTGCCACAAGTTGAGAAATGATTCGTTAACCACCACAGTTCGGCACCTTTCCCCCGAATGGAATTAATTATGTTGTTATCTTTGTTAGTGATGTTTATGTTGCTATCAAATGATACATGATATCCTATGAATTGAAACATTATTATATGTGACTTATGTTTATAATCAATACATGATTACCTATGATTTGTTACGAATAGACTTAAGTTTATAATGAATGTAGGTCTAACATGGATAACCTAGTATCTTACTCTCGCAAGAACCGAAAGTCATTGACTGCCTCAGAGAGGAAGCGTCAAGAAGAGATCCATGCTCTGTCTACTGCTACTGTCTTGGATATGATGTAAATGGATCCTCGAGTGGTGGAGACGCATGAGGATGTTGCAGTCGAGATTGAGGACGAGGAGGTTGCGGTTGAGGTTGAGGTTGAGGAGGCTGAGGTTTAGGGGGAGTTTGAGGTTGAGGCGGAGGCCGATGAGGGTCATAAGGCGACGAACGGGGGTTTCGAGTTGAAGGATGGTTCTCCCCAGTGGCCTGAAAAATGTTCAGAAGTTTACACAAGACCGCAGTAGCATATAGCCAGAAGAAGAAGGTGCCTGAAGAAGGCAAATCTACTTCAGCATATTGGGGGGCCCACTGATCTTAGCCTATTAAAACATTTCAAGCATCATGTGACGTACGGTTGTAAGGACATATTTGTCCAACATACTTGTATATGTCATTAGCCGTAACACCGTTGCAAAGATTCAAAGTCCATTTATCATCAACGGAATCCGAAGATCAAAAGAAAGGAAGAATTCAGAAATCCAGACAGACGGACCGGTCCGCCTGAAATTAAAACGAACCGATCCGCTGAGACCCGGACCGATCCGCCTTGCTCTTTTGAAGCCAGTGAGCCCCGAACCGAATGCGAACCGAATCAGCTTCAAATTAAAAGAACCGGTCCGCTATCGGACCGATCCGCCTAAGGCCCGGACCGGTCCGCCCTGGATAGAATTTTCTAGATCATGATTCAGATTTTTTAGGGTTCTGACTCCTTATTTAAACCACGATCAGTAGTTGGTTTCGATAAGACTTTCCCACGATTTTCAGAGCATATCAACCCTAAAGTCTTCACCTATTGAGTCCTATGATTCTAGGTTTTTAGATTCACACATCTTTCATATCTATGTGAATCAAGTTTGGTAACCCAAGAACACCATTGCTGTTGTTCAACTCTTTGTGAAGTGGACTGTTCCTTCCTCTTCATTGCAGCCCTACTGGACAGGAATAGTTCCAGCTGCCAACCCTACTAGAAAGGGATATTCCAGCCGCGACTACAGAATCCGACACCTGAGGGTAATTCTTAGTCAACCTGTATTTCATTGTAATCCGATTGTAAACCGTCTTTTACAAATTATAGTGAATATACATATGGTTTTTGCCCCTGTGGGGGATTTTTCCTTAAACTTTGTGTGTTGAATAATTCTTGCATGATTTCATATTGTTTCAATCACACCTAGTTGCATGTTTAGGGTTAATTTTGGTTAAAAGGAATTTATTATATTATTTCTTATTTGAACGCAAGCGCCAACTGTTTCAAATTGGTATCAGAGCAGGTTACGCCATTCTATCGCGTATTCCTTACTTCCGCAAAATTGTTCTAAAAATATCAATTTTTTGAAATAAATTGATTTTTGAAAAAGTGCGTGTTCAAATGGAGAAGTCATATTATAAAATGCCTATTTTTGACGGGACAAATTATGCTTATTGGAAAGCCCGTATGAGGTCGGCTTTAAAAGCCATTGATGAACGTGTCTGGATTTTGGTTGAACGAGGGTGGACTCCTCCCACCGTGACTGTTGATAATGTGACCAACTTGAAACCACAATTCTTGGTCTGATGAAGAAATTAAATGGTCATCTTTTAATTCCAAGGGTCTAAGTGCTATTTCTGGGTCTGTCACACCTGATGAGTTCAAACGCATAATGACGTGTACCACGTCAAAAGAGGCATGGGATGTTTTACAACTCACCCATGAAGGAACTAATGCTGTGAAAGAGTCTAAGTTGAAAAACTTGACAACTCAATTTGAAACAATCACCATGCATGATTCTGAATGCTTTGATGAATTCTATGCTAGACTTTCTGACATTGTGAATACTAGTTTTAATCTTGGTGAACAAATTCCAAATGCTAGAGTTGTTAAAAAGATTCTTCGTTCTTTGCCTAAGCGTTTTATCCCTAAAGTCACTGTGCTAAATTCTATGGGTAACTTAAATACGCTAAAATTGGAAGAACTTGTAGGAGATTTGAAAACTTATGAAATTGATATGTTCCCTAAAAATGCTAAATCTAAAGCTAAGGGAATTGCACTTAAAGCCCAAGAGAGAAGGAGTGAAGGGTCAGCTAGAAAGAGAGTAGAGTCATCTAGAAAGAGAGAGACTGACACGTCAGATTCTGAGTGCGATTTTGACTTGGATGATTTGGCTCTTTTCGCAAAAAATTTCAAGAGAATTCTCAAATTTAAGAAAAATGGCAATTTTAAAGATAAAAAGAAATTTGAGAAAAATAAGTTTGAAAAGAAAAATGAAAAAGATTCCAAAAATCCTCCTCTGAAAGATAGTGAGAGATGTTTTGAGTGCGACGGTAAGGGACACAGAGCGTTTGAGTGTGCCACTCGTCTGAATAGGGAAAAGGGTAAAGTTGTCCTAAATGCTACCCTTAGTGACGACAGTGAGGTCGAGTCGGTGGACTCGGGAGATGAGTCACCGCATGAGCGTAACTTCACCGCGTTCATGGCTAGTCATGTGAATACTCCTAGTTCTCCTCACGGCGATGAGGATGATGCTTCACAGGGACACCTCGACAATGAGAGCGAAGAAAGTGAGGGGGAGGAGGAAGGTAGTGAGGACGAGAGTAACCTTCAACGCGCCTACGCCGAGTTATATAATGAGTCTTTCAAAACTAAAAAACGTAACAAGGCATTAGTTCTTAGGATCACCGCGTTAGAAGAAGAGTTAGAAGAGACGAGAGAGAGAGAGTCCTCCACCTGCACCGCCATGAGAGAGAGAGAGTCTGCCTGGGTTAGTAAAGAGAATTTGCTTAGAGAGAGAGAGTGCAGTTTTGAGAAAGAGAAAGCGGACTTGACTAAACAAGTGGCTAGTCTTACTAGTGAGCTCCATTCCTCCATGGAGACTAGGAAGAAACTCGAATCCCTTGTTGCTCAGCTTACTCATGACCTTGAGAGAGCTAGGAAAGTCAAGGTACAAATCGAGGACAGATCTGGGAAGATGGGAAAGATGCTCCTCGGTCCCGCTTTAAGTTTTGGTGACAGGCAAGGAATAGGTTTTGATGGTGCCTCCAAGTCCCAAATTGCACCCGGACCAATTCCTGAGTTTACTACGACTCCTTATGGCCATCATAAAAAACCAAGAAGGAGAGTTCGACCAAGAAAAGCAAACCAAGGTCCTCCTAATACTATGCCCTTTTGCTCCCATTGCAAAAGAAATGGACACCTTAGGGAGTTTTGCTATAGATTTGGTCGGACACGACGTACTTTTACTTCTCCACATCATACTGATGAGTTTGCCAGTCTGAGAGAGCGAGTTGAGTTTCTAGCCGCCACATCACAGAGTTTGATGGAGGAATTCCGACGGATGACCTTACCATCAATGAATGCGCCCCGCATTCTGGCTAAAACCAACAACAACAAGGGAATACAAAAAGGTACCTACTCTTGGGTTCCTAAGAAAGAGAAAAAGGCCCTTGTTGTCCATGTCGCTCTCAAAGCCCATAATACCTCACAATGGTATTTTGATAGTGGATGCTCCAGACACATGACAGGTGATGTCTCATATTTTACCCATCTTGAGGATTATAATGATGGGAGAGTCACCTTTGGAGATAGTAGCAAATCTAGCATAGTAGGACGAGGTACAATAGAGTTACCAGGATTTCCAAAGCTAGAGAACGTGCTGTACGTCAAAGGTTTGAAAGCAAACCTTTTTAGCATCAGCCAGCTGTGCGACGATGACTTTGCAGTAAAGTTTGACCGGGAAACTTGTAAGGTCTATAATCAAGCCGGTAAACTATTAGTGCAAGGGGTGAGGACAGAGGATAACTATTATGGGACTGAGCCCAAATCCTCACTTGTCTGCAACAGCACCACGATCACTCCTATGGATCTGTGGCACCAACGTCTAGGTCACGTGAACGTTAGAGAATTATCCCATTTAGCTAAAAATGACCTAGTACGTGGCTTACCGTCACTTGGAAAGCCAACTTCCACGATTTGTGGACCCTGTCAGTTGGGAAAGCAAATCCGTAGCCCACATAGGAAGTTGAATTCCATTACCACCTCACGTGTTCTTGAGTTGATTCATATGGATCTTATGGGTCCTACTCGCACGGAGAGTCTAGGTGGTAAGAGATACATTCTCGTGATGGTGGACGATTTCTCCAGGTACTCCATTGTAGGTTTTCTGAGAGAGAAATCCGATGCTGTAGAATTTTTAATGACCAAGTGTCGTGTCCTGTAAAATCAACACGGAGTCACTATTAACAGAATACGTAGTGACAACGGCACTGAATTTAAGGAAGCAAAGGTGGATTTGTACTGTGATACCCTTGGGATCAAACATGAGTTTTCTGCTGTGAGAACTCCTCAGCAAAATGGGATTGTTGAGAGAAAGAATAGAACGATCCAAGAGATGGCTAGATCTATGCTTCTAGGTCGTAAAGTTTCTAGGAGATTTTGGGCAGAGGCAGTGTCTACTGCATGCCACACGGTGAATAGGGTGTATTTGCGTCCACACACACTTCACACTCCTTATGAGTTGTGGGCCTGCAAGAAGCCCAACCTGGCGTATTTTCGTGTTTTTGGGAGTAAATGCTACATCCTACGGGATAGGGAGAAATTAGGAAAGTTCGACTCCCGAAGCGACGAGGGAATATTTCTAGGATATTCATCGAATAGTAGAGCATACCGGGTTTTTAACCTGAAGAGCTCTAAGGCTATGGAATCAATAAACGTCACCGTGAAAGATGATGAACCCCCGACGGTTATTGATCCCAACCTTCAGTGTGAGGATGAGGACTGTTCTGACAGTGATTTTCCTGTTCCTCTCCCACACTCTGTGGACCCTATTCCTGTGTTAGGGGACACACCTGCTTGGGTTCGCAAGAGTCATGATCCTTCAGCCATTGTTGGCGATCCCACTCTAGGGGTCAAGACTCGTGCTCAACTAGAGAACGTTGTTAGTCATCATTGCTACACGTCCAAAGTTGAGCCCAAGAACCACAAAGAAGCACTCAAAGATGAACACTGGATATCTGCTATGCAGGATGAGTTGCTTCAGTTTAAGAAGAACAATGTCTGGGAACTTGTCCCCCGACCTAGTGATACTAATGTTATTGGTACCCGGTGGATTTTCAAGAATAAAATGGATGAAAATGGTACCATAATCAGAAATAAGGCTAGGTTGGTCGCTCAAGGCTACACACAGATAGAGGGTGTAGACTTTGGGGAGACATTTGCTCCTGTTGCGAGGCTTGAGTCCGTCCGTCTTCTACTCGCCATCGCATGTCATCTGCACTTCAATGTATATCAGATGGATGTCAAGAGTGCCTTTCTGAATGGCATTCTACAGGAAGAGGTTTATGTGGAACAACCAAAAGGGTTTGAAGACCCTCAGCACCCTGAGCATGTCTACTATCTGAGGAAAGCCCTGTATGGTTTGAAGCAAGCACCCCGTGCTTGGTACGAGAGGCTTACTTCCTATCTCTTAGCTCGTGGCTTCAAGAGAGGGGGAGTAGATATGACGTTGTTCGTCAGGAGAGATGACGGTGCTATTTTGGTTGCCCAGGTCTATGTGGACGACATAGTCTTTGGATCCACATGCTCCCAGCATGCTCACCACTTTGAGGAGGAGATGAAAAGTGAGTTTGAGATGAGCATGGTAGGTGAGCTTACATTCTTCCTTGGTCTCCAGGTTCTTCAGCTAGAGGATGGGATGTTCATCTCTCAATCCAAGTATTCTAGAGACCTAGTGAAGAAATTTGGTTTAGACTCCGCTAAGCATGCTCGTACACCTATGAGTACCACTACCAAGCTTAGTAAGGACACTTTAGGCAAGGACGTAGAGCAAACCTTGTATCGGAGTATGATAGGCAGTCTTCTCTACTTGACTGCTAGTCGTCCCGACATTGCCTTTAGTGTTGGAGTCTGTGCGCGTTATCAGGCGTCTCCTAAAGAGTCACACTTACTCGCTCTAAAACGTATTATCAAATACGTGAGTGGGACTCTCTCATACGGTATTTGGTATTCCTTTGATACCGATGACCGTTTGTCCGCCTATTCGGATGCCGATTGGGCAGGGGACGTAGATGGTTGTAGGAGCACTTCTGGTGGATGTTTCTACTTTGGTTCTGCTCTTGTCTCTTGGTTGAGCAAGAAGCAAAACTCCATCTCTTTGTCCACTGCGGAGGCTGAGTACATCGCCGCCGGGAGTTGTTGCACGCAACTCATGTGGATGAAGAAAATGTTGGAGGATTATGGGATTTCACAGGACACCATGACCATTTCCTATGATAACACGAGCGCGATAAACATATCCCACAATCCTGTCCAACATTCGCGTACAAAGCACATCAGGTTACGCGAGCACTTTATACGTCAGTTAGTTGAGGAGAAGGTCGTAACCCTGAGTTTTGTTCCTACCGACCGTCAGTTAGCCGATATTTTCACGAAACCTTTAGATGCCCTTAGATTTGAGAGTCTTAGGAAGTCTTTGGGGATTTGCACAGTTGACTGAGGGGTTGGTCTATGTCTAGAATAGGATGCTTCTTCATGTTCATATCATATGCTTCCTATTGCTAGTCTGTTTTATATGTACCATAGATTTGTTGTACAGCTTTTATGTATTTTTTATTATTCTTTGAAAAATACAAAAAGATTTTATTTTGATAAAATTTTTGAAAAATTCAAAAAGAGATTTGCCTTTTATGGATGAGCATTTAAGGTAGCCAAGTCACAACTTCATTCCATTTATTCATGTGACTGTTTGATAGAGATTTGAGAGGCTACATCATTTTATCCATGTGCTTAACATTGATTGGAGTCCTTGAGATGTAATTAGTGATATTTCCTACATGCTTGACTCCTATATCCTTTATTGCACACATGCACGGCTATATTTTATTGTTGCACTTGTCAATCTCATGTTGGCTTGAGTGTTTCCATCTCAATCCTATCTATACAATGTATAAAATGCGATAAAACTTGACAAGATTGGAATTCATGTAAAAACCGTTTTGGTGAGACTGTGTGTATATATTCATAACGGGGAGGGGCTGCGAAAGTTGATTCTTATCCTTTGCGCAAAAGCCACCGTTAAAAAGGACCTAAAAAATGGAGGAATTTTAATATCCGAGGTCCTAAGAGGTTAAAAGAGCCCAAAAAATTGATAAGGCAATAAAAAGCAATTCATGCCATATATGGGCCATTTAGGTTTTCACCATCAATTCTCCAAAGTTTGAGAATTTAGTATACCTCTATTAAAATATAAATCTGAGGGAGTTTGGTTGGAGATTGAAAAACGGGTTTGCACTTCCTTGAAAGTCCTGAAAAAGCATGAAAATCATTTTGGACGTTATTGGTGTAGAAATCACTTTGAGCTTTGATTTGTAGATTTGTTATAGTCAATGTCTTATATTTCCCATCTTTTACACCAAAGGAAGCATTTGAGTTCATTCGTTAGGAATATCCAATATTCATTGTGCACATATGTCATGTTTGTATGCATTGATTTTCCTATCGAATTTTATCACACTCATTCTTTTACGCTATCATCGACTTGGTTGTTTTATGTTCATTCATGGTGTGATTTATACCTTGTGTCACCCCGGTTTTGCTTGTTTATTTCATTTCTCTCATTTTGTCTATTTGGGTACATCATAAAAAGGGGGAGAATGAATTATCTGATTATGGGGGAGTTTTGAAATTTGAGAATTAGCATAAATCTGGTATATACGCATATGTTTATTAACTCATTTCAAACTCGATACGTCACTTGGTATTTACTTTATCTCATATGTGTAGGTACATCCTTGATAATCCCATGTTGCACACCCTGATGAGAAAAGCGGTAAGATTTCTGAAGATTCGAAGAACAAACGATGCAGCCTTAGTCATTTGTACCTCTTTCAGTTTTTGGGTTCATGGAAGGGTAGATTTGTATAGGCATTGTGATTATAGATAATTCGGATTTTTTATGTTTGTTCCGGCATAGACATAGGGGGAGATTTGTAAGGACATATTTGTCCAACATACTTGTATATGTCATTAGCCGTAACACCGTTGCAAAGATTCAAAGTCCATTTATCATCAACGGAATCCGAAGATCAAAAGAAAGGAAGAATTCAGAAATCCAGACAGACGGACCGGTCCGCCTGAAATTAAAATGAACCGATCCACCTAGACGGACCGATCCGCTGAGACCCGGACCGATCTGCCTTGCTCTTTTGAAGCCAGTGAGCCCCGAACCGAATGCGAACCGAATCAGCTTCAAATTAAAAGAACCGGTCCGCTATCGGACCGATCCGCCTAAGGCCCGGACCGGTCCGCCCTGGATAGAATTTTCCAGATCGTGATTCAAATTTTTTAGGGTTCTGACTCCTTATTTAAACCACGATCAGTAGTTGGTTTCGATAAGACTTTCCCACGATTTTCAGAGAATATCAACCCTAAAGTCTTCACCTATTGAGTCCTATGATTCTAGGTTTTTAGATTCACACATCTTCCATATCTATGTGAATCAAGTTTGGTAACCCAAGAACACCATTGCTGTTGTTCAACTCTTTGTGAAGTGGACCGTTCCTTCCTCTTCATTGCAGCCCTACTGGACAGGGATAGTTCCAGCCGTCAACCCTACTGGAAAGGGATATTCCAGTCGCGACTACAGAATCCGACACCTGAGGGTAATTCTTAGTCAACCTGTATTTCATTGTAATCCGATTGTAAACCGTCTTTTACAAATTATAGTGAATATACATATGGTTTTGCCCCTGTGGGGGATTTTTCCTTAAACTTTGTGTGTTGAATAATTCTTGCATGATTTCATATTGTTTCAATCACACCTAGTTGCATGTTTAGGGTTAATTTGGGTTAAAAGGAATTTATTATATTATTTCTTATTTGAACGCAAGCGCCAACTGTTTCAACGGTATTTGGACTGGACCAGTGGTAATTTCATTTCCCTTCAATGTTAAATCATTAATGTTTTCTATTTTGTGTTTATTTCATAAACCTTAATAAATATTTTGCTTATATTGTAGGTGGAGTGGGTGCCGTTATTGTGCGTTAATCACTGGACTAAGATCAAGGAGTGGCAATTCAGTGATATTTCTGCAAGTGTACAAAAGAGCGTTTAGAGGGCCAAGATAGGGGGCTTATCTCATCTACCCCGCTGGTATTTAGATTACGCCCTTATATCTGCGTTTATCGAGAGGTGGCATACAGAGACTAACACATTCCATATGTCCTTTGGGTAGATGATAATCACCCTTGACGACGTATTGGAGATTTGGGTGTTCCTCTCATATGATCATCTTTGTATAACCCATAGCTCGCAGTTGAGGAGGAGGAGGAGGACGTAGTGGTCCCATCACTTATAGACTTGGTGGTAGAGTTGTTAGTAGTGAGTAAGGAAGCTACCTTGGATGAATGTGGTGAGCATGCGACATTCCGTTTGAATTGCCTCACTGCTAATTTCAAGGAGAGGTCGTGTGACGCCAATGCATCAAGTGAAGATAAAGAATATTGTACCAGAGCCTACTTGCTCTACATTATCGGGTGCACAGTTTTCCTCGACAAGATAAAGAACAAGAATTTAGTGGTATACCTTCATGTTCTTAGAGACTTGAAGAAGGTGGGGAAATTAGCATGGGGTATGGGCATCTTAGTATGTATGTATAGGCAGTTGGGACTTTCCTTACCTTCAGGTGTCCGACAAATGAATGGTTGCCTCTCTCTCATACAGGTAACCAATAACACACATTTATATTTTGTCTATGTATGTTTATCAATTTCCTTCTTTTTTCTAATAAATTCGTAATGTGTGTGTTTTATAGTCATGGATATATGAGCATTTTACAAGGGTTGGCAGATGCGTTGATATGGAATTTGATGAAACGAAGCCAAGGATCGCACGTTGGTCGTGGCAGTTCGCCTCTCAAAAAAATGCATTTACAAACTTAATCAATTTTTGGGAGCAATTGGATGATATGACTGTTGGTGATTTGAGTAAATTCAAATACTTTTTGTAACGTTTTATATTTTCTGACATCAAATTATGTTTTGATATAACTGTTAATAAAATTTTATTTGTAGGTCATTTGGGAACCCTATCGAGATTCTAGGGTTGATATCCCTTCTATGAATCTTCGTGGTATAGCGGGATTATAATTTGTTTTGAGGTAGGGGAGCCCTATTACCCTGAAAGATGCCTTAGACAAATGGGACGGATGCAAATCATACCACGTGACCTAATGACACCCTTGAAGGATGATAGGGGAGATAAGGAAACTCGGTACAAAGTTAAATTCGATATGCAAAAATGGTACCAAGAAAACTGGCAAGACCACCTCTTATCCGAGAAATCTAGATCAGTGCCCGTATCTAGCCCCTGGGATTGTAGCAATAATTATATGGCTTGGTTCATTTCCAAATCCCATCCTAGAGTTCAAAATTCGAAGTTCCGCAGTGTGAAACATCAGTAAACGTCATTGGTAAGTTTTTTCTCTAAACTTCTTCTGCTATTATATGTGATTATAATACCATTTTTTGGCTAATATATTCCCACGATGTTCTTAATTGTTTCATAGGTGAACGAGGTGCGTAAGGCTATGGACTTAATGAAGAACAATATTGATGGTGGAATTGCAACTTATCCGGCCATATTAATTGCACGCGATGTGCAAGCCTACGATATCCTAGCTGTAGCCATCGGGGTAGGCAGGCAGATTGTCATTGAGGAACGGATGGCGAAGAAAAGAAAGACCAAAGCTAAGGGAAAAGATAAAGTAGTTGAGGGGTCGCATAGAAGTAAAAGAAACAAATAGGCCGGATGTCTTTGAATTTTTGGGTTAAAGTGCAATATATATTGTATGAACGCTTGGTTTAATGATAATATTTTTTGATGAATTTGCAATTACTTTGTTGGTTCTGGCTTATTTTGTATAAACATAACTAATCATTGGTTGTGTATTATTTGTTGTGTACTATTTTGAAACTCGCATCCTTAATTGTTTATTGTGTATTATATTGAAACTATCAAAAATATAATTAAAAAATTACAGTAAAACTAGAAAAAGAAAAAAATTATATCAATAATGAAAAAATAAAGTATATTGTTTTTTATTAAAATTTTGAAAATAATAGAAAAATAATTTCAAAAATATAAAATTTTGCAAAATGGTGACAAACATTTTAAAAATCTAAAAATAGTTGAAAAAGACTTTTCAAACAATCTAAAAATATTAAAAATATAATTCGGGATGTATATAGCGAACCAATTATGGTTTAAGTTAGTTCGGTACATACATCCCTAACAGAATCCTATATGCATTGGATCATGAGGTCCATTCGGCATAAACATAGCGAAACAGGCATTATAATTCGGCATGATTATAGCGAACTAGTCCTGGGTAACCTGGGTTCGGTCTATACATCCCTAATAGAATCCTAGATGTAATGGATCATGCGGTCCATTCGGTATCATTATAATGAATAATACACTATAATGGATCATGAGGTCCATTCGGTATCATTATATCGAATAATACATCATAATTCGGGATGTATATAGTGAACCAATTATGGTTAAAGTTGGTTCACTATATACATCCCTAACAGAATCCTATATGGATTGGCTCATAAGGTCCATTCGGCATAAACATAGCGAATAAAGCATTATAATTCGACATCATTATAGCGAACAAGTACTGGATAAGCTATGCTAGTGACTTACTAGCGGGGAATTGGACAACCGTACTTCAACTTCAAAGCTACAAAGTGATTCCTGCATACATGAGAAATCTCTATGAACAAGGGATGCACGGTTCGTTCATGTCTCATTGGTAGAAATGTGAGGCACTGTCTCTTTGAAATAAGGACGCACACGCACTTGTAAGTTTCCGCCAAAAGATAGCGGCACTCGGGCATGATCATCCATGACTTAGGCATACATGGGCTAGAATAATCGTCCAACATATGTAGAATAGTGTTTGGAAACCATTAACCAAAATAATGTGCATAGAATTCAGTATTTGTCATGACTTCTTCAATCAAGTCCGATCTCACCTGTCTTCATCCATCGGGCCCAAATCTTAGGCATTTAGAAACGCATATAAACCCACAATTTCCGTCAGCTTCAACCTCAATGATATCTTCTATGCAATCTTCATATAAAATCGGTATCTCATTGATATATTATTTATATACGGGGGAGTAGTTCGGGTACCATGGGGTTAGGCGGGTGAACTCCGTAAAATCAATTTTCTTCTTATGACTTTGAACCGCGGGGTGTTCATTTACTGTTGATTTCCTATCAAGTTCGAAGCCCGAGGGATCCCTTTTAGTTGACTTCTCATGCTTTTGCTCTTTAGCAGTTAATTTTTTACCTCTCGGGCGACCCTTGCAACGCTTTAGCACGGATGGCTCAAATAACCTAGCGATTGTGGGACACCTGGAGTCCTTCAGTTTTCGCAACATGGCCCTTTGCTCATCGACAGTTGATCGTTCCTAACATTGTTTAAAAAGTATCATTTCTGACTCATAGTCAACCATATGGTACTTCGCTAATTCGAGCACCATTATTAATTTGCGCCAATGTGCATCAACATCCCCCCATAGTATTGCCCTTCCCTCCATACGGTAGAGGACCAATTCATGAGCGCACGATAGATCATAGATGTTGTGTGCCAAGTGTAGTCACGATTTAACATCCATGCCAAAGGTATCACAAGTCTTCATCTTTTCAAGAATTAGGTCAATGGCATAATGAGAAACCCAGTCTATGAGCTCTCGCAAAATCAGAATATTGTGCGAGTGCTTTAATTTTTGCAAAGAATCCTCAAACTCCCTCATGATCTCCATCACTTGTAACTCAATCTAGTTGTTCATGCAGACAAGAACCTTGTCAAAAGGAAGTTGAGAACTCTCCAAGTGACTATTCAACCTACCATGTGCTCCTTCACAATGATTAGTTATTCGGTTGCCCTAGTGCCTAACCATATTTGTCCATGCATGAACGAAGCTCTCCCTTAGATTGTACCATGTACAATCTATATAATGAAGCATGTTTGGGAACTCAACCCAATCACAGTGAAAAAATGTCCACTCTTCGTTAAAATCACTCTCGGTGGGTGATTCAACCAAATGCATCCAATCCCTCATGAACTTCTTCAATGTATCCTCATAGTTGATCTCTTTCCTAGTAGGGAGCTCCACATTGCGATGAACGTGGAAGGTGAAAACCATAGTTCTTACCTCGAGGAACACAACATTGCAATGCGTTCATACACGCATACTCCCTATCTGTGTTGAAAATTATGGGACATGCAAACGGGTCGAATAGGGATTTCAAACATCCCAACGCCCACCGATAGTTCTCCAACTTCTCCGTTGCTAACACGACAAAGGCAATATTGAAAGTCCTACCACACGACGTTATTCCAACCATCTCGAACAAAGGCATCTTGTATCGATTGGTCTTATATGTGTAGTCAATAATGACAACGAACGGAAAACACTTGGCTAGTTGGATTGAGTTTGGATGCGCCCAAAAAATGTCTTCCACCTCCATGGTAGACTCATTCGTTCTATACCAATACACGTAATGTTTATCCCCAAGCAACTTCATTAACTATTGCATCGCCGTTCTATCCTCTCGTTCCGAGATCCTCAACTTCCCTTTGGCATTGTATATTATTTTCATAGTCGAAACATTAATAACATTACGACTTTTAATCTTCGTTAAAATGGAGGTCGTCTTTACACCGCTCAAGGACATCTCTTCATCAAAAAAAAATCACCTAAGTAAGTCGACCCGCATATGCATGTCCAACTAAGGTTTCTAGCAATGGGTGATTGTGAACGCCGCTAACGACATACAACATCCACTGTCCATTGTCCATCGGAATGCCCTTCAATAAAAATGGACAGTTGCACTTTCGAGTGGTTGTGTCCTTCTTCCTACCTTCGTTCCTAACATTCTTCTTGTGATGATCGCGGTACTCACCTCCCCTCTCATAACCAATGTGTAGACGTCCCTTACGCGTTGCAAAAGATGCATTGGACTTATTTATGACTATCACTTTTTTAATAGACCGGGCTTGCTCTTGATCCCAATCAACTAACCCTTACCAGGTGGGAAATACCTGAGAATTTAGAATATAATGAATCAGTACAACCTAATTACAATATATAAAAATATTACATCAATAATAGACATTATAATACCTGCTCCGTAAAGAATGTCGTACTAACATCTACTAACACCGTACCACCTTTCGCGATTTGGGGTATATCGATGTTCACTAAAGCTTGATCAAATAACAGCTCACTGAAATCCATGAAAGAATCCTACATAAGTAAAAATATTATTAGTACTCGCAATCAATGAATTTGAATAACAATATTGAGAACAAGCTTGCAATGTACTTGATAACATAATCACAACGTATGTTTGAATTATATTGATAACATACTTCATAACATAATTATTAATAGTTTGAAACACAACATGATACGATTTCATAACAAGCTCGCAATGTAGATGAATTACATGTTATGTTTGAATTACATTATGTCTTTGAATTACATTGGAACCAAACTTGGTACCAAACTTGAATTACATTATGTCTTTGAATTACATTGTCTTTGAATTCTATTCGGCATGAATATACCGATTATGTTTCATTAATTCGGGGTGATCCTAACGAATCATGTTCAACTGTTTTGAGGTGATCATAACGAACAATGTCAACGGATTCGGGGTAATTATATCGAATATGTATATCAGGTTCGGCATGATTATAACGAATGAACCTACTTCGAACAAAAAAATATAGAGTTGGTTCGAGAGGTTTATCCCGAATTTCTTCCATGAAATCGGGGCCTCGATCCTGAACCAACTGTACGTTTGCTATGTTTTTTCGAATTATCAACCCTTATGAAAAAACAAATATATAAGTAATGGGACCCAAAGTTTACCTCAGCAATGGGATTTGTAGAGTTGTCAGTTGTTTTTGAGGTGTTGTCATTGTCTAATGGTGGGATATCCATTAGTATGTGAATATTTAAATAACAAGCCCTAGATATTTAATAATGTTGTTGAAGATGGTTGGTGAGGGACAAAACTTTAATAATGATGGGACCAAAACTTTAATAATGTTGTTGAACATGATATTTTATATTGATGGAGACAAATTTTTTGGGTGAAGAGAAGATGAGAAAGTGAGAGTTTGGAGTGTAGTGGATAGAGAGAGAAAGTAAAATTTAGAGTGTAATGGTATTTTGTATTTTAGTTGTGTTAAAATATATATATATATTGAGTGGTGGCCCTTAGCAAAAATCAAATTTTAAAACATTGTGATATTTTGAAGCAATTTTTAGAAACCCCATAAATAGTCAGATGATTCGAAAAAAGGGATGCATACTAGCTTAGGAGATCAACTTATGAACTTTGTAGTATAGAAAAGGTATCAAGTTTCTTATAGAGTTAGAATACCCAAATCACCAAACCGAGTGAGAAGAAAGGAAAAAAAAAGAGTTGGGTAGAGGAGACACAACCCACATGATATGCATCGACTTCTCCATTCTTATCCAAAACAAAACTTACTACAGCAACTGCTCCATCATCGTACATATAACTGGATACCTTTATTCAAGTCTTCAATCCATAAAGTAAGTTCCTAGCTATGAGACAACTGCAAAGCAAGAGTTGAATTGTAAGCCCAAAAATTATAAAACACGATTTAGTACACCTACTATTAAAATGCTAGAAATCCACAAAAATTGCAAATAAGCAAGCGCGTGCGCGCGCGCACACACACACACACACACACACACACACATATATATATATATATATATATATTCACAAAAAGTCTCTTGTAAGGACTCATTATGGTGCATGCGTCAGTACATACCATTTTTTTAAAATAGTAAAAAAATGAATTTTTTGATGAAACTTCATGGATATGATCTCCATGGTGAGAAGATCATCTCCAATTTTTTTCGTTGGAAAATTCAATAAAAAAAACCGTTGAGATGAGGTGATATGTAAAAAAATGGTATAAATATGCATTTTCAACCGTTGAAATGTTGGGCAGCGTCAGCCGCTTTATTGATTGAAGTTTTTGATGAAACTTCATGGATATGATCTTCTTACTATCGAGATCATATCCATGATGTTTCATAAAAGAATTCAATCAAAAAGTGGGTGAGATGATCGTCAACATTTCAACGGTCGAAAATGCATATTTATACCCTTTTTTTACATATTACTTCATCTCAACAGTTTTTTTATTGAATTTTTTGATGAAAAAAAATAGAGATGATCTTCCCTCCATGGAAATCATATCCATGAAGTTTCATCAAAAAATTTATTTTTTTACTATTTTAAAAAAATGATATGTACTGGAGTCTGCACCATAAAAAGTCCTTACAGGAAAAGACTTATATATATAGTTCATGCTCTTGTGCACACCAGTCCGCATTTTAAGAGTGCGGACTGGACATGTGTCACCTGACGGTGACCCAGAAAAGAGAGAGAGTGTGCCTATAATTTAGGCGATAATTTCTAAGCGCACCGTTAGGTGACACATGTTCGGTCCGCATTCTGAAAATGCGGACTAATCCGCACAAGAACATTATATATATATATATAATCAAATTCTATAATAGAGTACGTGTGTGCACCGAATGGTTTATGCATTTTGCTTTTGTGTACTACCAATAAAAGTTCTAGTCGACTACTAATTTAAAACTTATACCTTGGGATATAAGTTAAAAAATAAGGGTTCTTAAAATCCTGGAATTATCAACAACGTGATATTTGCATACTCCAACCCTCTTATCCCCTCCTCAATACCTCAAATGCTCCACTTCCAACTTAAATTCAAGTTTCATATCCACTGCGATTACTTCGATCTCTCCCATATGATTCTAATTATTTGTGGAGAATAATTTTTAGGTAATATCGAGTCATTCACATGAGATGAATGACGGTAATTTAAACACCCCAAAAGCACTTGTTCTACTCACATAAATGAAAAATACTATACTAATAATCAGATGAGGAATATTATAACATGGACCAAAATATTGAACATCAATATATAACGCTTGTTAGAGGTTGTACAGCTTGGCGCCAAGGTATCGCCTGCTTTCTAATTTAATTTATTATATATATTGTTGTTTCTAATTTAATTTTGACATGGAAAGTGACACCTTGATGATCAATCAAAATTGGATTAAAGAAATGTAACCAGATTTTTTTCTTACAATGCGTGATCACATTCACAAATGTCAAACTTATTACAGCACTGTATTTAGGTGGTTGATAAGGGACCCCCAAAAGTTACTACTCAACATCACAGGAAGCTTAAATTTCATTCGACATTGTGAGAAATATATTTTGATGTCATGTTTAGCAGAAACTTTTTGGCCTTATTAACCACCAATTTATTTTATCAGTACAAATTCAAAAGAATTTTACACAACAGATTAAACGAAACTGGGATCCGTATACGTGTTCCTTCCAAATATCTCAATTCCCATCAAATATAGTTCTTTCTCAAGAGTTTTCCACACACAGCTTCTTACAACCCCTTTGACTTGTCCTCCCATGAAATTAGATGTTGGCCTAGGGCTGACAATTTTTTACCAATAACCCGTTTACGGTAATAACCCGAAAATGATCCGAACATGACACGATTAACTTGTATAGATTTAAGAGTACTTAAAATTGATACTCAAATCAAAATCAGTATTGCCTTGTGTTTTACCTCTGATATTGTCCTCAATCGTTTCCTCATAAACATTAAAAGGAAATCCAAACTTGTCTAAAGCCTGTCCAGATGAAATTCTTACTACGTTGTTGGTGGTTTTCATTGGAAGCAGCGACTTCCAAGTCTCTTGTTTTGTCACTAGAATGGTCGTCCAAAGCTGGAATACCATCAGTAGATACAGTAGGTGTTTCAAGATCGGATAATTATTTGTGTTTCTTATTTGAAGACGTTTGTGGGTCACAGGAAACCGGTGTTGAGTCTTCTGGCGCTGTATTTGTTTGATTTGAGATCTTGCGTTCTCATGTACTTTCATTATGGTTACTTCAAGGACAAAAGTATATTTAAATTTAAAGATACAACATTGAAATTTAAACTAAAGAGAGTAAGACAACATAATTGAAGGAAATAGAATGAATATTTTGAATTTGATCCCCAGTTGCAAGACTAGTAGGCGGCTTTTGATTTACCAAACAAAAAATGTAAAATATTTTATTACACACTCAGTCGGGGTTTTAATGACACTTTATCATGGTCTTTTTTTGACACACTGATTTTTGGCAACACTTTGGGGGAAGCAAGTCATATATTCTTAATTTGGGGGGGAACTCTAAATTTGCACTAAAAGCGGCGTTCAAAGTGAAAATAACAAATAAATAATGTCTCCATCATCGGGAACAAATGTCTATTCAATTATCACCTTTCTCACCAACGCTCAGGGAGTCTGGCATTCCTCTTCTTGGTGACTTTAGTATAATTTGCTCCTATTTATTAAGCAAAGATACAACATTAGTGATGAAGATCAAGTTTTATTGCTTCTTTATTCACTTCCAAATTTGTATGAGCATTTGAGCCCATTACTATATGGGAAGGAAGAAGTGACATTTGATGATTTGTGATCGGCATTGTTAGAAAGCTACAAGTGGAGAAAGGAGAAGTGTAATTTGATCCGTTGGTTGTGCTTACAAAGCAGAAATTAGGGTTTAATACAATTTTGTAAATTATCACTAGTGCACACAAACAGAGATAGAAATGAAAGGGAAGGGAAGGCTTGAGAACATAGTATTTGGGACTAGGCAAGTCGTTGAACTGCGTGTATTTTCTCCTGCACTTGTTTATGATTTGATTTCTCATCATATCTCATTAAGTTTCCAAATATTTTTCTTACAATTATATATTGGGTTGTCGTTTGGGTTTCAGTTGTGCATAAATCGCCCATTTCTTGTGTGAGTATTTGCCACAAAAATATTAAAAAAACGACAATATTTTACAACGGTGGCAGTAATTGAAAGAGATAAGGTTCTAATCAAAACAGGGTGGTATATATACATGGAGCCGTTCTAAAATTAACCATAAAAATGATCAATTTTCCTAAAATACAAAAAAAAATTACAGAGTTGATTTTTTGTGGGTTAGTCTTAAGAACTGATATATATTGACCGATTTTTTAAAAATAGCAAAAAAATCATTTTTAGCTGATTTTTTAAGGTTCCTCGAAATGTTTAAATATCCCACAAAAAACAACTCAAAATAAATTTCTTTAGTGCATTAAAAAAATGGATCCATTTTTTTTAGCTTTTCTTTAACACTCGCTTCTCAATATATATATATACTAGGTGAAAATCCGCGCGATGCGCGGGTGACTTATAATTATCCGTGATAAATATTTACCAATTAAAATTTAAACTATCCAGGTTTATACTTATAAATAACTAACTTGTATACAATTTATTTCCAACTGAAAATATAATATAATTGGAATAAAATATCAATTCTCAAAAGAAATCGGCCAAAATTTACTCCATAAAAAAATGAAGAACAATTATTATTTAGACAAATTGCTTAATACAATAATTCCCAATTGAGTGTCCTAAACAAATGGATTAAAGGTAAAATAAATTTTAAAATTTAATTGATGCTTTACTGAGAAAAATGATTAAGTAACCATCAATTCACAATCCCATATATACTTTGGAGTAACTTATTAAAAGAATACATAGTAAATCCAATGAAATGGAGTCGGGATCAATGTAGTCTAAGTAATTCTTAATAACCAAAGTTAGACAATAAAATGAACACCTATAGAGGATTGAACCTATGTTTCCTTCCATTCATCAAGAATTTTCTCAACAGAAATGGAGTAAAACAGAAGAAACGGCTCACCTTCTTATCAGGATTCAAAAAACTAGGATTAGAATATTTTATCACACTCTCGATCAAACAATTAAATGACATCAAGGTTAACATAATAAGAATGATTTACGCTAATACATATATTGTCATATATGGTAAAATAAACATATGAATAACACAACGCAAAAACCAATCAGTACATATGGATTTATTAAATCAAAAAACCAAATCACATCAGTAATGTAAACTATAATTAGTCAAAATAAGTCTCTCCACAATAAACACTAAATTGTTTTCCTTAGCAATAAAAATAAAAATAATTCACATGGTATACAAATAAAGTGAATGCCAAATGCAAAATCAGATAGTTGAAAGGTAGAATACTGAAGGCACATATGGGTTATTGCATAAGAAGAATGAGAAAGATCTCTGATATACCAACACACAACATAAAACGTACAGCCGAAGCCCTCGTCCCTCTTTCCTGTAATCATTTTGTCTCGAGGACGTGATAGAGATTTAAGTCTTGTATATCGTTTGAAAGAGGGCTTACATTTACAACCACAAATTGATATTCACAAGAAAAAACTCTCAATCTAACACACTTTAAAAAATTCTGCTCCCTTAGCTGACTTCTTTGGGGTTATTGGACTTAGTGCGATATGTTTTATGAGGCTCAAAACCATCTGGCCCAATTGTATTTTTTAGGCGAACTTCAAATTTCATCCTCTGATCTAGTTGAGAGTGATCTTTAAATATCAAAGAATCTTCTTTAGATGAGTCCTTCCTATTGCTAATATTCAGGCCCAGACTTTTCTTAAGAGAACAAAAAACAAAACTGGCAGATGGATTCTTTTTATTGGTGATAGTACAAATATAGCACCCTGTCGCGGCAGTTACTCAGGCATGTACATAATCTTATAGGTCGCAGCCCTACTCAGCACAGGGTGCGACACATTTGACTATAGCCTCGTGATGCAACACTCATATATACTTTCCTTACAGGCTACATCCATCTCTATTACATCAAATCGAGACTTGATATATGTCACGTGCTCGGGGCACGTATCACAGCTCGCATACCTCTTATAAATAGAGGACCACACCTCGAAATAAAGGATCGATTCCTCTCCCTCAGGGCAGTTTCTACAACACCTAGTGAAACCTTGACAAACTTTCTCTACACAACCTCAGCGTGCAGCTTGGGGGCAACTCATCGACATCGTAGCCATATCTCGGGCACACTCGAAATCGCTACAGCCATGTATTCTCATTTACTCTTATACTTGTACACCTAATACGGCTTGATAATATTGTACAATGTAACGCATATAATGAGAGTAGAGTGTGACACCCCGACTAATTAAATACCGGGTAGCTACTCCTTTATTAAATTAATTCAAAATGCCAAGTTGGTTCAGTTAATAGCATCACTGTCGAAAACATTTTAATAATCACTAACCACCTAGTATTTAAAAAGTAAGTTGCCAAATTTTAAGTTAAGTCTGATTAACATGCAGTAAAAGAATAATGAAAGAATAACAACCATTCACCATAATGAAGTAATGAATAACCAACAAAGTAAATATAAATCCGGAGGAAAAATCCTCACAACAATCCCACAACTGAAAAATAAATGACAAGTCTGAATCCTGAATAAATACATGCCAAAAGTCTACATATTGAAATAAATGAAATATCTCTAAAAGAAATGGGCGACATGCCCTACAACTGATAACTGAAGAATATCGAGTCAAGACAGATGAAGAGTCTACAAGCAAGGTCCTGTAACTTCCACAAATAGCTACAGCTCGTCACCTGAATGAGAATCCTAAGCATGGTGTCCTTGTGGCTGGGAACCTAAAATGGTTTTTACAAAAAAACAGATTTGAAAGCAAATGGGTCAGAGCCCGAAAGTGGAAATCATTTTAAAAACAGCAAGTGTTTTAATAACATTAAAACATTAAATGCAAAATACATGTTAGGACGTGCACTCACATGAAATTCTCACCTCTCGACTACATGTGCACTCCTAACGTACCGTACCCATCTACATGGCATACACATCTAACCAAACCGTAATAAGTTCTACCCCTTACTACTCGATTCCCATATTACATTCTAGCGTTATCAATAAAATAGAGGGCTTTACTTAAACTCAGATTCTCAATTAAGCAATATCATTCACTATCAGTTAACCCGTTTTATTTTCTCAAAACATTACTATAAATATATGTATTCACAATATCCACATGAAAGTTCCCATTAATTAAGTGTATATTAATCACGTCATAAATATACAATACAAGCACCCCGAGTCTAAGCTGTGGTGCACACATACTCTGCTATCCATCCCGGTACATCACGTACATAAGGATCACGCATTCCTAATCTCTCAGGAATCGTTCTCAGATAACAACATCACAAATAATGGAGGCGAACACAGTCACATCACATGGGTCACGCACATACCTACGCTCCCACGATCAGCAGACTTATTAACATCCCAATAAGTCCTTCTCTGACCTATTTTCATCAAGGTAACCAATCTAAATCCGGGCAACACAAGGATAAGAAGGCCCTAAGCGAACGTAAACCTCCCGTGACAGCAAGTATGGTAGGTATGTCATACACATAAAGTCATATAAATATACTAAGTATGCACTCATCTTAGCAATCACCGTAATATATTGGTACATATCTCTTCTCGTACTGACATATAATACTACACCATTTATAAGTTCCCGGTTAATATAATTAATTTGGTCGTCAATAGTTCTCGCATCGTAATAGGCACTCACGTCCTAATCCACAATTTCCTTTAGTTTCAAACTACACTCCTAGGTTTTACTCCTCCTTATATCCCAATCATCCCAAATATATCACTCTATCATCAAGGAAGTGTTATCTCTACATATAAACAAGGTTACGGAACACTCGGGATCAAAACAGGCTAAAAAGCCTAAACTGTCAACTCGTTCGAAGTCTCGTTCGAACGAGGCTGTTCGAACGAGACTTCGTTCGAACGAACTGAGTCTTCTAACGAGATCTCGTTCGAACGAAGTGGGATTTCTAACGAGATCTCGTTCGAACGAACTTCACCCTCGTTAGAAGTCAATGGTCAACTCGTTAGAAGCTCGTTCGAACGACCTGGGCAGGTCTTCTAACGAGCGACCAGATTCGAGCCCAGATTTTCTACTTTCGTTTTTCAAGTTCCTCTACACCTCAAATCTCTTCCAAACATTGATCTAACGATAGTTTAAAGTCACTAATCATCTCTAAACATTTCTATGTCATATACTAACATGATTTATGGGATTTATTTCGTTCTAACCTCTTTCAATTATCAAATCTCTTCATATTTCCCCAATTTTAAGAACATGAACCCTAGAATTTATAAATCAAGCAAGAGTTTAATTAAATCCGTTTTTTTTTGTCCCATCCAAGGTATAATATCATCAGTATAATCATCTAACTACAAGTATACATACAATTCCTCATCAATATGCAAGATTCTATTTCCAATTTAATGGGTTTTTCATTAACTCCCAAGAACAATCAGATTTAATTGAATATCCTACGCATGGAAGAAGCATTCTCTATGAAAACAAAATTAAATCACTTGCCTTAAGGGTAACTCTAGATTTGATGACGAATCTGATGAATGGTTCTCTCTCCTCTGCAGAATTTCTCCTCTCTCTCTCTCTCTCCAAGCTTTCTTCTCAAGGTGTTAATGGAGGTGAGGGTCGTTTTGCCAAGTTATAACTTCTCCCGTAGCCCACTTCCTAAATTGGGGTTGGAAATGGCTTAGTGGGTTAATACTAAGTTAGATTTTAACTCAAATTTTCGTGGGTTTTAATTACCCAATTTCCGAAATTACCAAAACGCCCTTATAAGTTACCGGTATGGTCCAATAATGCCCCGGGACCCAAACTTAACCCCCGGCTAGTGTTTTCTGACTATTTCGACCCTTCCGGACGCGTTGGCGCACTCAAAACGACCATACGGTTAATAGAAATAAAATTCACTTTTTAATTAACATAATTATATTCCTGACGCGACTGTCACACGCGTCTCAACAAAATTTCTAAATTGCCGTATATAAATCTCACGACAATTTTCATACTTCAATATTCATATATAATCATATATGCACATATAATCAAATACCAACTCGCATCTCGCTAGTATTTTTAATCCGGATTAATTTCCAATTAATACGCATTTAATTTAATTAATCCCATAAAATAAATATCACAAAAATACGGGGTATTACATACTTCCCCCCTAATAACTAAATTTCGTCCCGAAATTCGGAACTAGAAAGTACCTGGTAAGAATAACTCTGGATAACGTTCGCGCATCTCATCTTCGCGCTCCCATGTGGACTCCTCGACATTATGATGTCGCCACTGAACACATACTAATGGAACTATCTTTGACCGCAGTTTCCGCTCACTTCGATCCAAAATAGCAATCGGCCCCTCCTCGTAGGAGCTATCCGGCTGGAGATCGATGTCCTCCAAAGCAATGTGAGAATGAGCCAAATCATCTCTAAGATATTTCCTTAGCGAGGAAATATGAAACACATCGTGAATCCGATGCAAATGCTCCGGTAATCCAAGCCTATACGCAACCGGTCCAATCCGCTCAATAATAGGAAATGGTCCCACGTATCTCGGTGCCAACTTCCCTTTCTTCCCAAAACGCATAATCCCCTTCATAGGAGATACTCTGAGCAAAACTTGGTCCCCCAGTTCAAATTCCCTGAAGGATCTCTTCGCGTCCGCATAGCTCTTCTGCCGATCCTGAGCTACCCGAATGCGACTCCGAATTAATTATATCCTCGCCGAAGTATCCTGAATCACTTTCGGCCCAAGTAGTTTGTTGTCCCCCACCTCCAACCAACATGCTGGGGAACGACAAGGTCTACCGTACAACGCCTCAAATGGAGCCATGCCAAGGGTGAATTGGTAGGAGTTGTTGTAAGCAAACTCCACCAGTGGAAGATACTGCTCCCATCCACCCCCGAAGTCAATGATGCACATACGTAGCATGTCCTCCAACATTTGATTTGTACGCTCGGTCTGCCCATCGGTCTGCGGGTGATACGCCGTACTCAACCGCAATTCCGTGCCCATAGCCTCCTGAAAACTATCCCAAAACCGTGAAACAAATATCTTGTCTCTGTCAGACATGATATTCAGGGGCACACCGTGAAGTCTCACTATCTCTGCAATGAAGAGTTGAGCATACTGTCCCGTAGTGTAGTCTGTCCTTACGGGTAGAAAATGAGCAACCTTGGACAACCTGTCCACAATCACCCAAACGGAGTCGTGACCTCTCTGTGATGTAGGCAACCCCGTGATAAAATCCATGGATATGCTCTCCCACATCCACATTGGAACCTCCAACGGCTATAGAAGTCCTGTCGGTCTCTGATGGTCCACTTTTACCAGCTGACACGTGGCGCATCTAGAAACAAACACGGCAATATCTCTCTTCATACCGCTCCACCAATACTGTCGTCTCATGTCTTGATACATTTTGTCCCCTCCGGGATGTACCGCGAACCGTGAGCCGTGCGACTCTGCCATCACCTCATGCCGCAATTCCTCCTCTTCCGGAACCACCAATCTCCCATTGAAGCGTAATCCCCCGTCTGAGCTAACGGTATAGGACTCGGCTCCCTCTGCTAATAATCGAACTATCTGCTCCTGACAGAACGAGTCATTTGCCTGGGCCCTTACCACCTTCGTGACAATCTGCGGTGTAGCGATCATCACAGACATGAACGATCGGGCCACTGCATCCTGGTGTCCCAACTCCTTCCACTTGGCCTTCCACACCCCTGCCACCTCATCTGCTGGCCTACGGCTCAACGCATCTGCTACCACGTTAGCCTTCCCTGGGTGATACTGAATATCAAACTGATAGTCTTTTACAAACTCAAGCCACCTTCGCTGCCGCATATTCAACTCCTTCTGCGTGAATAGGTACTGTAGGGACTTGTGGTCTGTGAACAATCGAAACTTTTCCCCCAAAAGGTAATGTCTCCAAATACGAAGGGCAAAAACAACTGCCGCCAACTCCAAGTCATGAGTGGGGTAATTCTTCTCGTGAGGCTTAAGCTTACGGGAAGCATAAGCTATGGCCTGACTCTCCTGCTGCAATACACCTCCAAGTCCTTGCAAGGACGCATCGGTGTAAACTAAATACTCAACTCCCGGTCTCGGCAATGCTAACACAGGTGCTGAGGTCAACTTATCCTTCAACTCATCGAATGCCAACTGACAGGCATCACTCCAGATGAATGGCACACCCTTACGAGTCAGATGTGTCAAAGGACCCGCTATCTTCGAGAATCCCCGAATAAACCTCCTGTAGTATCCTGCTAGACCCAAGAAACTACGGATCTCCGTCGGTGTCATGGG
The DNA here is from genome assembly GCA_949130495.1 of Sambucus nigra. Classification (NCBI taxonomy): domain Eukaryota; kingdom Viridiplantae; phylum Streptophyta; class Magnoliopsida; order Dipsacales; family Adoxaceae; genus Sambucus; species Sambucus nigra. Next base: position 16,481,486 of record OX422214.1, read on the forward strand.
CTGTCCCCACTCCCTCACTGCGGATACCTTCCCCGGATCAACCGATATCCCCTGGTCGGAAATAATGTGTCCCAAAAACTGGACCTCCTTCAGCCAAAATCCGCACTTCTCATACTTTGCATATAACTCATTCTGACGCAGTGTCTGCAAAACTTGCCTCAAATGCTCAGCGTGCTCCTCCTCAGTCTGAGAGTAAACCAGAATGTCATCAATGAATACAATGACAAACTGATCTAGGAAATCTCTGAACACCCTATTCATCAAATCCATAAACACGGCTGGAGCATTGGTCAAACCAAAAGGCATAACCCGAAACTCATGAGAACCATATCTCGTTAAGAACGCAGTCTTCGAGACGTCCTCCTCCCTGATACGCAACTGATGGTATCCCGACCGCAAATCAATCTTTGAGAAGAAAGAAGCTCCTCTCAACTGGTCGAATAAGTCATCGATTCGAGGCAACGGATACTTATTCCGTATCGTGACCTTATTCAACTCCCGATAGTCCACACACAATCTCAGTGAACCATCTCTCTTTTTTACAAACAACACAAGGGCACCCCACGGCGAAGTACTCCTCCGAATAAACCCCTGACCCAATAACTGCCCAATCTGATCCCGTAACTCCCTTATCTCAGCTGGAGCCATACGGTACGATGCGCGTGCTATAGGTCTCGTATCTGGCAACAAGTCTATAACAAAGTCTATCTCTCGACTGGGGGGTAGGCCTGGTATCTCTTGAAACACATCGGAGTACTCCCTAACAACTGGGATCGAATCCAAAGGAATCACAACCTCCTTAGAGGTATCCTCCTCTATGTAATATAAATGAGCGGTCGAGCCTCCCTCTGGGCGAGGCATCGCCACTACAAACATCTCTTGCCCCGGAATGGCAAAAACAATGCTCCCACCGAAGCAATCAATCATGGCTCTATAGTCTGCGAGCCAATCCATACCGATAATCACATCGTGCACATGCATATCTAATACCAACATGTCGGCAGGTAATACCAAACCACCAATCTCTACCCCCACTCCCCGGCATATAAAGAAGATAAGTGACCCACTCCCTAATGGTGAGTCTACACACGTCACTGTGCTCTCTGCTGTGGCTAACAACCCTAAGGCTTTCGCAAAATGTGTAGCTATAAAGCAATGTGTTGCCCCCGTATCAAACAAAACTCGACCCATAGTACCATGGATAGAAAACATACCCTCAATCGCGGGTGGTGCCTGCGGAGCTGCTGCCTGGTGGACGTTATAGACACGTCCATACTGTAACTGTCCCTGCTGCACAGGAACTGCTGGAATGGCTGGAAGAGCTGGCACCTGGGCTGGAGCTGGGAGAGCAGGTGGAAAAAGTGGCCTCTGTGGCTCATGTCGAGCACCCTGCTGCTACTGCGGGGCCCGGCCCCTATCAGGACAGTCCTGGCATTTATGGTCAGTCTTGCCACAAACGTAGCACTTCCCCGGGAAGTTCCCCCCTCTCTGTCCCTGCTGCCCCCGGCCCTGGTGGCCGTTACCGTTCCTCCACTGGCCCTGCTGAAACTGCTGTTGTTGGCCATTCTGACCCTGCTGGCCCTGATGGCCGTTAGGATCCTGATGGCCCTGCTGGAAACTTCCATGTCCGTGCCTGAAATTCCCTGACCTGAACCTCTTGTGATCAACCTTGGTGAATATCATACAAAGGCCACGGCAGTGCACCTATGTGCCATACTGGTCGCGGCCTCAATAGTAATACCATGTAGCAGTGCAAATGCTGCACCTCCATTTGGTTACTCCAATATTTCTGAGCTTACTCATTTCTGCTGTTTTTGTCTCAGATTATATATACTTTGTAAAGACTAACAAAAGCAGAAAATGGAAGGAGAATCCAGCCCGAGCAAAGAAGTCAAAGATTAGATTGTGCAGCTATACAATCACCTCAACCATCTCTATGATAGTCATGCTTCACTCCATACCCAGGTCAACTATTTAACTCAGAGGGTCCTCATGCTAGAGGCCACGGCCTCATCCAATGTGGGGGCGGCACCCAGGAACATTGATTCGATAGCCTTCGCGACCGCGACAGTACCAGAGCTTCCATCCGCGAAAGCAATCAGCAGGAGTCAGAAAAGGAAATCAGAGAAGACAAAAGGGAGCTCTAAGGCCTACACACCATTGGCCTTCCCAATTGAAGACATTTTTGAGTCCATTAAGGAGGAGGACAAGCTGCTGAGGTGGACAGAGAAGCTCAAAGCTCCACCCCCACAAGAAGAACAAAACCAAGTGGTGCAAGTTCCATCTGGACCATGTCCACGACACTGAGGAGTGCTATGCACTAAAGGATGAAATTGAAAGGCTGATTGGGCAAGGGATGCTGCGGAGGTTCCTCAAAGATGTTTAGGGGATGAAGTCTAGTCTCACATACCACATGCCTATTTTTCATGCTTATGTCTTCTATTTTATTTGTTTCTACTTTACAGTGAAAACTCTTCCTATGTTGTTTTAAATTAAACTTTGTATTATCCTTACAAAGTCATATATATATATATATATATATATATATATATATATATATATATATATATATATATATATATATATGAATAGATACATGAAACCAAGTTCACTCGATAGTGCGATGCTTTGATTTCTCAATTTCATTAAAGGTTATCTTATAAAATACCATTTTTTCTTAAACAGATCTTGCTTTGAGACAATATGTTATATCATTTAAATGAGGACAAAATGCCCGTCAAGGCGCCTGATTTTCCAAAAGCAAGTGACAACTAAAAATGAGGAGGGCAACTACCTATATTGGTTTTAAGCATCAATTACAAGGGATTCCAATGCCCGTTCTTAGCTTTCGGGATACGTCATTAGCTTAGGGAGGTTACTCCCCCAGCAAACATCATCAATTTGGTGGATATGAGACTAAACATCATTAACTTGGTGATCTCATGTTGACTTGGGGAAGCTTCATAATACGTAGCCCAGGAAGGCTTGAAAATAACCCACAGGGGCCAGAGACTTGATTGTTTATGGGTGATCCTATATCTGAAAGGACCAAAGACTTAATTATCTACGAATAACTATATTGTAGCCTGGAAAGGATTTATATATATACACATAATCTTGGGGAATCTTTATAATACCTAGTCCGGAGGGGTCTGACAATAACCCAATTGAAGCTACTAAAGGAAAGCCATGAAAGGCAATTGAAGTGACTAAAGGTTGCTATTTTGCTGTGATCACAAAGAATGCCAAAGCTACATAAGGGAGAAATATATGGTTACGGCCATTAAGTGAATTCATCCAGAACACGATAGAAAAAGGCAAGCAGGATTGTCAACCTGTCGCAGCCATGTTGAAGAAGCAACATGGTGATGATGATCCAGTTATAAGGTGCCGCAGCCTATGTGAAGAACATTTATGCGGCAAACTATGTTACAGTGCTGCGGTCTTAAACTATATCAGTTTTTATTCAAGCAAGCAAGTGAAATGTAAAAGTGTCAGTTGAACTGTCAAGGCATTGAAAGAAAAATCATGCAAATGTTATACAGAAACCACTGGCTTTTAAAGGTGGTCACAGCCTTGATAGTAAATAGGTCGTGGACTTATCTGTTCTTCACATTCCATAGTGGTTATGGGACGATAACAAATAACTATATGGTTCAAGCAGTCAAAGGTGTATAGGGAAAGCATTCATTCAAGTGTTGTAACAAGCAAAACAAAAGAATAAAAAGCTACTAGGAAAGAAAACGCAGTCAACATCAAAGGTGGACACAACCTTGATAATAAAGGGTGCCAAAAATCTTGACAGCTATGAATGTTAAGATCAGACAAAAGGTAAGGAAGGACGCAACCCATATATGCAAAATTCAAAAATTAGAAGGGATGTAACCCTATATGGATGAGCAGTTCAAAAAATTGAGATTATACAAGCTACAGGATCAGGAGGTCGCGTTATCATTGACATCACCTTTAGCAGCTATTTCGGTCTCTTCATCGACGGCCGCTGCCTCAACCTCCGCCATCAACCTTGCTTTTTCATTAGTCGCGACCTTGAGCTCAGCTATACATTGTTGATGCTCAACGTCACCAAGTCCTCAGGAAAGAACGATCTCTTTAGTCTCGGAGAAGTTCTTTATGATTATGTGCCTATGCTCTTGGTAACTATGGAGGTAGGCCCTATTGTTTATAAGATAAAAATCTCTGGAGCCCTTAAATGACTCCACGGTGCTGTCGATGGCCAGTCGAAGGGCTTTGCCATGATCCACCTCCATTTTCTTAATTCTTACGTCATGGGCTTCAGCATCACGAGCAGCCTTGGTCTCCAACTCCTCGTACCTCTTTTGAAGGAGTCTCAGCTTGTTATTGGAAGACTCAGTAGCTTGGGCAGCTTTCGCGGCTTGGGCATGAGAGACCTTGAGAGATTTCGCGACCTGGTTAAAATTTTCCTCTACTTCCTTTTTGGCTTTGATTGCAGCTTCTAAGTTCATTTGAGCTGTCTGAAGAGCCTCGAAAAAAGATTTCTTTCTAGCTTCGAAGGAAGAATTATGTTCCCTCTCCAAGTCAGTGGTGGTACCCTCTCTGCAGCCTCTTTTAGCTTGTACAGGGCCTCATACTTCCTCTTTTGAGATATCATGACGTCCGCGGCCTGAAAAGAGAAAGTTAGGAGTGAGGTATGGAATGCAAAATTAAAATTGAGAAGTACTTGTACTTACCCTTAAAACACTATAGAGACCATAATCCTCCAGGTCATCATGGTCTTCGTCCACCAGTCTATCAAGGTTCGCGGCATTAGGGACCCTTTTCATCCTGCGGGGAGCCCTCGCAGTAGTATCCCATGAGGATTCAGGGTCTGAATGTCTGATCTGTGGCTGCAGTCGACCGTCAAGACCATCCCTGGCGTGGCACTAAGGAGGCATCTGGTTGGCATTAATTGCAACAATGGATGGCGGTGGGGGAGAAGTTGAATGGATGGCGGCATCAGATGTTGACATCAAACCTGTCGCGGCCAAATTGGCCCCAATATCGTCGTCAAAATCTCTTAGAGTGGGGGTGCAGCAAGGATAATTTTTTCCTCGACTTGATTCTGGGCGGCGGCGGCAGATGGATTTTTGTCATCAGAAGGGGCTGCAGCTGGAACCTTGGTCTTGGGCCTCTTCCTTTTTCTGTTCCTCACATCGTTATTAAGAATGGTTGCATTCTTGTCCATTTCTGCCAATTGGGTAGCCAAAAGCTCCCTATCAACCTCCTCGCCTGAAAAAAAGAAAGAAATAGTAAATAATTGGAGATTTAAATATAAATAGCCGCAGAACAAAATTGATTGATCGAGTTATTACCTTCCGTAGCCATCTCTTTTGGCATGGATTTATTGGGGAAGTAACCTGCTTCAAATACAGTGGTAGACGTTACAAGGTCATTGAATTTGTTTTCCTCAGCGGGAATGGACGTGGCCTTGGCAACTCTTTTCTCTTGTCGCTTGCTCAATTGCAAGTTGTCGAGAACTGCAGAATACATTTCAAAGGTTAGTATAGAAAAAGTAATAAGAAATTATAAAGAGGGGACGCGGCTTTAATTAAAATACCTAGCTTGGAAGGACACCCCTACTGTCGCGGCATACTAAACGACTTCTCCCTCTCGTTCTCCTGAGGGTGAATCTCCCACCCTTCTCCAGAGATATAGAAATACTTCCCCTTCCAGTTCTTTACACTAGTCGACCTCCCATAGTAAAGCTTCTCGTCCTTGTCACGGATGGAGAAGTAATAATAGCCAGCAAACTTTAGAGAGTTTTCCTTTGGGCGATGGAAGTGGAAAAACTCCGCGGGAGTAATATCTTTTCTGAATTGATTCTCCTAAAGAACGACTACGGCAAGAATGGCCCTCCAGCCATTGGGATCTAACTGGGCTGGTGTTAATTTTATCATTTGAAAAATTCTTCTGATAGGAACAGGAACGGGTAGCCGCAACCCGTAAATGAAATCATGTAGTGGGAAACATACCCCATCATCAGCAAGGGCCGTACAAGGTCTTTGTTCTGCGGCGGGAGCTGAGCATATCAAGCCCTCAGGAAACTCGAAGGATTTGACTACCAGATCAACACAGTCTTGGGTCATAATGCTGCGGATATCGAGCGTAGGAAGAGGTCTCTCAGCCCTCCCAGATGGGCTAGCTGGTCCGTCCCTAACATCGGCGGCACCCCTTGCCGCGGCATCATCCTCTAATGGTTGGTTACTATAATTGGCTTCCTCTTCCATTGGTGTGATCTCAAAATCCTTCCTACAGGTAGAATCCTCTGAGTCTGAGTCAAGTACTACGCAGTTGGGGAAATCCTTCAGTTGACAAGGCCCTATTGACTTCAAAGGAGTCACGAATGGGAGTTTAGGAAGGGTGGCTCCAAAATGTTTTGCCCAGAAACCTCTCAGAAATTTATTTGGGTCAAAGTTCATATAACTGCAGTAGTACCTGAAAAGAGGAGTCCGTAGTTAGGCTCCAAAGCCAGTTTGGTTCTTAAAAGCCCAAAGAATCCACGACAGTACTAGTTATATGAAGATTAAAGTGAATACATGTGATCAGCAAGGTAGGCTAAATATGCCAAGTGTGGGGTTCCAGAGCCCTAAAAAGACAATTAATACCACGGCATATTGATTTGATAGGTGTCATCACCTTTCATACCATGGTTACTATAGGCTACAACACCGTTGACTCAAATCTGAGAACCTAAGGCCGTAGTCATCGATCTATGGACTTAACTTCCGCGGATTACCCTCAGAGTCTACCAGCCGCAGGCATCACCTAAATTACTGAAGGGGTATTCTATCATGCCGCAACCTCTCACTCAAATAGTAGTATCTTAATGTTGATTCACTTAAAGATCGAAGAATCAAAATGCGAAGAGTTTATTCAAGAACATCAAAAACAGTTATTTGATTCGACACAAATACAATCCATATGATTTAAGCATTAGAAAATTTAAGGGTTCATTTCATCATATGAAGATTGATTTAAAGAACAAATTGGCAACAATTTTAAGTATTTATCATTCAGATGCGTTCAATTCTTGGAAATTAGCAGATTATTCAATCAAAACCCTATGTTTCTATCAAGAATTCCTAACATGATTTAAGGAGAGGTTCACAAATTCAGAAGTCTAAAGGATAAATTATGAGCTACAAAATCTATTAGAGAGGTTGTTGGTTGAAAAATTACCTGGAAAGGAAGAAACCGGCGATGCTCAACCTCAAACCACCACGAAGTGTCTCAGAACCACCACACACTAGCTGGAAAAGTTGTCAGGAAACCCAAGATGGAGTATGAACAGAGTTCAACTCTCAAAATGCTCTCAAAGATTTGAAAAACGTAATGAAGTCCACGGTCGGAATAATTTATATAAGAGGGCGCGTGAAAACGAAGCGTCGTCTTGAAAGTACCGCGACACTTAAGAAGAGTGAACTAAGCCGCAGCCCTAATCGAAATCTCTTGGCACTACGACTTGGGGGTTGATTGATAGTACAAATATAGCACGCTACTGCGGTATTTACTCAGGCATGTACAAAAACTTATAGGCCGCGACCCTACTCAGCACAGGGTACGGCCCTACCAAGTACAGGGTGTGGCACTTATCATCTTGCCTTATATACCGGCTACGACCCTACCAAGTACAGGGCACGACACCTTTGACTGTAGCCTCATGATGCAACACTCATATATACTTGCCTTACAGGCTACATCCCTCTCTATAACGATAACTCCAAACTTGATATACGTCACGTGCTCGGGGCACGTATCACAGCTCATATACCTCTTATAAATAGAGGACCACACCTCAAAATAAAGGATCGATTCCTCTCCCTCAGGGAAATTTCTACAACACCTAGTGAAGCCTTGCTAAACTCTCTCTACACAACCTCGGCATGCAGCTTAGGGGCAACTCATCTACATTGTAGCTAGATCTTCGGTACACCCGAAACCGCTATAACCATGTATTTTCCTTTATTCTTATACTTGTACGCCTAATACGGCTTGATAATACTATATATTGTAACGCATATAATGAGAGTAGAGTACCAAAGTGGATGTAGGCCTATTTTAGGGGCTGAACCACTCTATATCTTGTCTTATCTCTCTCTTTACTTGGTTTATTTTCTCATTTCTTATTTTACACATGATTTGCTGGTACGAGAACGCCTAGTGGATGATTTTTTGTATCATCAATTGGCCTGGGAGAAGCCACCACGGATATTTCTAATTTTCATAAACATCTATGTGTCCCATGCTTCAAATAGTAGTCCCTCAACTGCAATTCGGCCACCTGTTAATGCAATCTTTGATTTATTTCTGACAATTTCAGATTCTTAATCTTTCGGAGAAATAATTAGGGTAGTCCCTTGTATCTTCAGCCCAAAACATTATGACCTACCTGTTCAAATAGCTCAAACTGCGTTTGTCGTTATTCGTGAGCCCGTGTATTTGATTACTTCAACACAATTCAATGCGGAGAATAAGGATCGACCTAGAATACTTCTCTTTCATTGTTAACAAAATCTCACGAGGGTCTTTAGAGCATCCCCATAACCGCAACGCACTACATCACACTCACGGTCAGTAATCTCCGTCTCTGATTTTGCCAAGGTTCATGGCCAGCGGGGTAAAAAATAACCAAGAATACGAAACCTTAAATCTAGCTCGGACCATTGCAAAATCCGTTTGAAAATCATCTTAGGTCACCGAAATGCATGGAGGTCAATTCGGAGTCGAATATGCAATGGGGCTATTGAGTGTGGCCATGGTTTGATTTCATTGGATTTGTGATTTCGGGGGTCAAATCGTTCAATTGAGTTTCAAAACGGTCGATTGAGGGTTTCGATTTGTTTGCGCTCTAAAAGGGTTTTGTAAGATTCTTATGTCTATGGTATGTAGGTGTGGGTGTTCTTCCATAGAGAAGGAGATGGCAAAAAAATGGATTAGTAAGCTATAGGTCTTCTTGGGTTCCAAGATGCCAGAGAAAAGATAAATTAATGATTAAACAAAGGAATATGAAAGTTATTATAAAGAGGTTATAGAAATAAGAAACGAAAGGACAAAATGAGAGGAGGTTCCTACGTTTGAGAGCTCAACGGACGCTGTAGGTGTTGTAAAATATATAAAAGATTTCTTAATCACGTAATGCATTTGGAATAAGAAATGTGAGGAGAGAGAAAGAGAATTACATAGTCCTACGTGGATGGCCTCAGTGAAAAGAAGATATAAATTGCTTGTATAGCATTTTATAGTAGTATATAGATTAGTATGAGTGATGGGGGTGGGTCCAAAACTGGGTCTCCCTATAGTTATTCGGTAAATAAATATGAGGATAGTTATACCCAAAGCAAATATTGATCACATGAAAAGGAGGGATGCCATATCCGAAGATAACATTGACCACTGCATGGTTTTCGATCCTCTTCAGATCCAGATGAATAATATTGCCTTTAACTCTGCCCAGTGTTTATAAAAAAACTCAACAAATGAAACAGACTTCTGATTACAAAGGAAAGAACTGAAATACCTCTACTACTCATAGAGTTGATTAGACCTTGAAAATAGTCATGTAGATGACAGTCAAATACCTATTAAGTGGATATAGGCAATGAGCATAATGTAGAAGCAACTTATGATCACAAAATGATACTAATTATTCTCTCCAGGGTAAAACGAAAAATTTACCCTAAACTTAGGGATCAACTTCAATGTCTCTCACAGTTTTTCGATTTAATCCTTCATGTTTCTTTATTTGTTCAATTCAAACCTTGGGTCCAACCGTCAAAATCAAAGACGGAAAATTGGCACGGCTTCTTGTTTATAATTTTTTTTTCATTTAAACTCTAAATTTCGGAGTTTTAACCTTTCAAACCCTAAATTTTAGGTCACATCATCTTTCCTTCTTTGATTTAAACCGAGTTAAAGAGGAATTTAGATGGGGCATATACTAAATAGTCCCTTGAACTTTTTTAATACATGTATAGTCCAAGCATTTTTATTTTGCACTAAAAAGTCATTCACCATGTCAAAAAGGCTTTATCATGCTGCTGGCGCGGACCTTTAAAGATAAGAGAATAAGGAACTTTTTAGTACAAAATAAAAGGCTTGGACTAAATATGTATTAAAAAATGTTTGAGGGACCTTTTGGTATTTAATCCAATTTAGATTACAACACTAAAGAAATTAAAAATGACATTGCAACAATTGAATGATTGAGTGAGATAAAGTTGACCCCTAATTTTAGGGTCTATTTGGGGGAAAAAAAATTCTTCGATGTATACGAATAACTTAAGACCAATTATCAAAAAATGGTGACAAAAAATATTATCAAAAGAATGTAAAGTACCACCACGACTTTTGCCCAGAATTATGCTCTTGTCGGACCTTTTTTTCTCAGAACACTTGAACTTCTGGTAATAAGTATCATGATATTTTTCCTCGAGCGCATTGTAGCATTCCTGCATACCACAGAACAAAATATATCAGAGAAATGAACTAAATGGTTGCTACAAAGACTGTAAAATTAAAATGCAACATGACATTTCATGCATAAGCATATTAAAAAAAAGGTTAAATTATATGGACATGGACCTCCCCTGTTGTTTTTCATATTTACATATGTATCACCTCTGGTTTAAAATATTAGACTTGCACCCCCTTTTATTTTTGTTATTATATCATCCGCTACACCTGCCATGGGGGTTGCAGTGTAAAAAATTGAAACAATGGGGAAGGGGAGTATAATGTTGAAAACGAGAGAAGAGCAGTTGTCAAATTTGAAAAAAAAAATAAAAAAAAAGTAGGCAAATTTATTTATGACTAAAACAGAGAGATCTTGTATAATTTACTCGTAAGATAAATTACCTCCCAAATCATGACTAGATTAAGAAAGAAAACTTAAATTACTTGTATTCAGACATGGTGCCTCCAATAGATTGTGTCAAGATGTTAAGAGTACTTCCTCACCTAGTTCATACTCCTATGAGATCATCCTGCAAAATCCAACTAATGAATATAATACTGCTTACACTAGACCTTGAAGTTAATCAACACAAATATTAAACAATTAATACCTAGCCTCCAGAAACATCGAATAATGATAATTAGAAAAACACAGGTGCAATAAGAAAATCAAATAACAGACTTATGGCATTTATTAATCAGAAAGGTCAAATAAATTTTGGGCCCCTAAGTGAATATTAGACAATATGTACAACTTAAACCAGGAAAATATAATATGAGAGGAAATTAACGACCCAACGTTTAGCCTTGAAAGTAAAGGTGATGTAAATGGAGAAGGAATCAGCGTAACAACGACAATACGTTTTACAAGCTACGATTTTATCTCAACACGTGATTCACAGTCGCTCATCTTCAAAATTAAAGTGATTATAATGGATAGTGAAAAACTCCGCCTGTAACTTTTTATATATTTTTTAACACTGTCGGTCCTAAGTTTGGATAAAGGAGGAGGGTTACGTTAGGTAGCTGACAGCAGCATAAAACTTTGTCAGATCCTTATGAATATGAATCCTATTGTGACACCCCGCCTAATAAAATACCGGGTGATCAGTCTTATATCAAATTAAATAGGAATCTCATCTAGTTCATTCTTAGTATCACTATCGTACAATTATTAATTACTAACCACCTATTCTTTAATTAAGCTGATGCCAAATTATATCTTATTATTTAAATCGAAACCAACTAATATACTAGAAATCCAAGATAACCAACACAATAGAAAATCTAATCATGCCACACAACTAAAAAAAACATTGTCCGAATAACATTGACTATACAAGCAATCCACCAAGAGCAAAGTATGAAAGAGAGAATTGATACATGCCAAACTGAATATAAAAGAGTACAAGTCCAAAGATACAAATGAATTGTCCTTATATAGAGAGAGAATAAGACTAGCGTCTTGTGACACCCCGCCTAATTAAATACCGGACGATCACTCCTTTATTAAATTAAATCAAGGTGAACAGTTGGTTCATTCTTAGCATCACTGTCGAAAAAATAATTTGTTTTCCAATTTAAACACCCTAATTAATTAAGCTAAGTGTCAAAACCATTTTTAGACATTACTTCCCAAATTTTATTTTATAAACCCAGATTAAAATCTTTACAATAATTCAGTATTAAAGAATCACACCACAATTATTCTGGAACATATAATCCAAATAATTTAAACATTCAACACTAAATCCCAATAATTAGAACTTAAAGTAAAACATCCAGACAGTAATGAATCCCAAAGTGACAATACTAGGAATAAATGAATTGCAATGTCCAATAAAACAAATAGATAACGGAAACGGGCGACACATGCCCAACTAAATAAATAAGCTAAGAGTGGAATCAAATAAATGAAGTCATCTAAGCAAGAGGCCTGCAACTTCCACCTAAGTTGCAGCGTGTTACTTCCAAAGAATCCTATGCAAGACGCCCTTATGGCTGGGCACCTGTAATATGTACATTTATATACAAGAGAGAAGGGAAATAGAAACGGGTCAGAGCCCGATAGTGTAAATGATTTAAAATTCGTTTAGCAAGTATTAAAATGTTTACAGGCCAATGCATGCGACACTCTCTTGAAAAATTCTCACCTCTCTTCTTATGTTCACACCTATCGCACTAACCTTCCCAACGGTTTAACTCATCTCATCTTAGATTACTTGTAAGAATTAAACTGAACAATTTAACTGTTTAAGAAGTAAATTTCATTTGATAACAAAGCTCTCATTTTAACCTTCTTTATTAATAAAGTTTTCCAGTGTCATATTATACTTTTCAAAAGAAGTATTTCCAATTTGAAGTCATTATACATTTCTCACTTACCATAAGCGCAGTATGAAATTCCAAATTTCAGAATTTAATATATATATTAAATACTCGTATGATATATATATTCTAACAGCACCCCACATAAAAATTATGGTGCGGGCATACTCTGCTATCCAATCCCCGTATCACTCGTACTAAGGGAAATACAAGTTCGGAATCACTCTCGAACTGTATTAACACATACACAAACAATATTGAGGCGAAGCATAGATTCCAAGTCTCTAAGAGGATAGCATATGCCCCCACGTCTCTTAGGACCGTCTGAACTATCGATTCGATAGCCTGTACTAAGGATTTCTTTCTTCTAGGGTACGAGTCAATATCCCCCATAAAGGCATATCGAGATAAGACTGTCCCAGCGCAGTAACCTCAGGGATAGCAAGGAGCGCGGGCACGATTTACACACATAGATAGTATATGCATAAACACAGTCATATAACTATACTACTATTATCATATCAAATTAGGTACATCTCTAATTCCATAATTACTACATTTGTCCTTAATTCTCATTATTTAGTTATCACGTATAACCATTTATTTCTTACTTTAATATGAGGGATCACTCCAACTTATTACGTAACACTCATGGACTCTATCCTCCCAGGTGTAGAATTCAGTAGGTACTCATCTAATTTCCAACGTAACTATCTTATGCGTCTCTCCCCTTAATACATAATTTTATCGCCCCTTATATATAAATATCCCAAAATACAACTCTCGTCTTACAATAACGGTCCCAAAATTATTTATAAGTCCTACTGGTCTTTTTTATCTCCCAAAACATTTTAATAAGGGTGTCCAAGGATTATTTCTCATTAAATTGAATTCAACTAATTTAAAAAGGGGAAATATGAGTCTACCAGAAGGGGTCGATCGATCGATGGCAGGATCTCGATCGATCGATGCGTCGATCGATCGACACTCCTGGTTCGATCGATCGATCAAACAGGTATGCGAATTCTGCAGATTAACAGTTACGGGTTCAACCATCAAACCTCAACCAAATCAAGATTTTTCAGACCCAAACTCCCTAAAATTCGAAATATAATCAGTATACACCCATATTATTCATCTTTTACGTAAAGCGTGAAATTTTTCATCAATAACCATGAATTAATAGGCCAAAACTTCATAAAAATCTCAAGAACCCTAGAATTTCTTTAACATGGTTCTAATCAGTCTTTTTCTAGAAATTTCTACTCCTAATTCATCATAATTTCATGGTTAAGCCTCTACATATGAAAGAGTTTCCAGATTTTCATTCAAATCAATTCTACATGCGATTTTCCTATCTCCAACATGGATTTTCTTCTACCAAACCTGTCCTAATCACCCTAGACTAACATGAACGATGCATTAACGAAAATAAGCAAGATAAATACTTGCCTGGGATTTTCAAAATTCTGATTTGTGAACGAATTTGGTGTTGTTGCGTTCCCCGTCGCGCGATCTCGCGTTTGTGGTGATGGCGGTGCAACCGGGTGAATCGTTGGCCTTGGATTGCTTGGAAAGCCTTCTCCTTTCCTCTCCTATGGCCGTTCTAATATTTTGAGTTTGATAACCCTAAATGGCTATTCCAAATGGCTGATATAGTTTAATAATTTTCGTGGGTTTAATTACCCAAAAATACAAAATGACTAAAATGCCCTACCGGGGTACTAATTATGCCTAAAAATGCCCCGAGACCCAAATTAAACCCCCGGGTATAATTTTCTGACTATCTTGACCCTTTCGAACGCGTTGGCGCACTCAAAATGACCATACGAACAACCTATAAAATATTCACTTTTATTAATCCACATTTAGTCCAGACACGACACAGGCGCGTCCCGACTTAAATTTCCACAATTGTCATTTTATTCACACGTGACAATATTATAAAATAAAACTCATATATTACTATACTCATCCAGTAACATTCAACAAATTTCAATAATTACTAACTCTCGTCACGTTAGTAAATATTTAAAGCAATTTTTCGAATTAAATTAAATTAATTTAACTCAATTAAATTTAATAAATCCCTAAATTTAAAAGCCATAAAAATACGGGGTAATACATACTTCCCCCCTAATAACGGAACTTCGTCCCGAAATTCGGAAAATAAGGCCTACCGGGTAGCAAAATCACTATCTACGTAGTACGCAAACTATCTACATAGTATGGCGCTCAATCACTATAGCCCTTTCCTCACAGCAAGCTTGTTTTACATTCTCATTGGAGACACTTCACATTGCGCTCCCAACCGACAACATTCGCATAGGTCACGCCTATACGTTATAAATTTCCATTATTTCACTATCATTAGGAAGCCGCACCTCACTACATGACAACTACTCGGATTTATTCATATACAAAACTCCCATTCTGAGAAAACCATACGAACATTTGACCACTTTTGTTCGCCTAAAACAGTCGTGGAATTCTACCATAGTTATCGGATATTTTCTCGAACGATCCAAAAATTCTGATTATCTACTCACCTCAAAACATACGGAAGGAGAAAAGTCGAGGTTCTTCCATAACAAAACCTTAATAAGCACCTCGTACGCGACAAACAGGTACGAGTGCTTCTACAAAGCATTCCTGAAATCATCGTACCAAGATTCTAAAATCTCCTTCATGTGGCTCCACTAATCTTTATTCACCGTGCACCTATTCCCTGGCTAAGGGTGATACATCCTACTCGAAACGAAACCTTATCTCCGCTGGTTCCTGAAATCCCATATCAAAGGTGGGATTCACCAATCTCATCCTGATTCAGAGATTTATACTGTGCCGGACAATGCACTGGCGTGATCCTTCCTTTCAAAGGAAGTCTGGGGCATACTGGTTAACATTGTAAACCAGCCCAAAGGAATACCAATCACTTCCTTCTCGGCGACTTAATTCACATGTTTGGGATGAACCCTTGATCTTGTTTTGAGGATGGCAACACATCCAAGAACTTTGCCGACTTTACCGACCTCTTCCAATTTCAGGAATTGTCTATAAACACAGAATTCTTTGGTTGATTCTCCTCTTTCAACCAAATCTTACCTATAGGCAGTGCATGTAGAGACTACTCACCACTTCCCGCTAATCATCGATTTTTCCCTTAAAATGTCTCACATTAAGTGACACATAATACTCCATTTCCTTCCTTGGTGTATGCCAAAAGTTCCGACCCGTGATCTTTCCTCCGCGATGCGCACTTCTGGATCTTTTTTACCATGTTAACATCATCACTATTTGTACGCTCAAGTCTCTCTCACACTTGACTACTAACAACTCCGCTCCGAGTGTTCTTCATAATAATTTAATTTTTCTCCATTCAAGGAATACCCCTTCTTAAATGGTTTCCCACAGCCTTCCAATCAAATTAGGGTGTGCTATTATTTGTACACTTATGTATGGATTATCGCCCCTCATGTGACGTTTAATCCACTCCATCACTTTCATTTCGTTATGCTATTCCCACAAACATATATTACACACGTCTATTACCACGTCCCTTTGACTCAGACGATTTTAACTGTAGTTAACCAAGATGCCCACATTTTGCAACACTCCGACCGCCCTAGAAGAGCGAACGGCGTGCTACTCATCAGTGAAACTAACTAAATCCAACAAAGTATAAGGAATAGGGCATTCAAATCCCATGACAATAAAAGAGGAATAACAAATCTCAACCTTCTTCAGATAAGTACAACAATTTTCCCAAATAGGTACAATAACCAAAATCAATCACTAACGCTCTATTTATCAAAATAATTACAGGTCATCTCTTTTGTATAATAAAGTTCTTTCCAGATAATCCATGCTAAATCATTCCAACTCCTTGTTCACCTTGTGTTCTAAATGCGGTTACAACACTTGGGTACTCTCAATCACCCTAGAAATCGAAATTTTAAATCCTCCTTGTCATCGTTCCACCCCTTAACTCGTGGGAATAACTTTTAATGCTTTCTTACCACAAAATCCGGGGCCAATGGTTTTAAAACAAAATTCAACTTCCAACTTACATACATAATTACTTGATCCCATTTCGACTAGGGTATCGAACTCATGGAATAGTGACCAAACGTCTCCCTAGTTCTGACCTTACACTAAATTTCATGCGTGGGATGTCTCGCAAAGTGAAATCCAAATAAGGAACCCCCCGATACACTACTACCTAGCATTGTCGGTTATCGAAATCCGTTAGGTCCTCTATCCATAGCATGTACCCCTTTATTCAGTCTCTTGACAGAAAAGCTACAATTCCTCCCGTAATTATGCTTAACAAAGAACGTTTCACCAATTTCACTATCGTCCCGTATTGGTTGATGGTAATTGCATTCTATAAATCGCGAATACATACGATCGGAATTCTCGAAATCCCTTTCCCTAATAATAGGGTTATAACTATTAATTCCCACATCTTTAGAGGATAGATATAGCAATGAACTCTTCCTATCACTAAGTCCTGAGTGCTAAACATAATACTGAATTAAATCTTTCGCTCAACGGTAAACCTCATACATACGAAATCATAATGATAAAGTATATACATACATTGGCATCGAATATCTCGAGCCCACTATCCCCTCTGAAGTCTCTAGGATAGATAATATAAGTGCGAGTCCGACCTTCTTGCAGGTGAAGCCTCGCCAGAACACAAAATATACCGCACTAATGCAACCACTCCGATAGCCTTGCAATATATGCCCATTATCGTACTAATCATTTCTATAACATTTTAACAAAGATAATACCATACTCGTATATCGCATCACTACGACGAGTAACCTTAATAAAATATATAACACTGTTAATATACACATTCATCCTCCGCGGATAGCACTAAAGAAAAATCCCGCTACACTAGGTAAAAAATATTCACATAATAATAACGTTTATAATTATATGCATTAAACTCGTCTCACATGTTAATCTAGCAATAAACAAAATATGGTAACTTGCTCGTGTCACATAAACACGCCGCATCCTCTAAGGATACAACTTATACTTTCACCTTGGTAATCGTCCTGACTGCACAAATGGTTTTCGGACGTAATACATCTACTCAAACCAAACAAAATTACTTTAATCTTTGTCTTTTTTAGGCACCGTATTTTTGTCCTTTTCTCACTTCGGAACATATTATCGCGAGCGATTTCACTCCGCACAAAATACCTCAACACATAATCCACTTGCTACCTGCCCTACTAACCAGGTTAGAATTGTCCTTCTCTCGGACTTTAGTAGACTCGATTCCTGTTAGTTACCTCCGTTATACCCTTAGCCTTTTAGGCCCTAAAGAACATGTCACTGACTATAATAGTCCTTACTGGATTTATCATCTCTTGGTAAGAATTTAACTATCTGAAGCATTTAAATAGGTCCCCTGATGTGTATCCACACCCTTTTGTGGTGCTACACCACCACCGTTGTATTCAGTCTCATTCTCGACTAAATTCTTTGATTCGTTTAGCTTCCCCCACAAAGAAGCGTTATCATCTATATTGACAAAATACGACATTGTCAACCTCTAAATAGGCCATCCATCAGAATTTCCTCTTTGAGTATTATCAACTTATTATTACGAGTTGGTCTCCCACTTGGAGTCGTTTCCCCCACTTGTATCTACATCTTCTGATACAAAATTCGCTAACGGTTAAGATTTATATTCACCAACGGACCCCTGTCATGCCTTCCCGCGATGAGTTCAGAACCACGTTCGCTTCTAATCCTGAACAGTTGAGGAAGGAACATATGGTCAACACTGTACCTAAGGTTCTCCTTTAGACATAGCGTTCCACTTTTAAAATTGGTGGTTGACTCCCATCATTATAACTTCGTCCCGAAAGCCAAGAAAATTTTCTCTAAATTTTCACTTTCAGTTAGCCACACTCCGTCCTATATCTACACCTTTGGATACTTTACCTCCTTTGGTAAACACACACAATTCCCGCATTTCTAGAATTTCCACAGACAGTTCTCTACCCGTTTGTAACACGTTGGGTAAGTTTACTCTTGCACCTCATTCGATCATAGCAGGATCTTGGATATCATGGTTGCGCCTTAATCACCCTCCTAGTCATGGCTTCTCGTGCCCTAATGGAGGTGACCTCGACTACGGTCATCATCCTCGGATCTATTTTACCACCTCAACTGAGCCCGGCCTCCTGAGGTCCGCTTAATGGTCCTCTTCTGACATCCGTCATCGCTCGGTACACTCACACATCCGAACGAAATTAGAATTCACTAATGTATATACGTCATAGCAGGAGAACGAAATCTCATCAAGAAATCGACAATCCTAAACATAGGGCTCTATATTAAACAAAGCAACGCTGAAAGCATAATAAGCCGCACAGATCCTATAGGACACTAGAACCTGATGCTCTGATACCACCTGTGACACCCCGCCTAATTAAATACCGGGGGATCATTCCTTTATTAAATTAAATCAAGGTGAACAGTTGGTTCATTCTTAGAATCCCTGTCGAAAAAATAATTTTTTTTCCAATTTAAACACCCTAATTAATTAAGCTAAGTGTCAAAACCATTTTTAGACATTACTTCCCAAATTTTATTTTATAAACCAAGATTAAAATCTTTACAATAATTTAGTATTAAAGAATCACACCACAATTATTCTGGAACATATAATCCAAATAATTTAAACATTCAACACTAAATCCCAACAATTAGAACTTAAAGTAAAACATCCAGACAGTAATGAATCCCAAAGTGACAATACTAGGAAGAAATGAATTACAATGTCCAATAAAACAAATAGATAACGGAAACGGGCGACACATGCCCAACTGAATAAATAAGCTAAGAGTGGAATCAAATAAATGAAGTCGTCTAAGCAAGAGGCCTGCAATTCCCACCTAAGCTGCAGCGCGTTCCTTCCAAAGAATCCTATGCAAGACGCCCCTGTGGTTGGGCACCTGTAATATATACATATATATACAAGAGAGAAGGGAAATAGAAACGGGTAAGATCCCGATAGTGTAAATGATTTAAAATTCGTTTAGCAAGTATTTAAAATGTTTACAGGCCAATGCAACAACATATTAGTGTGACACGCTCTTGTGAAATTCTCACCTCTCTTCTAATGTGCACACCTATCGCACTAACCTTCCCAACGGTTTAACTCATCTCATCTTAGATTACTTGTAAGAATTAAACTGAACAATTTAACTATTTAAGAAGTAAATTTCATTTGATAACAAAGCTATCATTTTAACCTTCTTTATTAATAAAGTTTCCCAGTGTCATATTATACTTTTCAAAACAAGTATTTCCAATTTGAAGTCATTATACATTTCTCACTTACCATAAGCACAGTATGAAATTCCAAATTTCAGAATTTAATATATATATATATATATATATTAAATACTCGTATAATATATATATTCTAACAGCACCCCACATAAAAATTATGGTGCGGGCATACTCTGCTATCCAATCCCCGTATCACTCGTACTAAGGGAAATACAAGTTCGGAATCACTCTCGAACTGTATTAACACATACACAAACAATATTGAGGCGAAACATAGATTCCAAGTCTCTAAGAGGATAGCACATGCCCCCACGTCTCTTAGGACCGTCTGAACTATCAATTCGATAGCCTGTACCAAGGATTTCTATCTGCTAGGGTACGAGTCAATATCCCCCATAAAGGCACATCGAGATAAGACTATCCCAGCGCGGTAACCTCAGGGATAGCAAGTAGCGCGGGCACGATTTACACACATAGATAGTATATGCATAAACACAGTCATATACCTATACTACTATTATCATATCAAATTAGGTACATCTCTAATCCCATAATTCCGACATTTGTCCTTATTTATCATTATTTAGTTATCACGTATAACCGTTTATTTCTTACTTTAATATGAGGGATCACTCCAACTTATTACGTAACACTCATGGACTCTATCCTCCCAAGTGTAGAATTCAGTAGGTACTCATCTAATTTCCAACGTAACTATCTTACGCGTCTCTCCCCTTAATACATAATTTTATCGTCCCTTATATATAAATATCCCAAAATACAACTCTTGTCGTACATTAACAGTCCCAAAATTATTTATAAGTCCTACTGGTCTTCTTTATCTCCCAAAACATTTTAATAAGGGTGTCCAAGGATTATTTCTCATTAAATTGAATTCAACTAATTTAAAAAGGGGAAATATGAGTCTGCCAGAAGGGGTCGATCGATCGATGGCAGGAGCTCGATCGATCGATGCGTCGATCGATCGACACTCCTGGTTCGATCGATCGATCAAACAGGTATGCGAATTCTGCAGATTAACAGTTACGGGTTCAACCATCCAACCTCAACCAAATCAAGATTTTTCACACCCAAACTCCCTAAAATTCGTACTATAATCAGTATACACCCATATTATTCATCTTTTACGTAAAGCATGAAATTTTTCATCAATAACCATGAATTAATAGGCCAAAACTTCATAAAAATCTCAAAAACCCTAGAATTTCTTTAACATGGTTCTAATCAGTCTTTTTCTAGAAATTTTTACTCCTAATTCATCATAATTTCGTGGTTAAGCCTCTACATATGAAAGGGTTTTCAGATTTTCATTCAAATCAATTCTACATGCGATTTTCCTATCTCCAACATAGATTTTCTTCTACCAAACTCGTCCTAATCACCTTAGACTAACATGAACGATGCATTAACGAAAATAAGCAAGATAAATACTTGCCTGGGATTTTCAGAATTCTGATTTGCGAACGAATTTGGTGTTGTTGCGTTCCCCGTCGCGCGATCTACGCGTTGGTGGTGATGGCGGTGCAACCGGGTGAATCGTTGGCCTTGGATTGCTTGGAAAGCCTTCTCCTTTCCTCTCCTATGGCCGTTCTAATATTTTGAGTTTGATAACCCTAAATGGCTATTCCAAATGGCTGATATAGTTTAATAATTTTCGTTGGTTTAATTACCCAAAAATACAAAATGACCAAAATGCCCTCCCGGGGTACTAATTAAGCCTAAAAATGCCCCGAGACCCAAACTAAACCCCCGGGTACACTTTTCTGACTATCTCGACCCTTCCGGACACGTTGGCGCACTCAAAACGAATATACGAGCAACTTATAATTTATTCACTTTTATTAATAAATATTTAGTCCCGACACGACACAGGCGCGCCCCGACTTAAATTTCCGTAATTGTCATTTTATTCACACGTGACAATATTATAAAATAAAACTCATATATTACTATACTCATCCAGTAACATTCAACAAATTTCAATAATTACTAACTCTCGTCACGCTAGTAAATAGTTAAAGCAATTTTTCGGATTAAATTAAATTAATTTAACTCAATTAAATTTAATAAATTCCTAAATTTAAAAGCCATAAAAATACGGGGTATTACACGTCTAAGAAAATATCCCGCAGCATCCACATATACTGCAGGTAGGCATCCTCCAAGAAGATCAGGCTTGACGCCCCTATAATAGGACACCTAAGAGGTTTTGAAAAGGTTTTATAGCAAGGGTTAGAACCCAAAACATTTAAAAATATTTAGCAAGTGAATTTAAATGCAGGAAATTAAAGTGCAAGTAAGCTCTTAATATTTAAGTTAGTGTCGTACACTCTCTTGAGGACACCTCACCCCTCTACTAATGTGCACCCCTACCGTACTATACATAACCCACCTAGGTAACCACCCCGTAACTAGACTCGTCACATATATTCTACTACTTACCCCACTACTCTATCCCGAGTGAGTTTAGCATACACGTTATAAGTTATTATTCACATTAACTTATTTGAACCAATTCTCATTCAAGACCGTATAACCGTTTCACAAGTTATATCATTTTTACATTTCACACCATGTATATATATATATATATATATATATATATATATATATATATATATATATATATATATATATAATTCTACACTATATATACGTATTATGTCTCAATATTCACACGCATGTCGGATATAAATGCTATCACCCAACGCGTAGAAGGCGACCATAGTTCCCCCTAAAGGTGTCCATTCCATACCATAACGGCCCACCCCTATAAACAGACGCTATGACCTGAAGATAATACTTACCCTGCATTTGCTAATCAGGGAACTCACCCACATCGCGCAACCTCCTAAGATAGCATTAATATTGGTATGCTTCACTATAAATATTATTAACACAAATATTCATAAATCATATATATATATATATATATATATATATATATATACTACACATCACCGTATATATATAGAATCTAGGCTATCGGTGTACTATGTCCATACACAAGCCTAAAACATGCAAGTCTATGGTCTGATTTTCTTTCAATTAATTATGCACTAATTAATTTTCAATATTTTGGTGTCACCCTACCAATTATATCCAGACTCTCTCTCTCTCGGCCCAAATTTCAATATTTCCAATCCATCATTCAATTTCATTCAATTAAGTCTACCCACTTAATTAACAAGGTTTCAAATCACTCAATCATGAATCTTAATTATTCAAATTAATTAATCCTCTTATTAATTCAAGGGTAAATATTCACAAACTTAAACCCTAGATTGTCACCAAAATTGCAGAATCACCCAATGCAGAAACTGTGTATCTCAAAACACATAGCATGTTTGAATCAGGGGAAGAAAGAAATCTGATAGGGTTTAACAGGTTGTTCAAATGAGATACCAGGTCATCTTCATCCCCAATCTGTCCAGTAACACCCAGTCCGCCATTGAAATGTTTAAAACCTCCATTCTGTACAGATTTCTTCATCAAAACTTCCCAAGATTTATCCTAATTCAATCCTTTTATTATATTCAATCTAACCCCATCAATTACACCAATTTGGGGCATCAAATTAATCAAATCTTAACACCTCTACAGATTTATAACTCCAGATAAAAAAAATCCCAATTTCTCATGAATACCAAACCCTAACATATTAATTGATTCCCACCTCCTTTAATATGAATAGATAAATGCAAATTAACAATTGCAAGTTAAACAACTTGCCTCAGTTTGTAGATCAAAGCCTTTGGATGAGGATGTTGGATTGAGTTCAAGAATCTCCTCTCGTTCTTGAAGAAATACCCCCAAATCCCCAAATTATCTTTTAATGGCTCTCCTCTTAAGCTCTCCGTAATTTTAGTCTTCCAAAATGACTTTAAATTGCCTTATCCTTACACAATTAGGGTTAAAAACCCTAATCCCGTTTTTGGGCCTATGGGCCTCCTAAAAGGGGCCCAAACTCTTAATCTGGAGCTCAAATGTGTCTAATTAAGTCCCGAAACCCAATATATACATATGGCCACTCATTTCAGACTATTTCGATCCTATTAGACTCAACTGCGTGCTCAAAATTGCCAATCGGATAATAATTTTTTAAATTAACTTTCACCCGTTAATTTATTTAAATATACTCACTTTTAAATAACCCAATTAATTAATTCTCATTAATTTACGACACAAGTAAATTACTAATTAGCGAATTAATTAATAAAAATAAAATCCAGAAATTACGAGGTGTTACACACTTCCCCCCTTATAAAGAAATTTTGTCCTCGAAATTTGAACATACATGTAGTAAATAGCTGTGGATACTGCTCCCGTATGTCTTCCTCATGCTCTCAGGTGGACTCGTCGACATTATGATGACCCCACTGAACACAGACAAGCGGTACAACTTTAGATCGTAACTTGCGCTCACTGCGATCTAAGATAGCTACTGGTCTTTCCTCATAAGAAATATTGGGCTGCAAGTCTATCTCCTCAAGTGGGACATGCCAAAACGCCCTCGGACTCCTCTTATATTTCTTCAACGACACAACATGGAACACATCGTGGATACGCTGAAGATGATCTGGAAAACCCAAACGGTACACTACCGATCCGACTCTCTCAATGATAGGAAATGGGCCCACATACCTTGGTGCTAATTTCCATTTATTGTCAAATCTCACCACCCCTTTCATAGGGGATACCCTCACTAATACCTGATCCCCGATCTCCAACTCCACATGTCTCCTATTCGCATCTGCGTAGCTCTTTTGCCTATATTAGGCTATATGGATACGCCTCCGAATTAACTCAATCGTGGAGGACGTGTCCTGAACCATCTCCAGTCCTAATAGTTTGTTGTCCCCCACCTCCAACCAACAAGCTGGTGAGCGACAAGGTCTCCCGTACAATGCCTCGAATGGGGCCATGCCAATAGTGAATTGGTACGAGTTGTTATACGCGAACTCTACCAACGAAGGGTACTGCTCAAAACCTCCCCCAAAATCAAGAATACACATCTGTAGCATATCTTCGAGCATCTGATTCACCCTCTACGTTTGTCCATCCGTCTGGGAGTGATAGGCGATACTCAACCTCAACTCGGTGCCCATAGCCTCCTGGAGGCTCTGCTAAAAATGCAATACAAAAATCTTGTCCCTGCCGGATACTACATTGATCGGGCCCCCGTGCAATATGACTATTTACGCTATGGACAGTCTCGCATACTACATAGTCTCAAAGTTTGTACGAATCGAAAAAAATGGGCCATATAGAATCGTGATCCCTCTGTGAAACAGGTAATCCCGTAATGAAATCCATAGATATGCTCTCCCAATCTCCTAAAATTGAAAAGCTCAGAGTGACACCATTTCTTGGTTTCTTTAAACACAACAATCAGTGGCGGATCCAGGATTTGAAGTGAAGTGAGGCGAAATTGTTTTACAAACCCGAGGGTTCGGGGGCGGGAGCCCTCGAGGTAATTTTTTTGGGGTTGTTTTTACTTATATTTTTGCAATTTTTAACTCTAAAAAGGTTGATGTATTAATTAACTAAATTTAGATTCCTAAATTTTTTCGTTTCGAATGCGGTTGAACCTCAGCTTCGGATACGGTTGGTGTATTGCCTCATCTTTTCCGTTTAAAAATTTCTCCATTGACTTCCTATATTTACAACAACTTTAATTTAATTTCAGACTAATAGATTCACACTAAATTTCATTTCATTTCAGACTAATTTTACATTATAAACTAAATTTCACACTAATAGATTCTAGAGATTTTAATTTTAATATCCATTATAAATTTAAATACATATAAACATAACTCTATCTCTATGAACAAATTCATATAAATAAACATATAAACAAACAAAAAATATAAATAAACATTATTTTTTTAATATATTTTATAAAAGTTGAACTGGGGCGGTCACCCCGCTTCGACTGAGGTTGAATCCGCCTCGACAACAATGCCCATTTTTCACAACACATTACATATTTAGAAACCTCTCCTATTTTTGGAACCCATCCCCATCACATTTCAAGTGATAATCTTAATGGTTAACCGCAACAACTCTAACTCACCGCTGATTTAATCATAGTTAATGGCAAATTTGGAATTTCTAAGCTCTCCCATTCCCTACCTACCACCTATTTTTTAAACGAAGATGATTTTTTCCATTTTTTAAGAGGTACAATTGACAAGCTCAGTTTTTCCCAAAAAAGTTAAAAGTATGTCAGTCTTCATCACTCAAACCCCCTGATCTAGTACCATCAAAACAACCAGAAAGAAAAAACTTTTCAAAAAATATGAAGCTCAAAAACATCCAAATTGAGGAAACCGTAGTGGTAATTTATTAATGAAAACCTACTTTGGTGTACACTACTCAATGGTGAGACCTTATTAGGATGCGGGGACATGAACTCCTATGAAGTGTCTTGACAACACCCCTTAAGCCCTAGCTTACTACTAAATACTAGGCAGTGGAAACTCGGACAAAAAAATATATGAAGAAAGTACAGGAGATTGAGATTGAGATTGGAAAGGGGTAATATCTTTCTCCGCATGGCGAGGAATAAGAAGAGAGGAGAGAAGATCATAATGCACCACCTTCAGCGCCAAACCAGGCTTACTTTTTGAAAGAAAATTATCACGATCCTTTATTCTTGCATCAAACCTAGGAAGCACGGACACTTCTCATAAGATAACGTGTCGTGTTGGACACTATGAAACACAGACACTCTCCCGAAAGTCAAGAGTCAACTTTGACTCAAGTCGAACACGTAACACGCTCCGACATGTGATGGTAATTCTGCTTTATTTATGATTCTTAATGCCAAAGTATGTTTAAATTTTGTTTTGTACGGTTCATTTTCTTAATTTCATATTAAGAATGCTTTAATAATGTATTTTATGAAAAAAAATCTGTTTTATTTCATTAATATATATATTTAAATATATATTATATCTTACGTATCATAGCGTGTTGTATCTTAACTTTTTGATCAATCACGTATCGTGTATCACGTGACGAAACACGTATTACTTATCCGTGCTTCATAGATCAAACTACTGTTCCGAGTTCAAAGAAACTTCGTACATCCTTAATTGCTCTCAACCTTTATTCATATGCTTTGTGTTCTTCAAACTATGACTCAAGTTCACCTAGATCATTATAAATTTCCAGCTCTGAGTTGTAAATGTCCAACTGATTTTTTCCTTGTGTGCTTTCAATTATTTTGCTCCAAATAGGTCATCATCAATGATATCATGATGCACTGAATCAAAATTTTAAGAAGCTTCAAAATTTCTGACAAAATTAGTCTTATCATAACTATTTTTATCTTTATCACGTGACTGAAAAAGAACTGGGCAATGTTGTTGCGTTAATTTGGAAGAAGATGTGCTATTCTATTGCATTCGGTTGCCTTTGGTAAATAAGCTAATATCTTTTTCCTCTAATCTAGTCCATCTATTTTCACCGGATCGATCATCTTTCCTTGACCTTTTTTCAAGTTTGAAAAAACATTATTGACTAGTACTTTGATCTTATCCCATGAATCAGATAAATTAACTCTAAATTGTATCACAACTTTCTCCCAAAAATCATTCTCTAATCTATTAGGCAAAAGTTAGGCCATTGAATTTCTTATTTTAAGACCTTTTTAACCATCCAGATTTCTATTGTATTAACAGTGCAAAAACCCAACTTCCCAGTCCTCTGCAATGAAGATGCTGAATTTGGTGAAGCCACCAACAAATTAGTCCTCACAACAGTATATGTGCCCCTAGAGACCAAAGGAATACCAATGCCCCTTAGATGATCGTGGATGAGATTTTCCAAAGGGGGAGAACGGTGTGGTTTGTTAGTTTTTTTTTACCAATTAGTCCCGTTTACTAAGTATATAGTTCAATAGGTCCTAATATTTTTTTACTCCATTAGGTCCCATGAAAAAAGATTTTTATTCCATTAGTACATATTTGTAAACATATGGTGAATATTCACTATATGTACAAATATGACATATTGGAAAAAAAAAAATTGTGATAAGACTTATTAGAAAATGTTTTATGTAAAGAGAACTTATTTGTAAGTTTCCCATAATTAAAATATACTCGGCGCCATGATTTATTGATTAATGCAAGAGGAGAGAGGGACAAAGGGGTCGAGTGGAGTTTTACTTGATTTAAAAGTTCTATTTTTTCTTTAGTCGACGTTTCCTAATTTAATTAGGATTAGTATTCAATAGTTATTTTAACTAGCATGTACCCTGCGCGATGCGCGTGTGTAGATTTATAGTACGCTTTTTTTTAAAAAGGGCAATAAAATTTCACTATACTCACAAAAATAATTATTTCACTATCTCTAATTGTCCTATGGATTCACTTATTATTTGTATAACGAAAAGTTGCTTTGCAAATTTTTATCGTCTTCACTGTATTGTCTTAACAGAAACCCAAAATATAATGGTTATTTTCAAAAGAAAAAAAATGTAAGAACAAAACGGATCATTATTATTTACCAATCCCAAAGCCGTGTCAATCACTCAACGCTAATATCAATTGTCAAATATAATACTTAGCAACCATATATTTATCAACATGTAAACTAAATAATTAAATATATAAATAACCCATTAAAAGCTCACAGATCACAATCTCTTACTTTGAAACAACAACAATTAGCAAAGCTCATCTCCCTCTCATATTCAACACAAACAACCTTCTTCAAATCATAACAAAATAGAAAAGTAAAAAATAAAACAACATTCAACGATGTAATTAATTAGAATTGGATAAGTTCTCTTACACTTTGTCATCCTATAATTCAGTTCCAAATATTATGAAATTTTAGATCTATAACATACCGTAGTGGATCTAGGATTTTTGGTAGGGAGAGCCAAAATTTCGAGTGTTGATGGGATTCGGGGGGGGGGGGAGGGGGAGCCCCGAGACGATTTTTTGGAGGGTTAATTCGAATTTTATACAAATTATAGATTTATAATGCCCAAATAACCAGTATCAATCAATATTAACAATACCTAATTAAATTGTTGGTACACTTTATATATTGCGATTAAAAATCACATCAAAGAGTTTTACGGAGAAATCGGAAAATAAATTCATAAATTAATTTTAAGTCTACGGCTCAAAATTAAATTATTACCTCATATGATTATCGCAAATATGAACCGCATGCGTGAATTTCAAATAAATACTGCACAATAAAAATAAACAATATTACCTCAATTGTTTATAAATTCATCGTAGACAATTCTTGGGTTGAGTCGCGGACTAGGTCGCTCTCTTTAAGACGTTTCGCGGCTCTACCCTCTTTGTGCAGGTAGTCTACAGTCACGCCGTCCCCAGGATAAAACAAGCCCAGAATCACCTTTGTATCATATAACCATGCACCGTAATTATATGTCTTCTAACACCCATTCCAAATTAATTGCTCAATACCGAAATTTCAGTTTGAAGAGAACAAACTGTTCTAAAATATTTTAGGGGAATAAATATTCATGAAGAAAATATTTTCAGTCTTAGAAAGAGAGACTAGTGATTTCCAAAACACTCGATTTTTTTTTTCTTTCTTCCAAAACTAAACTCAATTTTTTTTTTTCATTTCAAAACCATACTTGAGAGCTTGTTTTGTTCTTGTTCTCTCTACATATTTCTCTTTGGCCGGATGAGCCAATCTTCTTATAAAATGAAGGCAACAAAGTGGTACTCAAGTGGGAGAGTGTGTGTCATTATTTTTCCTCTCTTTTAGACAAAAATTGAGAGATAATTATGGCTAGTGGGGATAGTAGGTAAACAAGTGGGTGCCTTTTTTTTATTTTTGCCGAAAGTGGAGAAAGAGTGGGTAAACAAGTTGGGTAGTGGGTGCATTATTTCTTTTTCTTTTTGACAACAATCCCACATGTATTTTTAAAATATAATTCTGACAACAATCCCCCACTTTGGATTTTAAAAAACACAATCATCGGTAACAATCCCCTACTTGTAAATTTTGAAAAATTATTGAGCAATAATAATTAATAGAATTGTGCATAAGCAAAGGTGTCTTTCGACTTGAACATTTACGTAGTAAAGATGATTCAGATTATACTAGAGTAGCTCGTAGTTTTGAACTCTATCTCTGACAACATCCCACACACAACCCTACTTGGGTGTAGTCCTCAAGCCAGCACGTTACGGCCACGTGCTTCTATCCCAGTATGTGAACGCTCTAGGAAATTTGCCCAAAATTACCATAGGAAGCGGCCATACTTCCACATCCACATAGGTGAGTCTATCAAGGATACTCCCGTAGCTAGGTACCCCACTCAAAATAGAGCTATAGATCTTCATTAAGAGTTATAATTAACTCAACCTTAACTCGGTTCAGGATATCATGCTCCATAGGGATGGACTCGGAGTAAAACCCCGTAAATAATAATTAGCATGATTCAACCCATATCACTGTGACTTGTTATTACCCTTTGAACCTATTTCTTGGGATCTCCAGTCTATAGGTTTGGTTACCACCACAAATGATTCAATATCAACGGCTTTAGTCCGATCCCTTTCTAGATGTTAAACACCTTCTCCCGCACTAGTCCTTTCGTTAAAGGATAAGTCAGGTTCTATTCTCATCAGTCCGATCATAATCCACACTCACAACTCATTAGTTTTTAAATTCTCAAACTATGTTGTGCTTACGACATATTTGTCGTTCTTTTCGTTATGATAACGGTTCTAAAATTTTACAATAGCCATGGTTCTATTATTGTGGATAAAATGACTGTGTCAGTCTACCATAAATGGTATCTTATAATAGGTCTTTTAACCTTTCATTTACTTAGTAGCCATAGCTATTGGTATCACCATATACTCCATCATTAATTGTGCCAACAATTAATATTTCTGGGAGTTCCAAAAAATAGCAACATAATATGTGTTAAACACATATCCATTATTGATTCAGAATCAATTCTAGGTTCGTGATTTTATCAAAACACCTAACCTTTCTCAATAGCATAAGAATGCACTTTTTAATTATAAACCTTCATAGTACTCCCACAAAAAATTATTCCAAGTCAATTGTATTTAGTAGCTCAATTGAGACTACTTAAGATGTTCGCATTTTCATCTTTTCTTATCACTATATATAGTGTTCTTATATTTGGATCATGTGGAGTACAAAATGGTTCATAATAAGCATATATCTAATAAATAGATATTCTTGTATTTCAATGTACTCGATCAATTAATTGATCCATATAGCCTTTTAATATTAACAAGTACTATTCTTATTTCATTGAAACTCTTTATGCTAACACTTTGACTTAGCATGAATTTGATTTTATAGGCAACAAAATATTATAACCAAATATTAGCTAATCATTCTTGCATAATAAATAAGAGTGCATTCATATTTCAACATGCTTAGTGATAAACACGATTCATAATATTCTCAATTCATTCTCATTTGATAATTTATCAAAATATCATGCCATTTATTGGTGCCTTCCATATTAATTTTCCAACTTCAAGTTGGTCCGTGTAAGTTCCCTTACATAGGTCACCATCCGAAAAATAATATTATATATATTTAGTTTTTAACTCAACATCATATATAATATCAATGACATTCAAATTAAATGAAGCTTCTTCATTTTCATGAGAATAATTTAATGTGCATCATGTATAACTAAGTTATATTGATGAATTTCGGCTATTAAACAAGGCTTATATTCATAAATGATAATTATCTCAATATTCCTTCAAAGGATGTGTATACACCTCATTATCTTATAATTATAAGACAAGTCAATTATAAACTACTTTCTAGTTTATTCCAAGGAATTCAATCAATCATTTATGACAGGACTTCTCTAAGGATTTTTCGAATCCTTTTCAATAACATAAGCAAGCTTTTATTTTTAACTCATAACTCAAAAAATAGGAGTTCTCTTGAACACCAAAGTTTCAGATTCTATTAAATGTTCTTTAATTATAGTTGAGAGGTACTCGTTTGAGTGCCCCCACTATTCTCTAGGTATAGCATTGAGAAACAACATATAATGTGCCCACACTATATCTTCAATTCATAAAATAGAATCTAAACTTGTGAGTTTCAACATTAAATAAGAATTAATCTTATTTCTTAAATAAATACGTGCTTAATGTCATCATGCATAGACGAATCAAAAAATAGATTTTCATGTGTCTGAAAATCACATATAGATTATACAATCTATTTCATAAAAAAATATAATATACAATTTTTCACAATGTGTAAAATAATACTGCGTATTAGAGTTTAAACCTTTATTCCAAATCAAAGCATACGGTCAAAATAATTTTACCCAACTAAATTATTTCTACACGCGAATGAAGCACACCAAATTGATTCCAACATAGTAGAATACAATTTTATTGTATACCTTTTTCAACTCGTATAAATGAATAATACAAAGAATTATTCATATAAAATTCTAGCGGTTACACTCCAAACTCAAATATTGTATAAGTCATTATACAATTTCTTTGAAATTCATCTTCCATAAATTTGAAACCAAATTTTTCTAAGTACTTCATAAATTCTTGAATAAGAAATTTATAAAGGCATCAAAATATTTTGAATCCGTTGGGAACACGACATGATACATTTTTTTTTAAAATGTTGTTCAAAATATTTGTTCAAACGGAAAAACTTCAAGTTTGAAATTTCACCACGATTAAACCGCTTATTGAAAATTTATGAAATTTTCCAGAATTCATCCTTTATGACTCTAGTCTTATCCAAAATTGGAATCACTCAAAAATATTAAGTACAAGTGAAGATAAACTTGTTTTACTACAAGCTGTCCAAAAAATTCAACATTGCACATTTCATTTGTAAAAATCATAATAAAAGATATACAACTCTTTTTTCAAAAATTCCAAAGCCCAAAATTTATAATCTCAACATACTACATGCATGCCAAAATTCACGAAATTTCAGTCTATATATCATCAAATAACTAAGATGATATTCCAACAGAATTCATAACAAAAACTTCAGTTTTTTTTTTCCATCATCGATCACTTTAGTGTGGTTCAAAAATATCAACTACACTTTTACATAAACACTTCAAATATATTTGAACAAATTTCTTTTGTACTAAACATAGCGCAAGGCACAAATGTTTATAACTTACCCTTCGAATCCATATAACAAATGATCATTTGTTTTCATATAACAAATTTTCATTTGTTTCCAAATATCAAATTTATAATTTGATTCTATATAACAAATTTTTAATTTGTTTTCTTAACCACAAATGGCTCGAAATATATTGTCTAAAAAACAATATACAATTCCATTTCCAACAATAACATCTTATGTGAAATAATATTTCACATTCATAACTAGAAAATAGGATTGACCTATTTAAAAGTTTTCCAAGAAGGGGTTTATTTTTGTTCAAATTATAATTTGTCACGAAATTATTGATCGATTTCAAATTGACCAAAAATACTGAAATTTATATATCTACTTCACAAAATATAACATTTAGGAAGTTCGGCGGCTAAACGGTCATTTCTAGAAGTAAAGGTCAAAATTATAATTTCTAAACATAGAAACTTAGTTGGCCTTTTTTCATTTCGACATCATAAAAATAATCATATATGCTCATAAGATTTATTTTTCGGTCTCCATGGTAGACATAAAACGTCTTAAAATTGTTGGTACACTTTATATATTGCGATTAAAAATCACATCAAAGAGTTTTATGGAGAAATCGGAAAATAAATTCATAAATTAATTTTAAGTCTACGGCTCAAAATTAAATTATTACCTCATATGATTATCGCAAATATGAACCGCATGCGTGAATTCCAAATAAATACTGCACAATAAAAATAAACAATATTACCTCAATTGTTTATAAATTCGTCGTAGACGATTCTTGGGTTGAGTCGCGAACTAGGTCGCTCTCTTTAAGACGTTTCGCGGCTCTACCCTCTTTGTGCAGGTAGTCTACAGTCACGCCGTCCCCAGGATAAAACAAGCCCAGAATCACCTTTGTATCATATAATCATGCACCGTAATTATATGTCTTCTAACACCCATTCCAAATTAATTGCTCAATACCGAAATTTCAGTTTGAAGAGAACAAATTGTTCTAAAATATTTTAGGGGAATAAATATTCATGAAGAAAATATTTTCAGTCTTAGAAAGAGAGACTAGTGATTTCCAAAACACTCGATTTTTTTTTTCTTTCTTCCAAAACTAAACTCAAGTTTTTTTTCATTTCAAAACCACACTTGAGAGCTTGTTTCTTGTTCTCTTTACATATTTCTCTTTGACCGGATGAGCCAATCTTCTTATAAAATGAAGGCAACAAAGTGGTACTTAAGTGGGAGAGTGTGTGTCATTATTTTTCCTCTCTTTTAGACAAAAATTGAGAGATAATTATGGCTAGTGGGGATAGTAGGTAAACAAGTGGGTGCCTTTTTTTTTTTCTTTTTGCCGAAAGTGGAGAAAGAGTGGGTAAACAAGTTGGGTAGTGGGTGCATTATTTCTTTTTCTTTTTGACAACAATCCCACATGTATTTTTAAAATACAATTCTGACAATATAAATTCAAGGCATAAACAATGCTCAATAAATATTCACAATACCTAAATAATATTAACAACACCCAAGCAATATTCATAATGATCATTTAATTTCAAGCTCTAAATAATTTAAACAATACTAAAAATGAATAATATTAAAAAATAAATGTACTCCCTAAATAAAAATGAACATCATTTAATGAATGAAATACATTAAAACCTGAACAACATTAGAAATGATAAGACTGAAATGGACTAAACTAAGTAATCAGTTTAAATAATGAATGAAAGGAACATCATTTTTTTGAAAAGAAGTCAAACGCTCAACAAAAAAAATGAAAACAACCTTACGGGTTGGAGTTGAGCCAGCAGCAGGTCGGCCGGGGAGAGAGGGAACGCAAAAAGGTTCAAAATCTTGGACTGCAAATATGATATCCATCAAGGTTATTCTTCTGTCGTTGGTGTGCTTGATGACATAAATCTGGGCCTAGCGATGACCTGATTCAGCCTGGGATCAAATTCATTGCGACTCCAAAATTTTCTTTTCTTGATTGTTATATTGTGGTGACCATTTTCTTTCTTCATGTGTGAAATCATGGGACTCTGTTTATCTCAGAATAAATCAGGTTCAATCTCGCTGAGTTTCAACTTTATCATCTATTTAAAAGGAAGCTAAAACAATATAGTTTTATCTGTGAACAAGGGAATATGAAACATACATCTACCAAAGTGTTTGATGGATTCATCCACAACAAGGTTGGACGACCGAAACATCTGCGCGCATATGATCAGGGGATCCAAGTTGTTGGGCCCTAGGCTATCTCCAACTTCTTGAAGACGCACCTCTTCTGGCAGTATCAACTATTGCCAAAGTGAATAATAGGAGGAGATGGAATGTTATAGTATGAGGAGATGGAAGGTCTCAAGATGATAAATAAATGATTGTACTTTTGGGAGATCTCAAAGGTTGGGAAAACAAAGCAGGGATCAATATTTGACTTCTTTAAACAATCGATTAAACATTTGAGGGAACGGGACGACCTCTCAAAAATAGAGAGAGAGGAGTTTGGAAACCAAAAGGCAAAAAATAAATATTCAAGTGGGGAAATGAGTACCGATGGATTAAAATGAGTTTGATTAAACCTCTATAGTATTAGAGGTATATATATAAACATATCAATTTAAAAAAATAATAAAAAATATATATAAATATACCCATTTAAAAAATTAAAAAATAAAAAATAAAAAACATACCCATTTTTTTATAAGAAACTGTTTTTGAAAACAAAAAAATGTAATGGTTTTAACGATTTTTTAATTCTTTAAAAAATATTTTTATAGTTTTTCCCAGTTTTTTTTATAGAAAACAATTAAAAAGTTTTTCTTTTTTAATTGTAGTACCATTTATTGAAGTCATAGACATTGCTTTATACTATTTTTGACTTTTTTATATAAAAATGTATGTTTGTTATAAATCCAATCTTTATTTATATTTAACTTTTTAACTGTTTTTTATAAATAAAAACTCGGCAGAGTTTATTAATGTGAAATTATAATAAAAAAAAACTTTTTTTTAACATCAAGACGGGAAATTTATAACGGACATAAAGATGGCTATAAAATATGTTTTTTTATTATAAAACAATTTTTTTAAATAAAACGTTTTTTTAAATGTTTTTATTTTTTTATTTTTTTATATCAAGAAACAGTTTTTTATATAAAAAAACAGTATTTTTTTTTTAATAAAAAGGTATAAAAACAGTTTTTATTTAAAAAACAGCTTTTAAAATAGTCAAAATAATTTTTTTAAGTAGTTGTGTTTTAAAATAAAAGTTATACTATTCCGACTTCTTAATAGATGTCCATTAGAAAGTTCCCCTTTTTATTTTATTCCAAATTTTTTATATTTTAAGACTTTTGTCGATTTTTTTTAAAAAGTTTTGAATTTTTTAAACATATTCCGCTGAAGTTTCTTTGTATTAAAAAAAAATGGACAGTTAATAATTTGGGGTTGAAATGATAATTTTTTAAATGGGGGGTCCTTCGCAAAACTGGACAAAAAAGTGGAGGGGAAAAAACAAAATATAAATAGTACTAACGGTTTGGATATAAAGTTAACAGAATTGGAGTGTATTGTGAATTTTTAAAAAAGTTGGGGTGTATTGCAAAATTGGTCTCAAAAGTAGGGGAAAAATACAAAATAACCCTAAAATTATATACATACATGAATTGATAATATTTTTTATACATATGTACTATATGTATATTTTATATTATTCTATACATTAATAATACATATATAAAACTATATATAAGTATTATGTATCTATTAATAATATTATTTAACATATGGATCTTAGTATATAATATTATTTAACATATGGATCTTAGTGTATTATATAATTTAGGAATATAAATATACGTAATTTTATGGATCAGAATTATATGTAAACACATAAAACAAAATTATAATTACAAATCAAAGGGGCCTAACCCTTTTTAGTACCCACCGTTATTTTTAAAAAATATTTCATTGAAAACAATTATCTCCAACACAAGATTAAGTGAAGTAGGACTATGGCAATGCTAAATTCGTAAATAAAAAACCCATCAAACATAGGAATCTCAACCCACAGATCATAACGTACCCTATCTTTCAAAGGGACAAAAATCAAAGCAGTAAAAAAGAAAAAAATAAAACAAGGCAGTAAATGGGTTTCCATGGCTGCTTCCTTGGAAACAAAAATCAAAGCAGTAACAAAACAAAGCACTATTCATCACACTAATCTCAGCCATTGTGCCTCCATGGCTGTCCATGGTGCTTACATTTAATTAGTGCTCGCTAAAAAATGGATTTCCACTAACGACATGTGATTTGACTCCGGGCATAATAGAGAGGGATTCCACAATTTTTTTTATCTTCATTCAACCATAACATTAGGGTGTATATGGGTGGGTTGAGAGGAGATTGATAGGCATGTTTGTGTTCCTCTTTTTTTAAACAAACACACACATTTCTCTTCCATATCTCTAAGACTAACTACTAAATACTTTTTACCATTTTATATTTCATCTAGGTGAAATACATTTCACCCAAAAATAAATGAAGCCTAAATCATACAGAATCTCCTAAATTAATTCCAGAGTTCTATCAAATTTACATAACAAGCCCCCCAAACACAAAAACGAAATAAACAAACAAACAGACAAAAAAGAAAAGGTACTCTTCAAATGAAGTATTTCACCATGTGAACTTCTTTGTGCTTATAACCACATTTCTCATAAAATGTTTTGTTCTCAACACTGCAATCAAGGATCACCTTGTAACACCTCATCGTATGAGCATGATCCCGTGTACAGTGAGCTCTTGAAAGCATTTTTCGAATACCTGATCGGACACGGAATCACATACAGCTAGTTGTTGCAGTAGTTCGATGAAACCTTAGCTTTTGTTTGAGATCTCCAGTTTTCGAACTTTATGGGTCGATTCATTCAGGGACAGAGCCAAGATTTTTTTCCCGGGGGGACCAAGAATTTAAGAAGAGAAAATTTTCCATTGGAATAGATAAATTTACAATATAATTTTTTACCATTATTTTTAACATATAATAATATGATTTTTTACATTATTATTTATTGTCAATAAAAACTCCAATAATTTAAACAATAAACAATATAATTCTATCATTCAACATATGAAATAAAAGTTAATATCTAATTAACATCATTAACATTAACATTAAAAAAAGTTATTAACATATTTTTAGAATCTGATTAACATTAACATTAACATATTTTTCACAATAAACAAGATTAACATTAACATTAACATTAAAAAAAAGTTAGAATCTGATTTTCAAATATAAGGATTAAATACCTAAAAATGTAAGTTTTTTTATTAACATTAACAATAAAAAAACGAAATGAAAAAGAAAAAAAAAAAACAGATCTGTATAAAAATGATAGAGAAATAGAGATGTATGTATGTATACAAAAGGAGAAAAAACTCACCTGCTAGAATAATCTATTCTGAATAGTAATAGAGATGCTTCCACCAAGTTGTTTTGTTTTTGTTGAAGTATGTAACATTGGGGTTAGGGGAAAATGATGGCTGGTGGCTTGGGGAAAAGGTAGAGAATGAAAAGGAAAAATTAGGTTTTGTATTTATTTAAGGTTAAATGGGCCCATTTTGAATAATAGAATATATGGGCCTATTTTTTTCTCAACAAACACCCAAATAAATACAAAAGTGGACTTATTTGGAGATATATTTTTAAGTCTTGAGGGGACCATATCAACATATTTTTATTATCCTAAAAAAATTTAACCTCTCAAGTACAAATTTTGAAATTGTATGGGGGGACGATGGCCCCCCCTTGGTAACACACGGGATCCGTCCCTGGATTCATTGGATAAATTATTATTCTGCATCTCTTTTTACATGGTTGCATTTATTCGACTGGCTGAAATTATTGGTGTGGTGGGTCTTTGGGTTAGGGATTTCAAAACTCCTAGTTTAATATATGCTCTTTGGCGTTTTGGTTTCTAGGGCAGAGGAATAGAAAAAGGCAGGCAGGGAGAACGGTGAGAGTGAGGAGAAATTATAGAGGCATGTAATAAAAGCGTGGATAAGTAATTGAATTTTGGTGGGGTTATACTAGGCCATGTGGTAAGTTAAGTGAATGCTTTATAAAACATTATAGAGTATATAAAAGAATAAAAGATAGAGATAGAGAGATAGGTAATATATTAAATACTCATATCTCCTCTAATCTATCGTTTTAGAGGTATATAATAGATAAGGTGGGGATTTATGAAAGGGATGCTTTTCCTTATCTACTAAGTAGCCTTTTATTTCCTTTTAATTTATTACTCCTTGCTCTATAAAGATTAGTGTTTATATATGAAGATTAAAAATAAGACCCTCATGTCTAGGTTTAATTGATTATAGAATTTGTGTTAATTAAGTGTTGGAGAATATTGGTGTTGTATATAACTTACTAATTATTTTACTGGATTAGTAATTAATCTTATTTCCAGGTAATATCCTTATTGATTGCAATGATCTTCCTGACCATTCCACGGATGACGAGTCCTCTGTAAAGGCTTTATGAACAGAAGGGGTGTTGGAAGTTGGTTATGGGATTGAAAAGGGTCGAAGTTAATTTTAATGAAAAATACATGGGGGTGGAATGGGAACTAAAATGCTTTATGAAGATAGAAAAAAATAGGGTCTATGATTAAATGTTACCCCCTTCCACCCAAACATTTGTGAGGAGTAGAAGTATATGAGAAGGATCTAATTTATGTAAAAAATTTACACCAAAATAAAATATTCTAGATATTTATAGATTTTTTTATGTGAATACTAAGGGCTAATCCATATTTTCTATGAGGAAAAAACCTCTCTCCTTATTGAATTTTGCGGGGCAATGCTTATTAATTATTTATTTAAGTAGTAGTTGGTGCACAAATATGTTGCACGTGTGACTAACCAATGTGGATAAATCTAATTTATATAGACTTGCTTCTACTTTGTCATAAGACTTTCAAAATAATTAACAACCATTTCAACATTCGGTGGATAGTTGAGTTCAGTCCTCGTAGTTGGTACCAATTCAAAATTAGACTCATTTATTTGTGGTCAAAAGAATTTCAAATTTAATTAATACTAAAGAAATATAGTGTAGAAAGATATGTCACCATTTATCATATAATCCCTTAATGATTTAATCCCTTAACACATTATAACTACTCTCTCTTACTATAATATTCCCAAGCACTCTCTCCATTAATATTAATCCTTAATATTTTTAGGATTAACTATCTCCCACCCTTTTGTTGAAACTCGCACCGTACACAAAGGCGAGGGAATAATTTTTTTAAGTGGGAAAAAATGTAATACTAACACCTTTTTTCTCCAAAAACTATCTCAATGTGACATATTGAGTGGAAGGTACATCTAACCTTAAGGATCAAAGCAACAAATTATATAAACTTAAAATATTAAGTCTTCGTTGGTGATAGTAACACACCAAAGACAAGGTTTTTTCTTTGGTTTGGGTGGATAATAACTTCATTAATGATGGTGCAATGAGACGTTGATGGTGGAAGGTAATGATGGCTGATGCGGGCAATAGTGCATGGTAAAAGGGGGTGGTGGTGGTCAGTAGGGGTGGTAAAGGTTATAATGTTGGTAGAGGTGGTATGATTCTGGAGGAGAAAGAAGTTTTAGTGTTTGGCAAAAACTTAGGGTTTTGATTTGGGAAGAAGATGAATTCATGGAGGATTTTTTTAAAGTTAAGTATAATTATATTTTAGTCAACAACTAATTTAGGGGTTGAGTCTAATTAGAAAATAAGGTTTTATAACCGAGTTGTAATTATATTTATAGGGTGTAAACCATAAACAACCCAAATATTCGGTAGCCCAGAGAAGCCCAACTTAAAAAAGAAAAACATGTTGCTCAAGTCAGAATTAGTGGCACATGGGATAAATATGGGAGGCTAATTCACTTTATCTATAATCTCTGAGGAGATCAACGTGGATTAAAAAATAAGCCAATTAGCAGCTAATAGAGTTTGCGCACAGCTCAACCACTCTAAACATTATCGATAAAACCCTTGCCTCGGGGCAAAGGTGAATGTAATTCTTTGTCTCGAAACTCTTAAAGAACTAATGTGCACTGAAAAATACTTAAGCAGTTGTCGAACTGTGTAAATTTTTTGTGTGGTGATATTACCTTACTCAATAATTATTTCTTTGTTGTTTAGAACCATTAATTATGATTATTTACACTCACTATTGGCGTCGTCTATGGGATTTTTTTTTCTTAAAAGAAAACCAAATCCAACAAGTTAAAAAAATGTTTCACTGTCATAGTGCACCCGTTGCACATGATTTGCGAGCTGGGCTCTCATTACATAGAGTCAGATATTTATCGGGATAGAGATTAGCCGTCCAGCTAACCACGATTTTGTCCACATGAGTGATCTTTTGAGCAGAGCAATAAGCAGCCTAAATCACAGCATATCTCGCGCTGATCGATGCCTACGAGGAACGACTCCTTTAATAAGAGGAATAAACACACCTCCATATGGAGGAAAACACATGTGTCCATCTATTTCTGGAAAAATAGAGCAAGAGCTTTGTGGAGACAACCACAAGCATCGTGGTCAGATACTTAGCCCTTAGGTGATCAAAAATTGCAGCCCAGGAAGGAATTTGCACTGTGAACAGGATCACTCAGAACAAGAAAGTCGTTCGATAAGGCAAAACCAAGTCAAGGGACGTCATAAACACGATATATGAAGTCTAGTCCGGAGAGAAATAGACCAACACCCAGCTACTCGAGGGGATAGATCAACCAAGGAGCTAGCAAGGAGGGCAGTAATCACTCAAATGTTGTCCCCCTTTTCAAGGAAAATTAAGGAAAAAGAGCCCTTGAAAAAGTTTTCAATCCTAAGGTTCAAGATATACGATGGAAATACAAGTGATGACTGTGCGGAACCATAATGATTCCCTCATGTGTCGTATATTTCCATCCAGCCTAGGAAATGTCGCCTAAAAATAGTTCAATAGTCTATCTCACACGTCGATCAAAAACTTTAAGTCACTCACGGAGGCCTTCACAACTCGCTTTATAAAGAGATGTTCGCACCCAAAGAGGATGAATTCTCTCCTCAACATGAGGAAGAAACCCTAGGAGACTTTACAAGATTATGGTAGGATCTATTAGGTAATCTTTAATAAGGTCGAAGATTGCTCGGACCAAGTTGTTGTGGCATCATTCAAAATATGCTTTCCCCATTACTCCATGTTACACTAGTCCCTCACTAAGAAAAAGACATAAACCTTCGATGAACTTATGTCGCGCATTGAAAAATATGTAAAGGTGGTAGATATGGTCGCCCTTTGCTAAGTAGAGAATGGTCATGTAAAGGCAACGAAAGGTAATGACAAAGAAGTTACCCCTAAGAAAGAGGAAAAAAGAAAAATAGAGGATCTAAAAATGGGTGCAAGGCAAACCCATCAAAGGCTTTTAAGGTAATCAAAATTATTTTTAAAGAACCAATATACAAGATCTTGAACACAATTAAGGACCATCAACTCCTCAAGCAGTCGAAGAAGATTGACAGTGATCCGATTAAGAGAAATAATGCTCTCAGGTGCTGAGAGTGCGCTTGCAATCAATAAACTTGTTTAATTAAATTCCAATTTTACGCCCAGTTTTTTATTAAAACCCTAGATCATGCATCTAATTGTGATTGACAAAATATACGTAATCAAGCTTGCACACAATCACAAATACATATTTGAGGAAAAATCCCTCAAAGGGGAAAAACCTTTTTATTTCACTACATTATGTAAACCATGAC
The DNA here is from genome assembly GCA_949130495.1 of Sambucus nigra. Lineage (NCBI taxonomy): Eukaryota > Viridiplantae > Streptophyta > Magnoliopsida > Dipsacales > Adoxaceae > Sambucus > Sambucus nigra. The sequence continues at coordinate 16,524,600 of OX422214.1, forward strand.
TTACAAATACAAAGAAATACAGCTTGTTGTGACACACGAATACCCGCAGGCGTCGGTTCATTGTCGTCGACAAGAGATCCCGCAAGAGCTCTAATGGTCAACAGTGAAGACAACCTTTCTTCTTCACAAAATGTACTCCAAGAATGAGTAGAATAAGTGACAATAGTTTAGAATGATTCAGATAAATATTTGGGACGTTTTTGTGAATCAAAAGAGGTTTAAAACTCGAAAGATGATGTCATAAAATTGCAACTGTTCTGCAGAAAACGGAGTTATAAAGACTGGAAAAACTCAGCTGCAGAAATAGGTATTATAAAAAAATTAAATCGGCGCGGTCGTTAGAACGACAAAAGGGGGTCGCTCGAACGATAACATATGTCACTTGATCCTATATTGCACGACCTATCAAACGAGGTAAAAACACCAAAACAGTATGGGTTCGTTTGATGAATTTCTTCAAGAGAGGTTCGCGCGACCTATCTCATGAAATGCAATGTCGCTTGATGAGGTCGTTTGAACGACATAAGCCCGTCGTTTGAGCGACATAACTTTGTTGTTTAAACGACTGAAGCGTCAAAATCTAAGTTCGCCAATAGGTCTGAAAAAATTAATTTTGACCTAGAAAGCCCGACTTATTTTGATAAAAACATTTTAGAAAAATTCCCAAATAAATACAAAAATATTAAAAACTCCAAATTAAAGATTATACCATTTTAGTGGGTGGAGTTAGTGGGATTGGTTAAAGACGCAAGTTGCACGTTGCTCGATGTTGTTTCACTACCCACGTATGAATATGATGGGTGCGTGAAGCCCATAATTCAAAATTCGGATTAAGACCGTCATGGATAATCGTGTTGACATACCAAATGTAGTGGTATACGACATACTTGTTGTGATCTAGGACAAATAAAGAAATTCTAGATTCTAAACGGATATTTATAGAATCGTGTCCTTACAAATCTCCCCCTATGTTTATGCCGGTACATGCATAAAAATATCCAAGTTATGTTACCCAAACTAAAAGATAATGACATAAAATTTAATATCCCCAAAAACTAGAAATACTAAATAACATGTCTTCAAAATTCTCTCAACATCTTCAATTCTTCAAATCTCTAATATTTCTTTGTTATCATCAGGGTGTGCAATAATTCATCCTCAATATTATACCCACACGCATGAGATAAGAAATAATACCCATGACGCTCAAAAGCTTGAAATATAATGATAAGCAAAAATCAATATCAATTAAGATCAAGCAAATAATTATTAAATCAAATAAAACATCTCCCCCATAATTCGTTATCTCCCTTTTTATGATGTCCCTAAATAGATAAATAGGAAGAACACAAAGCAATGCATATGGAGATGGTCATAAGGTAATAAACTTCTCTTTTTCAATTTTTCAAAATTTTTCTCACAAAAAAATATACAACAAAGAATCACACCATGAAAGAAGACGAAAATAACCAAGTCGGTCATAGCGTAAATGAATGGATGTGAACAAATTCGATAGAAAAATCAATGCAAACAAGCATAAAATATGTTCACGATGAATATTGGACATTCCTATCGAAAGAACTCAATATCTACCTTAAGTGTAAACATGGTGAAATTATAAGAAATTGACTCGATCTAGATAATAAATCAAAGTTTAAAGTGATTTCCACACCAATAACGCCCAAAACTATTTAATGCTTTTTCGATATTTTCAAGAAAGTGCAAACCCGTTGATACACAAATCCAACCAAACTCCCTCAAATGTAATAAGGATCATATAATGATATATCTTTTTTTTGTGAATGATCATATTATCCTAAACTAGGCTGGCATTGGCTACTTTTATCAAAGCCACACTTTTTTTAGCTCTTTTCAGATCTTTGGGTGTTGGCTATTGTTTTCAATGCCACACTTTTTTAACCCGATTTAAACGGTGGATTAATCATAAAGGATATTATGATTACCTTTCGTATCCCTTCCCCATTTTTCACATAACAGATATATATTGAACTAAATTCCTCACAAGCAACGGATATGACATGAACTATTATTATTATTCTTGTTTTTCGCATTTGGTTTGTTGTATAGGCAGAATTGATATGAATACACTGAAACCAACATGTGACAGAGAAGCACAAAATTCAAATAAAATTGTGCATGTGTGTATTAAAAGAGATAAGGAGCCAAACAAGTAGAAAGATATCACTAATCACATCTCAATGACTCCATACATTATAAAGCACATTAATGAAATGATGTAGCATCTTAAATCACTATTAAACGGTCACGTATAGTATAGAAATGAAGTTGAGACTATGGCAATCTTAAATGTTCATCCATAAAAAATGTAAACGAAATACAATTTTTTTTTGTGTGTTTTTCAAAAAAAATTATAAAAATAAAATCTTTGTCTTTTTCAAAAATTTATCAAAATCAAAATGTTTTTGAATTTTTTAATTTTTTCAAAAAAATAGAAAATCTTGTTGTATTTTTTTACAAATATGAAAAAATAAAATACTACAAATAAATAATACAAATGATACGATCTAGAAATAGGAATCATATGATTTCAACATGAGAAATGCATCATATCCTAGACCTGGTAACTACCCCTCAGTAAACTATGCAAATTCCTAAAGACTTCCTAAGACTCTCGAATCTAAGGGTGTCTAAAGGCTTCGTGCAATTATCGGCTAATAGGAGGTCGGTAGACACAAAACTCAAGGACACGACTTTTTCTTTGACTAACTTACGAATAAAGTGCTCGCATATCCTATTGTGTTTTTTGTGTGAATACTAGACAGGATTACGGGATATGTCTACCGCGCTCGTGCTATCATAGGAAATAGTCATGGTGTCCTATGATATCCCACAATCCTCCAACATCTGCTTCATCAACGAATTTTGCATACAACAACTCCCGGTGGCTATATACTTAGCCTTTGCAGTGGACAAAGAGATGGAGTTTTTTTTCTTGCTCAACCAAGAGACAAGAGCATAACCAAAGAAGAAACACCCACCAGAAGTGCTCCTATATCTATCTGCATTCTTAGCCCAATCGGCATCCGAATAGGGGGATAAATGGTCATCGGTATTAAAGTAATACCAAATGCCGTATGAGAGAGTCTCACTCATGTATTTGATAATACATTTAAGAGCGAGTAAGTACGACTCTTTAGGGGATGCCTAATATCATGCACATACTCCAACACTAAAGGCGATGTCGGGATAACTGGCAGTCAAGTAGAGAAGACTACCTATTATATTTCGATACAAGGTTTGCTCTACGTCCTTACCTGAAGTGTCATTTCTAAGCTTAGTTGAGGTACTCATCAGGGTATGTGCGTGCTTAGCAGAGTTTAAATCAAATTGCTTCATAAGGTCTCTTTTATAGTTGGATTGGGAGATGAATATCCCATCCTCTAGCTGACGAACCTAGAGACCAGGGAAGAATGTAAGCTCACCAACCATACTCATCTCGAAGTCACTCTTCATCTCCTCCTCAAAGTCGTGAGCATGTCGGGAGCACATGGATCCAAACAATGTCGTCTACATAGACTTGGGCAACCAAAATAACACCATCTCCTCTCCTAATAAACAAAGTCTTATCAACTCCCCCGCTCTTGAAGCTACGGTCTAAGAGATAGGAAGTAAGCATATTGTACCAAGCACGAGGTGCTTACTTCAAACCATACAAGACTTTTCTAAAAAAATAGACATAATCAGGGTGCTTAGGGTTTTCAAACCCTTTTGATTTTTCTATGTAAACCTCCTCCTGTAAAATGCCATTCAAAAAGGCACTCTTGACATCCATCTAATATAACTTGAAGCACAGATGGCATGCTATGGCGAGTAGTAAATGGACGAACTCAAGCCTCGTAATAGGAGAAAATGTCTCGTCGAAGTCTACACCCTCTATTTGTGTGTATTCCTGAGCGACCAACCTAGCCTTATTTTGGATAATGGCACCATTCTCATCAATCTTATTCTTGTAGATCCACTTGGTACCAATCACATTCTTCTCACTAGGTAGGGGGACAATTTCCTAGACATCATTCTTTCTAAACTGAAGAAACCCATCCTACATAGCGAATATCCAATGTTTATCTTTGAGTGCTTCTTTGAAATTTTTGGGCTCGATTTTAGACGTGTAGCACAAAATCTTACCATGTTTTCTAGCTGAGCACGAGTCTTGACCCCTAAGGTGGGATCTCCTAAAATGGTGGAAGGGTCATGACTCTTGCGAACCCAAGCAGTTGTGTCCCCTAAGTCAAGAGTAGGTCCACCCTAGGTGTGTGAGGGATAATGGGATGATCAGCTGGAAGTGCGTGATGCTCACATAAAAGGCTAGAATCAACAAATGCCGACGGTTCGTCATCTTGCACAGTGACATTTATTAACTCCATAACCTTAAAGCTACTTGGGTTAAAAACCTGATATGCTCTACTCGTCGATGAATAACCTAATAATATTCCCTCGCCGCTCTGGGAATCAAACTTTCCTAATTGCTCTCTATCCCATAGGATATAGCATTTGCTACCCAAAATATAGAAAGAAAAAAAGTTTGGATTCTTTCCAATCCATAATTCATAAGGAGTCTGAAGAGTGTGTGGACGAAGGTAAACCCTATTCACCGTGTGGCACGCGGTAGACACCGCCTCTACCTAAAATCTCCTAGAAACTATACGACCTAGAAGCATAGATCTATCCTTCTCCTTAATCATTCGATTCTTACTCTTAATAATCCCATTTTGCTGAGGAGTCTTCATGACCAAAAATTTATGTTTGATCCCAAGGCTATCACAGTAAAGATCCACATTTTCTTCCTTAAATTCAGTGTTGTTATCACTAGGCATTCTACTGATAGTGACACCGTGTTGATTTTTTAGGACACGAAACTTGGTCGTAAAAAACTCTAAAGCATCAGATTTCTCTCTTAGAATACCTATTACGGAGTAACAAGAGAAATCATCTACCATCACGAGGATATACCTCTTACCACCAAAACTCCCAGTACGAGAAGGACCCATAAGATCCATGTGAATCAACTTAAGCACTCGTGAAGTGGTAATGGAATTCAACTTCCCGTGGGGGCTAGGGACTTGCTTTTCCTACTGACATGTTCCACAAACCACGAAAGTTGTCTTCCCAAGTGATGAAAAGCCGCGTACTAGGTCCTTTTTAGCTAATCGCTCTACATCTCTAAACTTTACGTGACCTAGACGTTGATGCCATAGATACATAGGAGTGATCGTGGCGTTATTGCATAAAATTTAGGACTTGGGAATAATCCCATAACAATTATCTCCAGTCCTTACCCCTTGCAATAGAAGGGTATCGGCTTGATCATAAACATTGCACTCGTTTTGGTCAAACATTACTGTAAACTTAGCGTCGTACAGCTAGCTAATGCTGAGAAGGTTCGCTTTCAAACCTTTGATGTACAAAACATTCTTTAGCTTAGGAAATCTTGGTATCTCCATTGTACCTTGTTCTACTATGCTAGACTTGCTACCATCTCTAAAAGTGACTTTACCTTCCTTACGATCCTCTAGGTAGGTAGAAAATAAGACTTCATCTGTCATGTGCCTGGAGCAACCATAATTAAAATACCATTGTGAGGTACCATGTGATTTAAGATCAATATAAACAAGGGCTTTTATGTCGTGCTTAGGTACCCAAGAAGAGGTAACCTTATGTTTGCCCTTGGCATTGTTGGTTCTAGCTGGGATTCTGGAAATGTCCGATAATGATAAAGACATCTGTTGGAACTCTTTCATTAAACTCTGAGATGTGGCGAGTAGAAACTCAACCTGCTCTCTAAGACTAGTAAGATCGTTAGTGGTGGAAGAGAAAACATATGTCGTGTCCGACCCAAACTATAGCACAACTCCCAAAGGTGGCCTTTTTTTGCAGTAGATACAAAAATACACCATCTTAGGTCGACCTTGGTTTTCTTTTCTTGGTCGAACTCTTCTTTGGGATTTTGTTTGATGGTCGAATGGATTCGTAGTAAATTTAGGACTTGGTTTCAATGTAATATGAGATGTGAAAGCACCATCAAAACCTATTCCCTGCCTTTCACCACACCCTAAAGCAGGGGCGAGGAGCATCTTTCCCATCTTTTCATATTCGTTCTCTATATTTATCTTAATCTCTCGGGCTCTCTCAAGGTCATGAATGAGTTGGGAAATAAAGGCTTTAATATTCTTCCGAGCCTCCATGGAGGAATGGAGCTCACTCATAAGACTAGCCACTTTCTTGGTCAAGTCCCCTTTCTTTCTCTTAAAACAACTCTCTCTCTCTCTCTCTCTCTCTCTCTCTCTCTCTCTCTCTATATATATATATATATATATATATATATATATATATATATATATATCAAGGCAGTTCTAATGGATGACTATTTCCCTCTCTCTCTCTCTCTCTCTCTCTCTCTCTCTCTCTCCCTCTCTCTCTCTCTCCCTCTCTCTCTCGTCTCTCCTAAATCTTTCTCTAAGGCGATGATCCTAAGAGCTAACGCTTTGTTATGCTTTTTAATTTTAAATGAATAAGCATACAAATCGGCGTAGGCGCATCGTAGATCACTTTTGTTCTCCTTGCAACATCCTCCCCCTCACTCACATCGTTTTTACTATCAATGTATCCCTGTGAAGTAGCATCCTCATCGTCGTGAGGTGTACTATCACTGCTCACATGACTAGCCATGAATGCGGTGAAGTTATATTCATGCACTCATCTCTAGAATCCACCAACTCGACCTCAGTGTCGTCACTAAGGGAGGTATTTAAAGCAGCTTTACCTTTGCCTTGACATTTCAACCTAGTTGGACACTCAAGGCCTTATAACCTCTATCGTCACACTTATAACATCTCTCTTCATCTCTTTTAGGCGTGACCTTTCTATCTTTCTCATTTTTCTTTCCATATTCATTTTTCTCAAAATTCTTTTTATCTTTGAAATTGCCATTATTTTTCAATTTGAGCAATTTCTTGAAATTTTTTGCAAACAAATCCAAATCGCCTAATCAAAATCAAATTCTGAATCTGGCATCTTTTCCTCTTTTCTCTTAGACAACTCACCCCTCTTTCTAGATGACCCCTCACTTTTTTAGCCTGAGCTTTAAGTGCTACCCCTTTATCTTTTGATTTAATCGTATTAGGAAACTTGTCAATTTCATATGTCTGGAGGTCTCCTACCAGTTCTAATTTAAGACTACTCAAATTTCCTTTTGAATTTAACATAATGACTTTAGGGATAAAACGCTTAGGTAATGATCTCAAAATATTTTTAACTACCTTAACATCAGTAATATGTTCATCAAGATTGAAACTTATGTTAACAATATCATATTAACGAGCATAGAATTCATCAAAACACTCATATTCAAGCATGGTGATTTTTTCAAATTGAGTAGTTAGATTTTTCAATTTAGACTCTTTAATCACATTAGTGCCTTCATAGGTAAGTTGAAGTACATACCATGCTTCTTTTGACGTAGTACACGTCATGATTCATCAAAACTCGTCGGATGTGACGACTCTAGAAATTGAACTTAGCCCACGTGAGTTATATGTGCTCCATTTAAATTCTTCCTTAATACAGTCTTACACCGGTATAAGGTTTGTCACATTTTTTACGGTGATAGAGGATGATTCCACCCTCTTTCCCATACAACCCAGGCACATTCATCAATGGCCTTCAAATGAGATTTCATACAGGATTTCCAATATGCATAGTTTGTCCCATAAAAATTAGCACCAGATTATACAAGTTTTCCATTCAGTTTGCGCTTTTCAAAAATCAATTTTTAGGCAAAAATTGTTATCCAAAAAAAATTTACGAAAAAATTACACGGTATAGTTGTGTCATTGGCTTTGATACCAATTTGAGAGTGCGCTTGCAATCAATAAATAAACTTTTTTAATTAATTTCCAATTTTATGCCCAGTTTTTAATTAAAACCCTAGCTCATGCATCTAATTGTGATTGACAGAATATACATAATCAAGCTTGCACATAATCACAAATACAGATTTGAGGAAAAATCCCTCAAAGGGGCAAGAACTTTTTATTTCACTATATTATGTAGACCACGACTTACAAATACAGAGAAATACATCTTGTTATGACACACGAATACCTGCAGGCGTCGGTTCGTTGCATCGATAAGAGATCCCACAAGAGCTCCAATGGTCAGCAGTGAACCTTTCTTCTTCACAAGATGTACTCCAAGAATGAGTATAATGAAAAACAAGGGTTTAGAATGATTCACATAAATATTTGGGACGTTTTGGTGAATCAAAAGAGGATTAAAACTCAAAAGATGAAGACTTAAAATCGCTGTTGTTCTACAAAAAATGGAGTTATAAAGACTTGAAAAACCTAGCTGCAAAAATAGGTATTTATAAAAAATTAAGTCGGTGCGGTCATTCGAATGACATAAGGGTGTCGCTCGAACAACAACATATGTCGCTTGATCCCATATCGCACGACCTATCAAATGAGGTAAAAACACCAAAAAAGTACGGATTTGTTTGATGAAATGCTTCAAGCGCTGTTCGCGCAACCTATCTCGTGACATGCAATGTCACTTGATGAGGTCGTTTGAACGACATAGCTTTGTGGTTTGAATGACTGAAGTGTTAAAATCTAAATTAGCCAACAGGTTTGAAAAAATTAATTCTGACATAGAAAACCCGACTTATTTTGATGCAAACATTTTAGAAAAATTCCCAAATAAATACAAAAACATTAAAAACTCCGAATTAAACATTATACTATTTTAGCGAGTGGAGTTAGTGGGAACGGTTGAAGATGCACGTTGCACGTCGCTCGATGTTATTGCACTACGCACGTATGAAGATGATGGGTGCGTGAAGCCCAGAATTCAAATTAAGGCCTTCTTGGATGATCGTGTTGATGTGCCAAATGTAGTGGTATACGATATACTTGTTATGATCTAGGACACATAGAGAACTCCTTAATTCTAAACGGCCATTTATAGAATCATGTCCTTAGAGGTGTGCTTACCATAAGGAGAACGAACACAAGACAGAGAATTTCAGGTCCCCTCAAATCCTATTTGTAAAGTTAGCCTCGACGGGTCATTTAAACGAATACATTGAGAAGAAGGCTGACTAGGTCGTCGACAACACTGACCCAAAATCGAATTATGTTTTGGATGAAGAGATGGGACACGAGTTTGCCATTATCCACGGTGCTTTGTATTCTTAGAAGATCTGGGGAAATGAAGTTCCTATGGAGCTTACAAAAGTCACTATGCTTATGGAGGCCTTTCAAATTGACCCGGCCAAAATCCAAGATGGCAGGCACATGCGACAAGAAGATATGGATTACAACAAGAACATAGTCTTCACGAAAGATAATTTGATCGGAGTGAAGGAAACATACCATGATGGGCCAGTAATATCCCTCAGGATTGAAAACTATGAGGTGGATAAACTACATGTTGTTTAAGGGAGTTCATTTGAAATCATGTACTTGGAGCTTTTTCACAAGCTCAAATTGAAGATAGAGGACTTGAAGGAATCGACCGTTCCATTTAGCCGGCTTCGCTGGAAAGATGACTATGCCAATAGAGAAGGTATTCCTACTAGTTAGGATCAGTAATATCTCTAAACTTATTGAGTTTTAATGGTAGACATTGATTCACCCTATCATTCCATCCTTGGAAGAGGGTGGTTGAACGCCATGTAGGTTGTTCCCTTAACTAATTACCAAAAACTCAACTGCATTACAGAGTGAGGAATAATGGAGATTAGAGGCGATGGGGCCATTGCTCAAAAGTGTTTTATCCTGCCATCAGGACTAAAGAGGAAAAGAAAAAAGAGAATAAAGTCATCCCTGAAACGTCTCAAGTCAGCGCAACACCATCCAGATAGAAATTAAGGTATGAAAGACCAGGATTGGAGGAAACAAGAATTGTCCATGCAGATAAAGTCATGGAGAAACTGGAGGAGATAGATTTTGATAATTCCTAACTAAAAAAGAAATTTATGATCGGCACCACACTATCCGAGAGGAAAGGGGTGAACTAATTTCTTTACTGAAGCAGAATCAAGATGTATTTGTATGGAAGTCGTACGATATGCCTGGGATTGATCCCAAAATCATATGCCACAAACTTCACATTGACCCCACTTTTTTTCCAATCACACAAAAGTCTCACCACACGACCCTAGAAATAGAACATGCAGTAAAAAAGGATGTGCGAAAATTTCTGGAGCTGAGATCCATCAGAGAAGTTTAATTCCCCAAGTGGCTCTCAAACCTAGTGTGGTATAAAAGAGTAATGGTAACAAGAGAGTGTACATCAACTTCATCGACCTTAATAAGGCCTATCCCAAAGAAAGTTTTCCTCTGCTGAATATAGATTAGTTGGTCGTTTCCCCAATCACCCATAAACGAGTGAGTTTTCTAGATGCATACTTAGGGTACCCTCAAATCACTTTGTTTGGCTCCGACCAAGACAAAACTTCATTCATAACCCCCTGAACACGACTCAACAACTCTGAACGTTATAAATAAAATCCTTACCCCAAGGCACAGGGGAATGTCTCTCTAAACTCATAAAGAATTAATATACACTGGAGAACACTCCATTGACGTAGAGAATTACTGAACCACGTAAATATTTTGTGTCGTAATATTACTTTACTCATTAATTATTTCTTTACTGTTTAGAATGGTTAATTATGTTTATTTAAACTCACGATGTTAAAAAGTTGGGGTTATATCTATGAAATTATCGAGTTGGTGGTTATGTCAAATTATAATTTAATAAGTGAGGGTTATGTCAAAAAAGCCCAAAAATTAAAGGTGTGAAAATTTACTCACTAGAATCATGAAATTTTAGAAGTAGATAAAATAAAATAACATATATAATCTCTTAGGAATTAATTATAATATAGACTTATATATCAATAACATAAATTAATAAATACCTCTACATATAAATATAAATACATAAACTAGTAGAAGGATAGTTCATGCACCTAAATTAACAGATACCTGAACATATAAATATATAAAGAATTCCAATGAATTTAAAAAGGGATTAATCAATCTTATTCTAAGATACAATAGTGTAGACGTTCACAGAGAGATGTTCACACGAAATATCAGAGTTTGTAGGGTCATCAACAACTACATTAAAGATTTGGTTCTAGTTAATGGAAAGTGGCAACGACAATGACTCCCAAGCACAGCTAAATGTTTACGCCAATGATGTTGTGTAATTCCACATATCTTGGTTCCCATGTTCGAACTATTTTTTATTGTTAGGTGTATGGGTACTCCCTTAAAGCATTGACCTTCTAAATGGTCTGAGTTGTCCTAACCCGCTCATGTGTCATACAGTGAGTTTGTCTCAATGCACGACTTATCATTAAGTGACTGATCACCTGCTGATTTTAATGTTACATCACCCTAAGATTATGGGGTCATTTGGATGTTCAACTCCCACAAATAACTATACATAATTGATCCCAAATTTTAGGTGAAAATCGTCGGTCAACAAAATAGGTGTTATTTTTTTTAGTTATGTTATGAATATATCCTTATTACATTACATTAATTAAAAAATTTACCCTTATAAATTTAAAAACAAAAAGAAATCATTACCAGCTTCCAGACCTAAAAAAATGAGGCATAAAATGATAACATTAACTCTTACTGAGTCATACCAATGTCAACTTGATAAAATATGAGAATTCATTACTGTGTTTAGTGTAAACTCATTTCAATAATTAAACCGTTAAGACTTATTTAGATCCATGAATTTAAGTAAGAGATATTGTCAAGTTTTTAAAACAATTTAGTGTTAGTCACAGAAAAATTTATTAAAAGATGGGTTGACACTTGTATAAATCAAAATAATCCATCATATGAATAGAGAATAATGGATTAACACAACATAAACCATTAAAAATACCTATAGGGTTTTATTATGATTTTCTCACTCAATTAAAAAGACGCTTGTTTAAGCATGAACATCATAAGAGTCGAACACGATAAAAACTGACAAAACATAACTCATTCTCAGGTCCTTCTCTCTGTCACACACACATAGAGAAAAACAATTATAGAAGCCACACAACACGAAACGCCAATCAATGGAAAATATGCAACATTAATCAAAATGACACACACACACACACACACACACATATATATATATATATATATATATATATATATATATATATATATATATATATATATATATATATATATATATATATATATATAATTGAATACATATAAAAAAGTCTATGTGTTGCCTTCGTTTACTTCTAAGTGTCAAAGTCTATTTTCACTTCAAACTCGGGTATCTATTATGTTCTTTGTGGATCGTGATTTATAATTTGTTCTTTTTACATAAAGGAAGCAATATTTCTTCTTTTTGCATCACCATTATACAATCTTAATTCAATTTTGGAAAGTAAGTCTAGAACCAAGTAGTTTAAAGATTCAAAATCTAAAATTGGAAAAAAGATTTGAACAATATCTCAAATAGTTATAAGACAAAAATCTTAAAATAAATATTGATCAAACCATACCTGACCATACTCTTGTATTGTTTGATTCCTCATATATTTTGGATTTCCCTTATTTTTTCTCAACTATTTTAATTTGTAGGAGAGAATGAATGGAAGGGTGTGGGATGAGTTAAATAAATGGGTTTAATAGTTGAGTACAATAGTCTGTGAGGAATTATAAAAAAAGGTAACGGTAAAAAAGTCAAAATGACAATATTTAGTTTTACATACTTGTAGTACATATTATTGATGTACTTGAGGGGATGCGTAAACAAAACAACAACAACAAAAACAACAAATGAATAGATAAAAAGTCTTTCATTATCAATAATCTCTCAATATCTCATAATGGTTGAGTGAATACAATGAGGGGCGGAGGGACTAGTTATAAAAGTAGCTAAGGATTTGGGAAATAACCTAAAAGAGGGATACAAACAACAATGCCCTTGTACTAATAAATAAGATAAATAAAAAATATAGTGACTTACTCCCGCATGGTTTTCCTCTCATTGGGAAAAATCCATATAAGTGCGGTATCAACGGTAAAAATATGTGTTTGTATGGTGAACTGTAGCCTTTGCCACCCATATGTTCTCGAATGAAGGATAATCAATCAACTTAATGAGAAAATGATTACATATGCCACTACAAATCGTAATAGTATTGATGTCTAAGATACCCTCCACACGATAAAGGTGATAACAGATCAATTAAGCAACATCGTCAGAAAGAAGAATAAGCGGGATGTGCGTGCCACGAAATAAGGTGAGGTGAGTCAAATTGAAGGTTAAGATAATGCGTAAATGAAGGGGAAAATCTAGTTCATCGGCATTATGTCCCATACTACGAATGATAAAAAATGGAACAAAGAATAACATTTATTGCTTATTATGCCACCCCTTCCGCTGATGTTTTTGTAGATAAATAATGACCAAATCCTAGGGCTGAAAGAAGAGTTGATGTCAATGAATTCTAGCAACCGACTTATACCCAGTGTAGAACTTTTGGAGATAAGCACTGACATTAGCATGAATGGTGGCGATCCGAGAAGTAAACTTTGTTGTTGTAGGGAAAAGATGAATGAGAGGTAAAAGCTCAGAAAGGTCAATGGGAATGGGTGGTGAAGTATCCAAAATAATTTGAAATTAAGAAAGGCATATAAACTTGTTCATAACACTGTTGAAAACAAACTCTGCCTAAGAAATGACCAACTTCAGCACTTTTGGGTTAGTTATCCCAAATGCTACAATTCAACACCTTTATTTGTCTGTCATTCTGAGGAAGAAAATCTATTGTTAACTGTAGAGTGGAGCAGATGAGTCGTTGAAGGGTTCGCAAGAAGTGACCCATGAAGTGAACATATATGTTGAAGGTAATACTCTGAGGCATGCTATGGAAACGGTCGATCTCTTAAAAATACAAGGTAGCCTTGTGTGATTATTCAATCATTTTAATACGGGGGATAAAGTGAGACATCCTAGAGAATATATCGAGCATAACAAATAGAGTTATTACCTTTTGTTGATTGAGGAAGGCTCGCTATAAAGTCCATGTAAACATATTGCCAAGGTTTTTCGGGATGGGTAAGGATGCATGAAAGCCAGCATTAATGTGTTGCCACTTTATTGTATAATAAGATCAACATTCGTGTATGAATTCATCGATGTCTTGCCTTATCCTGGGTCAAAAAAGTTGTCATGTAGTAAACAAAAAGTGTGTGCAACTCCCATGTGGTCAGCTAATCCACGTGAATGAACCTCAACTAAAATTTTCTCCTGAATGGAGGAAGCACAAATACAGAATGCAATGCCTTGAAAATAAAATCCATCTAGTTAAATATATTCCTAGGAGGCCTCATGGGACTACTGGCAAGCCTCAAATATGGATCCAAAATATGGGTATATGGAGTATAGGTCTCCAACCTCATCGAAGCAAAAAATTGCATGTTGTACAATGGTAACTGCATGCCCCCTTTGTCTAAGTGCATTGGTTACCATGTTCTCCTTACCTAGTTTTTACTATAAATGGAAGGTGGACTGGTAAAGATAGGATGTCCACTTGGCATGACTGTCACTAACACTTTTCTAACTTTGCAAAAAATGGAGGGCTTGATTGTCAGATTTAATGACAAACTCCATGAGGACAAAGTGATTATGCCAAAACTTAATTGGACCATGGCATAAAACTCTAGGTCACAGGTGGAATAGTTTCGAGTGGGAAGCGATGGGTATGTCACAAAAATCTGACTTTCACGCATCACAAATAAACTCAAATAACTGGTTAAGGTTGGATAAGGAAAGTATAGTGAGAACACACTATATATTGACTCACTTGAGTCTTCATATATAGGAGTTCCATCTAGTTTGGATATCTAGACAAAATAGGTTAGTATAGTTTGAGAACTCCATCTCCTCAAAGGTATATGCTACATGAAGAAATTCAGTCCAAGAGAACCTTCAAAGGGAAGTAAATTCTAACCCTAAAACCACAAATAGGACACTTGCACTGCATCCTACATATTACCTATGTGCTTTAATGGTTTATCAACACTTGAAATATTTTTAAAATCAATTTAATTCCAAACACATCATTTTATGTAATTTTAAACAATTTTTAAATGATTTTTGAATTAATTAAAAATTGGTTTTAAAAGTGTTGTGGTATAAATGGAAATTCAGAAACTTATTTTATACACTGATTGTTTTCTTGGGTAGAATTCGAAAGCCCTATAGACTTTGAGGTATGCTTTGTAATTATTTTCATGCGCGCGTCTCATCCTTCATCCCGTTTGTACACATGTTGGTTTCATAACGGTTAGATTTGTGTTTTCTGCTACTTCCATAAGGAATTTTCAATCTCATCCCTTGGATCGTTTTAATTAACGTACTATGTGTAATCTTTTTCAATCCTTGTGATCCCAGGCTTACCCAATCAGTGACCTTATAACCCACTGCCTGCGTTAAACCGTTGGATCAAAGTCAATCCATTCAGACTTGATCTCAGTCATAGGATTGATGTTGATGTTTTCGATCCTTCTATGACTTGTATAAAAAGGGATCTATTCTCAGCATTTTAAAAACCTTTTGTCACTTCGTTATTTCTTATAGAGAAGAGAGGGAAGGGAGAATAGAGGGAAAGGAAAGAGAGAGAGATTAGCAGAAGAAAACCCTAAGTTTTCTTCGTGGTGCAAACCCTCCTCCCAAAATCAAAACACCAAACCTAAACAGTTTCAAACCCAAGAAAATCGAACTTGTGAGAGTTAGATCCTCCTAGGGTTTCTGAGTTGTTAGTTGTGTGTTTTACTTTTTGAAGACCTCTTCAAAAACGTTGATTCTCTCAGAACTCGTCTCTAAGGAAGATTTAAGTTTTATTATTGAAACTGAGTCTTTCTAAAAAATAAGTCTTAGATCAAAACTTGTTGAACCAGTCCTTACATGTTAAGTCTGAATCTGATTTGTTAAATTAGACTTCTAGTCTAGTTTGGATCTGCAATTGGAGGTTTACAATTTTAAAAATATTTTCAAAACCCAAAAATTGTATAAGACCTTGAACTTTCTTCCGAGCAAGGTATCCTTGAGATTTGTGGTTATAGAAAAGATCAATAAGTCTTTGCTTGAGAAATCAAGATTCAAAAATACTTTTCATATTAGAACTGTTGTAATTTGTTAGGAAAATTTGTATAAATCTTGAGAGGGTGAGTTGTATGTTTGCATGTAGTAACACATCACAAACACTATCTCACATGAACACTTAGACACTGTGGTTCTGTTTGAGAATCTTGTATTTGAAAGAGTTGCTGGAATCTTAATTCAAAGAGAAGGAGATCAAGGAAAAGACAAAGAAGCAGCAAGAAAGGATCAAGTTCCAAGTCAGAATACCTTTGGAGTGGAGAACTCATGTAGGTACATTCTGAACTTAGGTTAGGATCTTTGTGATTTGCTTATGTGTTGTAACTTGATTTTTATTCTAGCGAATTTTTGTTTTGTGCCGTAGAGGGCACCGTGCATGTTTCCCTTGTTTAAGGATTTTACCACGTTAAAAATTCATGTGTCTATTTATGTGAATGTTCTTAATTGTTATTGTGATTGGGACTGCATGGTTATGATAGTAGATGTTTATTAAAAATTAAACTGAAGGTAATGAATTATCGAATTTAATCCATACATTCAGAAAAAGCTTTTACAACACATCTTGTGTTTTTCGAAAAGTGTTTGCCCAAAAAGTTTGTTCGGAGTTTACGCAGCTTATAACTATTTGTTATTAATATAGTAAACAAAAGGCTTTTAGTATTAAGGTTGTTTTTCAACTGGTATCAGAGCAGGAACACCTTTTGTGAAACTGAAACTTGAGAAATTATTTTCGAAACTTCTTTCTAAAAAATTTTTGAATATGGAAGAAAAATTTGAGAAGTTAGGTAACCTATCCAGACCACCACTCTTTGATGGAAACAATATTTCGTACTGGAAAGTGTGAAAGACTGCTTTCATTCAAGGAACCCTGGGTGATGAAGTCTGGGAAATGATTGAAACTGGATATGAACATCCTACTAAACCTACTTTTGAAACCAATCCAACAAGTATTAAGAAACTTCTCAGTGAATTTACTAAGGAAGAGAAAAAACTGTCTCTTGATAATAACAAAGGAAAGAATTTCATCTTTATGTCCATTAATGAACACGAATTCAAAAGAATATCCATATGTTCTACTTCTAAAGAGGCATTGGACACCTTAGTCATTGCTCATGAGGGTGCTGAATGTGTCAAAGCAGAAAAAACCCAAATGCTTATTCAGCAATATAATACCCTGATTATGAATGAAAATGAATCCTTTGACGATTTCTACATAAGGTTAACTGATATTTTTACAAAACTTCATGCAAATGGTATAACCTACAGTAGAAAGAAAATTGTTTCAAAGATTCTTAGGTCATTGTCATCTAAATTTGACAACAAGAGATATGCTATTGAGGAGATGAATAACCCTAATATGACTCTTAAATTACTTAGCAGTAAACTGAGTTCTGTAGAATTAGAACTGGACTTCAAAAAACAATTGACCAGACAGACCAGTAGAGCCTCTAGTTCTAATGTTGTGTTTTCATCTAAACTACCAGTGCCTAAATTGAATTCTATAGACTTTAACACTGGCTGTCTTGAAAACTGTGATTCAGAAAACCTTGATAATGAAATAGCTCTTATGAGTAAGCATTTCAAAAATATTTTGAAATTCAGAAATGTTGTAGCCTCTAAACAACACAAATCAAATTATCAAGGTAATCAATCTCACGGACCTCATTACAGAGACAACACCAAACACACTTATGACAATAGGAGGAATTATGACACCAATAGACCTAGAACTGACATAAAAGATGTCAAGTGTCTTCGTTGTGGTAAACTAGGTCACTATGCTAGTAAATGTACAACTAGTTTTAACAACAATAACAATGACAATATGTGTAAAACACGGGACGACTCTAGTGATTCTAATGAGGATGAAACTGAGTCAACCCAAATGAATGAGAACTGCATGTCTTTCTTTGCTAAGATAATATATAATGATGATGCATGCTTGCCTGTTCATGAACCTACTATGCCTGTTGATGTTGTTAATGATAGTGATGATAATTTTGTTCCTATTACTGCAGAAAGATTGTATGTGAGTCAAAGTGAGAATGTTGATGATGAATTGAATGTGTGCGTGAGTAAAGAACCTAACCAAATCATAGGGGATAATTCACACAATGCACATAGTGAGTCTAATAATGACTTGCCTAATTTATATGAATTGTACACTAAAATGGTAAAGAAGAGTGCTCGCCTAGAAAAGATGATAAAAACTTTAAGTGAACGTATCGATTTTGCTTAACCAAACCATTAGGAAGAACACAGAAGATTATATTGCCCAATGTGTTGCTCATGAGACTGAGATTAAGAATTATAGCTTGAAAATAAATTCTTTGATTCAAAAGAACCATGAATTTGAACAGAAATACAAGGCAACCCTTATTGAACTAGAAGAGTCAAAGCAAAAGGTTTCAAATGTTTTTAAAAAATGTCAAACACTTTGAAACACAAACCAAGACTTATGAAAAAATTGTTACTGGAATTAAACTTGACTTTGAAGATATGTTCGGCCTAGGTTTTGGAGAAATAGTGCACACAAGTAAGACCGAAGTTTCTCCTAAAAATGTTACTTTTATAAAACAAGGCCAAACTTCTCAGAATGTTAAAAAAGGTGAACCCAAGCTCAATGTCTCTCAAATAACACATAATCAGTACAATCAACAGTTGAAACCAAACTGCCAAACCAAATATGTTTGTCCTTCTGCCAGAGACCAAAGACAAAAACCTAAACCTAGTAATGACTTGACTAATGTACCCAATAGATCCAAGCCAATTTTCAAAGACTTTAATAAGAAAGTCAAGTCCTATACCCATCTGTACTATTCCTACTGCGATATTTTTAGACATACTCTAGATGAATGTTTCCAGAAAAGGACATACACTCCTACTTACCAGAACTTTAATTATTCTAGGAAATCCAGAAATACTTATATACTTCCTAGACAGGCCACAAACAACTCTAACTCTAAAAAGAAAAAGGGAGGGTCCAAGACTAAGAAGAAATCATTTAGAAAGACCCCTCAAATCTTTTCAAAGTCAAAAGGCAACAAAATTTTTAAAACTAAGCCTATTTGGATTAGAAAAGATGATTTACTACCCCAGCTCAAGTGCAACATTGTAATTTTTGCTTTAAAGGCACAAAGCACTTCAACTGGATGGTATTTAGACTCCGGATGTTCTAAACATATGACCGGGGATGAAACAAAATTGAAAAATAATACAAAATTCCTTGGAGGTAGTGTCATGTTTGGAGATGGTGTTTGATCTCAGATCATAGGTAAGGGAACATTGAGTGAGAAAGGGCTTCCTGAACTAAATGATGTTTTATTATTTAAAGGCCTTAAAGCCAATCTCTTAAGTATATCACAATTTTATGACTCCAATCACTCAGTTACCTTTTCTAAAAATGATTACAAAATTATAGATGAAAAGGGAAATTGTATTTTGACAGGAAACAGAACCATGAAAAACTATTACACAGTAATTCCTAATTCTTAATCTTGCAATATTTCCAGATTAGAGGATTCTGATCTTTGGCACAATAGATTGGGACACACAAATTATGATAACCATAGAAGATTGAGTTCCCAAGAGATAGTTAGAGGCTTACCAAAAATTAAAAATTCTTTTAATCATGTATGTGGACCTTGTCAAGAAGGAAAAATAAGTAAATCCCCACACAAGAAGGTTAAAAGTATCCTTACCACTAAGCCCCTAGAACTTATCCACATGGAGCTCATGGGTCCCTCTAGAACTGTTAGTTTCTGTGGAAACTCTTACATCCTAGTTATAGTGGACGACTATACGAGATATACATGGGTAGTTTTTATGAAGCATAAATCATAAACCTTCAATGAATTCTTAAGAATCCTTAAGAATCCTCTTGAAAATTGAGAATGAGAAGTATACCCAAGTATGTCGAATTAGGAGCGATAGAGGTGGAGAGTTTAAGGACTCTAGAATTTCCGAGTATTATGTAGTTAATGGCTATAAGCATGAGTTTAGCGCTCCCAAAACCCCGCAATAAAATGATATAGCTGAACGTACGAATAGGACTTTAGAAGAAATGGCTAAGGTTATGTTACATGCTAAGAATCTCCCTAGATACTTTCGGGTAGAAGCTGTCTAAACCGCGTGTCACATTATTAATCGTATCTACCTCAGAAAAAATTCCAAGGAAACATCTTATGAGTTATGGTTCCACAAAAAGCCTAATCTGAAATATTTTAAAACCTTCGATAGTATCCTCTATATCTGCAAAGACATAGAGCATCTTTCAAAATTTGATACCCGAGGAGAAAAGGGAATTTTTCTTGGCTATTACCAAAATAGTAGGGCTTTGCATGTTTTTAACTACAGAACCAAAACTATCATGGAATCAATTAATGTAATTGTAGATGACACAAGTGTTAGGAGTAGTGACAGTGAACCAGTAACATTTGATGAGGATGAACCTGTTTTATCCCCTGATCCTCAAGATGATACAAATTCACTGCCGCCTGAGAATCCTTCTACACCCACCTGGGTTTCTAAAGATCATCCCATTGAAACCAATGTCGGTAATCCTTTGGAACGAGTTCGAACTAGATCCCAAACTTCGTCAAGTGGCACAATATTCTTGTTTTGTTTCTCTTGATGAACCTAAAAATGTTAATGATGCCCTTAATGACTCTTTTTGGATAAATGCTATGCAAGAAGAGCTAATCCAATTTAAGAGTCACGATGTTTGGAATCTAGTTCCTAGACCTAAAGATTCGAAGGTTATTGACACAAGATGGATTTTTAAAAACAAAACTGATGAAAATGGGGAGGTCATTAGAAATAAAGCTAGGTTGGTTGCCCAAGGTTACTCTTAGATTGAGGGAATTGATTTTGACGAAACCTTTGCACCCGTTACTCGTCTAGAATCAGTTCGTCTCCTTCTAGCAATTTTGTGTCATATGCAGTTCAAATCATTCCAAATGGATGTTAAATCCTCTTTTTTAAATGGAATTTTGTCTGAAGAAGTTTACGTAGAACAACCCAAAGGATTTGTTGATCCTATACACCTTGACCACGTCTTTAACCTTAATAAAGCGTAATACGGTTTGAAATAAGATCCTAAAGCTTGGTATGAGAGATTGTCAACCTTCTTAGTGTCTCACAATTTTTTTCGCAGCGGAAACGATCAAACTTTGTTTGTTAGAAAGAAAAATCAACATGTCTTAATCGCGCAGTAATATGTGGACGATATTATTTTCGGGTCCACTTGTCCTAAACAAGTAGAGAATTTTTCTGATATCATACATACCGAATTTTAGATGTCTCTAATGGGTGAACTACAATATTTTTTGGGTTTACAAGTTAAACAATGCAATGAGGGTCTTTTTATTTCGCAATCCAAGTATGCTGCAGACTTAGTTAAAAAATTCGGCTTAGAAAATGCTAAACCTTCCAGAACCCCCATGAGTACTTCAACCAAACTATCTAAGGATGATAATGGGAAAAATATAGATCCCACTCTTTATAGAAGTATGATAGGGAGTTTGTTGTATCTTACCGCGTCTCGACCTGATATATCCTTTGCCGTGTGTATATGTGCTAGATATCAAAGTAACCCTAAAGAGTCTCACCTAATAAGTGTAAAAAGGATTATTAAATATATTAAGGGTACTCTAAAATTTGGTAGTTGGTACACAAATGATACGACTAGTTCTATTGTTAGATACACTGATGCCGATTGGGCCGGTTGTTCTTATGACAGTAAGAGCACTTCTGGTGCTTGCTACTACGTAGGCAATAATCTTGTTGGTTGGTCGTGTAAGAAACATAATTGCATTTCATTATCTAGTGCTAAATCTGAATATATAGCTGTTGGTAGTTGTTGTGCTCAATTACTATGGATTAGAGAAATTCTTTGTGATTATGGACTCACAGAAAAATAATTAACCATGTTTTGTGATAATCAAAGTGCTATTAATATTTTCAAAAATTCTGTTTTGCACTCACGAACTAAGCATATGATTAAACATCATATTCTTTGTGATTATGGACTCACAGAAAAATAATTAACCATGTTTTGTGATAATCAAAGTGCTATTAATATTTTCAAAAATTCTGTTTTGCACTCACGAACTAAGCATATGATTAAACATCATTTTATCCGTGACCTTGTCGAATCCAAAAAACTCATTATTGAATATCTGAACACTCAAAAACAACTCGTAGATCTCTTTACAAAATCATTAGATAACATTTATTTTGAGTATTTGCGTTCAACTATAGGCATGATAACTCGCAATTAATATAGATGCTTTTATGATTTATATCCCTTGTATATTTGAGAAAATTTGGGGGAGAAGATCTTGAGTATTGCTTATCGTCTTTACCATCTATTCCTATTCTAACTCAACTAATATGACAAATTTAGTGTTTATCTTGTTACAGGATTTACAGACCCGTTGTACATCTTGTTTATACGTCGTAGGGCATTGCTCTGTATGTAGTTGAGTAATGTATTTTTTTTCCTTATTTTCGGTTCTAGGATGGGAAAGGGTAGATAGAGTTTTTGTATAGGACACATAGGATTTCTTTTTATTTTTGACCCAAGAGTACAGAAAACTCAAGGGAATTTTGTCTCTAATATTCAAAGGGGGAGATTGATAACACTATATATATTGACTCACTTGAGTCTTCATATATAGGAGTTCCATCTAGTTTGGATAACTAGACAAAATAGGTTAGTATAGTTTGAGAACTACATCTCCTCAAACGTATATGCTACATGAAGAAATTCAGTCCAAGAGAACCTTCAAAGGAAGTAAATTCTAACCCTAAAACCACAAATAGAACACTTGCATTTCATCCTACATATTACCTATGTGTTTTAATGGTTTATCAACACTTGAAATCTTTTTAAAATCAATTTAATTCCAAACAAATCATTTTATATAATTTTAAACAAATTTTAAATGATTTTTGAATTAATTAAAATTTGGTTTTAAAAGTGATGTGGGTATAAAAGGAATTTTAGAAATTTATTTTATACACTGATTGTTTGCGTGGGTAGAATCTGAAAGCGCTAAAGACTTTGAGGTATGCTTTGTAATTATTTTCATATGCGCGTCTCAGCCTTCATCCCGTGCGTACACGTGTTGGTTTCATAACGGTTAGATTTGTGTTTTCTGCTACTCGCATAAGGCGTTTTCAATCTTAGCCCTTGGATCGTTTTAATCAACGTACTATATGTAATCTTTTTCAATCCTTGTGATCCCAAGCCTATCCAATCAGTGACCTTATAACCCACCGCATGCGTTAAACCGTTGGATCAAAGTCAATCCATTTAGACTTGATCTCAGCTGTAGGATTGATGCTGATGTTCTAGATCCTTCAACACCTAGTATAAAAAGGGATTTATTCTCAGCATTTTAAAAACCTTTTGTCATTTCGTTATTTCTGAGAGAGAGAGAGAAAGAGAGAGAGAGAAAGGGAGAGAGAGAGGGAGAGGAAAAAAAAGGGAGAAGAGAGGGAAAGGAAAGAGAGAGAGATTAGCAGAAGAAAACCCTAAGTTTTCTTCGTCGTGCAAACCCTCCTCCAAAAATCAAAACACCACACCTAAACAGTTTCAAACCCAAGAAAATCGAACTTGTGAGAGTTAGATCCTCCTAGGGTTTCTGAGTTGTTAGTTGTGTGTTTTACTTTTTGAAGACCTCTTCAAAAATGTTGATTCTCTCAGAACTCATCTCTAAGGTAGATTTAAGTTTCATTGTTGAAACTGAGTCTTTTTAAAAGAGATCATCTCATGCATATTTTTTGTTTCACTTTTTAGATCTGATTTCTTAGATCTAATTTGTTTTAACTAGTTTTTGAAATAAAAACTTTTAGTTTCAAAAATAATTTTCAGATCTAGTGAGTTATGTGTTTCCAATTTTTTATTTCATACTTTATGAAATACTGGTGTACAAAAATAAAAGGAAGACAAACGAACTCGTGCTAAAGTTTTAAAGCATTCAGATCTAAAAAATAAGTTTTAGATCAAAACTTGTTGAACCAGTCCTTGCATGTTAAGTCTGAATCTGATTTGTTAAATTAGACTTCTAGTCTAGTTTAGATCTGCAATTGGAGGTTTACAATTTCAAAAATATTTTAAAACCCAGAAATTGTATAAGACCTTGAACTGTCTTCCGAGCAAGGTATCCTTGAGATATGTGGTTATATAAAAGATCAATAAGTCTTTGCTTGAGAAATCAAGATTCAAAAATACTTTTCATATAAGAACTGTTGTAATTTGTTAGGAAAGTTTGTATAAATCTTGAGAGGGTGAGTTGCGTGTTTGCATGTAGTAACACATCACAAACACTATCTCACATGAACACTTAGACACTGTGGTTCTATTTGAGAATCTTGTATTTGAAAGAGTTTCTAGAATCTTAATTCAAAGAGAAGGAGATCAAGGAAAAGATAAATAAGCAGCAAGAAAGGATCAAGTTCCAAGTCAGAATACCTTTGGAGTGGAGAATCTCATGTAGGTATATTCTGAACTTAGGTTAGGATCTTTGTGATTTGCTTAAGTGTTGTAACTTGATTTTTATTCTAGTGCATTTTTGTTTTGTGCCGTAGAGGGCACCGTGGATGTTTCCCTTATTTAAGGATTTTACCACGTTAAAAATTCCTATGTCTATTTCTGTTAATGTTCTTAATTGTTATTGTGATTGGGACTGAATGGTAACGATAATCGATGTTTATCAAAAATTAAACTGAAGGCAATCAACTATTGAATTTAATCCATACATTCAGAAAAAGCTTTTACAACACAACTTGTGTTTTTTGAAAAGAGTTTTTCCCAAAAAGTTTTTTCTGAGTTTACTCAACTTATAACTATTTGTTATTAATATAGTAAACAAAAGGCTTTTAGTATTAAGATTGTTTTTCATATAGGCACACTAACCATCACTACCTTGACTTTTGAAAAGGTAATGTAAACATCGCCATTTTACTTAAATTCTAATGGATCGAGGCTTAACAAGTTAAAATTGAGGCTCTAACTACACTCAACCCCTATATGAATAATCAGATAAACCCTATCGTCCCAAGGAAATTCCATCTTGAGAAATGGTGCTAGGTTGGGGCCATTCCATAATGGCCATGATCTTATTGTCATCAACCTGAACCCTTTCGCTAGAGATAACATATATAAGAAATTAATGGAGAGTACTATAGAAGATAGATTTTTAAGTGAAAATATAAGCATTGTGATCAAAGTACTTTAAAATCTGGGACAAATGCTAATACTGGATAAGGTTATAATAGTTAAGTCATAACTTGTCTAAGACTAGATAGTGCACTAGATAAACCAAAATGTATAACGGTCCACTCATATAGTCCACCCTTGGCTTTCGTCTATGGGGAACAACCTAGTTTGATGGTAACCACTCTTCAAGTCAAGTTCGAAAAAGACTCTGGAACCATGCAATTGATCTAGCATATCTTCGAAGAGAGGAATAGGAAACCTATACTTGACAATAATTTTATTGATGGCTCTACTGTCAACACATATAACAGTTGTCATCCTTTTTGGTAGTAAGGAGGAAGAGGACATCGCAAGGGGATATGATCTCCCATAGCAACCATTGTTACACAACTCAGATACTTGATGATGTAAATCTGCATGCTAGACAAGTTACATACGATAGTGGGGCTAGTTAGGTAGAGGGGCTCCCACTACCAAATAAATCCTATATTGGATGTCTTGGAGTGGAATTGTCTATTGGGAGGATGGTAGAAGTACTATTAGGCATCTAGATTTGGTTGGATTGCCGAGGGTATAGTGAATGTGGGGACTAAAAGAGTGTTATCCAAAGCATAGAAGACTCCCAAGCTCTGGACCTCTATAATAAGGTAGTACTGGAAATAACTCGGGCCAATGGGCTAACTAGATTGAGGATTCTCAAGGGGTGGAGTTAGGTTTTCCCAAGTGAGTAAAGGTATAGGTGTTAATCTGTCCATCATGGAGGTTGAAGTGATCATACTACCACGAGTACCCTAATAGGAGGTGGAAAATGCTAACAGAGATAACTACGCACAAGACATTATTTGAATACGTCCCAATAGAAAAAAGGGTATGGGGCACTAGTGGTTTGGGCCTAAAGAATATCTAGTGCCAAGCCAGTCAATGAGGCACAATGTCTTTAGCAGTGTATTTTCCAACCTTACTACCCACTTTTTTATAAAAAATCTCTCTATTTTTACTCGCTTGCCTTGCACATAACATCATCTTTGTTTTGTTTTTTGCTTATGTTACTCAAAGTCATACCATAATCACATATGGGTAGTATACATTGAAAATTTGAGTAGCATTTACTATCGGTCTTCATGTTTAAACCTTGATTGAATTAGGTTTTCATGTGTTGTCTCTAGTGGAATTATTATTATAGATTATAGTTGGGTTTCTTAATATTTGCTTCTAGTAAAACATATCGATCGACTAAAAAGCTGATTTTGGTTTGTCAAAACTCAAAGGTGATCAAATAATAAATTAAACTAATGTGAACACATTCAAGCGAATCGTGAGTAAAAATAGAAATAAGATGAAATCTTTATCATTTATGGATAAATAGAGAACCTCTTACATAATGAGGCAACGTCTTAGTAAAGTATAAGATTGAGCTCCAAGACAAAACCCTGAAGAAGCCAAAAAGTTAAAAAAGGAAAAAATGACCTAGCAGCGAATATTCTTTACATCATCACGAAAAAATAGCAACAAAACTAAATAAGTAGTACTAATAGTGATACACCAGAAGAGGGGAATATTTTCAAAAGTAATTACCATCCAACCCCTTGTATTCACATCATCCCCCTCCTTTAAACAATTCGACCACAAACTCAAAATCCATAGCATAGATGAGGATGCAAAATGAACTTTTTTTGAAAAAATTAGGTCGACTTAATTTTTGGAGTAAAATAATTTTCTTTGGGGCGTTCTGGTCCCAAAATTAAATTCAAACCTTTATTGAACATGTGCGCTAACTATGTAAATTCCTAGCCCAAGGGAGTTGATATCCAAGTGAAATGGAAGAAGAAATTGAGCCACTTTAATATTTGACCATTAAAACCCAATAAAACCACCTAACGCAAATGAGCTACAACTTTAATTTTGACCAGATCAATTTTGGATTGCTCCAAATTTATTAATAAAACCCAAAACCATTATTTATGGAAGGAGGCCAATATTTCCTTTATAATAAAACCCAAAACCATTATTTATAGGAGGAAAACATTTAATTAATAATAAAATCTATTGCTTTAGTTAAAATGGATGTATAGATTTTAAGGGAGATAAATAGTGCTCATATAGATTTCTCGAGTCCAACAAGTATATTCAAATAAGGCTTTTTAACTCATTTGGTGCCATGGCCCAACCCAACACTTTGTAAGCCCAAAAGTAATCATTGATCCTAAATAAATCATCAACATATGACAATATCCCTAACAAGCTCCATAACCTTTCTAAATACATTTCCATATATGGTCAGGATATCTACAAACCACCCACTAAAAATCCTAGCTGCCCATGGTGGACTGTGAGACCCCATACACGCTTAACATCATCGACAAACTTTTTTGGAGTCACAACCTGTCCGTTAAACTTCTCTTTCCATTTATTTTATGTTTCTTTTCACTTCTATAGATCCCACCGCATCATGAATCAAATGTTTGATGGCCCATGATAGCTATATCTTAAACTCTATCATAGCGCTGCTCAATCAAGGGTTTCAACTTTCAAGGTCTTCTCAAGAATTGTAACTTGATGGAGATTAGACTTATGGATTGAAAGACTAGAGGTGAGGGCCTTATGGGTGCTATTGTGGGGTGGGATGTCTCTAATGAGCCTCGTCAAAAGCTGCCAAATATAACAACAATGCTGAACAAAGAAGGGCAGAATTTTTGTTTATGGTGGGATTGAGTTTTGGCTGGAGTATGATAGTTAGGAGCATAAGAGTGGTGCAATGAAAGGTAGGTGGGTCATGTTTGTGACACCCCGATTCTGAATTTCAATGCAGAAAACCTTTTTCCACTTTGATTTCATTTAAGAAAATTCTCTTTTGTAATAAAAACTTGCTTTTACCTTTTTACCTTTTGAAATAAAAACTTGCTTTAATTTCATTTAAGAAAATCCTCTTTTGAAATAAAAACTTTCTTTGATTTCACTTAAGAAAATCCTCTTATGATTTCATTTAATAAAATGATGTCCATTTTATGAAATTCATATGAATAATTAAAATAATAGAGTTTCATGGAATAAATAATAAATATGATAAAATCCATACCACCCTGTATTATTACAATCCAAATTTAAAGTACTTGCATTAAAGTTCAAAGGATAAAAATAATAATTTTAAATGAATTACACAATTTAAAACAAATAGTGATAGATCTCTAATTGCGTGAACATTTCTCATTTCCTTTCTCATTATCCTTGTCGTTTCCTCTACCTGAAGTATTCGGAGGAGGGGGTGGCAAATGGTGGGGTATAAGTGTGCTCCCAATAGCAGAATTACTGGTCGAGTATATATCGCATGAAGAGATATCTATGCATAGTGTATTTTAGAAATTAGAAAATCATCCTTCATTTGATTAAGTATTCTCATGAAAGATGTATTGTAACCATTCAATGTGAGTTATAGCCATACAAACCGGGCGAAGATCCCACTCATACTTAATCTTTATTTTAATACAATCCATATCCCGTTAATTGAACCATTAACATATGTCCATATTTTTTAAGTTGTCATATCATGTTGCCTTTACATTAATGAACATCATGCTCAAAGTCATCTTTTCACTTGCTTAATTGGGGTACCAATCCCATTTATGCTTACGACCTTACACCGACTTCCATAATGACACAATATGCTCCTGATCAGTGGTTTGGGGCTAAGCATTAAGTCACATCTTAGGAATTCGGGCCCCCCTTAAATTTCTATGTTACCTTTGAGTATCTTTTACTTATTACGTCATTATAACGCGTTTTCTTTTTTTCTTTCTTTATTATCCTCTTTTAAGTCTTTTTCCCCTTTAGTTCCTTCTTACTGGACGATGAGGCCAAATAGTTGGGATGAGACCAGTCCCAACACTCAATTTTGAAGTTTCATCTTGATTAAAAATTTGTTTTCATTTTATCTTTAACTCGGTATTTCATCTTTGAAAATAAATTTATTTATCATTTCTTATGAAACTTAACCATTGAGTTCAAATACCCATTTATACACTTTAATGTGTTTTTCACTATTCATGCTTACATAAACTTGCATTCTATACATTTTTCAAAAATGCTACTTTTCATCTTTACTTTATAAAATATGAGTTTTCACCACATAAATCCAACTCTTTTAACTATAGTCTTTTATTTTGGAGAATTTATTCATAAGTCCTACTTTTACATAAAATGACACTTTTGTACTAAAATATTACTTTAATCATTTCAAAACTATATTTCCAACTTCTTAACTTTACACCTCATATCTTATTTTTCTATCATTTTATTTGTTGATGTTACACTATTTCACACTTTTCCCCCAAACACTTTACTAGTTTAACTTTTAGTCCATTATTTTATGTTTCTTAAGGACTTTCTTCACATAAGTTGTATCATTTTATGTGACTAATATTATGAAATTATCAAGTTCACCATTCATTTTCAAAAGCTCATTTTAATACACTTTCAACGTAATTAACCCATTTATCCCAACTACACGTGTTTATGTTCATGAAATTGAGGTAATAAATACATCATAACATTTCTTTTGTAATTTCAGTATAACATTTTATCATGAAATCAACAAGTTTATCATGGTTTATGTAAGATATATTAGCTTAAACATTCGGAAATTTATCCCACTTTTAAGTTTAATTTTCATCCATTTTTATCACATATTTTCCAAAATAATATCATACATAGTGACAATAGACATAAATACGCATTTGAAGCGTACACATATACATATATGTAGCATTCTTTGAATTTAACTTTAAAATAATGTAAAACACCTAACTCTTGAAGATAATAATTCCTTTGATGAAGATATAGAAAAGAAAACACAATAAATTCCTTGATCTTTGCAAGCTTTCTTATTTTAACTAACACATTCAACACCCTCTTTAACCCTTGATAATGGAAGGCTGGAATGTGGTCTTGGCCCCTTGAAGTATATATCTAATATGAGGACTTTAATATACTAAAATGGCGGTGGAAGAAGACTCAAATGCTCTTGCTTTGGGTCTAAATTATTCTGAGCCGAATTGAGACAATGAATGGTAATGTCTTCCAAAGCCTCTCATCCTCTTCCTTTTCCCATTCAATCTTATCCAAATAAAGTTCATTTCCCTTTAATTATTTATTTCTTCAAATTTGAGATGATCCCTTATTTGTAACACTTAGGTAATTTATTGTTCCTCAATCGGGTTTAGCTTAGGTTGATTATTCGTGAAGTTCTCTTAATTTGGGTTGTTTTTGTAGATTTAGGGTTTGGTTGTTATTAATGTGTTCTATTTGATTCTTGACAATAAATGTTAGGGATGAGACTTTTATTTTTAAATACCTAAATTATAGTTGTTTGTGGTTAAAATTTTCTTTTGATTTAAATACCCTTTGATCTTTGAATAAAAGAACTTTTGACTCTTTCTTCAAGGTTGCGGAAAGAAGGATGTATGGTATAATTATAATCCATTATATTCTATATAAGTGATTTTATAATTACTTCTTATTTATGGGATGTTAGTTTCATTTGATGTGTTAGTTTTAATTATATGTTTATGTTGTAGTTAGTAAGGGTGGACAAAAGCCAGCGATCCTCCAGACCCAGTTAGTTTTCCCGAAAAAAATAGCGGGCTTGGACAAATAAAAAAGGCTACTGAAAGGTCTTGGGAAAAAAATTATGCCCGACATTTTTTTTGCCAGACTTGGGTACAATTGTCATAGCCCGACCAGTCCCATAACCCAAAATATTATACATATCTTTATGTTTTGCATGTGACTTTTTGTTGTTTGCAAGAATATTTAAGTAGGCATGTTTTGTAATTTAGGAATTTTGAGACTATTTTGATACTCTATTTGGATGTGTTTGTAGCTATAATAAATTTGGAAGTTAAGATATTTTAATTATGTATTTATGTACTAATTTTTATCCCAATTAATTAAATAGTTATTTTAAATTAATAAATAAAAATAATGGATGGACTTGACGGAGGGGCTTTGAAATATCCAAGCTCGAATACAACGGGATTGGGATTGACTATGGAGGTTAGGATAACCTAAGATTTCATAGGCCCAGCCCGAACCCATATGCTCCAAGCCCCTGGCCACAGTTAGTAGTTAGTTTGCATTCTTATGTTCAATATAATTGTTCAACTTTTTAGAATGTCCCTAACCTAAATAGATCTTTAGCCTCAAACCCTTATTAAGAAGGCACCTCAAATTTTACCGAAGAAATATGATTGGGGAAGGATAATTGCAGCTAATCTGTCATCGTCTTCATCTCTTTCATCTCAGTTAAAACCATGGCAATTTACTTGTTGGAAAGATAATTTAAAGGATCTATTAACATGCATAAACATCTGAATTATAAAAAAATTAAGTGGCTTACGGTGTACTAAATAAGCACACAATAGTTTAAGATGTTCTTGTAGGTTTAACCGTATGAAGAAGATGATGGATTTCCCAAGAACTTTTAATCTTTAACCCAAAGAACACCTCACAATCTTCCAACGGTATGATATATGAGATCTTTAAAGAAAATGATGGGCTCGAGAATACCCTTGTAAGGACAAAATTTCCAATTGAGTTAATTTGTATCTAATTGACTTAATTCTGGATGAAACTTGTTTGAGTCATATATAGATTTTTTATATTATCACGATACCCACATAGTCTATGACTTGTTTGTTGAAGACGTAATGACCAACCTCAAAAGATATATCATGCCGTGTTTATTGGTCCACGTTTCACGTCTTCATATCATATTGCTGTAATACCCCATATTTTTATAGCTTGTAAATTATGGGATTTATTAAATTTAATTGAGATAAATTAATTTAATTTTAATCCGGAATGTTGCTTTAAATATTTACTAGCGTGACGAGAGTTAGTAATTATTGGAAATTTGTTATCTGTTGAATATTACTGGATGAGTATAGTAATATATGAGATTTATTGTTATAATATTGTCACGTGTGAATAAAATGACAATTGTGGAAATTTAAGTCGGGCGCGCCTGTGTCGTGTCGGGACTAAATGTGAATTAATAAAAGTGAATATTTTATAAGTTGTTCGGATGGTCGTTTTGAGTGCGCCAACGCGTCCGGAAGGGTCGAGATAGTCAGAAAAGTGTACCCGGGGGTTTAGTTTGGGTCTCGGGGGGAGGGCGTTTTGAACATTTGGCAATTATGGGTAATTAAACCTACGAAAATTAAAAGGGTTATATAAGATATCTAGGTTGTCTTCTAGGGTTAGAACAACCAAAGATAAATGACGGCCATTGGAGAGGAAGAGGAGAAGCTCTCCAAGGAGTTCTAGGCCAAGAACACCTCTGATTGCACCGCCGTCACCACCAACGCGTAGATCGCGAGACGGGGAACGAAACCACACCAATTTCGGCACCAAACCAGATTTTTAAAAATTCCAGGCAAGTGTTTATCTTGCTTATTTCGTTGATGCATCTTTCATATTGGTTTAGGAATGATTAGGATGAATTGTATGGAAGAAAAACCCAATTTGAGATAGGAAATTGCATGTAGTGATGACTTAAATGATATTTTGGAAACCCTTTGTCATGTAAAGGATTAAGAGTTTGATTAAGAAAAGAGTTCCAATTAGATACAAACACTAAAAATTTTATTTCGGATGATCGGACCATTGGAATCGCTTGAAATTTTAGTATGTTGTAGCGAACGGCGAGACATGACTGCTGACAAAAATTCAGCTTGATCGAACGGTCGGATTTCTAAAAATATTATTTTTACTAGAGAGTTTTATGTTTTGGGGACTCCTAGAGAGTTTTATGTTTTGAGGACTCTTAGAGAGTTTTATATTTTGAGGACTCTTAAAGAGTTTTATATTTTGAGGACTCTTAGAGAGTTTTATATTTTGAGGACTCTTCTAAATAATAATAAAAAAATTTAATTAAAACTCCATTTTAATTCCGATTTCGAAACCATTTGAAATTCTCATCTTTGAAAATAAAATTCAAAATCCTTTAATGTAGGTGAAATCTATATTTTTGGGATATCTTACATGAGGGACAATGTAAGTATATGTTAAAGAGAGAGAGACACGTAAGAGAGTTACTTTGGGACAAATGTGTATACCTACTGAATTTTATACTTGGGAGGATAGAATCCGTGAGCGTGATGTAGTAAGTGGAAAAGTTCCTCAAATTAAAATAAGATGTGAATGGTTATACGTGATAACTAAATAATGAAAAATAAATACAAATTTCGTAATTATGGGAATTGAGAATTTACCCATTATTGAAATGGTAATGTTAGTATAGTTATATGATTGTGTATGCATATACTATCTATGTGTGAAAATCATGCCCACGCTACTTGCTATCCCTGAGGTTTCCGCGCTGGGACAGTCTTATCTCGATGGGACCTTTATGGGGGATATTGACTTGTACCCTAGAAGATAGATATCCTTAGTACAGTCTATCGGAATGATAGTTCAGACGGTCCTAAGAGATGCGGGTATGTGCTTTCCTCTTAGAGACTTGGAATCTATGCTTCGCCTCATTTTGTTTGTGTATAGGTATCCTTGGTACAGGCTATCGCAGTGATAGTTCAGACGGTCCTGAGAGACTTGGAATCTATACTTTGTCTCAATATTGTTTGAGCATGTGTTGATACAGTTCGAGAGTGATTCCGAATCTGTATTCCCTTAGTACGAGTGATACGGGGATTGGATAGTAGAGTATGCCCGCACCATAGTTATTATTTGGGGTGCTGTTGTGATATATATATATATTTATGAGTAGTTAATATATATATAAAATTCTGAAATCTGGGACTGCCTACTGTGATGAGATATGTAGGACATGGTTGATGACTCAAATTGTAAATACTTGTTTTGAGAAAGTATAATATGACACTGGAAAACTTTATTGATTTATAAAGTTAAAAATGAGAACCTTGGGTTGCTAATTGAAACATCCTTTTTAAACAATTGAATCGCTAAATTTTGAATCTTACGAGTAAGCTAAGATAAGTTAAATCCTTGGGAAGATTAGTGCGATAAATGATAAGACAAACCGTTGGGAAGGTTAGTGCGATAGGTGTGCACATTAGAAGAGAGGTGAGAATTTCTCAAGAGAGTGTCGCACTAATATGTTGTTGCATTGGCCTGTATCAATTTAAATACTTGCTAAACGTATTTTAAATCAAACACACTATCGGGATCTGACCCGTTTCTTTTTCTCTCTCTCTCTTGTATATATATATGTATGTATTACAGGTGCCCAGCCACAGAGGCGTCTTCCTTAGGATCTCTTGGAAGGAAAGCGCTGCAACTTCGGTGGGAGTTGCAGGTCTCTTGATTAGATGACTTCGTTCATTAGGATCCACTCTTAGTACTTTCATCTAGTTGGGCATGTGTAGCACTTTCCATTATTTCGTTGTTATTGGACATTTGTATTTCAGTTATTTCCAGTATTGTTTCTATAGGATTTATTCAGTTTGGATGGGTGACTTTAGATTTCATATGTTGACATTCGATTGACGAATGTATTAAATTAATTGGATTATGTTGCAGAATTTAATGTGGTGTTATTCTTACTTATTGAATGTTGTTAATAAAATAAATGATTTTTCTTTAAATAAAGTTATGTATAAAAAATAGTTTTGACACTTAGCTTAATTATTTAGGGTGTTAAATTGGAAAATTTATTTTTATCGACAGTGATGCTGAGAATGAACCAACTGTTTACCTTGATTTAATTTAATAAAGGAGTGATCGCCCGGTATTTAATTAGGCGGGGTGTCACAATTGCATTCCAAAATACTTCAGGTATGAACGCATAATGTTTATGGGACTCAAAAAAAGTTTTAGGGATGTTATTTTGTTTATAAATGATTTTAAAATATTAAAAATGATTTTAAAAGATTTTAACTTCTTTTTATTTGAGATAAACACTGTTTTGAGTCGTTTGGATTTTTTCCTCTTGCTTCGAAGGATCAAATGAAATCATCAGTCATTCTAATGACATCTCAGTGTTGTTCAAACGATAAGGCCAAGTCGTTCTAACGACATGGCCAATCCGTTCAAACAACATAGGGATATCGTTCGAATGAGCTGCCAACTTGATTTTTTTATTTAAGGCATTCTTTCTCAGAAATACAAGGTGTGTGGAATCAAAATACAATTTAGAATAGTTATGTTTTTTTGCATTTGTTTTCTAAGGATTTCAAAGGTAAAACCATCCTTATAGTTTTCAAGATTCGAGCTTTCATACACATATGCTATAGAGATCTTGTTTTCACTATTGGTTTGTTCATCCATATTGATCAAGTTGTATCGTTGGAGTTTTGCAATGAAGAAATGGTGGAAGACTTGTTTCGAATCGTAGACAGTTGCCAAAGCTGGATCGGTGGACATTGAGGTACACGTGAACTCGTGTGCCACGGACAAGTTTCATGGAAGGATTTTTATGTGGGTGATCGAGGTGAAAATCGAGCATCCGTGTAAATACGCTAATAGTTGTTATCGGCTTCCAACCGCAATACAAAAACCTAAACTTCAACTACACTCTTATGGAGTATAGCGGCGAGTCTAGGTATCGAATCCACAGGGAAAAAGGACGATCTCGTTTTGATGACATAAGGTTGGTTAATTAATCCTAAAGTTGACTTTAAAAAGGTAAGAAAAGATGATTATGTGATTAAGGGATTAAATCTACTAACTAAATGAAAACTAGATTAAACTACTAAATTAACTACGTGAGCAAAATTAACTAACTAAAAATGAATTAATATGACTAAGGAAAAATAGGTTAGGAATTCAATCCCCCAAACCCTAGTGTGTTGCCCAGTACAAAACTAGTCGTAAATTAATTAATTGATCAAACCCGGTCTTTAGTAATCCCAAGTATTACACATATGAGGGATCGTACCCCGCACAATATGTAAGCAAAGGACGAGTAAAGCAGTGTCGTATTAGATACATGCGCGTTGCACTCTTAAGCATCCCGGTTACCTAGGGAAAACGAGATCAAAAATTATACAAAGGTTGTGATCACCATACAACACGATCTAATCAATTATTAAATTTAGAGAACTAATTTTATGCCCATGCAAACCACATCGGGTTGGGTTCATGCATCCCAACCCTTAAAAATCTAGCCTAACATGGTGAAATTAGTGAAAACTACGTCATCTACGTTGCATGAACTCATAATTGCTTGGAAAGAGATATTAAACATGAGAAATAATAATAAAAGTGCTGGAAATAAAAGTTACCAAGATTGAAGAATAAGAACATGCAAGAAGAAATAAAAGGATGAAGAAAAACTGGAAGATCACTTGAATTAAAAGTGCAAAAAATGTACACTCTTCTCCTAGATGTTCCTACTTATTATAGAGCTTTTACATTAATGAATTCTGAATAAAAAAGAGTCCTAATGACTAAATATATAGGCTAGAGGTCGTTTAGAAGAGGCCCCAAAATATAGAATTCTTTTGGCTAAAAGATAAGGACAAAATAAAATTCTCGTATCTGGCAATTTGTCACATTTAGAAAGCGTGACTAATTTTGTAACGGACTTTGAGCATGACTAAATAGGTTGTCCGGATCCTTTTATTTGAATAGGTCCGGATCGCCCTTGAAATTCCGGCATAACTTTTTTTCTTGACTTCTCTCATCTTCAAATGACTATAACTTCTTCACCGTAGCTCCGATTCAGGTGCCAGTTTTTCCAGTGTTCTTGTAACTAAAACCTCTATAACTTTCTAGTTGGCCGCACCTCCGGAATATGGCTATAAAATTACGAAAAGGCCCTTTAACTCCCCATTTTTTGCTTTCTTTCACTGTTTTGCGTTCTTTTTTCCATCTTTCTTGCATGAAATACCTGTAAAACACATAAGAGATACACAAAACATGAAATACTTTCCAAAAAGGGTTAGTATCATAAATATGAGACAAATCCAAGCTATTTACACCGCACGGAATCGTAAAAATACTGAAATTAAGGGGATAAATGTGAATAATTTATGCTTAATCAAACCCCCCTAACTTAGAACTTTGCGCATCTCGAGCAATGTAAAAGCATAAAAGTATGAGTTAAGCACCCTTCAAAAAATTTATTGGGATAGAATACCTTTTTCGCGGGGAAGTGATTGCATTTAGCGTATGCAACAAGCCTTTAAACCCCTAGGTTACCCTAGTAGGACGAGTGGTGTCTCGTGACGATTTGTAGTGAATATACCCACAAAATTCGTTATTGACTCAAAGAAAAATCAAAATACTTAAAAATTATACAATTTAAACTCCCCAAAAATGATCACCATAAATTCATATTCAAGAGTATCAAATCATAGTGTGTGTGCATACAAAGCCAAAAATTATACTGCAAATTTTCACCGATTGACCATTACGTTACTTTGTGAAAATTCGTTTTGATTTCAAAATCTCACAGGATGCACTCACAAATGAATCACTCAGAAATATGGCTTATTCTCTCGGTATGCGTGATAAAAAAGAGTAAATATAATGGACACAAGTTCACGCATACAATTGGAAAGATGGACTATTTAAGGTGAAAAGATCTCATCATCGGAGTACGGTTATAAGGAAACGGAAGCATCGCCTCTAGTTCATACCATTTAATATCTCATATTATCTCTCCATGTGGTAATTGATTTCGTAATTCGGACTCGGTTAAGACTTTTTTTGGGGGGTTATATGGTGTATTGGGTAAAATTGGAAAAGGCTAAGAATTTCGAAATTGGAAAATTTTGCTTACGATGTCCGTTAGTGCTTTTTCGGGCTCTTGCTCATTTTTCTGTTTTTTTTCCTTTTCTTATTTTTCTTTTTCTTGCTATTTTTGTTGAGCATTCTTTTATTTTTTTCTTGCCCCTTCTTATGCACTTTTTTGACTTTGTTTGATAAATATTCGATTTTCACAATTTCGGGCTAGTTGGATTTTTAGGGTTATCAAACGAAAAGGAAAAAATTTATTAGGCTCAAATTGGGTTGCAAAGGGATGAATTTTTCACGACTTTTTATGGCTAATCTTTTTGGGTGACAAACGAGGGCCTACTTCATTGTCCAAATGCGAGTTGTTTTACCATATGCGTCTCGAGATTAATTTAGTTTAGAGATATTTTAGCGCATTATTCAAGACAATATCTCACACATTTCCCATAACCGATCAAAATAATAAAATAGAGATCATCAACAACTTATTAAAACGCTGAAAAGAACTTTGAGTTAATCATAAACTCGAATTGATTTAAAAACTCGAAAAAAAATCGATAGGCTCGAAATCTCACCCGGTTGATTAATCGCCACACTTATTCGTTAAGTCGTCAATTTTCGATCAATTTCCATCTTTGGTCAAATTTGGCTTTGTGCATTTTATTTTTACAACTTGAGACAAAATATTTATGACATTTTTGAAGTTTTTAAATTCCAATTTTTATTTATTTTGGAAACAAATATATTTGGATTTTTCAATTTTTTTGGAAATTTTTGAAATTTTCTAAAAAAAAACACTTGGAAAGAACATGTGATCGAATCAATGAAACTAAACAATAAACACACCCTCTAACTTAAATTTTGCATTGTCCTCAATGCAAATCAAGAACACATTATAAAGAGAGGAAAAGAAAGATATTACCCAAATTGAGCGATCCCCGATGAGTGCGAGTCGATTGAATCTACAAAATATGTTAGAACCAAGCATAGCAAAAAGAACAAGCATAGAAAACATAATAACAAAAACTCTAAACTAAAGAAAAAAAGAAATAAGCTAACTATTGTACAACCTGCGATTTTAAATTCTAATAACTCATACACTAGAAGTCGAAAAATTTAAGGGTCCACCCAAAACACGATTTGACTTTGAGGGATAATCGGCGTACGCTCATTTTTATGTACACCTCCCAAAAAATAATAATTTCATTTAAAAAACGGAAGTCATGCGTAAGGCAAAAAAAAAATGGACCATCACCAATTAAATTTTTTAAAGGGATGATGGGTGAAAAATACAATTGGGATCCAAGAAAAATAGAATCCCCTCCCAAAGATTTTTCAAGTAGTATGGGAAGAGGGGCACACAAAAAGGAAGAATCTATCTTGGAAACCAATTCAAGTAAAGATTCCTCGTCTGTAAAAGTTTTAACTATTTCAAAAGTTATAACCAACTCATGGGAATCAAAATTCAAT
Organism: Sambucus nigra; assembly: GCA_949130495.1. Taxonomy (NCBI): domain Eukaryota; kingdom Viridiplantae; phylum Streptophyta; class Magnoliopsida; order Dipsacales; family Adoxaceae; genus Sambucus; species Sambucus nigra. The sequence continues at coordinate 16,564,198 of OX422214.1, forward strand.
TCATCTCCCAAATTTTTTTCAATTGGAATGGGAGGTAGTGCACGTGTAAGTGAATAACCCATAAGATGAAGCATCTCAAACAAACATTCTTGTTCAAGAATCGGGTCAATGACCTCAAGACTTTCATCCGATTCTTGTGATGGAGTTAACGGTTCGATAATAGTGGGGACACAAGGAAACGCAGGATCTTCAACGTTAATAGATGTTGAAATTTTTATAAGAGGTTGAGATTCAAAAGTACATGTATCACTCTCAATGATTTCGTCCTCAAATTTTTTAGGTGAAACGCAAGTCTTGACCTCCTCTAAGCTATCCAAATAAGAATTCATCTTCTTACAAGTTGCTTTGAGTTTCAAGAAAAGAGCTTCACGGATGGCCGCGACTTGGGTGAACTGAAGAAGGGTCTCTTCCAAAGTAGGATTCCTTGGTTCTAGCACCTCGGATTCCTCATTTGGTTGAAAACATTTTTCAACTTCAAAAATATCAAAAGAAAAATCCTCACTGGGTTCAAATAATGCATCTAACTCTTGCTCCCAATAACGATTTTTTTCTCGATATTCTTTTTCAAGTCTTTTTTCTTCAAGCCTTTCATTTTGATAAATTTTGATGGCCATAGCACTGGGCTTGTATTTATGAGACTCATTTTTAGTGATATTGATCCAATGTTCATAAGTCTTGAGCGCCTCCTCCTCACTATTATCATAACAATTAAAGCCACCAAAAGAGTTAAAGTAAGACATTTCAAATTGGGCAATTCAAAAACGTGACACCCATAATTTTTGGATTTTTTTTTCAAGGTCAAATTTAGGATTAACCAACCTAACCTAAAGTCTACCTAATTCCCCGGCAACGGCGCCATTTTGATCGAGGTAAAAATTGAGCGTCCGTGTAAATACGCTAATCGTTGTTATCGGCTTCCAACCGCAATACAAAAACCTAAACTTTAACTACACTCTTATGGAGTATAGAGGCGAGTCTGGGTATCGAATCCACAGGAAAAAAAGGAAGATCTCATTTTAACGACATAAGGTAGGTTAATTAATCCTAAAGTTGACTTTAAAAAGGTAAGAAAAGATGATTATGTAATTAAGGGATTAAATCTACTAACTAAATGCAAACTAGATTAAACTACTAAATCAACTACGTGAGCAAAATTAACTAACTATAAAAATGAATTAATACAACTAAGGAAAAATAGGTTAGGAATTCAGTCCCGAAACCCTAGTGTGTTGCCTAGTACAAAACTTGTCATAAATTAATTAATTGATCAAACCCGGTCTTTAGTACTCCCAAGTATTACACATATGAGGCATTGTAGCCCTCACAATATGTAAGCAAAGGACGAGTAAAGCAGTGTCGTATTAGCTACATGCGCGTTGCACTCTTAAGCATCCCGGTTACCTAGGGAAAACGAGATGAAAAGTCTTACAAAGGTTGTGATCACCATACAACACGATCTAATCAATTATTAAATTTAGAGAACTAATTTTATACCCATGCAAACCACATTGGGTGGGTTCATGCATCCCAACCCTTAAAAATCTAGCCTAATATGGTGAAACTAGTGAAAACTATATTATCTACATTGCATGAACTCATAATTTCTTGGAAAGAGAGATTAAACATGAGAAATAATAATAAAAGTGCTGGAAATAAAAATTACCAAGATTGTAGAACAAGAACATATAAGAATAAATCAAAGGTTGAAGAAAAACCGGAAGATCTCTTGAATTAAAAGTGCAAAAAATGTAAATTCTTCTCCTAGATGTTCCTACTTATTATGGAGCTTTTACATGAATGAAATATGAATAAAAAGACTCATAATTACTAAATATATAGGCTAGAGGTCATTTAGAAGAGTCCTCAAAACATAAAAATCTGTTGGCTAAAAGATAAGGACAAAATAAAATTCCCGTATCTGGCAATTTGTCACACTTAGAAAGCGTGACTCAATAAGCTGTCCGGATCCTTTTATTTTAATAGGTCCGTATCGCCCTTGAAATTCCAGCAAAACCTTTTTTCTTGACTTCTTTCATCTTCAAATGACCATAACTTCTTCACCATAGCTCCGATTGAGGTGTCATTTTTTCTAGTGTTCTTGTAATTTAAACCTCTACAACTTTCTAGTTGGCCCCACCTTCGGAATATGACTGTAAAGTTACGAAATGGCCCTTGAACTCCCCATTTCTTGCTTTCTTTCACTGTTTTGCGTTCTCTTTTCCATATTTCTTGCATGAAATACGTGTAAAACACATAAGAGATACACAAAACACGAATCACTTGCCAAAAAGGGTTAGTAGCATAAATATGAGACAAATCCAAGCTATTTACACCGCACGGGATCGTAAAAATACTAAAATTAAGGGGATAAATGTGAAGAATTTATGCCTAATCAGTGGGCATTATGGAGGAGCGGTTAAAGAGAAGAAGAGAGTCAAGGATTGTGGGGTGTCGAGTCGTTGTGTAAGTCTATCTGTCTTCCATTGTAAATTTCGTATCATAATGATTGTCTAGCTTAGGCCGTCTGAAGGTTTTTTCCTTAGTAATTTTCTCGTATATCTGGCATTGCTTTTGTGAACTTTATTTTATTTTACTTTCTTTAATCACCTCTATGCATGTTTAGGATTAAAAAAGATAAAATTGGGCTTAAGTAAAATTGGTTAGCTAACTTGGGGCGTGTTAAAATTTGAAAAAAAGGTTTTTGAAAGAAAAATTGTTTTCACGTTAAGCACACTTTGAAAAAGGGACCTACAAATTGGTATCAGAGCTAGAAATATTTTTTTATTGTGAGTCATCCCATGTGTTTTAAGGATGAATTTCAAAAAATTTAATAGTTTTAGAACTCCTGTTTTTTATGGAACAATTTATGTGTATTGGAAAATTCGAATGCAAAGTGCTTTAAAATCAATTGATGAGTGTGTTTTGTTAGTGGTTGAAAAAGTTTGATAACCACCAGTCACAAGAGAGGGAGAGGCCACTAGTTTAAAACCGTTAAGTCATGGATTGAAGCCTAACATAGACTTGCACTTTATAATTATAATGGTCTACATGTTATGTCCTCGCATGTCACACCGAAAGAGTATAATCGAATCATGACCTGTGAAACCTCAAAAGAGGCTTGGGTTATTCTTACACTTACTCATGAGGGAACTATTACAGTTAGGGTGTCTAACTTCAAAACATCAGTACCCAATTTGAGACGATTAAGATGTTAGAGAGTGAGTCATTTGATGAGTTTTATGATAGATTTTCCAACATTATCAACTCGTCATTTAACTTGGGAGAGAAAATACCAGACAATCGAGTCATAAAGAAAATCTTAAGATTGTTGCCTAGTAGATTTGATCCCAAAGTGACCGTTTTAAACTCCTTGGTTATGCTTGAATCAACGAAACTAGAAGAGTTTGTAGGTGATTTACAAACCTATGAACTTGACATGTTTACCTCCAAGCACAAGCCAAAGAAAGAAAATGACATTGCTTTGAAAGCCTGGAAGGAGGAGACTAAAGTTTCAGATGATGATTCTGACTTCGATTTTGAGGATGTACCTTTATTATAAAAGAAGTTCAAAAAGTTTCTCAAGTTCCAAAAGCAATCGAAAGATGCCAAAATACTTGAGAAATTCAAGAACAACACGGAGGATTGGTGTTTTGGTTGTGAGGGTTATGGTCATAAAGTAGCGGAGTTCCCCACTAGACTTAAGAAGGAGGGCAAGAAATCGATAGCATATAATGCCACCTTAAGTGATAGTGAACCTGAAGAGGGATAGAGTTCCCCTATTGAGCGCAACTTTGTAGTGTTCATGGCATGTCATGTGAGCAATGACAATAAATCTTCTCATGAAGATTCTCATGTGAATGACACTTTCGAGTCCATTGAGTGTGAATCCCAAGTGAGTTGAGGGTGAAGCTAGTGAGGAAGAGGAGATAGATGTGAGAGAGTTTCAAGTTGCCTTTAATCATTTGTATAAGGAAACGGTAAAGGTGAAAAAGGCAAACCTGAAGTTGCAAGCTACGTTGAATGAGCATGTTGTAGAAAATAACGATGCATTGATTGAGGATCTTAGGGAACGGGAGAAGACTCTTCGGGAGAAACTGAAAAGGTAAGATCTCTTAAAAAGATTTTATACCAATTTGTAAAAGCTATGTTATATCGATTTAAGCAAATTCCCAAGTAAATACTTATTTAATTAGATGCCAACTTTTAAACCAAATTAATTAATCCCTAACACATGCATCTATGTGGAATAAACCGTGCCATCAGAAAATTTCTAATTCATAGATTTCAGGGAAAAAAATCTTTTGGGTAAAACCTTTTATTTCACTTTGAAAAGTAAATTGCAACATACATACACAATGAAATCTGCTATAAGTATTCTACAGAACACTCATATAGGTCACAAACTAGAATCAGCAATGGATCAACCGCGGTAAACCTACAAGAACCACAGTTCTGTCTTCAGTAAGGAACACCCTCAAGCATTCCCAATGACCTCGGTCGTCAGCTGTAGAGATGGCACTCCACAAAGAGAAAATTCAACAAAGTTGTATATTGGGTTTCAAAACAATTCACTAAAGCTATTGAGATGATTTGTGAATTAAAAAACAAAGTTAAAAACCCTAAATGTGAAGACTGAAAATTCTGCAGATTGCATTTTTATTTTTGCCAAAGTCTTAAAGAAAGAGTCCTCACAAAATAGGTATTTATAACAAAATTGATTCGACGGGGTCGTTCAAATGACAAAGGCATGTCGCTCGAATGACATTTAATGTTGTTCGATCCAAGGGATCATTCGACCATCTAACGAGTTAAAAAAAACTAGAACAATGTGATGTCGTTAAATGAAACACTTAAAACGAGGTATCACGCGAGATGCTCTATCGCTTGAAGTAGTCATTTGAATGACTTTATACCATCGTTTGAATGACATTGACATGTCATTTGAACGACATCAGCGAAAACTAATTTTTATTAAAACTCCACCTAAGACTTAAAAAAATTATTTTAAAGAATAAAGATGCCTCAGATGTTTAAAAAACATTTTAGAAAAAGATTGCAATACTTTAAATGAAACATTAAGGGACTCAAACACAACCTTACTAAAATCTATCTCGAAAAGGCTTGTTTGTTAATGAACTTTGATATTCGGATCCGTCTTGATGCATGATTAAACTTGAACTTTTCTTTGACGATTGTTGCGGTATACAACATACTCTAATGTAAATGGACTATGTAAAATATGTCCTTACAAATCTCCCCATCTGTCTATGTCGGTATAAACTAAAAATATCTGAATAATCAAATCAAATGTGCTATACAAATCTAATACCCTCCCATGAACCCAAAACTGAAAAGGTACTAAAATTGCAAGTTTTTAAACTTTCTTCAAAAATCTTCAAACAAACATCTTCAAATCTCCAAAATTTTCTTTGTCATCATCAGGGTGTCAAAAATGATCTTCAAAATTTCAAACTTTTGTACCTACACACATGAGACAAGAAACAAATACCTTTATGACGTATCGAGTTTGAAATGAGATAAATATAAATCAAAACAAAGATTGAATCTCAATTCTCCCCCATAATTCAAACTCCCCATTAAATCATAATTCGTTCTCCCCTTTTTATTTATCCGAAATAGATAGGGAAAAGAATAAACAAAAATAAGCATGGATTGTCACTACAAGCATAACAAAATAACTATGATTATCAGGGATAAACTTGAAATCTTTTACCAACTATTTTTTGTTTTTTAATTTTTTCAAATCAAAATGCAAACATAATTTTAAAAAACAAATCACACACCATGAATTTACACTAAGATAAATAAATCGTGGAAACGGAATGAATGTGTGTGAACAAATTCGATAGGAAAATTAATGTAATCAAACCTAACATATGTGTACGATGAATATGGATACTCCTAACGAATGAACTCAAAATCGTTCTTAGGTGTCAAAATGTGTTGAATTTAAATGACATTGACTCAATCTATCAACAAATCAAAGTCTAAAATGATTTTCACACCAATAACGTCTAAAACTATGTAATGTTTTTTCAAGACTTTGTCAGGACGTGCAAACCCGTTGTTTTATTTCCATCCAAACTCCCCCATAAATAATAAATATTTTATTTTTCAGTTTAAGTGATCTAAACTAATTTGACCTTGGCTACTTTTTACAATTGCCACACTTTGTCGGCTCTTTTCAACCTCTTGGACCTTGGCTACTTTTTTCAAAAAGTCACTTTTTCCTGATTTAAATAGTGGCTTAATCAAAAAGGATATGTGTGCCTTTCGTAGCCCTTCCCCGTTTTCACTCGTCATTTTTTATATTAAACAAATTCCTCATGGGCAATAGTTCTTACATGCACTACTTTCATTGTTAAGTTCTATCGCATTTGGTTCATTTTAAAGACAGGACCGAGATGAAAACACTTTGGCTAACACGTGATAGGCAAGTAGAAGAATCAAACAAATGCGTGCACGTGTGTATTATAGGAGACTAAGAGTCAAATATGAATAAAGTAATTTCAAATCTCATCTCAATGACTCCAAACATTTCAAAGCACAAAATGAAATGAAGATGTGTCTCAAATCACTATCAAATAGTCACATGGATATAGAATAATGTTGTGACTTGGTCATCCTAAATGTCCATTCATAAACGATGCAAAACAAAATTAAAAATCTTTTTGTGTTTTTCCAAAAAAATTAGCAAAATAAAATATTTTTGGCTTTTTCAAATTTTTCTCAAAAAAATAAAAAATCCTTTAGCATTTTTCCAACATTTTTCAAAAACAAAAATCTTTTTATATTTTTCAAAAGGTATAAATAAAAATATCATTTTGTATTTTTCAAATATGACTCAATAAAAGAAAAATATAATACAAAAAGTAAACATGTCATAACACTAGCAAACATATATCAAGAAGCACACCTAGCGTATGACAAACAAAATCATGCAGGCAATCAACGATACGAAATAGCATGTGATGCATCATGTGCAAGTATGTGAGAATCAACCAACCTAACATTTAGCGTCCCCAAAAGTGATTTCCTAACCCATATAGGTGTATACCTAACTCTAGGGGTTATGGGAACCAACGGGACACTATCCTTAAACATCCAAGAATCTCTTTCAAGATCAAAACAGAAACGCCAAAGGTGACCTTTCCTACCACAATGTGAACATGTGAAAACGCAAGGAATGTTACATACTGGTTGACCTTTTCTAACGTCCTTGCTTTTGGTAGACCCTCTAAAACAAACTATGGTCTTGGCATTAGCAACAAAAGTATTAAAAAAAAGAGGTGCCAAAACCATCACTACTTGAGCCTTTTAAATCATTTTTCAACCCCAAAATTTTTTACTCAAGTAAAGAATTAGACTCTTCCAATTTTAGGGACACCTTTTTCAAATTTTGAACAATTCCCAAATGGTTCTCTCGCACCCCCTTAATAAAAGCAAACTTTTCTCTAAGAGTCTTTTCATGTGCCAGAAAATTATTTATCAAAATATTTTTATCCTCTTTGGCACAACCACATACCCTAGAATTTTGTAAGTCCTTCAATTCTTTTTCTAAAAATAGGACTATATCATCACTCTCCTTTTTGGACAATTATAATTTTTTAAATTCACAGTTCATGTCCACATGTCTCTTACGAATTAAATCTCTTTGATCTTGAACGATAAGCAAAAGTTCCAAAGCGGTTTTAAAATGTGAATTCTCTTTTTCCAGAATTTCAATTCTTTTAGAAAACTTCAAGTTCAAACGATTTAATTCGTCAAAACTATGAGAATCCATCGAGATGCAAAAACACAATCACATGAGTGATGAAAATGCAACCACCCAAAAAGCAGTTAAATAAGATCAAACACAATAAATTAGCGCAACCTGCTCTAATACCAATTTGAAAAGGTTAGATCGCTTAAAAAGCTCTGATACTAATTTGTGAAATTTGTGCGATATCGATTTAAGAAAATCCCCAAGTAAATACTTATTTAATTAGATTCCAACTTTTAAACCAATGTAATTAATCCCTAACACATGCATCTATGTGGAATGTAAGGACATAAATTTTGAATTGATTCCTTCTATTGTTTTGACTTAATTCCGTGAACAAAATTGTGTTTGTAATATGTCACAGGGAGATTTTATTTTGGTCACGATCCCACTTGGTCTATGAAGTATTGAAGAAATTGAAGACGTTGCGTCAAAGCTTAAAAGAATTAATCATGTCGAAGTTTAATTGGTGCAAGTTTATTCGTCTTCAAGTTAATTGCATTCTGAGATCACACAGGTATGAATGCGTATAATTAATGGTGCTCGAAATTGTTTTTTATAAAAGATAAGGATTTAATTTTATAAGAAAAAATATTTGAAAATGTTTTTGAAGTGTTTTAAATGTTTTACACTACATTTTATTCTGATAAGGTCGAAAAAGAGTTTGACTTAATTGGATCTCTTTTGAAGAAACGTTTTAAAGAAAAAGTCAAACTCACACGTGCATCGTTCAAACAACATCTCTGCTCGTTCGAGCGAGATAGCCATGTCGCGCTAACGACTGGTCAATCATGTTCGAGCGATACAATTTTCGAGGTGATGAAGTTTTCCTATTTAAAGCGTGGTTTCGTCAGAATTTACGTAAGGTGAAATTTGGAAAACAGTTTTCAGTCCAGTACGAGTTTTGCACATGTTTTTCTAAGGTTTCAAAGCCTAAACACATACTTAGAGTTTGCAAAGATCCGAGTTATCATTACTATATATTTATGTGATCTTGCTGCACCAAGAAGGTTTGTTCTATACTTGAACATCTGAGTTTTATGGTGAAGAAAAGAGAAGGACTTCTTATTCGACATCGTAGACGTATCAAAGTTATTCGGTGGACACCAAGACATAGGTAGATGCGCGTGTTGTGGACAAGTATCGTGGAAGAAGGACTTTCTGCTTGGGCACTGTGAGAGGAGTGGTTGAAGATCAGAAAAGCACCAAGACCCATGGGGATCGAGTCGTTGAGTGAGTCTTTTGTCTGTTCCCTGTAATTCCATATTCATAGTGATTGTCTGGCTTGGGCCGTCCGAGGTTGTTTTCCCATCTTGGGTTTTTTTCTCGTACATCCTGCGTTGTGAGTATTCTTTACTTTACTTTACTTGCTTTGATCACTAGATGCATGTTTAGGATTAATCAAGATAAAATTGGTTTAAAGTAAGAATTGGTTTTTCACAACTTGGTTTGGTGATAATTAAAAGTTGGATAATTTTTTGATGAAAATTGGTTTAACTTGTAACACACGCATAAGGACCACTCTTACATGGAATAAATCATGCCATCACAAAATTAACAATTTGCAGATTCAGGAAAAAAACCTTTCGGGTAAAATCTCTTATTTCATTATGAAAAGTAAATCATGACTTACATACACAATGAAATCTGCAATGACTATTCTGTAGAACGCTCACATAGGTCGCAACCTTGAATTAATAATGAATCAACCACAGTAAACCCACAAGCACCACAGTTCTATCTTCAGCAAGGAACACCCTCAAGAACTCCCAATGACCTCAATCTTCAGCCGTAGAGATGGCACTCCACAAAGAGAAACTTTAACAAAGTTGTATCTTGGGTTCCAAAACAATTCACTAAAGCTATTGGAATGATTTGTGAATTGAAAAACAAAGTTAAAAACCCCTAAATGTGGAGACTGAAATTTTTGTAAATTGCAGTTTCGTTTTCACCAAAGGCTTAAAGAAAGAGTCCTCACAAAATAGGTATTCATAACAAAATTGGGTCAGACGGGTCGCTCGAACAACAAAGGCATGTCGCTCGAACGATATCGAATGTCATTCGATCCAGGGGATCGCGCGACCATCTAACGAGGTTAAAAAAACAAAAACAGTGTGATGTCGTTAGATGAAACACTTCAAGGGCGCTTCAAATGAGGTATCACGCGAGATGTTATATCGCTTCAAGTAGTCATTTGAATGACTTTGTCATGTCGTTTGAATGACATTGACATGTCGTTTGAACGACATCAGCGAAAAATAATTTTTATTAAAATTCCGCCTCAGGACTTTGAAAAAATATTTTGACGAAAAAGAGGCCTCAGATGCTTAAAAGATATTTTAGAAAAATATTCCAATACTTTAAATGAAATATTAAGTGACTTAAACACAACCTTACCAAAATCTATCTCGAAGAGGCTTGTTTGTTGAAGAACTTTGATATTCGGATCCATCTTGATGCATGATTGAACTTGAACTTTTCTTCGACGATTGTAGGGGTATAGGACATACTCTAATATAAATGGACTATGTAAAACATGTCCTTACAGAAACTAGAATACGTTTGAGGGTGAGAGAGATAGTCTTTGTGGTTTGATGGAGGCTTTGAAGAAAGAGATTCTAGAGTTTGAGGAATCTAAGCATTTGCTTGAGTCTAGGATTAGTGAACTTGAGGAGAGATTGATTGACTCGAGTAAGGTGATGTTTGATTTGGATGCTAGGTCAAAAAATTTGGATAGGATTTTAGGTATCGTCCAAATAAAAAAATAATAGGTGTGGTATAGGCTTCGATCCCATTCTCAAAGACAATACCAATCATGTGAGAGAGTTAACTAGGAACGATCGGAGAGGTCCAGATTTAGGTCACATTCCTCGTCGTGTCTACTCCTACACTCATTGTAATAGTAAAGGTCACCATAGGCGTTATTGTTATGACCTTAAGAATGCTCCTAGGAAGTTTAAGAATAAAGTCATTTCAGTTCCCAAAACCCCCAAGCGTCGTTACACACCTACTTAGGTTAGGAAATCGGACTTAGAGGCTTTAGGAATTAAACTTCATGGTTCTTGTTTGGTTGAACTTGATTCTTCCTATGCTAAATCTAAAGGATGATTGTGTTGACATATTCGTCATACGTTAGTCTTTGCTTCAAGATTTTGGCTTCATATATTTTTTTTTAAAATACAAAAAGATTTTATTTTTGAACCAATAATATTTTTAGAAAAACACAAAAAGATTTTTGGATTATTTTTTGTGTCATGAGTTTACAAGTTTGATGTGGCATATTGGTGTGCTTAGACCCCCATCATTTCTTTATCCATGTGGCTAGGACAGTTGGTCATAATTATTTATGCGTTGAATCATCTTAACCATTGTCTATTGGGGTTGGTTTAAAGCTCATTTGCATTTGGATTCGACTTCGTATATATGCTATCATTGCACACATGCATGAGTTTATATGAATGTTTGACTTCTCATGCATATTTAGGTTTGGTGATATGTTCGCCTCTCAATTTTGTCATCTATGTGTAATAAGACTTAGGAAGAGGTGTGCATGTAAGAACCGTTTGTCGTGGGGATTGATATTGCTTATATTGGAAGAAAATAATGAGTGTTCACTGGAAAGGGTTGCGAGAGTATAAAAACTCATCGTGAAAGCCACCATTTAAAAGAGCCCAAGAAAAATTTAAGGCAATAAAAAAAAACATATGGAAAATTGGGGCCAATATGATTTCTCTAAGTTGAGAAAAGTAGAAACGTCAAAAGAACTTGAAAAAGAAATATGAATATCTGAGGGTGTTTGGATGGATAATAAATGGGTTTGCACCATGAATCCTAATGTTGAAAAATCATGTCATGACACTATTGTTTGTAGAATCGTCAAAATTTCGGATTTGTGTGCATTTTGCTTGTTTAGTTCATTAAGGTCAATACATTAATTGTCACATATGGCTAAAACTAAGTTTGATGACATTTAGCTATCAATTAGAGCTTCTTGATCGTTTTGATGAGTTCATATTATGATTCATTTATTGTTGTCATAGATCTAATCTATGACCCTCTCCTCGAGACCCAATAAAAAGTCCAAAAACTCTCATCCAAATGACTGATGCCATATACTACATATTACACCACAAGTTGACACTACTAAGGATTCTGGCAGGATATAGGATGTCTTGTATAACCTATAGCCTTTAAGTCCACACTACCGACGTCCCTAGGGTTCATATTAATGTAATGTTACATCATATTCTCTAAAACCACGTCATATAAGACTACCTAGGTTCCACTCCTATATCACTTCAACTTATCATTATTACACACGTAACACACTTACCACCAAGTTTGGGTATTGTAGTAGCCCGGGTGAGATTAAACTGGATTTGTATGGCTTAAAGTTTCTATGAGTAATTATGGTTGTCGTTCGAATGAACGAGGAAATGCCTATCGTCCTAGTGAGGTTCGAATGACCATCTAACGATATGGACTTGGAATATTTCCATCATTTTCTAGAATCTTATTGGAACGTCCTCATTTGAATGAGGTGCATTATCGTTGGAATAAGGGGTAGCTTCATGTTAGAACGAGCTGGTGTTCAACCCATTTATAGCCTACATTTAAACCTCGTTAGAACTCCCATTCCAAAGAGGGGGAGTCTCATTCGAACGAGGTCCAAAATCGTTTAAATGATCAAGGAAAATTAAAAAAAATTATGCTTTCGGGACATGGATCGTCAAATTGGATAAGTTGTCGAGCTCTCAATGGCTCAAATTAGATCATGGGACAAAGCTTGGTTAGACCATTGGATAAAAGGTTCGGTTTATGGGCATATTGATACGTTTAATGATGGTTTTAAGTGGTTTTAACAAAAATGAAAGAAAATAGAAATTTCCGCCCTTAAGGTGTGTGAATAAGTGTAAAAATGTGATATGTGGGTATTTCAAGACTACGTGTGAAAGTAAAGGAAAATGGTTTTCTTGCAAAGTAGTCTTCCAATGTCAAATACTTTCCTTAGTAAAGAGATTTTCAACTTGAAAAGTGTGTTATCTCCAAAGGTTTTAATGAATGTTAATGAGTAAAAACATTTAAGAAGTTAGTGTGTATAACTTAATAATGTTTTTTAAGGAAATCAACACTTGTAAAAATGGAGAAAAATGCAAGCTTTAAAATAAAGGGGAAAATGATAATTTTACGTAAAATGGAACATTTTTATAAAATAAAAATATTTGAAAAAGTGTTACACAAATGGTCATAAATGAAAGTGAATTGGAGGTTAAAATCAATGTTAGTGAGTAAAGGATAAGAAATGGTGTTTTTCAAAGTGTAACACAATGTAGGGTGAAATTCTCGAGTTTTGGTTTCAGTCGGTAAATGTGAAATAACATGGGCATTTGAAAAATATTAAAACACATTAATGTGGACTCAAATGAGACCAGAAAAGAATTAAGAAGGTCCCAAATCCCAAAGGTGAAAGAGCTAAAAACACTGGCCAGATCATATGGTAGCGTAGTCGGCGGTGTGGAGCCCGTTAAAGTATGTGGTTATTTAGAGGATTCCGAGAAAAAGATAATAGAACATGGTAAAGAAATGGGTTTTGTTGTGAATATAAGAAAAGACAACCTAACGTGAAATGAAATTGATAAATGTTCCAGTTGAAAAGACATTATGGACAAAAAATATGATAAATTGGCTAATGTCCGTGTGAAGCGAAAATAATGGTAAAGTGAGATAATTAAATGGGAAATTAAGTAATTTAAGGAGGTTTTAACCCGCAATTAATGCAAATATGTGGTTATGAAAGGTTTTTAATGGAAAAATAAGTAATTTCTAACACAGATCGTGCGTGTGTTGAATGGTCATTTAAGGGAAAAAAACTAATGTAAATTCGAAGTGAGTAAATTGGTGATTTTAATAAAAGTAGTATTATCTCTAAACAAATGGTCATCAAAATCATCCTTGACTTAATCCCATCATATGGGGTCGGCCACTTGAATTCTCCTTTTTCGTTCTAATCTATTATATGTAATACTATCATTCAAGTTTAATTCTTTAAGATCTCTCCTAATAAATTCCTCCCATGATAGCTTAGGGTAGCCCCTTTCTCTTTCTCCAACAATCTTACTCTTTTTTATATCATCTACTGGTCTACGCAACAGATGTCTGTACCACCTAAGTCTACTTTCTCTTAATCTATCGCTAATGGTAGAAACTCCTAACTTTTCTCTCACATACAACTTTTTAATTTTTTCCTTTCTACTAATCCCTATCTTCCATCGGCGCATCCTCATCTCAGTAACAAGGATACTTTGTTCATGCTTTTTTAAAGCCCAACACTCCGCTCCATATATGGTCGATGGCCTAAAAACTATTCTATAAATTTTCCTTTTAATTTATTAGTTATCCTCTTATCGCATAACACTTCACTTGCTTGTCTCCATTTCATCAAACCAGTTGATATTTTACTCCTAACATCCTCATTAATATGTCCATTACTTTGTAATACTGAACCGAAATAATGAAATTTCTTAGTTTGATTTATCATATTTTCTTCAATCTTTAACATTATGCTATCCAATGCCTCATTATTAAATTTACATTATATAAATTTCGTTTTATTACTACTGATTTTTAGTCCCTTAGACTCTAAGGTTTTTCTCCACGTATTTACTCTCATCATACACTACGAGACTAAAACTATATAATCCGTAAACAACAAACACTACGGGACATATTCTTATATGTCCTTAGTAATCTCATCCAAAACTATGGTAAATAAGTAAGGACTTAAGGCCGATCCTTGATGAAGACCCGCTTTAATCATAAAGTCATTAGTTTCTCCATATATAATTCTTACTCTAGTCTTTGTGTAATCATACATGTATTCAATAACTTTAATATAACTCATAGGTATTCTTTTCCTCCTAAAAACCCACCAAATGATATCCTTAGGTACTCTATCATAAGCCTTTTTGAACTTTATAAATACTGTGTATAAATTTGTATTCTTATTTCTACATTTCTCCATTAACTATCTTAATAAGTAAGTAGCTTTCGTGGTGGATCGTCCCAGAATAAATCCATATTGATTGTTCGAAATAGTTGGATCATTTCTTAATCTTTTTTTTATAACTTTTCCCATAATTTCATAGTGTGCATCAGTTTGATTCCTCTATAATTACCGTAGTTTTGTATATCCCCTTTAATTTTATACAAATGTATTATGGTGATTTTCCTCCACTCATCTGGCATGTTTCCTTCTCTTAAAATTTTATTTAAGAAACCTGTTAACCATTTTCTCCCTATACTTACAAGGGTCCTCCATACCTCAATGGCTATTTTATTCGGGCCAACTGCTTTATTATTTCCCATTTTTCTCATTAATATATCTACTTCTTTTTCAGTAATCAGACAAACCATTCCTATATTTGGTTCAATGTTCTCGACATCTTTTTTGGGACATTCTTCATTCAATAATCCTTGAAAATATTATTCTCATATATTTACAATTTCTTTATCGTTAATTTATATATTCTGATTTATGTCTTTAATATATTTAACTGGACCCATATTTCTTGTCAATCTATCTCTATTCTTTGCCAATTTATATATTTCCTTTTCACCTTCCCTGGTACCTAATTTATTATAAAGATTATCCAGTGTGTTTTGTTGCGCATTCCTAATAATATTTTTTACTTCACTTTTTAACTTCTTATACTTTTCTAAATATTCTTGATTCTTACTTTTTTTGCCACTTTTTAAAACTTATTAGTTTCTTTTGTATTACCTTTCGCATTTCCTCATTCTACCACCAAGTCTCTTTTTTTATGAATCTTTTTCATTTACTCTCACCTAAAATTTGCTTACCTATTTTCTTGATATCATTCTTTGTTCTTAACCGGATCTTGTTAACATCATCGTCTCAATTCCACTTCATGTTTAACAGGAAGTTCTGCCTAAATTCTATCTCTTTGCATCCTTTTAAATCCTTCCATTTTATATTTTCGTAACTTATTTTATCTTTTTGATGCTTAAGTCCTTAAATTTCTAAATCTATTACAAATAGGCGATGTTGATTTGTTAAGCTTTCACCTGTTACAACTTTAGAGTCTTTGCATGTGTACAACTCTCTTTTTCTAATTAATCAATTGTCTATTTGAGTTTTATTCTCTCCGCTTTTAAATGATATTAAATATTCTTCCCTTTTTTTTTTAAATGTGTTTGTTAATGCTAGATCGTATGCCTTAGCGAATTCAAAGATAGTTTCCCCTCCTTTATTTCTCTTACCAAAACCACAACCTTCGTTTATCCTTGGATAACCATCCCATTCTACTCCTACATGTCCATTCAAGTTACCTCTTAAAAATATATTTTCATGTTTAGGAATTTCTTGTAATACTTCATCCAATAATTCCCAAAATGATTTCAATACATTTTCATCTAAAGCTCTTTGGGGTGCGTAAGCACTTATAATATTCAGTATTATTTTATCTAAGAATATCCTAATATTCATTAATATATCTTCTCATCTTTTAACATCCACAACTTTATCTTTCATATAGTGACCATCTCTAAACAAATGGAATTTTGTTTAAATGTTCAACCATGTGCGTTAAATCGGAATATTTGGCAAGTTAAGCAAAAAGTGTTTCTTCATAGGACAAATGTGATTTAATCGAGACAAATAACATTTTTGGAATAGAAATTGTTTCGTACAAGTATTTAAGGTAGTTGCATGTGCATGTAGGTATAACGTGTTAGAGTCTCTTTCTGCTGTTCGATTCTATATTGCATTGTTGTATTTCCCACTGGGCACTTGGCTCATTTCATCTTCTTTGATACGACAAGTCATGAGCGGTTTCGTAATTCCAGAGTGTTGTACAGGTGAGTACCTTTTTTATTTTATTTTACGTTAGTATCTCAGAATGCTCGTACTCCAGGGACACTTCCCATGGGTCCCACACGTATCTTGATATGAAATAAAATTGCATGTTAAACAAGTGGAAAGCTAATTAAATAAAACTGAAATAATAACTTTATTCAAGTTGTCTCATTGCACTTCACACCTAACGTTCAGGATAAATCGAGTTGACCCATGAGTGACCCAAAAATTTAGGTCGGGAGTTACAAATGGTATTAGAGCTTTACGTTCAAGGATCCTTTCATGAGTGATGTGGTGAGGTCAGTAGTGGATCTTTCGACATCGGTGTTGATTTTGGACCATCATGCCGGATAGGTTACAGTTTCAATTAGTGTTCTCGGCGATGGATTCAAGGACATTAGCACGAAGGGTAAGTTATTATCAAGTAGCAAGTGGACAAGTTAGTTGCCATTAATAGTTCTCAATAATTTTGATATAGACGTTTGAGTAACTTTTGTTTATCTATGCAAACCATTAGTGGCGACAACACAATCTTTAGTGTAAGATTCACTCGTGTTAACTTTTTTTGGTTTGGGAAACCTTTTAACGTGTCAGTATAAATGAATTTCATCCACTGCGTAGATATGGAGATTATTTAAAGTCAACTGGGAAGATTAGGTGACTAGAGTGGCATGTCTAAGAAATATTTACTCCATAAGGTTGCATTAGGTTCCTTAGTTAGGAACTCGTGATTAGTTAACAGTAATTATGCAATTATGCGAACTTAATTATTAGGTTGGTGTCATGATGTAAGTATTTAACCAGTCAGTAGGCATATAGACTCGTGTTGGTCATTAATTGAGGATGTTCACTCAGGACTTAGTTGATAGGATACTACCCTTGTAAATAAGTGTCTTAGTAATTATCGGTTAATGTATATGTTGTGAACCTTAATGTAAGTTACGAGCCTCTGATGGTAAATGTGTTGCATGGGTAACAATAATGAATTCAAGTAACGCACGACTGAACCCTGGATAGTCTTCCATGATATGGTTTTGTAGAACATGATGTGACATTGAGAAATAGAATCCCTTATGATGCCGGTAATGTGGACTTAAAGGTTTATAGGTTGAGCACGACATCTTGTATCCTTCCAGAATCCTTAGTAGTGTGAGGTTTTGGTTTGACGTGTAGTGTGCGGCATCAAGTTGATTAGAAGGAAGTTTTTGGGCCCTTCATTTAGTCTCGGTGATAGAGGTAATGGGTTGAATCTGTACCAAGGTTTCAAATAAAAAAAAGGAATTTCGTCCGAAGGTAGTAGCTTAATTATTGTAAACTTATAGGTTAATGTTTATGCAAGCATATAACAGTCATTTGAGATGGATATTAGAATATCCTTAGGGCATATTGATAATACGCAAATATTGCGTATTTCATCCTCCGAACTGACGCATTTTAACCCCCTCGTGTATCTTATTCCCTATATTTATGCTCGTTAACCAAACAACCTCATATTTTTACGTTAACATATTTTGCAGGGATTAATTGAGCTTTTATAGGTATTTGGATGCTAAGTGTGAAGTTCGAACACATTCCGCTCAATTTTTATACGTGATCGCTCATTCAAGGGCAAATTAGTCAATTCAAATTTTGGTCACCTGGCCCAACATCTACATGGAAGTTGTATACCTCCTCATAAGCTTCGCGTGGCCGTGAACGGTGCAAGATTCCGATTCAGAACGAAGAAGTTACGGGAGTTTCAGCAAAAGAGAAATCTAAACATCCCAAAACAGCAAGTTGCTTGGCTGAGACCTGCTTGATCGATCGATCGATCTTTCATTTTTCATCCATCGACCTGAGATAGTGGGCTCATTTTCTAAGCATCGATCGATCGATCACAGGGGATCGATCGATCGATCCCCTGTCTCCAGCTGATATTTTGCCCTTTTATTTCCTTTTCCCTTTTCTTTTCTATTTTAATTCCACTTACTATAAATACCAATTTTGGGTAAATGTTAATAATAAAGTTTTAGACTAGATTTTAGGTTAGAATAGCTTAGGGTTTGAGGGTTTTGGAGAGTTCTTCTTTGATTCTTTTTGGTTTGACACCCAATTGGGTTGTAAGTTGCACTATTCATCATCCTCTCCATTACCATAGTTTCTTTCCATTAATTCTTGCTTTGATTAATTAGATTTACATGATTTGATAATTATATTCACATGCTTTCTTTACTTGCATTCTAGTGTAGATTTATCGCGTTTCTTTACCAGGGTTTAACATGCTTTCTAGCTAATTTAAATTAGGTTGTGTTTGAATGGAACTCACTCGAGTTGGCGCGTTGCTTTGCTTTGGTGATGGTGTTTACGAGTCTATTTCGAGGGCGTTATCCTAGTTATTGCACCTAGGAAATTTGACGGGGCATATCATGAATGTCCCATGCTTACGACCTTGTATGCGCAATTTTCGGGGTATTTGTTGACACCAAAATCTTATTAGGCTTTTATGCAGATTTAGGGGCGTGACAACCCTTGATTCAATTAACTGTCGAAACGAGATGCATTCTAAATAATTTTTCGACCCATGTGACCATTTTATACAAATTAACTTGAGTGAGGGATATTCGACGCAACCTATAGTTTTTACTCGCTTTATTAATCTAGTTTCAATACACTCGCCTAGATTAATCATTTCCCTTTCTCGTATCTTTTCCTTTTTGTTGTTATTTATCTTTTACACTTTTATTTAGCAGTATTAAATCATATAAATTCTAGCAACTCATCTCTGTGGATCTTTCGATACACGACTTACCGTTGTGCTTGCCTCGCAAGTGCAGTCATAATTTAGGTTTTTGTATTATCGTGGTGAAATGAAAACAACGATCGTGCCCTTACACGAGCACACATTTCATGCGCTTAATCAAAATGGCGTCGTGCCGGTGAGGAGTTTGTTTTAGACTTTATTTGATTTAGTATTTCATAATATTTTTTTCTATTCGTATTATTTGCTAATCTTTTTGCATGACTTCCACATTTGAGCACTTAGAAACGCTCGAATTTTTCCCGCACGCACCTATTTTGTGGAATTTGCCACTTCGAGCCATTTTTGGGGTAAGCATGTCTTATTCCAATTCTTTCGGTAATCATTGTTATAATTCTCAAAATTCTCACAAACCTATGACTTAGAATCCCAAAGAATTTCAAATTCAAATATGACTTTGGTCGAGTATAACAAAAGTCAAAACTTAGGTTATTGGAATTTTGATGATGATGATAATGATTTTAGGCCTTTACCTCCTTATAATAGGAATTTTGAAACGAATTGAAATAGTTTTCAAAATTCCTATAATAATGAGTTTCCGTTAAAGTCCGATGGTAATTTTCAAAGTTCCCATTTTCATGTATTCGCACCTCGACCTATGACATTCGATGAGGGCTTGCGTATGTATGAAAATGAGAAAATTGAAAATCGTTATCGGGAAGAAAATTGTGGTTAGGAACATATGTTGGATTTATTATTTGAGTCTGACAATGATTTTTCTTCCGAGACTTTTGAAGTCGAGGAATGTTTTGAACCAAATGAGGACTTTGTGCCTACTTTGAAACAAACAATTCTAGACTTTGCCCAATTCATAATAGATATTTAAAGTGATGATGAAAATGACGTAATATCTATTTGCAATGAAATGATTTCTTCTTTGGCCCCCGAAGAAGAACATTTCATTGAAAATGATATTATTTCATTCGAAACTCAATCTTCATGCGATGATGATTCATCTCATGAGTTTGAATTTCTTTCATCCCCATTTTCATTTTCTTTTATCACACCATCACATGTACCCGATGATTCGGTTTCAAACTTTAATATTTTAAACTTTTTCGCCGATGAGGAGTACTTGCTCGAGTCACCTTCCATGATCGCATCTTTGCCTTCATGTGCGCCACCTCCCATTCCAATTTCAAAATCCTTGGGACGATATTCGGCTTTTCTCGGTCCCCACATGTTTTTATCACCCGTTCAATCCAAACCCCCCATCGTCCCTCCAAAACTTTTAATTGACGATGGTTCCTTTCTTCCGCCTTACACATGCTTTCCATTGTTCAAGCGAAATTCATATTTTTCATAGGGCATGCTTGTATGTGAGGGTACACCGGTTATCCTCCAAAGTCAAATTGTTTTTGCGGTGGACCCTCAACTATTTAGACTTCTAGTGTATAGTTAGTGTGAAGCCTAAATAGTAGGTTGTATATAGTTAGCTTTATTTCTTTTTATTTTTTTCCTTTCCCTTTTAATTTAGTCTATTGAAATTAGTTAAATTTTTGTTATCTGTTTTTGCTATGCTCGGTACTAACTTGTTTTGTAGATTCTTTGGACTTGTTCTTGTGGGGATCGCTCCAATTTTGGGTAATATCGCTCGTTTCCTCTCTTTGACTTAGTTCTTAATTCACATTGAGGGCAATGTCAAGTTTTAAGTTAGGGGGTGTGGGATATTCTATCCATTTCTTTATTTACTCCATGTTTTTGCTCACATGTTAGTTACTTAGTCTCACATGTTAGTTACTTAGTATGCTTTGCTTAGAAAATTCAAAATTTTCAAAAAGATTTTCTTTCTTTTTCTCCTTTTTGGGGCATTTTGCCTTTATTTTCGATGAATAATTTCATTAATTTCTCGATCCAATAGACAACCCAATGATGCATGTTCTCAATTTTAGAAGTTATTAGACTTTAGTCTCAATTATTAATAATATGAATAACTTCATGAATTAAACTTTAATCCCATGAGCACATGCACTTTTATTGTTCTATTAATTTGGTTTAAGATTTTATAACTCGATAATATTTTATTGCATTGTATATACTTACACCGAGTAAGCTTTGTACCTTTCGTCTCTTGTGAGTGTATACATTATTCTTTCCTCTTTGAAAACGTTGAATTCGTCGATAATCTCTCTATTCTTTCATTTGACCGTTCATTAATTGAGTTCATACTTGAATTGTGTTACTTGATCATGATTTTCATATATTGTTCTGACTCGAGAATTGGGTAAACTTTAGGAAATGATCATAGGCCCTCTTTGTTATATCACCCATATTAGACTTGACCTCACCTTATATGTTTACCCTCGTTAACCCCTTTTGAGCCTAAAGATAGCCTTTCATTTCATAACCAAAATCCCATAACCAACTCCAAATTGGAGTTATAAACCATACATACACCTTCCATACCTTTGTTTGGAACGTTACTTGGGATTGAATGATGTTGTTGTGATTGCGGTTGCAATTTAGGCATATGAGAGTTTGATAAGTAAAGAAAAGAAAGTAGTGAAAAAGTGAGAAAAAGAGAAAGCAAAAAGCAAAAAGCAAAAGAAAACAAAAGGAAAAATGAGAAAAAGAAGAAAATAAAATAAAGAGAAAGTTATAAATGTTGTGTATATAGTTCAATAAACTTTGATTACTCTCCCCGATGAATATCTAATGCCTTTTGGGAATTTTTTTTTCAATTTTGATATTGCCCGCATTTTCTCATTATCCCGAGTTTTCATCCCGAACACGTTGAATCCGTATATACATTCCTTCATTTTGTACCCTAGCCAAACCTATATTATAACCCCATACAAGTCCTATGTGATCTTAGGTTGATGTAATTCAAAGGTTGGAATAGTTTTGATAATTTGTGAAAATGCATTTCGCCTCCTTTAATGAGCGGTATCCTGTCATTGAGATTACAACTTTTCATTTTATATATAGCGTTCTTCATTTGTGACATGTGTGCGGCCTAGTTTCCATTTATATTTACTCTTTATGCCCACATGTTTCGTGTGTTACCTCCCTGTTTTCAGTGAATTGACTTGATGAGTGTAATGCCTGTGAGGATTGAATATATGCTTGCTTTATTTAGTATCCGATTTATATAAGTTTTTCGCCAAATCACACTTTGAATGTGCTCGCTCCCCTCCCACATTTTAAAGTTTCAATTCTATGAGGTGCATTCTATAATGTTAATGATTTGGACTTTTGTTTGAATCCGTTCAATGTGCTAATAATGTGTATGAAATCTTTTTCTCCATTGTTGGGCTTTTCGCATGTTTGGTTGGGCATATTTTGAGGAAACCATTTGATGTTTGTGGGTATCATCCATGAAAACCCTCACAAGACGACACTCGTCCACTAGGGTGACCTAAGGGTTTAATGGCTTATTGCATACGCTAAATGCAATCAAATCGCCCGCGAAAGTGGACTTATGCTTTTATACCATACTTTTGTTATTTTCCTGCTTTTGGTTTGCTTGTAGTTCTTGTTGCATCCTATTTCATTGCTAGGGACTAGCAATGTGTAAGTTAGGGGGTGTGACAATACACAAATATTGCATATTTCATCCTCCGAATCGATGCATTTTAGCCCCCTCGAGTATCTTATTCCCTATATGTATGCTCGTTAACTAGATAACCTCGGATTTGTATGTTAACATGTTTTGCAGGGGTTAATTGAGCTTTAATAGGTATTTGGATGCTAAGTGTGAAGCTGGAACGCATTCTGCTCGATTTCCGTATGTGATCGCATGTTCAAGGGAAAATTATCCCATTCATATTTTGGGCACCAACATCTCACAGAATTGTAGCCCTCCTCGCAAGCTTCGTGTGGCCGTGAACAGTGCACGATTCTGATTCAGAACGAAGAAGTTACGGGAGTTTCAATAGAAGAGAAATCCAAACATCCCAAAACAGCAAGTTGCTTGGCTGAGAGCTGCTTGATCGATCGATCAAAGGGATTGATCGATCGATCCTTCATTTTTCATCCATCGACCTGAGACAGTGGGCTATTTTCTAAGCATCGATCAATCGATCCCCTGTTTCCAGCTGATATTTTGCCTTTTTATTTTCCTTTCTCTTTTCTTTTCTATTTTAATTCCACTTACTATAAATACCAAATTTGTGTAAATATCAATAATAAAGTTTTAGAATAGATTTTAGGTTAGAATAGCTTAGGGTTTGAGAGTTTTGGAGAGTTCTTCTTTTATCCTTCTTGGTTTGACACCCAATTGGGTTGTAAGTTGCACTATTCATCATCCTATCCATTAATATAGTTGTTTTCCATTAATTCTTGCTTTGATTAATTATATTTACATGCTTTGATAATTAGATTCACATTCTTTCTTTACTTGCTTTCTAGTGTAGATTTACCGCGTTTATTTACCACGCTTATTTACCGGGGTAGCTAATTAAAATTAGGTTGTGTTTGAATGGAACTCACTCGAGTTGACGCATTGCTTTGCTTTGGTGATGGTGTTTACGGGTCTATTTCGAGTGCGTTGTCCTAGTTATTACGCCTAGGAGATTTGACGGGGCATATCATGTATGTCTCGTGCTTACGACCTTGCGTGCGCAATTTTTGGGGTATTTGTTGACACCAAAATCTTATTAGGCTTTCATGCGGATTTAGGGGCGTGACAACCCTTGATTCAATTAACTGTCGAAACGAGATGCATTCTAAATAATTCATCGACCCATGTGATCATTTTATACAAATTAACTCGGGTGAGGGATATTCGACGCAACCTATAGTTTTTACTCTTTTTGTTAATCTAGTTTCAATACACTCGCCTAGATTAATCATTTTCCTTTTTCGCATCTTTTCCTTTTTTGTTGTTATTTATCTTCTGAACTTTTATTTAGGAGTATTAAATCATATAAATTCTAGCAACTCATCTCTGTGGATCTTTCGATACTTGACTTACCGCTATGCTTGCCTCACAGGTGTAGTCGTAATTTAGGTTTTTGTATTATCGCGGTGAAACGAAAACAACGACCATGCCCTTACACGAGCACGCATTTCACTCGCTTAATCACATATCTATTACGAGAAAATTATGGGTGATGAAATCTTATCAGATTTGGGTAACATTTGCATTGAGGGGTGCTCGGTGTCCTTAGGGAGCCAATTGTGTTTGGTGCTATAAAGTGCAAATCCTATTAATGATTGTTATAAGGATCACGTGATGACCTAAGTTTGTTGACCAAGTTTAAAGGAGTCGAATAATGTAGTCCATGGTAACATGGCCCGATGTGGTATAAATAGGTGATATAACCTTCTAAGGGAAATTGGAGATTCTTGTCGTGATGGGACTTAACCCTCATGGTCATAAGATAACTAAGGAAAGTGTTGTTCTGTAACACCCCGCCTAATTAAATATCGGGTGGCCAGTCCCATACCAAATTAAAACAGAATATACAGTTGGCTCATTCTTAGCATCACTGTCGAAAACATTTACAACTCACCCAATACTCAATTAAACTGGTGTTAAAAACTCTCCATATTTAAATTTCAACAAAACCATTTTTAGTTTAAGAATAACACTACACATTTTATTCTACAAAACTGGTAACACAATAACACAAAAGAATTTAAATGCAACTGGAATAAACATTCCCAAATAATATAAATCCTTTACA
Source organism: Sambucus nigra (assembly GCA_949130495.1). Taxonomy (NCBI): domain Eukaryota; kingdom Viridiplantae; phylum Streptophyta; class Magnoliopsida; order Dipsacales; family Adoxaceae; genus Sambucus; species Sambucus nigra. The sequence continues at coordinate 16,589,283 of OX422214.1, forward strand.
ATAATCCCAACAATGTTAAATGTATTAAAAGTCCCGAATACAATAGAATTTGACCTCAATAGAAAAGATAACTGAATCCTTTGGGCGACATGCCCGAACTAAGAATACTGTGAATCAAAAAGATGATAAGCGTCTAAGAAAAACTTCCATAGCTCCATAGCTTGTCACAATCAACTATGGTTGGCGTCCCTATTTCTGGACACCTGATATAGAGATACAATAGAAGAGAAAATATGCAAGGAAACGGGTCAGAGCCCGAATGTGTAGATTATTTTTAAAACAACAAGTATTTAACAAGTGCAATAAAGCATTTATTATGTACATGTTAGATCCAACTCTCACTTGCAATTCTCACCTCTCAACTAGAGTGCACACTTAACGTTTCCTATTAACCTCCTAGTTAATGGTTCCTCTTTTCTAGTCTCCATATTATAATTCCATCCTAATATCATAATCCCCGTATGTCCCATACCATACGTCACATTATTATTCATATACATTTCTCATTTATGAATAGTTTCTCATTAACATGAATCATTACTCATTAATCTGAATCATTTCTCATTAACATGAGTTAAGCTATTCAATTCTATAAGCATAACATTCATTAACTTAATTCCATTATATTTTTCTATTCACCGTTATCTACAATTATCACCGTAGATAGATTTAACCACAATGTATCCATTCATTCATTTAATCCATTATATATATATATATTCATATATAATACGGCACCCCGAGTCACAGCTGCGGTGCAATGCATTACTCTGCTATCATGTCCCATCATCGCAGGTCGCCGAATAGGGGACTACAGGTTCGGTAAGATTCCACGAACCATAAACATCAACAAACAAATTGGAGGCGAACATAGTTCTCGTATCTATGGGTCACGCACATACCTACGTACCCACAGTCAGCGGACTTATCAACTCCCCGATAAGTCTTTCATAGACCTATGTTCTCGAGCGACAAATCAAAGATCCCATGGATTCATCAGGATATGACTGCCCTCACGCGCAAACCTCCCACCGATAGCAAGTAAGCTAGGTATGTCATACACATAAATCAATAATCAATCAAATAGGTATAATCATACCTATAATATAATATCAATAAGGTAATTATCACTACCCTAAGATATTTCCCATACGTAGCATTATATCCCTTTTAAATCCCACGTATTAACATATTATATCTTTACTTCATAATTTAATTATCCTCGCATCCTATAACATCTCTCCACTCCCAACGTCGTTAAGGTTCATGCGCGGAGCGTCTCGCAAAGCAAAATCCAAACAAGGAACCCCTCCAATACACTACTACTTAACTTTGTCGATCGAGGAGGTCCGACAACTACAACTATGCGATCGGGATAACCTCATACCTCTTTCAACCAAATGTATTCCAAACTCCCATTTCTATCTAGGAGCCATACCACAACGCTCTTATAATTTAATTATTCATTTATCCTAACACCACTCCACTCCCGACGTCGTTAAGGTTCATGCGCGGAGTGTCTCGCAAAGCGAAATCCAAACAAGGAACCCCTCCATTACACTACTACTTAACTTTGTCGAGCGAAGAGGTTCGTCAACTTTAAATACGTGATTGGGATAACCTCATACCCTAAGGCTACCCTCTCTCAATGTACAAGATTCAAATAGGATTTTCCTCAACATATATTCAGTAAGAAGTCACTAATATCCTACTGGTCCATAGCATTATTTCTCCCGAACTACAACGAGTTTATTTCTCCTTTTTTATTAAGGTTAAAACCGATAGTTTCAAATCTCTTATAAGCACATATTCTTTCACTTAGGATTAAACCCTCTTGTAAACCTAAGGATACCCAGGTGTTATATTCAATCACCCCTACTGGTCCTATCTTTAATCCTCATACATCTTCACTTAGAATTTAACAAATGAATCTAGCAACCGAAATTCCATTCAATATAATTTTCATCATTTTAATCACTTAAATCCAATTCACAATTAATTCAAATCTTATCAAAGGTTTACTGATATTTTCTAAGTCCCATAATCTCCAAATAATAATCACCAAAGATTCACAAAAGGTTTGGTATAAGAATCAACATTTAAAAAGAAACAACTTTACTTAAACTGGGGAGGTCGATCGATCGAAGGTAGGGGTCGATCGATCGATCCCTCAGGTCCAGGCCTGATTTCCTGCATTTTCTGCAACTATGGGTTTCACCATTTTTACACATTCAAACCTTCATATTAACCTCCAAAATGAGTTATGATTATTTCTACATGATATCCCAACATATATAAACGATTTCCAATACTCTAAACATCCTAGAATCATCAAGGGATTGGATTAAAAAGCATGTTTATCTCCTTATTTCCAGAAAATTAGTATCATAACATCTTCAAGAACACATCAATGGTTTCCATACTTTCTTCAACAGATTAATGGCTATTTCGTGGATTAATATCAACCTAAAACATAAGTTCAATTCCTATATCATTTCAGTTTCCAGAAATCCATTTAATCATTCCATTATTTCTTCCAAACATGAATAATCTTCTATTTTCATACTATTCTAACATGGACAATATACAAACTTAAATTGCCATTATCAAACACTTGCCTTTAGTGTAGGTCTGATCCTTTGGTCTAGTTTATCTCAGTTGGTTGTCCCTTCTCCGGTCAAACTCCGGTGGTGGCTGGTGGTAGTTGGTGGTGGTGAACCTTGGTTCTTGTTCTTCACCTTCCCAAGTGACTTTTCCCTTCCCAAGCACTCTTACTCTCACTCTAAGAAGATGGCTGCTCTTATTTGTGAAGAGGAGATGAATAACTCCCATTCACTTAATCTACCAATACTTATAATAGTTCCAAATCCGAAATCACTATTCATCCCTCTAGAAAAATGACCAAAATGCCCTTTCGAGTTGTCTATTCATTCCCAAATGACCCGAGACTCAAAATTAACATCCAAATAGACTTTTCTGACTATTTCGAACCTTCCGGACGCAACGACGCGGTCGAAATGACTATTAGGTTGATAGAAAATAAATTTCCCTTTTTAATTTAATTAACTAGTCCCGACACGTCCCATACCGCGTCTGACTAAAAATATAAATTACCGAATTTATATCATATGGTCATCTCAATGACATCACTTTCATATATTACCTAAATACCTTTAAGTAATATTCAGAATCATCCATATTAATATCCACTGTCTGGATAAAACCCGAATGAATTAATTAATAATAAAATCTAATTAATCCATTAATTTATAATATAACCCATTTTAAAAGTCATTTAAAATTACGGGGTATTACATGTTCTCGATTTGGTAAAGTACTAGGAAATGCATTGGAGACTTAGATTGATGATGTCGGGTCGAGAACTTGAGAATAGCACCCCAAGATGGAGTGTTGGAGTACATTTAAGGTGCAACATGTGTTATTGACACAAGATGAATAATCCTAGCTGGGAAAGGGTTAACTCTTGGCACATCTTTCCAGACGTATATGGATTAGAAGGTTTATACATGTCTAGTATTCACTACCTTTAGAATTCTAATGAAGATCGTTGTGGCCATCGCGTATATTTAGATGGGTAAAAGTTAGAAATAGGCACAGTGATAGCCTTGTACCAATTACAGATATTATGAGGTGAATGATCGCATAGTTGGGCATTGCCTAAGTGGGTGATGGGATACAACCACCCTGTAATGAAGTAAAATGTGGCCTAGGTGTGTTAGGTTGGTCATGAAGTCGCGTTGACCAGAAAGATAGACACGATCAGCATTGGAAAGGATGTTTGGCACTCGACAACTGGAGCGGCTCATGTTTGTCAAGGATAAAGGGGGAAGTATCACTCCTAAGGGGGGATTCAAGCATAGACCTACAAAAAGGATATTATGTATGTATGTTACTTTTGCCTCATGGAGGTGAATGATTCGTGATTCGATTATTGTAGCTGATGACCCAAGCCAGGTTGTATGGTTAGGCTAGGATCTGATGAGAACGATTAGGAGGAGTCGTAGGCTTCAAACTGTACGGTATAGATTCGCCTTTTATAAATCATAGCCCATGGTATGAAGATGGGTACCTCTTGAATAGTTGATCATCCAATTGACTCATTGTGTTCTTTCAGTCCCAGTGCCTAGGATTGTGTTCCTTTAGTTACGGTAACCTAAAATTATTTCGCATTGTTATTTCAATTAAAAAGAGGCTTGACTCAGTATGAGTGAAGATGGACCTAGTGTGGTCATTGAAGCTCAGCAACTGAGTTCTCTTCTGTGGGAAATATCCTTTTGTTCTACATAGGTTTCATGTACGTGTGGTTGCGATTTCTGCCTCATGATATTCTCACAGTGTCTACTTTCCTTGCATTATCATAAGTTAATCAACGTGGCCATTAGTGTCTCTAGTTGCAAGGAGTATGTGATGGGTTATCCGGTGTGGAAGTTGTGACTCTAGTTGTAAGAGAAGGACTACTATTTGAGAATATCATAGGTGTTAAAACTCGAGGAAACTTGGCACATGGTGTTTTTTATCCCTGTGAGTGTAAGCGGGTTGGTGTAAAACTCGGGTAAGAGTTCCATAGTTGGGAAATCTATAGTGGTACTTTGTTTGTAAAAGGACCTTGTGGGAGTACCAATTCAACGTACGACTTTTAACTTAGTTGGTATGTTGTTCCTTGAGGTAAGCGTAGAGTGATACGATGTGAGTGTCATATTTAAATAAATTTTGTGGTCAGGATGACTAGAGAACTCAAGGAGACTCAGGACATGTAGTCCCGGTTATTGAGATACCTTAGAATGGGGGTTTGGATATTAGCAACATATCATTTTTATCTTGGGTGAGTGCCAATCATGAGAGAGTGTCACTTCGGTAGATGTGTCAGGTATGCCTTGGATGTTAGCAAGGAATCCTTAGGACTTGATTGAGTATGATCACCGAACAAATAGAGACCCGAGGACTGTTATGCGATTTGATGACGAGACCAACAGTAAGCATTATGACCTTCCCCATGTTGAGTTCTTTAGTGGTTACTCTTGTGAAAGGAAGTATGGTGACTTCCTAGTGGTTTAGGATTTTAATAACCCAGCCCTTAAGGATCCTTATGACTTAGAATAAAGGTTGATAAGCTCCAGTATTTTAGGAATTAATATATTGAAAATTTTGAGGACGAAATTAATTACGGAGGGAAGAATGTAACACCCGCCCCTGTGATTTTAACCATAATCATGTAATTTGGTGACTTGGCAAAACCCATTTGGTCTTTGGACTTGGTAAGATGGATCACGGATCAAGTTCGGGTATTTTAGTAGCCCTGGTGCGATTAAATTGGATATTATAACTTAAAGTTTTTAAGCGGAATTATGGTTGTCATTTGAATGTGTGACCACATTATTTGAAGGAGGAAAGGCCTATCATTCGAATGAGGTTAGAACAACTATCTAATAACAAGGACCTGGATGATTCCCATCATTCTCTGGAATCTTATTGGAACTCCCTCATTTGAACGAGGTGCATTATCGTTCAAATGAAGGGTAGCTGCCTATTTTAACGACCTAGTTATCAACCCATTTATAGCCTAAATTTGATTCTCTTTAGAACCCTCATTGGAATGAGAGGGGATCTCATTCGAACGAGGTCCAAAGTCGTTCAAATGGTCGGGAAAAGATTAAAAAAATTTACACATTTTAATGTGCTGTCGGGATGTGGATTGTTAGATTGGATGAGCTGTCGAGTTCTCAACAATTCAAATGTAATGCCTCGGCCCAAATTTATGGGTTATCTATAATCAACCCGGCTCGACCCGAGCGTTAGATGTGAAGTGCAATGAAATAACCTATATGATGTTGTTAGTCCAGTTTTATTTTAATTAATGTTTCACTTATTTAGCAAGTCATTTTAGTTTCAAAATAAACTACATGAGGGACCCATAGAGAGCCCCGGGGTGCAAGCATATAGAGTTACTAACGTAAAATAAAACAGTACTTACCTGCATAACGCTCTCAAAACACTAAACCGCTACCAACTTGCCATAACAAAGCAAGGTTTTGAGCCTATGCTCAGTGAAAAATATACAAATGCAGTATAGAATCGAACGGCTGAAAGGAGACTCAACACATTATGCCTATATGCGCATGCAACTGCAGTGTATACATATATATGCATAAATATACCCATACTCAATGCATGAAACAGTTTTACATTCGAAAACTTATTATCCAGATTAATTTACCTTAATCTTATAAAAGACTTCTTTTTTTTACTCATTTTAGTATTTCTCGTTTTATTTAACACATGCGGTTCAACATTTGAAACCACTACATTTGATTAACCCGAAAACATTCCTTTTTCGAAATCACCCTTTTTTTCTTTTTTTCAGCTCCCTTTAGTGTTTTCGTCGAAACTAACCCTTTCAACACACGCAAACACCGTGTTAGAAAATACTTAGTTAATCTTTGAGAACCTTTTTCATCACATTCTGGTGCTAATTATGGGTTTAACAACTTAGGTTGATTAATCACCCATTTACCCACTTACTTTTCCCTTTTCCTTACTTTATGGACATTAATCAATTTCACATTTACTTGTCCATTTTGACCTTTAACGGAACAATGATTAATTCATTCAAGTTAGGTTGTATTAAGATGTTTAACACCAATCTTTCAAAAAAAAATACACTATTTTCATAAAATACCAACTTTAATATTCCAAAACCTTGAAATATTTACTCGTTCTTTATTTTCAACAAAATAATTTATTTCCAACATTTTTATTGCATAAAAATATTTATTAATTCTACACTTCAATTTTATCATTAATTTGCATGCACCTTACTCATTTAATCTAATTACAAGACTACAAATATGCAAAAATATAGTCTTATACTAAGAATAAGGTTTTCCCACCTTTAATGTCTCTAATAGTGGTAGAAATATTGGTGTAAGAGGAGCAACCCCCACCTCCAAAGTTGGCCTCAAGGGGATACTAAATGCATCCTTCAAAAATACTCCAAAATGTGATCCATCCAAGTTTCCAAGCAAGACCCACTTCAAACTCTATGAAAACCCATCTTCATCTTCTCCAAAATCCCCTAATACTTCTCCAAAATTCGTATCTCTTCTCCTACAATGGTGAAAATGGGTATTATAGCCTTGAACATGGTCGAATACTAGATAATATAGTGGTGAAATGGTGGTGGAATGGTGGAGGGATGGTGGTTTATGGTGGGAGGAGGTGGAAGACCACCCACCTCTCTCTCTCTCTCTCTCTCTCTCTCTCTCTCTCTCTATATATATATATATATATATATATATATATATATATATATATATATATATATATCTATCTCTATCTATATATCTATCTATCTATCTCTCTCTCTTCTTCCATTTCTCCTTACAAATAACCCCAAACACACCCTTATAAAACCTCCCAAATCCTAAATTCCTATTTTGCCCAATCTGGACTGATCTGGGCTTGACAGCACACAAAGTCAAGTGTTGAAATTATGACAGTGCACAAGGGCAATCTAATAAAAGATTTGTTATTTACGTCGTTTGAATGACAAACTCAAGTCATTCGAACGACTTCTCTATATCTCGTTCGAAGTATGGTTCGCGCGACCTGCCACTATAAAGTAGTGGTATGTCATTTGAGGCTCTCCATCTCACGAGATCTATTTTGCTTCTAACAACACTATGATTTCGTTAGAAAGACCCCTTATAGTCGTTCGAACGACCCCTTAATATTCTCCATTCTTTTGTTGTCTTCAATTTTTAATCCACAATTCCCTTATAATTATCATCAATCCTCATTCCATCATAACTTATACATATTTTAATTGAATCAGTGGGATCGGATATTACAAACCGACCTCCTTGGGGAATTTCATCCCCGAAATTCTCGATTCATTAATTTCAAGCTTATGGGGTCCACCGATTTTCTATTCTAAGTACTAAAGGTCCTCCAAAACAAGTTAGTAAAGTCCTACATATTGAGGTCACCAAATAATCAATATGCGACATACTCTAATGCTCACCATTTCACTAATCATGACATTACATAATCGACTCCGAGTCTCCACTCGCCTTACGATCAAGTCCAAACTATTTCTAGCACCACCTAAGCTAGTACTTAAGGTGAACCGACGCCTCTATGGGAAAATCCTTTTTCTAGTGGTTGATTCTCATCCAATGTGAATCAAAATACAACTAACCGTCGCATTCATCATCAAAATCAATTATATCTTAGGACCGTACATTCGGTGTTCCACAAATTCTCAGGCTATCCTAACTAAACAATTCGCATGAGCTTATCGATAACCATCCTATGATATTCTCTCACTCCAAGGAGGAATATCACCATCAATCCGTCATTGTACACCCGTTTTACACATTCCTTACATCACTCTGATGAACCTAATACTACCCTAGGTGTCTCATACTTGAGTACTCGCTAGAGTCTCACTCTAATCCACTCACCGTGGCAAGCAACATCGTATGCTATGTTTTTTTGATTTTTAACACACTATTGTATCATCATCCCTCTCTTCATAATTTGGGCTACTGACTGTCGACCTGTCCAGTCAAAAGTCCATTAGTCCTAAGAAAGATCGTTACTACAAGCAAATCGTGTGGCCGAGAATGCAACCACTCGTATGCAAAACTTTATGCAATAGCCAGAATACCTCAGATGGTCGCACCCAATTACCGAGTTGCCTTGACAAAACCCTGTTTATTGTGCTCTCTTGGTCCCAATAGCGTCGTACCATGATATGGAACCAATCCGAGTCAACTCATAAGTGAGAATTTCGATTCCCAATTACCGAAATCAAAAGGATCACATTAGAATCTGAAGGAACAAGAAACTTTACCAAGAAATTTTACCCATAGGCATTCGACTATGATTTACGAAAGTGAACCTATGTCGTATCCTTGAAATCGTACCACTCATTCCTAGGGTTATCACCGAGCATGAATCCTAGTCAAATACCCTGGCTTGGGTCACTAGCCATGGTGAATCGAATTCCAACCCAATATTCTTGCAACACGAAATAAATTTACGAATCTTTTGTCCTTTAGGAAGTCAACGCCCGACTTCCCTCCTTGGGAACAAGGACCTACCTTTCACATCCTTGGCGTACATGAACCATCCCGATTGGTGGACACCTCACGCTCTAGTCTACATTGACCTTGTCCAATCACTAGTGGCGACATCACCAACCTACTAAATCGAGATTATTATCTACTTTAACATATCATGATTGAAATGCCAAACTCCCATAGGCATTACTTAGTTCAAGAGAGGCACTTACCTAACCATGTTATTTCGACCACACGAGATTTCCACCAAACTCACCTTCGGTTTCTACCCACACAGAATTTACGTGACAACCACACCCACTGCCATTGTCATTCTAAGGGTAGTAAATATTGCATCGGGCTATATCTTCTAAACCGTACTATCTTGTCACGACGTGCCAAGAACTAATCCTTACATTATTAAGGCTACCTTAGTGTATACTATCGACACGTCGACATAATAATCATGTTTCGATGTTACCCCCCCCCCCCCCCTCAGTTGCCATTTTTAGGTCTCCACATGGCGTCATCACTCTAAGTCTTGAATACATTTCCTAACACGTACTAAAACCGAGTATAACCACACTCGTACTAGTCATTCCATGACTTCCGAGTATCACTCTTATAACGACACAGCTATCACCCTGCCTTAGGGATCATACCACACATATGTGTCGGTTTGGGATGTCATACCTGGTATGTACACTATACAACCAGTAATCTGGGATCATCAGCTGACCCTCAACATAGTCGTTGCTAGAATGCTACTGCCTCTTATTATCGGACTTAATTGGTCTCCTAAGAACACGAAACACATTTCATGAAAAGTCTCCAAACCCGACAAGATTTCATCGTCCATACTCTTATCATTGTAGGTGCGCTCTACAAACCTTTCAACACCCACATCACGAGTTACTCGTTGCTCGCAAGGACAATAGTCTATGAGCTTCTACCTATGGTTCACCTTAACTATCAAACACCTTAAGGCACCACAATATTCAATCTTTATCCTCAATAAAACCACACACACCTTACGGGCACCTCAAATGCCTATGAACTACTCTCACACTAGGATTTCCTCTCACCTAGCCATTACCTCGGTGGCTAAAACGAGTCTCAACACTTAGATACTAATCTTATCTTTCTCCCAAATGTCTATAACCAGAAGCCACGTACAGACCACAAGTAATGCTATTAAGGTTTTTGGCAAGATACGGGATGTCGCCTATAACCTATAAACTTCAAGGTCTACCCCACCTAACCTCAATAAATGTTCAATTATAACAACCAAATTATCCCACAATGTAAGCATCGCACTATGTGCTAATCTACGAGTTAACACGACTATATAGATCTTGGCAGGATATGGGACGTTGGGTATTACCTATATATACCAAGGCCCACACCACGGATGCCTCACGAGATCCTATTCCTAAATACCTCATTATGATCAAGATACACTAAATACAAGTTCTCAACCAAGGAACTCAAATACTTTCTTATCACAGGATTAATACTTAAGAACGCCATTTGGCCCTCTAATCTCCATACACGAAATACACAAACTTTATGGATAGGTTGCCAAGAACATTGCTCATCGTTTCCACTGCTGAGGCTACCCTCACCATCAAAGTTATCACACATCACGTATCACACAAACGATCATGGCATTGCCACTATTGGCCTACAAAACTTCATGTGTTCATCGAACAACCATCAATTACGATATCACCCCAAGGATCAAATTTGTCCAATTATGTTACCGGAATTAACTACCCGTAAGCGTCGCACCTAAGAACTATATACCTTTTAATTACTAATCATTAGTGCCTAGTCGAGAAACCCTAACCATCGACCTCTACTATTGACTATATGCAACTCGTTCTACTTGACCAATGGGCATCGTTCCATTCGATCGATATCTCATATGATCCTATGTCATGAAAATTAAACACAAAAACCTCACACTAATAGCCACGGTGTTGCCACTATTGACTAGCAAGAACACTCGTAATTACTACAATTTTAATCAGAAGCACGAAAGTGATTAACAACTATCAACTCGATCGCGTGCCACTTGGAACTAACTCACTGGTCGTGCTAACCTCTTTGACTTTACCGTTGAGGACACGAACTAAATTGTCATCGAACAAGCATGACCGACCCAAACCAACACCAACATCGAAAGATCCGATAGCGACCTCACCAAGTCACTCCCAAAAGGAACCTTTAACCTAGAGATCTGATAGAATTTGTAACGCTCCGGCTCGGATTTATGGGTTACCCATAGTCAACCCGGTTCAACCCGAGCGTTAGGTGTGAAGTGCAATGAAACAACCTATATAATGTTACTAGTACAATTTTATTTTAACTAACGTTTCACTTATTTGGCATGCGATGCCAGTTTTAAAATAAAATATGTGAGGGACCCATGGGGAGCACCCCAAGTCCAAGTATACAGAGCTAGTAACATAAAATAAAGAAATTACTTACCGATATAACGTTCTCAAAACATGAAACTGCTCCCAACTTGCCGTAATAAACTGAGGGTGTGAGACGATGGTCAGTAGAAAATATACAAATGCAATATATAATCAAATGGCAGAAAGGAGACTCAACACGTTATGCCTACATGTACATGCAACTACATTGTATACATATATATACATACATATACCCATACTGAATGCATGAAATGGTTTTACTTCCGAAAACCTTATTATCGAGCTTAATTTACCTCAATCTTATAAAAGACTTCTTTTTTTTTACTCGTTTTAGTATTTATCGCTTTATTTAGCACACGCAGTTCAACACTTGAAACGACTACATTTGATTTACCCGAAAACATTCCTTTCCCAAAATCACCTTTTTATTTTATTCAACACCCTTTAGTATTTTTGTTGAAACTCACCCTTTCAACACCCGCGAACACCGTGTTAGAAAATACTTAATCTTTGAGAACCTTTTTGAATACATTCTGGTGTTAATTATGGGTTTAACCGCTTAAGTTTCTTAGTCACCCATTTACCCACTTACTTTTCCCTTTTTCCTTACTTTACAGACATTAATCAATTTCACATTTACTTGTCCATTTTGGCCTTTATCGGAATAATGATTAATTCATTCAAGTTAGGTTGTATTAACACAATTTACCCCCCAACCCATTTCATGACATGTTCCTTATTCCTTTCTCTTTTCTTATAATCTTTCAAATACCGCATACTTTAGTGGGCTCCATACCGTCAGCTATGCACACCATATGCTTCTGCCAATAGTTTTAGGTATTTCACCCTAGGGCTTCGGCCCCTTCTTAATTATTCCCGTATCATCCGAGTTTCTTTTTAATGTGTTTTAACACTTTACAAATGTCCACATTACCCCATGTTTTCATTTTACTCGGACGAAGCCAAAACCCGGGGTTACACCCCAATTTGTGTTACACTTTGAAATTTTACCATTTCATGTCCTTTACACTTTAAACTTGATTTTATTCCAAAAATCATTTTCATTTAGGACAATTTTGTGTAACATCTTTCCAACATTTTTATTTCATTAAAATGCTCCACTCTATGCAAAATTACCATTTTACCCATTTGTTTCCAAAATCACTTTTTACTCCATTCTTACTAGTGTTGATTCTCCCCAAAACACAATTAAGTCACCTACACTAACTTCCTAAGTATTTTAACATATTAACACCCGTTTTAACCTTTGAGTAATATTCGTCTTAATTGGAAACACCTTTACCTCTTTGATCATTTTTTACAGTTTCATAAGTGTTAATCTTCTACAATACTACTAAATTATACACACTAACTTTCTCATATTTACCCGTTAACACTTATTCAACACCTTTATTACAATTTTCAAACAACACATTTCTTTACTTTCTTTATTCAAGAAATCCATTTACACTTAAGGCTACTTTTATATGAAAATACCATTTTCTTTATTTTACATGTAGTCTTAAAACTTTGTACTTATTATATTTTTAACCCCTTTTTCACACACTTTAAAGACAAGAATTTCTACTTTTCTTATTTCATGTTTAAACCCAACAAACTTTATTTAAACTGGTTTATACACTTAGTGCCAAAATACTACAAGTTTATATGCATGAGAAGATGGACTTTCTTTAACCTTAAAATCCTATTAAATGGTTTAAACACATATTTCATTTAGCAATTCATCATACTTTCAAAATATATTTTTAATGCATGAAAGATATTTAATTTATCCAAACTCTCAAAATGTCCATTTTTCATAAAATCTTCATTTTTGCAAGAAACTTTAAAACATTACTTCACCAATATTTAACCAGGCAAATCACCATCTCCAAACATTTTAATTCATAATATGTTTAACACCAATCTTTCTCGAAAATACACTGTTTTCGTAAAATACGAACTATTAATATTCCAAAACGTTGAAATATTTACTCATTCTTTATTTTCAAGAAAATAATATATTTTTCAACATTTTTATTCCATAAAAATGTTTATTAATTCTACACTTTAATTTATCATCAATTCACATCCATCTTACTCATGTAATCTAATTATAACACTACAAATATTTAAAAATAGAGTCTTATACTAAGAGTAAGGTTTTTCCACCTTAATAGATCCAATGGTGGTATAAATTTTGGTGTAGGAGGAGCAACCCCCACCTCCAAAAGTGGCCTCAAGGGGTTACCAAATGCATCTTTCAAGAATGATCCAAAATATGTTCCATCCAAGTTTTCAAGCAAGACCCACTTCAAACTCCCATCTTCATCATCTCCAAAATCCCCCAATACTTCTCCAAAATTCGTATCTCTTCTCATACAATGCTGGAAATGGTATTGTAGGCTTGGACATGGTGGAATACTATATAAAATGGTGGTGGAATGGTGGAGAGATGGTGGTTTATGGTGAGTAGTGAAAGACCACCCACCTCTCTCTCTCTCTCTCTCTCTATATATATATATATATATATATATATATATATATATATATATATATATTCATCCATTTCTCCCTATAAATAATCCCAAACACACCTGTATAAAACCCTCCCAAAGCCTAAATTCTCATTTTTCCCAATATGGACTGATCTAGGATTGACAGCACACAAAATCAAGGGTTGAAATCGTGACAGCGCACAAGGGCAATATGATTAAAGATTTTCGATTTAAATCATTCGAACGACAAGCCCAAGTCATTCGAATGAATTCTACATCTAGTTTGAAGTATGGTTCACACGAATTGCCACTGTAAAGCAGTGGCATGTCATTTGAAGCCCTACATCTCGCGAAATCTATCTCGCGTCTAACGACCTTGGGATGTCATTAGAACGGCCCCTTAAAATTGTTTGAATGACCCATTAATATTTCCATTCTTTTGTTTTCTTCATTTTTCAATCCATAATTCCCTTATAATTATCACCAATCCTCATTCGATCATAATTTATACAATTTTTAATTGAATCACTGGGATAGGGTATTACATCAAATCAGATTGTGGGTAAAATCTTAGTTGGACCATTAGATAAAAGGTTAAGTTTAAGTTCATTTTCAGATTATCCCTTAGGGGTTGGGGAGTATTTAAAGTGGGTTTTGACTCATTTGGGCAATCCAATCAAATTTTCCCTCTCTCTCTAGCTCTTGGAGCTCCTCCTCCACCAACCACCATACACCAACCTAGCACCACTATCGCTCCACCCAAAACCACCATAGTTTAACCCTCTTCCACCATATTCAAGCTTATAAAACCAATATATATCACATGTTTGAGCAAGATGGAATTTCATAGAGATGTTGTTGGGGATTTTTGGAAAAGAATAAGAAAAATAAGGGAGCTAGAAGGGGGTTTTCCTTGGAGATTTTATGAAGCAACTTTTGTGGAGATAGGCGACCTCCTTGTTTCCACCTTAGGAGGTAGGAGGTTTCCATCACCATATTCTCCATCCCACCATTTTTGGAGCTTCTTTGAGGTAGGAAACTTTACTCTTTAGCTTAAGAACTATATTCTCTATAGTATTGGTCTTGTAGTAAGAGTAAAATGCATATATGATTCAAGAGGGTTATTTCTTATGATTTTGTGTAAAATGACTCACAAATGATTTCACGAGTTTTAAGGAAAATAATATATTTCAAGAAAGTTTGGTATTTAGACATATTATAGAATAAAATATTTGAAATAATATTTATCTTATTGAAAATGTTGCAAGTTTTTCTTGTAAAAGTTGTTTTTTATAAAGGTAGGCATTTATTCATGTTCTGAAGAAAAACAAATTGGACTTGAGAAGCATGTTATTTTAGATATTATGAAATTTCTAGAATGAATCATGTGTTAAACCATTTAATGGGATTTTTGGACTTAAAATCCCCCTTCGTATATATATGAACTTGAAGTAATTTGGTAATGACCATAAACAAGTTTAATGAGGGTTTTTAACACGAATCAAAGAAAACAAAATTTCAACCCTTAAGATGCGTGAGTAAGTGTAGAAAATGTGATGTGTGGCTATTTCAAGACTACATGTGAAAATAAAGGAATATGATTTTCTTGCAAAGTAGTCTACAAATGTCAAATGTTTTTCTTACAAAGTAGTCTTCAAATGTCAAATGTTTTCCTCACTAAAGAGATTTCCAACTTGAAAACTGTGTTATCTCCAAAGAGTTTAATGAGTGTTTAGAAATAAAGGGGACAATGGTAATATTGCATAAAGTAGAACATTTTTATAAAATAAAAATCTTTGGAAAGGTGTGAGACAAATGGTCCTAAATGAAAGTGATTTTTGAGGTAAAATCAACATAAGTGTGTAAAGGACAAGAAATGGTTATTTTCAAAGTGTAACACAAGGTGGGGTGAAATCACTGGGTTTTGTCTTCCGCCGATAAAAGTGGAATAATATGGACATTTGAAAATGGTTAAACACATTAATATGGACTCGAATGAGACCGGAAATGAATTAAGAAAGTGCCAGAGCCCTTGGGTGAAAGACCCAAAAATATTGGCCAAAGCATATGGTAGTGTAGCCAAGGGTGTGGATCCCATTAAAGTAGGATGTTATTTGGAGGATTCCGAGTAAAATATAATGGAACATGGTAAAGAAATGGTTTGTGTTGCAAATATAAGAAAAGATAACCTAATATGAAATGAAATTGGTAAATATTTCGTTTGAAAAAACATTATGGGAAAAAAATATGAGAAATTTTCTAATGTACATGTGAAGTGAAAAGAATGGTAAAATGAGGCAATTAAATGGGTATTTAAGCAATCTAAGTAGGTATTAACCCATAAATAATGCAAGGGTGGTTGTGAAAGGTTTTCAATGGAAAAACAAGTATTTCTAACCCGAAACGTACGTGTGTTGAAAGGTCATTTCAGGCAAAAACTAATGTAAATTCAACATGAGTAATGAGAAATTTCGATAAAGGTAGTGTTCTCTCTAAACTAATGGTATTTTATTTAAATGGTATACCGGGTGCATTAAATCGGGATACTTAGAAAGTTAAACAAAAAGGGTCTCTTCATAGGATTAATGTGATTTAATCGGGACAAATAATATTTTTGGAATAAAAACGATTTCATACATGTATATAAGGCAGTTGGATGTGAAGGTAGGTATAACGTGTCAGAGTCTTTTTTCTGTCGTTCAATCCTATATGGCAGGTTATGAGCGGTTCCGTAATTCGAGAGCATTTTACAAGTAAGTACCTTTTTATTTATTTTTTACGTTAATATTTCTGAATGCTCGGATTCCGGGGGCAATTAGCACGTGTCCCACATGTAGCTTAACAATAAATGGAATTGTATGCTAAACAAGTGGAAATATAATTAAATAAAATGGACTAGCAACATTATTTAGGTTATCTTATTGCACTTCATACCTAACATTTTGGCTGGATCGGGTTGACCAACGAGTAACCTATAAATCCGAGTCGGGGCGTTATAATACCCCAAGGATCATTTTCTCCTAATTGCATCATCATTATTAACCATCCACAGTTATCTAAGCAAGAAACCTACTGCATCCTCATTATAGAATCAATACGACTTTCTCATACTACTCTGGCCATCTAATCTCCACAGTTGACCTAAACAGCTTACCCTTCACATCAAGGATGTTAATGGATTCCTCACATTATCAAGGGTTGACACAAAATCACGTCACACTAGAGAACGTGATGTATCCACTAATGGCCTACGTACACTCGTAAGTTACTAACACGTATAAATTATAAGTTTTGAGAACTATTGATGGCAACTAACTTAGCCACCTGCTAAATGGTAAGTAATTGCCCGTCATGATAATCTCTTTAACTCCAAAGTCGAGAACATGAACTGAAATTGTCACTTGCCAAGCATGATCGACCCAAAACCAATACCAACATTAAAGATCCACTACCGACCTCAAAACGTCACTCCCAAAAGGAATCTTGAACCAAATGCTCTAATACCATTTGTAATGCCGGCCGAATTTATAGGCTACTCGTGGGTCAACCCGGTCCGTCCCGAATGTTAGGTGTGAAGTGCAATGAGACAATCAAAATAATGTTGTTAGTCCAGTCTTTATTTAAGTAACATTTCACTTGTTTAGCATGCGATTCTAATTTATACCAAGCCACGTGTGGGACCCATTAGAAGCATTCCCAAAATCCAAACATACAGAACTACTAACGTAAAATGAAAAGAATGCTAACTTGTATAAATCTCTCAAAGTACGAAATCACGTACAAACTTCCATAACAAAGGAAATGGAATGAGTCGAATGCCTAGTGGAAAATACAACAATGAAACCTAGAATCGAACGATAAAAAAGAAACTCTATAATGTAAAACCTACATGCACATGCAAATACCATACATATATATATATATATATATATATATATATATATATATATATATATATATATATATATATATATATATATATATATATATATATGTATACATATACTAATGCATAAGTCCGTTTATTCTAAAATGTTACTTAAGTTGATTAAATCACACTAATATTACTTTTTGTCCCTTTTTACTTGACTTACATTGATTTCCCGATTTTACGCATCCAGTTAAATACTTAAATAAAATAACGTTTGTTTAGGAGAAACACTTCATTTGCCAAAATTTTCCATTTGCTCACACCAATTCCACTTTAGTATTTTCTTTGAAAACTAGCTCTCAACACATGCACACTCGGTGTTAGAAAATACTTCTTTTCCTTTTTAAAATCATTCACAACACATAATCAAGTTAATTATGGGTTAAAACCATCCTAGGTTACTTTATTACCCATTAATGACTCCATTTGTGTCATTAACTCATGATTTACTTGGACTTAGCCATTCTCATATTTCTTGTCCAAATTACCTTTTCAAACAAGAACAATTATCAATTTCATTTTATAAGGGTTATCTTTTCTCATTTTCCTTACACAACCAATTTCTTTATCATGTTCCACTTTTTCTCAATACCTTTTTATCAAAAGTTACCGTATAACATTATACTTTAACGGGTTCCACACCGTCGGCTTCGCCACCATATGCTTTGGCTAGTAATTTGGGTCTTTCACCCTAAGGCTCCAAGCCCTTCTTAATTTTTCTCGATTCTTTCGAGCTTCTTTTATCGTGTGTTTTAACACTCTTTTATGTCCACATTATTCCACTTTTACTGACCAAAGCCAAAACATGGGGACTACTTCACCATATTTTTGTTAAACCTTCGAAAATCATCATTTCTTGCCCATTTCACATTTACGTTGATTTCATTCGAAAATCACTTCCATTTAGGACTATCTTATGTAACACCTCTTCCAACATTTTTTTTCTTAAAAATGTTCCACTTTACATAAAGTTACCATTTTACCTTTATTTTTAAACTTGTCTTTTCTTCCATTTTCACAAGTGTTATTTTCCAAAAACATTATTCAGTTGCACATACCAACTTCTTGAATGTTTCTACTCATTAACACTCATTTTACACCTTGGAGTTAACACACCTTTCAAGTTGGAAATCTCCTTACTTATTACTTTCTTCATCAAAGAAATATTTTAATGTTTCAATGACTACTTTAGAAGAAAAATACCATTTTCTCTTATCATCACACGTAATCTTGAAAACATGTGCTTATTATATTTTCCACAATTATTAACACACTTTTAGGGCTGAAAATTCTATTTTCTTTATTTCATGTAAAAATCCATTAAAACTTTACTGAACTTGTTCCTATGCTCATGGCCAAGATACTACAAGTTCATATACATGGGGAAAGGGATTTTAAGTCCAAAAATCCAAAACAATGAGTTGGACACATGATTTATTCAAGAAATTTTGTAATACTTGCAAAAACATGCTTTTTAATACTGAAAGAAATTTTTGTTCTTCAAAACTTGAATAAATGTCCAACTCCATCAAGTCCCATTTTTCAAGAAAACTTAAAGACTTTTCCCATAAAATATCTCAACAAGATAAATATTATTTTAAAATATTTTATTTCACAAAATGTTAACACTAAGTTTCTTGAAAAAATATCATTTTCTCAAAGCCTTTGAAGCTCACTTGTAAACCATTTTACAAAGAACATGAGAAAATAGCTATCTTGAAACGTGCGTACATTCTACTCTTAAAACTCTACATACAATACCAAATACAAGGGAATAGTTCTTAAACTTAAAGAGTACAGATCCCACCTCAAAGAAGCTCCAAAATTGGTAGGATGAAGAATAGGGTGATGGCAACCTCCCACCTCCCAAGGTGGCCTCAAGAAGGTTTACTAGCTTCACTAGTAAGCTCCATGAAATATCTAAGCAAAACCCCTTTCAAGCTCATTTATTCTTCTTATTTACTTCTCCAAAAATTTCCAGCAACATCTCCAAAAAATTTATATCTTGCCTAACATGTGGTGTATATGGGTTTTATGGGTTTAATATGGTGGTAAAGGGTTAAAGTATGGTGGTTTATAGTGGAGGAGTGGTGGTTCTAGGTTGGTAGAAGGTGGTCGTGTGCTGGTGAGGCTCAAGTGTTAGAGAGAGAAAAATCTAATGGAAATGCCCTAGAATGGGCCAAAACCTCACTTAAACACCGCGAAACCTTTAGGGGTTAACTTCTAAAAATTTCCAAAGCTCCAATCCCGAGTTGATCGACTGCTATGGGAGTGTTGACAGTGTTTTGATCTAATGATTAGGATCGTGATAGCATTTTTTGAATCTGAAAAAATTGATTTGTGCAGTCTCGTTCGAACGAGAATGGACCCCATTCGAACAACAACACACGTCTCGTTAGAACGGGTTTTGAATGAGCTTCTAATGAGGGTGGTCAACCTTTGACAGAACATAATATTTAGATAATCATTTGAACCAGTTGTTCAAACGATGGAGGCTTTGATTCGAACGACCTGGCATTATTCCAACGAGATTGGAATCACATTCAAACGATCAAGGGTCTCTCATTTGAACAACCCTAATTTTCTTCAAGTTAAATATAAGGCCATTTTAAATCCAATTAATTATACAAACGCCACAATATTGACCAAAATTGACCCACTATTTATCTCACAAGGTCTAAAGCACAATTGGGTTACATCCAGTCACCAATTTACATTAGTACGGTCAAAACCACGGGGGCAGGTGTTACATGTAAAATAAGAAAACTTCCCCAAAAGAGGCCCATGCAACTTGCACGGGCCCAATGTAACTTGTAGAAATAACATTGTCATCATGGGATTCACGTATAGATACTTTCAATTGAAATTCTAAAATTATGAGTATTTAGCCTGAAATAAGTTATTGCGGGTTGAAAACAGAAAATAAAAAATGTCATGCAAAGAGTCCTAAGCGCCTCACACGGGACCAGTTTAACTTGTACAAACAATCTTTGCAGTCACAGGACTCACATATTGAGACTTAAATCCAAATTTAAAATTAAGTATTTAGCTTGAGAATTGGGCGTTGGGGTTTCGAACATAAAATAGCAAACTAACTATCGGTAAGGAGGCGCGAAATACTCACACGGGACCAATGTAACCTATGAAAACATATCGTGCAGTCATGGGACTCACGGGTTGAGAGTTCGGTCTAAATTTTAAAATCCTAATCGTTTAATTTGACATATGTGTTTTGGTGGTAGAAAATATGAAATTATAACTAAATGGCCTGAAAAAAGGCCCGAGCACATAATAAGATACAAATGTAACTTCTAGATACAACTCATGCAATCGTGGAACTCAGGTGTTGAGACTAGTATCTAACTTGGAAAATTATGAGCATCTATCTTTAAAAGTGGACACTGAGGAGTGAAAACGTAAAATAACAACCTACTAGCCAAAAGTGAGGTTCGCACACCTCATAGGGGACCAATGTAACTTGTAAAAAATACACGTGCAGTCATGTGACTCACATGTGGAGACTTTAATCAAAGTTTCCAAATTCTAAGCATTTATTATGAAATTGTGTGTTGGGGGTTGAATGCATAAAATCACAAGTAAATGGCTAAAAAAGAGGCCAGAGCACCCCGCACAATACTAATGTAACTCTTAAAATAATTCATGAAGTCATGGGACTCACGTGTTGAGATTTTGATCTAAATATAAAAATTTCGGGTTTATTTTTAAAATTGGATGTTGGGAAAAAACGTAAAATAATAAACTAATGACCCGTGAAGAGACCTGGGAAACTAATACGGGACCAGTGTAAATTTTGGAAACAACCCGTATAGTCATGGGACTCAAAGGTTAAGACTTTGATCTAAACTCTAAAATACCAAGTGTTTATTTTTCAAATATGTGCTTTGCTGGCTAAAAATAAAAAATAACAACCAAACGGTTTGAAAATAGGCTTAGGCACCTCACACAAAAACAATGTAAATTGTAGCAATAGCATGTGGAGTCATGGGACTCAATGGTTGAGATTTCAATCAAAATTTTAAAATTATGAACGTCTAGATTTAGAACAGGGCATTTGGGGGTTAAAAGTAAATAACAAAAAAATGACCCAAAAAGTGACCCGAGCACCTCATTGGGGACTATGTAACATGAAGGAACAAAGCGTGCAGTCATTGGATTCACGTGTTGAGATTTTGATCTAAATTATAAAATTCTAAGCGTTTAGCTTGAAATTATGCATTGGGTTGACGTATAATTATAAGCAAACAAACCCAAAAGAGGCCCGACACCTCACACGGGACAATTGTACCTTATAAAAACAACTCAGGAAGTCATGGGACTTACATGTTGAGATTTCGATTTAAATGTGAAAATTCTGAGCGTTTAGCTTAAAAATTAGGTTGTTAGGGGTGAAAACGTAAAATAAAAAATGAAGGGCTCATGGGATAAATATAACTTATAGAAATAACTAGCCCAGTCACGGGAGTCACGTATTGAAACTTAGATCAAAACTTGAAAATTTTGAGCATTCAGCTTAAAATTTGGGCGTTGGGGTTGAAAACATAAATTCACCAGGAAAAGGCTACAAAATTGGCTAGAAACCTCACACGGGACAAATGTTTTTAAAAATAACTCATGTAGTTATGGAACTGAAGAATTGAGACTTCGATCTAAATTTTAAAACTATTAGAGTTTAGATTTAAAATAAGTTGGCGAGGGTTCAAAACATAAAATAAGAAGAAAAAAAAGGGGGCCAGGAAAGAGGCTCGAGCACCTCAGACAAGCCCAATTTAACATGTAGACAAGCCACGCAGTCATGGGACTCACATGTTGAAACTTCGATCTAAATCTAAAATTCTAATTTTTTTAGCTTGGAAATTGTGCGTTAGAGATTAAAAACATAAAGTAAAAATAAAAGGTTAGAAAAGAGACCCGAGCACCTCATACGGGTGCAATATAACTTTTAGAAATAACCCATGCAATTATGGGATTCACGTGTCGAGATTTTGATTTGAATAAAAAAATTCTCAGCATTTAGCTTGAAAATTGGGCGTTGGGGGTGAAAACATAAAATGTAAATTTTAAAATTAACAGCGTTTAGGCTGAAAAATGGTCGTTAGGGTCAAAAAGTAAAATAACAAACAAACGGATTAGAATGAGGCCCTAGCGCAAACATGAGGTCAATTAAAATTCTAGAAAAAAAACTTGTGCAATCATGGGACTGACGAGATGAGCCTTCGATCTAGATGATAAAATTCTAAGTGTTTCTTGAAAATTGTGCATTATGAGGTGAAAATGTAAAATAAAGAGAAAACGGTCCGAAAAAAGGTTAGGGAACCTCCCATAAAATGAATGAAACTTATAAAAAAACATGTAGTCATGGGACTCACGTGTTGAGACTTCAATCTAAATTTCAAAATTTTGAGTGTTTATCTTGAAAACTAAACGTTGGGGATAAAAAAAAAACAAGAAAATGGACCGAAAAGAGGCTCAATCACCTCACACGGGACAAAATGGAACTAATTATTTAGGTCGCGCATTAAAACATAAAATAATTAGAAAACATCCCAAAACAAGGCCCGAGCACCTCGCACGGGCTGACTTTAATTTTTAAAAATAACCGTTCAGTCATGGGATTCACATGTTGAAACTTCGAATGAAATTTTAAAATTATGAGCATTTATATTGATAATAAATAACAAAAAATGGTCGACTACCACACATGGGACCAATTTAACTTTAAAAAAATCTCGTGAAGTCATGGAACTCACGTGTTAAGATTTTGATCTAAATTTGAAATTCTAAGCATTTAGTGTGAAAATTGGGCATTGGGGTGCAAACATAAAATAATAAACTAACTATCCATTAAGAAGATCAGGAACCTCACATGGGACCAATGTAACTTGTGAAAAAAAGTTGATGCAGTCATTAGACTCACCTATTAAGACTTTGATCTAAATTCTAAAATCCTAAGCATTTAGTTTGAAATGTGTGAGTTGGTGGTTTAGATGATAAAATAATAACCAAACAACCTGAAACGTTGTCGAGCACATAACAAGATACCAATGTAACTGGTAAAAAATGTGAAGTTATGGGACTCGGGTTTCGAGACTTCGATCTAAATTGGAAATGTATGATTGTCTAGCTTTAAAATTAGGCATTAAGGAGTGAAATGTAAAATGGCAATCAAACAACCCAAAACGAGGCCCCATCACTTCATAGGGGACCAATGTAACTTATAGAACATACTTAGGTAGTCATATAACTCACATGTGGAGACTTCAATCTAAATTTCAAAATTTTAAGCATTTTGTTTGAAATCATGTGTTGGGGCTGAAGGCATAAAATCATAAGTAAACGGCCCAAAAAGAGGCTCGAGCACCGCATAGGGGACCAATGTAACTCTTATTAATAACCCATGCAGTCATTGCACTCACATGGTGACATTTATATATATATTTAAAAATTCAGAGCATTTAGCTTGAAAATTAGGCGTTGGGGGCAAAAATGTAAAATTACAATCTAACGACCCATAAAGAAGGGCAAGAACCTCACATGGTACCAATATAACTTGTGAAAATATCCTGTGGAGTCACGAAACTCACCAGTTGATACTTCGATCTAAATTCCAAAATCCTAAAAGGTTAGTTTGATGTATGTGCATTGGTGGTTTAAAAGATAGAATAATAACTAAATGTACCGAAAAGAGGCATGAGAACCTCACACGGAACCGATGTAACTTGTGTTAAAAAAGCGTTAAGTCAATGGACTCAAATGTTGAAACTTTGATCTAAATTTGAAAATTGCGAGCGCCTAGATTCAAAATTAGGAGTTGAGGATAAAAAGTAAATAACAAACAAACGACCCTAAACGATTCCCGAGCACCTCATGGGGGACAATTATGTAGTTATGTGACTCATGTGTACATACTTTTGTCTAAATTAGAAAATTCTAAGCGTTTCGATAAAATTTGTGTGTTGGGGGTGAAAATGTAAAATAACAAAAGCAAATAGCACGGAAGAGGAACAAACACCTCACATGGGACAATTATAACTTTTAGAAACCACTTATACAGTCATGGCACTCACGTGTTGAGACTTCGATCTAGATTTGAAAATTCTTAGCATTGCTTAAAAATAATGTTGGGGTGAAAACATATTATAACAAATAAAGGGCTAGAAAAGAGTCCCAAACACCTTACACTAATGTAATGTAACATATAGAAACAATTCGTTTAATCATGGGGCTAACGTTCTGAGACTTACATATAAATTTTAAAATTATCAACGTTTATCTCGAAAATTGGGTGTTGAGGGTTAAATGTAATATAATAAACAAAAGTCTCGCCCGGTCACCTCACACGGGACCAATAACTTGGAGAAATAACATGTGATGCCATAGGATTTACAGGTTCAGACGTTGATCTGAATTCTATAATTCTAAGCATTTAGTTTGAAAATTGTACGTTAAGAGGTGAAAACATAAAATATTGAAAAACAGATAAGAAAGAGGCCATAGCACCTCATACAGAACCAATTTAACTCGCAGAAACAATGCGTGATCTTATGGGACTAAAGGTGAGACTTCAATCAAAATCTAAAAATTATGAACGTTTATCTTTAATATTGGGCACTAGGGGGTGAAAATGAAAAATAATAAGCCCAAAAAGTGGCCCAAGCACCCTACATGGGACAAATGTAACTTGTAAAAATAAACCATGCAATCATGGGACTCACTCATTAAGAGTTCAATATGAATTATAAAATTCTAAGTGCTCAGTTTAAAAACTATGTGTCAGGGATTGAAAACATAAAATAATAAGAAAAATACCTAAAAAGACGTCGTGCACCTCACACATGACCAATGTAACTTATAGAAACAACTTGTACAGTTAGGCAGTCATGTGTTGAGACATCGAATTAAATTTAAAATTCTGAGAAATTTTCTTGAAAATTGGTTATTAGGGGTTGACACATAAAATAACAAGCAAGAGGACCAAAAAGTGGACCAAGAACATAACACGAGATCAATGGAACTTGTAGAATAAACTTTTGCAGTCATGGGACTCACTTTCTGACACTTTTATCTAAATTAGAAAATTATGAGCGTCTGACTTAAAAATTGGGCGTTAAGGGGTAAAAATGTAAAGCAACAAAAAAATTACCCGAAAAGAGGATAGAGCACTTCATAAGGGACATATGTAACTTGTAAAAAAACTCACGTAGATAAGTGAATCACAGGTTGAGACTTCCATCTAAATCTGAAAATTAAAAGCGTTCATCTTGAAATTATGCCTAGGAGGTTAAAGCATAAAATCACAATCAAACGGACCCAAAAAAGGCTCGAGCACCTCACACAACACTAATATAACTTGTAGAAATCTTGCAGTAATGTGATTTACGTGCTGAGATTTTGATTTAAATTTGAAAGTTCTCGGTGTTTAGCTTGAAAATTGGTTGGGATGGAAATATAAAATAACAAATAAACGACCTATAGCACTTCACATAAGACCAATGTAGCTTGTAGAAACAATGCGTGCAGTCATGGACTTCCATGTAAATTTGAAAATTATGAGCATTTAGGCTGAAAAATGGGTGTTGGGGGGTCAAAACATAAAATAACAAACAAACAATCCGAAAAGAGGCCGGAGCAACTTACACGGGGCCAATGAAACTTCTAAAAAAAACTCATCCGATTATGGGATTCACGGGATGAGACTTCAATCTAGAATTCGAAGTTCTAAGCATTTAGTTTGACAATTGTGCGTCGGTAGGTGAAAATATAAAATAACAACTAAACAATATGGAAGAGGCCTAAGAACATTCCACGAGATGAATGTAACTTATAGAAGTAACTCATGTAGTGAAAGGACTCATGTATTCAAACTTCGATCAAAATTCAAAAATTTTGAGTGTTTAGCTTAAAAATTGGGCATTGGTGATGAAAATATAAAATAAAAAATGGCCCAAAAAGAGGCCCAAGCACCGTATACGAGAAAAATACAACTTGTAAAACCAATCTATGTAGTCATGAGACTCACAAATTAAGATTTTGATCTAAATTTTAAAATTCTAAGTCTTTAATTTGAAAATTATGTGCAGGGCATTTAGAACGTAAAATAATTCAAAAAAAGTCCTAGAAGAGGCGTGAGTACCTCGCATGAACCTAATGTAACTTATAGAAACAACCCATGCAGTCAAACGATTCACGTGTTGAGACTTCAATCAAATTTTAAAATTATGAGCGTCTAGATTGAAAATAAGTCATTGAGGGTTGAAAACTCAAAATAAAAAATGTCTTGAAAAGAGGCTCAAGTGCCTCACACGAGACCACTTTAACTTGTAGGAAAAACATGTGTAATCATGGGTCTCACATGTTGACACTTCGATTTATATTTAAAATTATAAGTGTTTTGCTTAAAATTTGAGTGTTGGGGGTGAAAATGTAACCTAATAAACTAATGACCCATAAAGAAGCCCGAGAACCTCACACTGGATCAATGTAACTTGTGGAAATAACTCATGCGATAATGGGACTCATGGGTAGAGACTTTGATCTAAATTCAAAAATAATAAGCGTTTAGTTTAAAATATGTGCGTTAGTGGTTGAAAACATAAAATAACAACCAAATGGTTTGGAGAACCTCACATGAAATCAATGTAATTGTAAGAAAAAACCGTGCAGATGGTACTCAAGTGCAAAGAGTTCAATTTAATTTTGAAATTATGAGATATAGCTTTAAAATTGGGTGTTAAGGGGTGAAAGAGGAAATAATAAACAAATGGCCTAAAAAGGGTCCCGACTACCTCGTAGGGGATAATTGTAACCTGTAAAAACAACTTGTGTAGAAAATTGACTATCTTGTTGAGACTTTGATCTAAATCTAAAAATTCATAGCATTTAGTTTAAATTTATGCTTTGGGGTGAGCATAGAATCACAAGAAAACGACCCAAAAAAAGATCAAGCACCTCATATGAGATCAATAAAATTTATAGAAACAACCCATGTAGATGGGACTCAAGTGTTGAGAAGTTAATCTAAATTAGAAATTACGAGTGTCTACTTTCAAAATTGGACATTAAAGGGTGAAAAAGTCAATAGCAAACATAAGGCCTGAAAAGGGGCCCAAGTACCTCATTGGGCACCATTGTAATTTGTATCAACTACCCGGGTAGTCCTTTGACTCACTTTTTAGAACTTTGATCCAAATTTAAAACTCAAAGCGTTTAGCTTGAAATTGTGTGTTGTTGACGAAAGCATAAAATAAATAGCAAATGACTTGAAAAAAGGCTTGATCACCTCACACGGGAAAAATATAACTTATATAAATGGACTGGAAAGAGGCCCGGGGACGTCCCACATAATGAATGTAACTTATAGAAATATCTCATGCAATCATGAGACTCATATGTTTAGATTTGGATCTAAATATAAAAGTTCTCAATGTTTAGCTTGAAAAATAGGCATTGGGGTGAAAACATAAAATGACAAACAGACAACCCGTAAAGAGGTACGAGCACATCACACGAGACCAATGTATCTTGTAGAGACAACTCGTGTATTCATGGGACTCGAGGTTCGAGACTGCAATCTAAATTTCAAAAATATAGGTGTTCATCTGGAAAAATATGCATTGGGGCCAAATAGTCAAAAAGCAAACAAACATCCCAAAAAGAGGATCTGACTCACAAGGGACCAATTTAACTTATAAAACTAGTATAAAAAAATAATGCACTCATGGGATACATAAATTGAGACTTCAAACTAAATTCTAATTTGAAAATAGTGCTTTATGGGGAGAAAACATTAACTAAAATGTAAACAGACAAAGGGGCCAGAGCACCCCCCACATGACGAATGTAACTTATAAGCATAAATCATGCAGTCGTGGGACTCACTGTTGATACTTCGATCAAAATTTGAAAATTCTAAGCATTTAGGTTGAAAATTGGGCGTTGGAGTGAAAACATAAAATAACAAACAAATGACCCATAAAAAGGCTCGAGCACCTCACACGGGGCCAATTTAACTTGTGAAAATAGCCCATGTAATCATGGAACTCATGGGTTGAGACTTCAATTTAAATTCTAAAATTCCAATCATTTAGTTTGAAAATTGTGTGTTAGGGATTGAAAATGTAAAATAACAGGAAAAAGGCCCAAAAAGGTTTGAGCTTCTCACACAGGACCCAATGTAACTTGTAGAACAACTTGTGTAGTTATGGGGCTCATGTGTCGAGACTTTGATCTTAATTTTAATATTAGTCAATGGGGGTGAGAATGTAAAATAACTAAAATAGATCAGGAAAGAGGACCGAGCACCTCATTCAGGACCATTTTAACTTGTAAAAGGAACCTATGTGGTTATGGGACTCACACATTTAAACTTTGATCTATATTTAAAATTCAAAGCGTTTAGCTTGAAAATTGGGCATTGAGGGTGAAAAAAGTAAAATTACAAGAAAATGGTCTAAAAAGATGCTAGATTCCCTAACATGAGACCAATATAACTTGTAGAAACAACTTGTGCAGTCATGAGACTCGCGTGTTGAGAGTTTGATCTACATTTATAAATTGTAAGAGTTTAGCTTCAAAATTGGGAATTAGGGGTGAATACATATAATAACAATCAAATGATCTAAAAAAAAGGCCCGCTCACCTCAATGGTACCAATATAACTTGTAGAAACAACTGTGCAATCATGGGGCTCATGGGAGGATACTTCGATCTACATTCTAAAATCCTAAGCCCTTAGTTTTATATATGTGCATTGGTGGTTGAAAAGATAACATAGGGTACATTATAAAATTAACCCTAAAGTTTGGGGTCATTTTCAATTTAGGACTGATTTTACAAAAGTTATAATGTTAACATTAATATTTAAAAATTTACGCAATTCTAACCCTTGATTATATAGCCTTAAAAGACATAGTGGAGTGGATTGTTAGGCACATATTCCCGTATGCCAAACATCGGGTTAATTTTACATTTTACCAGATGAAGTAAAAAAGAAAACGGCATGAAAGAGGTCTGAGCACCTCACATAAGACTAATGTAACTTATAAAAACAACACGTGCAATCATAGCACTAGTGTATTGAGACTTCAATAAAAAAATTAAATTACGAGTGTCTAGCTTTAAATTGAGCGTTAGTGGGTGCAAACACAAAATAAGAAATAAACGGTCCGAAAAGAGACTCGGGCACCTCATAGGGGACCTTTGTAACATGGAGAATAACTCATCTGGTCAGGTGAATCACGTGTTAAAACTTCCATTTAAATAGAAAATTCTAAGCGTTCATCTTGAAATGGGGTGTTGGGAGGTGAAAACATAAAATAACTTGCAAAATACTAGGAAAGAGGTTCGAGCAACTCACCTAGGATAAATGTATCTTATAGAAACAATTTCTGCATTCATAGGGCTCACGTGTTAAGACCATCTAAATTTGAAAATTCTAAGCGTTTAGTTCAAAAATTAGGTGTTGGGGGTGAAAATGTAAAATAATAAGTGAAGGACCCACAAATATGACCGAGCACCTCCCATGGGACCAATATAGCTTGCATAAATCATTTGTATAATCGTGAGACTCAAGTGTTAAAAATTCAATCTAAATTTTATAAATATGAGGATTTAGTTTGAAAATTGGGCATTGAAGGTTGAAATTGTAAAATAATAAACAAACGGCCTAGAAAGGGACCGGAGTACCTCCCGCAATACTAGTGAAACTTATAAGAGCAATATGTGCAGTTATAAAACTGTGGGTATGAGAATTTGATCTAAATTATATAATTCTAAGTGTTTAATTGGAAAATTGTGCGTTGGGAGGTGAAAACATATAGTAAAAAATAAATGTATATGAAAGAGGCCTCAACATCTCATATAGGTACAATTCAACTTGTGAAAAAAATAAGTGCAATCATGGAACTCACTTGTTAACACTTCTAACTAAATTTAAAAAGTATGCACGTTTAGCGTAAAAATTGGGCATTGGGCCAAATCACCTCACACAGGAAAAATGAAACTTGTAAAAACAATCCAAGTAGTCATGGGACTCACAGGTAGAGACTTCAATCTAAATTATAAAATTATAATTGTTTAGTTTGAAAATTATGTGTCAGTGATTAAAAACGTTAAATAACAAGAAAATAGCTCGAAAATAGGATCGACACATGAGGGAAATGTAACTTGTATTAATAACACGTGCAGTCATGGAACTCACATGTTGAGACTTCAATCTAAATTTAAAATTTTAAATGTTTAGCTCGAAAATTGGACATTAGAGATAAAAGCATAAAATAATAAGAAAATGTGCCAAAAAGTGTACCAAGCACAAAACATGAGATTAGTGTAGCTTTTAGAAACAACACGTTCAGTCATTGGAATGGCTTGTTAAGACTTTCGTTTAAATTGAAAAATTACGAGCATTGAGTTTAAAAATTTTGTGTTAATGGGAGAAAACAAAAAACAAGTGGCCCAGAAAGAGGCATGGCCACCTTATTGGGGACCAATGTAACTTGTAAAAATAACCTGTATAGAAAAATGACTCACGTGTTGAGACTTCGATCCAAATTTGAAAATACAAAGTGTTTTGCTCGAAATTGTGCGTTGGAGGATGAAAGTGAAAAATCACAAGCAAATGGCCCAAAAATAGGCTCGAGCACCTCATACGAGATCAATGTAAATTGTAAAAACAACCCGTGCATTCGTGGGAATCACGTGTCGTAATTTTTATCTGAATTTCAAAATTCCAAGTATTTAGTTTAAAAACTAGTCATTGGGGTGAAAACATAAAATAACAAGAGAACGGTCTGTAAAGAGGCATTAGCACCTCACACAGGACCAATGTAGCTTACAGAAATAATATGTACAGTCGTGCGACTCTGATGTTGAGACTTCAATATAAATTTGAATAGTATAAGCGTTTAGCTCGATAATTGAGTGTTAGGGTGTGAAAATGTGAACTAACAACTAAACGCCCGAGAAAGAGTAGAACTTCCAGAAACACCATTTGTAGTCATAAAACTGTTGAGTTGAGAATTCGATATAAAATATACAATTATAAGAGTTTAGTTTGAAAATTGTGCATCACGGGGTGAAATCATAAAAAATAAATGGATATAAAAGAGTCCTGAGCACCTCATACAGGACCAATTTAACCTGTAGAAAAAAATGCGTCCAATCATGGAACTCACTTGTTGAGACCTCAGTCTCTGAAGTTGAAAATTCTGGGCATTTGGCTTAAAAATTGGATGTTAGGAGGTGAAAATGTAAACTACTAAGAACATAACCCAAAAATATGACCAAGTACCACATGGGACAAATGTAACTTTTAAAAACAACCCATGCAATCATTGGACTCATGGGTTGAGAATTCGATCTAAATTATTAAATTCTAAACGTTTAGTTTGAAAATTATGTGTCGGGGATTGAACATATAATAATAAGAAAGGGTCCCGAAAATAGGTCTGCATACCTCACACGGAATCAATGTAATGTGTAGAAATAACTTGTGCAGTCATAGGACTAACGCATCGAGACTTCGATCAAAATTTAAAATTTTAAGCATTTAGCTTGAAAATCGAGAACAAGTAAATAACCAAAAAAGTATATCAATCTCATAACACGAGATCAATGTAACTTATAGAAACAACTCGTGCATTTATTGGACTCACGTGTTAAGACTTCAATTTAAAATAGATCATTTTGAGCGCCTAGTTTAAAAACTGGGCATTAAGGGGTGAAAACATAAAAAAAAAAATAAGTGGCCCAAAACAAGGCCCCATCACCTCACAGGTCACCAATGTAACATTTAGAAATAACCCGTGTAGACAAATGGCTCACGGGTTAAGCGTTCGATCCAAATTATGTGTTGGGGGTGAAATTGTAAAATCATAAGCAAATAGCCCGAAAAGAGTCCCAATAGCCCCACACTTGATCAATATAACTCGCATAAATAAACCATGCATTCATGGGACTCATGTGTTGATATTTCAATCTAAATTTGAAAATTCTCAATGTTTAGCTTGAAAATTAGGCGTTGCGGATGAAATGTAAAATAACAAACGAATGACCCACAAAAAGTTCATAACGCCTCACACATGACCAACGTAGCAATCAAAATAACTCGTTCAGTCATGGGAATCACGGGTTGATACTTCAATTTATATTTTAAAATTATGTGCATTTAGCTTGAAAAATGGGTGTGCAGGGGTCAAAAAGTAAAATATAAACAAGCGGCCTGAAAGAGGCTCGAGAACCTCCATACGACCAACAAAAATTATAAAAACAACTTCTGCAGTCTTAGGAGTCACAGGTTGGGACTTCAATTTAAATTCTAAATTCTAATCGTTTAGGTTGAAAAGTGTGCATCGGGGGTAAAAATGTAAAATAACAAGAAAACGGCCAAGAAAGAGACCCGAGCACCTCACACGGGAATAATATAAGTTCTATAAATAACCCGTTCAGTCATGGGACTCACTTTTTAAGATTTTAATCTAAATATTAATTGTACGAGTATTTAGTTTGAAAATTGCGTCTTGGAGGTCAAAAAGTTAAAGAACATATAAACGGACTAGAAAAAGGCCCGAGCAGCTCACATGGGGCCAATGAAACTTCTATAAACAACTCGTGAAGTCATGCGACTCACGTATTGAGACTTCAATCTAAATTCTAAAACTCTAAACATTTATTGGGAATAATTGTATTTTGAGGTGAAAACATAAATAACAAACAAAAGGTCCAGAAAGATGACTGAGCACCTCATATAGGATATCTTATAAAAATAACCCATGAAATTATGGGGCTGATGGGTTGAGACTTTGATCTAAATTCTAAAATTCAAAGTTTTTATTTTTGAAAATTATGTATTGGAGATTTAAAATGTAAAATGACAAGAAAATGGCTCAAGAAAATCTTAAGCGCCTCGCATGGGTCTAATGTAACTTGTGGAAACAATACGAACTCATGTGTTGAGACTTCGATCTAAATTTGAAAATTATTAGAGTTTGGGGTTTGAAAATAAATCTTCGAGGTTGAAAATGTAGAAATAACATAAAACGATCGGGAAAGAGGCGCGAGCACCTCACAGGGGACCAATTTAACTTGTATAAATAACTCGTGCGATGATGGGACTCACGTGTTGAGACTTTTATCTAAATTTAAAAATTATAAGCATTTATCTTGAAATTTTGCATTGGTAAGTGAAAGGTTAATGTCATAAACAAATGTCCCGTAAAGAGTCTCGAGCACCTCACACGAGACCAATGTAACTTTTGTAAATGACTCGTGTAGTCATGGGACTGACATATTGATATTCGATCTGAATTTGAAATTTTTAGAGTGTTTAGCTTCGAAATTGGGCATTGGGGTGAACATAATATAACAAACAAATGACCCCTTAAAGAAGCCCAAGTAGCTCACATGGGATCAATGTAACAAACAAACGTATGTGTTGAGGGCTTCTTTACAAAAGTTGAGACTTTGATAAAAAAAAAAAATATGAGCATTTAACTTGAAAATTAGGCTTTGGGGAAATAACAAACAAACGACCCGTAAAGAGGCCCGAGAACCTCACATGATACCAATGTAACTTTTGTAAATAACCTGTGCAGTCATGAGATTACCGTATTAAGACTTCGATCTAAATTATTAAATTCTAAGTGTAGTTAAAAAGTATGTGTTGAGGGTTAAAAACATAAATAATAAAAAAACTTCCCAAAAAGAGGACCGAGCACCGCATATAGGACTAATTTAACTTGTGGAAACACCTTTTGCAGTCATGGGACTCACGGGTTGAGACTTAGATCTAAATTTAAAATTCTAATTAATGAGCATGAAAATTCGGTGTTGGGGGTGAAAATAAAAAGTAACAAGCAAACAGACCAAAAAGTGACCCAAGCACCTCACACAGGACCAATGTATCTTCTTAAAATAACTTGTGCAGTCATACAACTCACAGGTTTAGTCTTTAATCTAAATACTAAAATCCTAAGCGTTTAGTTTAAAACTGTACATTAGTGGTTAAAAGATCTAATAATAACCAAATGGCCCATAAGAAGGAATGAGCACCTCACACGAAACCAATGTATCTTGTATAAATAACTCGT
This sequence comes from Sambucus nigra, assembly GCA_949130495.1. Lineage (NCBI taxonomy): Eukaryota > Viridiplantae > Streptophyta > Magnoliopsida > Dipsacales > Adoxaceae > Sambucus > Sambucus nigra. The sequence goes on from OX422214.1 coordinate 16,624,341, forward strand.
GCAATCATAGGACTCAAATGTTGAGATGTCAATCTAAATTTTAAAATTATGAGCTTCTAGCTTGAAATTGGGCGTTAAGGGGTGAAATAGTACCCAATGTGAATAATACTCTTAATTCTATCTAAAAGTCCTTATCTCTACACTTTATATTTCTAATACAAATCCCCATCCCTCTCCCCCTCCCCCTCCCCCTCCCCCTCTCCTCCTCCTCACTCATCTACTAGTTTCACTTATGTATTCAACTAAGATGCATCATGTTGGGGAGTGCTATAGCCACTCCTCTCCATGTATATGATATGGTCTTAATGCATGTTAAGACTCGTGTTTGTCCTCCTGTTAGTGATCCCTATGTTTCCTCCACCACTTTGGTTAAGGTTGATAATACATTTGAGATGGCCAGATTGTAGCTCTTGAAGATTCCATTGCTAGAGTCAACACCACTATTAAAATAATTCAAGAGATTAAGGAGGAGAATAATGTATACTTATACTTTATAAAAAGTAAAGGTTTTTCTCATGAGGATATTCTCAAGTTCAAACTTGCATATGATTCCTCCTCCAATGGTCCTAACTTTAGGTGGATGCAAAGTAGGAGATGGTTTTGCAATGATGAATAGGGAGCCTATAGTACCTAAGATGATAGTAAGGAGTGGGTTTGTATCTAACTTAACAAAGTACATTCTTCATACAACTTATGTTACATCTATGCAGAAAGGTAGAACTACTCCTATTATTCTTACCTCGGACAAGACATTTACTTAGAAAAAGTATGGTTTCTCAACGACCAAAGTTATGAAAGAAGCTTACACTTTTAAACTACATGGAAAATCCAAAGGTATGGCGAAGACTAAGAGCTCGGTTGTTCCTGAGAAGAGAGAACCCAAGTTCAAACTTTCCTACCATAAACTTGGTTATTCAATATGGGAGAGTAACAACATTGTCTTTTTCTTAAGGAGGAAACTTCCATTTTCACTTGTAAATACTATTGAACACAAATTGTGGGGATATGTTTGGTCTCTCCCAGGTGTTATCTCATGAACATGGATTTTTTTCTTTTTTAAGTTTAATAACCAAACTGTAGAGGTGTTTTGATGGAGAGGTAGAATGGGCCTTGAAACTTTGCAGGTAACCCTATTAATATGAAGAAATGGGATCCGAATTTCATCTTCTATAGAGATACCACCACTAGAGTTCATTTCTGGGTCTTGTTTCATAATATTCCCTTGGAGTATTGGACAGAGGAGGAGCTTAGTTACATTGTTAGTGTAATGCTCGAAGTTTGTTTAATTAATAAGTTACGTAATATTTTCAGACTCTTGTGATTTCCAAATTATATGGACTTTCATTTATGAGAAATTAATGGGATTAGTTTAAATAGGTTATTTTTAATTGAAATTCAAATTAAGAAGAAAATTTTAAAAATTATCGTGTATCGCATTACGTGTGGTAATTAAGTTGTGCATTTTAAATAGAATTAAAGAAAATTATAGGTAATGAATTACATAATTACACCTTTATTTATGTATTATAATATCATGAGGATAAAAGAAGGAAATTCAAAGAAAAAATAATAATAATAATAAATATAATAATGAATTTTTTGTCAAAAATAAAATGCTCGAAAATATTTGAACAACCTCCACAAGATATAAAATTAAATTCTAGACAACTTTCACTTCTTCGACGTCGTTAAAAAAAATATTTCGACCAATATTGAGTGTATTTTATGTCTGAAGTTAAAGTAAGAAAAAGTAAAAAATAGTGCAATTTGAGTTGGGTGGGCTACCAACTCTGGACAGTTTTTAATTATTCTTTGAGTCTTTTCTACCTCATTTGGCATAGGGTATCATCACTATAAATTTAAGAGTCATTTGATATGGATAGGGGTCATATAGAGTGGTTTATATCAGGTTACCTACCCCATTTTCTTCTATTTATGGAGAATGAAATGTGCATTTTGTCAAAATCTCAAAATACTCGTTATATCCATCATTTTAACTAAAAAAAACTTACGTGTATGCTCTATACTATAGCCATACTATCTAACAAAATTATCCTTTTATTATCCAGAGCTTTCAAGTGTTATAGGTGTGTTATTTTAGGTGTGGAAGATTATTTCTATAAGAAATTAATGTTTTGAGCTTATTAGATCTTCTTTTCTACCTCTTTATCAAAGTTATTATCTTCAATAGGTAGGGATTCTACCCTATTTTTAGTTTGAAATGAAGGCATGCTAGATATATGTTTATATGTATGACGACTTATGCATATTATTATTACATATGAAAATATGTTGAAGATTATGTGATAAAAATGGACAAAACTTAAAGTTTAAAAGAAGAAATTTTTTTAGAATGTTTAAGCTAATTATTTCTTGCATAAATCATGTGAAACTTGTTGATTTCACTATAAAATAGTATATTGAACTTATGAAGAAATACTAGGATGCATTTGTTGGGGGTTATTACCATAAAACCTTACTTTCATGAATATAAACTCATGTAGTTCGGACAAATAGGTTGAGTATGTTGAAATATATTAAAATAAGAAAGAAAATGAAATGATAAACTTAAAAATTTCAGAATACTAATAACATAAAATGATCAAATTTATGTGAACAAAGTTTGAGAAACTTGAAGAAAAAAACTAAATGGGTGCTAAGTGTAAAAATAATAAAAGTTCAAGTGTTCAAATGTGTGATATGAAAAAGTTAAGGCCCAAGGTGAAATAAGAAATATGGATAACAATCAAAAGCTATCAATTTGTAAGAAAGGTATTAAAATAACAAAAGTATACTTTTGGGTCAAAATTATGATTTTATGAAAAGTTTGGATTAGGTAGTTACATTTGCAAAAATGAATATTGTTTTGGAAAGTTGGTTTTAAATACAATAATATGAACAAATAAAATGATAAGAGTTAACAAATTGGAAATAAATCTTGAAATGACAAAAGTATTGTTTTAGTGTGAAATATGTACTTAAGATTTGTTTACCAAACTAAGAGGACTCCAGTTAAATATTTGAATTTTATGTGGTAAAAATTCATGTTTTGTAACGTAAGGATGAAAAGACCAATTTTTGGTAAAATGTACAAAATGAGAGTTTTTCAAGTGTGCGTAAATAGTGAAAAGCACATTAAAGTGTATAAATGGGTATTTCAATTCAAAGGTTAAGTTTAACAAGAAATGCTAATTAAAGTTATTTTTAAAAATGAAATGCCATGTCTAAGGTAAAATGAAAACGAACATTTTATAAAGTGTGAAACTTGAAAATAAAGTGTATCAGGCCTTGTCTCGTCCCGAGTATTTAGTCTCATCGATCGGTAGAAACGAAATAAAGGACTCAAAAGCAAACAACAAATAAAAAAAGAAAAAAGGGTTACAAATATGTAACAAGTAAAAGTCACTCGAAGGTAACAGAAAAAATTGAGAAGGGTCTGAAGCCATAGGGTGCGGCTTAATGCTTAAATTATAAAAAGTGATCAATATCATATTTTGGCATGGTAGGAGTCAGTGAAAGGTCGTATAACACTCATGGATTTGTACCCTGATTAAAAAAGTGAAAAGATGATTTTGAGCCCGACGTTCATTAATGTAAATGCAAGTTTATGAAATAACTTGGAAAAATGTGAAAGTGCGTTAATGATTAAATTAACGAGATATGGGTATTGTTAAAAGAAAGATTAAGTCTAAGTCGGCTTGTCACAGGGGTTAAATGGTCAAAATGTCAATTGCATGTCATGTTGCATTTTGCATGAGAATATTTAATCAAATAAAGGATGATTTCATAATTTTTAAAATATATTTTATATGTATAAATATTCTTTGTACGCATTACTCTGCTAATATTTTTCCTTCTGGGCACGTGATCATACCCCACCATTTGAAAACACCCCCTCCCCTCCAGGTACTTAGAGAAAAGATAGGCAAGGAAACCATAAGACACAAGGAAGGATTTACGCGTCAGTAGAGTTTTGTTTACTATTTACTTTAAATGTGTTATTTAAATGGAGCTTTGACTAAGTTATAAGGAACTATTTTGAAGCATTTTTTTTTACAATAAGACAGGATGATGTGAATTTTCTTAAATTGTTATTTATTCTATGAAGTTGGCAAAATTCATTTATTTCAAGTGTTCTTATAAATTTCATAAGCTGGACATCATTTTATTAATTAAATAAATTGGATTTTTCCAGCGAAAAATATAAAAGCACGATTTTACTTTATCAGAGGACTTTCTAAAATGAAATCAAAGTAGAAAAGGTTTTCTGCATTGACCCTCGAAAATTGTGGTGTCACAACTTGGTATCAAATAGCACAGGTTATGGGTAAATGTAACAATTAGTTATTTTAATAATAGTTATCTATATTCTATCTACACTAAGGTATTAGTTTATTTTGGCTACGCTAAGGGTAAATGTAACAATTAGTTATTAGAATGGGATTTAATAATTCGATGTTGGGGTTTAAAGTTAAAAGATAATCCATAGAGTGAATTTGGGATTTTGTAATTGAAAGATAATCGTACATAAGGAAAAAATTAAATTGAAAGTTGTTAGTGTCAAGGATGTGTGACACAATAGAATGATTCAGATGGGCCCTTGGAGATAAAATGTTAATATAGGGATCCAATACGACAAATGTGTTACTCTAAAACATAAGTTTGAATAGTTAATCAAGTATGCTGTACGAGTTTTGAATACTTGGAATGAGGTTAGGTATATGACATAAAAATAAGAATGTAAGTTCTCTCTAGTCATTATGACCCGCGGAACGTGACGAGATGTGACAACGCTCCTTTTTAACGTAATAAGTATCAGGAAAATATTAATCTTCTTCTTAAGGATAATGGTTGAGTTTATAGGAGACATATGGTAAGTCACTCAATAGTGTCTAATGACAAATAATTTTAAATAGAGTTTAAAAGTGAATTTTCAAGGTTTGTCCTTTTCAAAATTAAAAGTTAGTTCTTGATGAAAATGTAATAAGGACCTTAATTTAGTATGAAATATAAGTCAAGGTATGCATTAACCTATGAAGAAAAACTTATGAATGTCTGGGATGAAACAAATGATTTGTCGTAACAAATAGGTTATAGAAAATTAAGTCAAGACTTAAGGAAAGGCTTTCAAAAAATTATAGTCATTAACGAATAGAGTGTTGAGCACCATACAAAGGTTTGACATTTCCAAAAGTTCCCTGACTTAGTGGATAATATCTTAATAAGATATCCTACACACACATTAGAATCTACTACTAAGGCTAGTTGTGGTTATTGAAATATAACAACACAAGTAAGGTCAGTATCGGATCAACGTACACATTAAGTAAGTAGGGCCATAGGTATAGATTCACCCTTTGGATAGACTTTGAGATAAGTTAGGTTGATTAATATAATTATTGATTCTAGTAGAGATTTTCGGAGAAATATATATTATGGTGATGTTTAGGTTTATTAATTCCCCAAAGAGTAAAGGCGGGTTAGTACAAGCTTGGCACATAGCCCTGGCAAAATAAAAATGGAAATAACCCTATGGAAATAGTATCATAAGTAATTTAAGTGTATCCTAATACAGTGAAAATAATAATGCTCAATGGGATAGTGTTAGTTGTGTCTTAGAATAATGACTATAAGTTCAAGCATGAACTCTTGGAATTAAATATTTAAGACATAATATACTCATGGGAGCTAGTGTTGGTGTTCATTTTATTTCAGCGTACTATGATCATTAAAGGTAAATCAGTAGGTATGACATTTAAGGAGGGAAGCATGGTAATGATTGATGACGACATCCCATTTCTTCTAAAGCTTGTCATGTCACCGTTTGACTTAGGACAATCGTTTGGGTTGAGTATCTTGGGCCGATTGGGAAAATACCTCAGTCGTAGGTATAGGATTTAAGTAATAATTTATACTACAATATACTTATGTGATCCCATAGTGGGTAAGACTAGGGTTCATAGTCTATAAATCACATGTTTAAATAGTACACAGGATTGTTGCAATTGTAAAAAACAATTACTATTTTATTGTCTATAGTGGTAAAGACAACGTTGGCCTAGAGTTATAATTATGGGATGGTTCGTTAATAGCTATATAATAAAATATTCTTGATGGTATAGGGTGATGGGTTATAGGTGTATTAGATGCTTAAAGTTCATTAAAAATAGTAAGTTTCCATTACACGTGATTTGTTGGTTAGTTTAAGTTAAATGTTCTCCAGCGTTTGGGTCAATAGAATTATCCATTTTTGTTCCTAAGGTTTAGAGTGTTTGATTGATGAAAAATTAGTATTCGCACTAAATTATAAGTTATCATCTTAGTGGATAAACGAATGATCATGATTTCTAAAATGGGATATATAGTGACCATGCAAGTTCATATTTTGAGTTTAGGAGGCAATTAATTTTCCTTCATGACATGAGAAGTTTTCATGGGTGCTATCGATGCGTAGTAATTACATGATCGTATGCCATCGTGATGTATGCAAATTGGCCTAAGTTTAAATTTAAATAAAGTTGAGGACTTAGTAAATTTAACTATACCACACTTTGGTTATAAGAGCCTATCGAGAGTATATGATATTTATCAGTATAAAAAATATTAAGTAAAGGGATGTTGAGAAATTAGAAATAATTATAATAATGTGGGTTGATGAGTAGATTTATAATTCCTAATGAAAAATTAGAAAATACTTGTTTGGTAGTGGAACAAAATATGATAAACGTGGAACCAAGAAAGTATCTTATGGTCATAGTGATAAATTGCATTTCTAGGGATATGATTGATAAAGGTTCCCATCGTGACCTGAAAGGATTAGCACTATGACGTGTAGGAGTTCATGAAAATACTTATGATTTGACCATTTAATTATAAGTAAAAAAAATTACTCTGTGTTTTGGAGGAACTAGAGGTGTAGTTGTATATGCGATGAACAGCATGGATGTTTAAGTTTGGGTGAAATAAATTAAATTGCATAACTTAGTGCGAAAAAATACCTAATGAGGTTTAAAGGAGAAAATGAGGATTCTAACGATTATGTGCTCATTAAAGTCAAGTCTGGATCTAGAATAGGCAAATTGGCAAGAGGGATAAGCCCAGGATCTATAGGATGTTATTTTCTCCTCAGTAAGTTAGAATTTATGAAGGAAGTCATGGAAGAAAGTTTGTGATTTGAAAGTTTTTTGATAACTAAATGATAAAAAGGCATTTCATGCACTATCAAATGTAACTTAATTATAAAGTAAAAGATTATTCGTGAGTCGAGTTTAGAAAGTGAACCGATGGGTTTTAAAAATCAATTGAGGATGATTGAATAAACTATGGAGCCTAAGCAAAGTTGCATAAAATATCTATGGCATCGAAGAGTGAATGTCAAGGTTAACATGTCAATAAGGATCAAGGAATCAAAGATCAAAGATAATGTACGCATATCCATTTGATAGAAGAGCTTAAGTATTAACTTCAAAGTAAAATTATGAAGACTAAATCTTCTTGTGTAATGTTACGATTTCGAGGACAAAAATTCCCAAGGTGGGAAGATGGTAACGCTCAAATTTTGTTAAATTAATAAAGTCGCATTATATTTTTAGACTCTCGTGATTCGCAAATTATATGGACTTAAATTTATGAGAAATTAATGGGACTATTTTAAATAGGTTATTTTTAATTAAAATTAAGTTTAAGAAGAAAAATTCAAAAAATGCAATGTATCGCATTATGTATGTTAAATTAAGTTACGCATTTTAACTACAATTAAAGAAAATAATACGAAATGAATTATATAATTACACTTATATCTATGTATTATAATATCATAAGAATAAAATAAGAATACAAATAATAATAATAATAATAATAATAACAACAACAACAACAACAACAACAACAACAACAACAACAACAACAACAACAACAACAACAACAACAACAACAACAATAATAATAATAATAATAATAATAATAATAATAATAATAATAATAATAATAATAATAATAATAATAATAATAATAAGAAGAAGAAGAAGAAGAAGAGGAAGAAGAAGAAGAAGAAGAAGAAGAAGAATATACAATAGTGGGTTTTTCATCAAAAAATAAAAGTCCTCAAATTCAGTTGAAAAAATTCAAAGAGATATAAAATTAAATTCTAGATAGCTTACTCTTCTTCAACGACATCAAAAAAATTGTTAGGCCCATATTACGTGTATTTTATATCCAAAGTTGAAGTAAAACCATAAAAATAAAATGGCACAACTTGAGTGTTGTGGCTAACTAAATTTGGAGGATTTTCATCCATTATTTGAGCCTTTTTCGCCACATTTAGCATAGGATATCATTACTACACGTTTATGAGACATCTCAGATGGGTAGGGGTCATACAAGGTGGCTTATAGGAGGTTACCTGCCCTATTTTCTTCCATTTATGGAGAATGAAAATGTGCATTTTGTCAAATCTAAAAATACTCACTCTCTCTACTATTTTAATTTAGAAAAAGCTTTCTTATACTCTCTATACTACAATCTTACTATCCCGTACAACTATTCTTCCATTATCAAGAGTTTCCAAATATTAGGTGTTATTTTGGGTGTGGAAGAAGATTTCTAGAAGAACTTAAAGTTTAGAGCTTATTGGGTTTTGTTTTCATCCTCTTCATCAAAGGTATTATCTTTAAAAGGTAGGATTCTACACTATTTTCAAGTTTGAAATGAAAGCTTGCTAGATATATGTATATGTGTATAACTACTTATACTTATTATAATCATATATGAATATATGTTGAAGAATATGTGATAAAAATGGAAAAAACTTAAAGTTTAAGAGAAGAAAAATTCCAAAATGTTTAAGATAATTATTTCTTGCATAAATCATGTTAAACTTGTAGATTTCACGATAAAATATTATATTGAACTTATGAAGAAATAGTAAGATACATTTTTTGGTATTTAGTGGCATAAAACTTTACTTTCATGAACAAACAGTCATATAGTTGGGACAAATGGGTTAAGTATGTTGAAAATGTATTCAAATGAGCTTTTGAAAATGAATTGATAAACTTGAAAATTTTATAATACTAATCACATGAAGTGATACATTTTATGTGAAAAAAGTTTGAGAAACTTCAAGAAAATAAAGTGAATGGGTGTTGTAATACCCCGCCCCAATATTTTATTTTTTCCCCGCATGAATTGTAATAATATAAAGGCATTGAGATTTGGATCGTTATGATTGGGTTTATATTCTTAATTGACTGGTTTGGAGTCTTGATAAAGATTGTTGGAAGTTTGAGGGATAAATTTGGAATTCGGAGAAAATAGAATAACGGGTCATTCGAACGAAGTTTAGGTCGATCAAACGAGAATCAAGGTTCGTATAATGTGGGGGACCGAATGAGGTTCGAACGAGAACCCACTACATAACAGATCCAGGTCATTCGAAGGTCGTTTGAAGTAGGGATCGAACGAGGTTCGAACGAGATGCCTTTCTAGTTCGAACGAGGGGTGAATCTCTTTCAAACAAGGTCATTCAGATTTTTAAATCACACTACCCCTGTGCATTGTCTCATTTTGGTCCATTGGATGGATGAGCCATCGAGCCCTGTCGAACCAAGATTGGGCAAAATTGGGATTTAGAAATCTTGGAAAATTTTATGAGGGTTGTTTGGGTTCATTTGGGTCATTTAGAGTTGGAAGACGAGAGAGAGAAAGAATGGTGGGTCTTCCACCATTGTTGATCTTCTCTCCACCTCAAACAAACATTTCACCACCAAATATCCACTTTAACCATCATATTCTTCTAGTCTTCACCATACCCAAGCTTTAGATACTCATTTCCACCATTGTTGGGCATAGCTACAAATTTTGGATATCTTGTTAGGGGTTTTGGAGAAGATAAAGATTGAAATTTCATAGAGCTTGAAAAAGATTTTTTTTAATGGAGCTTTCATGGAGACAAGCTTAGTGGATCTAGGCAACCTCCTTGAAGCCATCTTAGGACGTGGGAGGTTGCCATCTTCCTAGAAATTTCATGCCTTTCATTGTTGGAGCTCCATTTGAGGTGAAAAGACCTACTCTTAGTTTCAGACTCTATTTTGTATATTAGTAGTCTTGTTGTTAGAATTTAAGAGTAGAGAGCATATGATAAAATGATAGACTTCTAGTAGATTTGGTGTTAAATATTTTGTGGAATAAATTTTTTTGGTAAAAATGTTATTTTATTGAATATAAATGATGAGTAAACATTTTAAATTCTCTTTAAATAATTAGGATATTCATGTAAATGGTATGTTTCAGGAAGTTGGGTCATTTGCTTTAAATTTACTTTTTTATCTTGCTAAAGATATTTGGTATATTATGTTTGATCTCTTGCCAAAATAAAGATTTTATAAAAATTGGACATTGCTTAGAGTTTTTAAGAAATAAAATGTCATATGGTCTAGAAAAGTATATTTTGCAAGTATTATGAATTTCTAAAACGATAAATATGTTTAACCCATTTAATAGGATTTTAGGATTTAAAATCCATCTTCTCGTGCATATAAACTTGTAGTATTTGGAAGATGGACATATGAACAAGTTTAAAGCAGGTTTTGTTGGGCTTAATCATGAAATAAAAAAAGTAAAAATTTTATTCTTGAAAGGTTTGTTGGGCTTAAACATGAAATAAGAAAAGTAAAAATGATATTTTTTAGAGTGTGTGAAAAAAGGACTACAGGTGTGATAAGTGTAAGGTTGTAAGGCTACATGTGTTTATAAATGGAAGTGGTATTTTTCTTATAAATGGTCTTACATGTTTAGTGATTATTGAAAATAAAGGTATTGAAATCAAGATGTTTCCCATGAGAAGAATATTACTCCAAAGAGTTAAAAAAAAGTGTTCAAAATATTTAAGAAATTAGTGAGGGTAACTTAATGGTGTTTTGGAAAATTAACACTTGTGAAAATGGAGTAAAAGGTGAGATTGGAAACAAATTGGTAAAATGGTTATCTTACGTAAAGTGGAACATTTTTATGAAAAAAAAAATGATGGGAAGGGTGTTACACATGATAGTCATAATAAATATGATTTTTGAAATTAAATCAAAGCTAAAGTGTAAAGAACATGAAATTATGATTTTCAAAGTGTAACACAAGTTGAAGTGAAACCCCGGGTTTTTGCATTGGTCGGGTAAAAGGAAAAGTGGAATAATGTGGACATTTGCAAAATGTTAAAACACACTAAAAAGAAAGTCAGATGACACCAGGAAAATTAAAGAGGGCCCGAAGCCCTGGGGTGAAAGACCCAAAACACTGGCCAGAGCATAGGGTGGCGTTATTGAATGTGTGGAGCCCGTTAAAGTATGAGGTTGTTGGAAGATACCGAGAAAAAGATAAAGTAATAAGGAACATGTCAAAAAATGGGTTGTGTGGTAAAAATATGTTAAGACAACGTAACTTGAGTGAATTAATAAATGTTCCCATAAAGGATTAAATTGACAAGTGAATGTGAAAATTTATTAATGTCCATAAGGTAAAGAAAAGTTAAATTAATTGGGCAAATGAGTGGTTGAGCAACCTAAGAGGTTTAACCCATAAATAACACAAAGGTGTATTGTGAGAGGTTTTTAAAGGCTAAATAAGTATTTTCTAACACAGTGTTCGCGTGTGTTGAAAGGGTGATTTTCAATGAATTTCGGTAAAGAAATGGCTTTCATTCAAACCACGTGTAGTTGTTTCAAGTATTTACCCGTGTGTGTTAAATAAAGGGATAAGTGTCAAACTAAGATGGGGGAAGCCTTTTACAAAATTAAGGTGAAATAATCGGGATAAATAACGTTTTCGGAAGTAAAACGGCTTCATGCATGACGTATATGTATTTATGTGTGTGTGTGTGTGTGTGCATTTATATACAAAGTAGTTTCTTATGCACGTAGGTATAACGTATTAGAGTCTTCTTTCTGTCGCTCGATTCTATACTAGATTTTGTATATTTTCCACTGAGCATTCGGCTCACTCCCTTATTTTGTTATGGCAGATTGGGTGCGGTTTCGTATTTTGAGAGCATTGCACAGGTAAGTAATCGCTTTGATTTTACATTAGTTGTTGTGTATGCTTGAACTCTGGAGTTCTACCCACGGGTCCCTCACATAGTTTGATTTGAAATTGGAATCGCATTCTAAACAAGTGAAACATAATTAAAATAAAACTGGATTAGCAACATTGTATACATTATTTCATTGCACTTCAAACCTAATACTCGGGTCAAATATGATTGACTATAAGTAATCCATAAATCCAGGCTGAGGCGTTATAAATGGTATAAGAGCTCTAGGTTCAAGGTTCCTTTCGAGAGTTACTTGGTGAGGTCGGTATTGAATCTTTCGTCATTGGTGTTAGTTTAGGCCGATCACGGTAGTTTTTATGACAATTTACCTTACGTACTCGATAGAGAAGTCAAAGTGGTTAGCACGATGGTTGAATTCATTGCCACTTGGCAAGGTGATGAATTCCACCCAAAATTCTAATCATGCCTGGATACCATATATCCTGCCAAAATCCTTAGTAGCGTTAGTTATAGTTTGTACGTGGCATGTGGTCACAGTCGTTTGGAAGAAAGATAAGATCATCACCTAAGTGTCAAAGCTCATTTTAGTCATCGAAGTAATGGTTGGGTGGAAGGAAATCCTAGTATGAGTGTCGTTAAGGGCATCTTGGAGTGTCCATAGGACTAATTGTGTATGGAGTCATTAGGGATAAAAATTGACTTATTTAGACGTCCTAAGCTATTCAATGGTTAAGGTGGGCCATATGTAGAAGCTCATAGACTAGTGTCTTTATGAGCACTTAGTAATCACGATGTGGTTATTGAAAGGTTGGTAGAGTGCACCTACAATGATAAAGATATGGATGATGGAATCTTATCTGGTCTTGGGGAATTTTACATGGCATTTGTTTGGTGTCCTTAAGAGACCAATTAAGTATGGTATGAAGAAGAATTAGAGTCCTAGTAATGATTGTGTTGAGAGTCAGGTGATGATCTCAAGTTGCTAGTCAAGGATTAGAAGAGTCGAATAGCGTACGTATCGGGTGCAGTTTCCCAAATCATCACAGATGGGTGGTGTATCCTCCAAAGAGGAATTAAAAGCTCATGTCGTTTTTGGAGTGTGATGCTCGGGTGTTATGGAATGACTAGTAGTGGAGGTGTGACACTTGATTTGGAGGAGTATTAGGAAAGGTATTCGAGACTTTGGTTGATGACACTATGTGGAGACTTAAGAATAGCAACCAAGGTGGGATAATATCCAGGCATGATTAGAATTTTGGCATGTGTCGACGAAATATGCTAGGATAGCCTTAGCAATGTAAGGACTAGTTCGGCACGTCCTGCCAAGCCAGTACGGGTTAAAAGATGTAGTATTGTATGATACTTATTACCCTTAAAATGCCACTGGCTACTGGTGTGGCCGTTACATGAATTCAGTTTGGGTAGAACCTGGAAGTAAGCTCAGTGACAATCTCGTATAGTGAAAGGATACAATAAGGTGATTGTCTCTATTGGATAAAATACTGCCCAGGGGAATTTTGGGGTTGCGATCACGATATGATAAGGAAGACAATAATTTAGGTGTAGTAGGGTTGTGATGTCATCGATAAATGGATAAGGTCAATGTAGACAAGAGTGTTAGGCATTCGCCAACCAGAGTGGTTCATGTTCGCCAAGGATGTAAGGGGGAGGGCCTTACTCCTAAAGAGGGAATTTGGGCATTTGACTTCCTAGAGAACGACAGGTTCGTATGTTGCTTCCGCCTTGTGTGGATGAATTGTTATAATTCGATTCGTCATGGTAGCTGACTCAAGCTAGGGTATGTGGCTAGCTTAGTATCAATAAGAACGTCTGTGATGATTGATAATATTTCAATCATATAACGTAGGTTCATTTTTCTTAAATCATAGTCTGAAATGCACGAACGGGATTTTCTCGGAATGGTTGCTTGTTCCTTCTGACTCCTGTGTGTCCCTTTCAGTTTCAAAAATTAAGGATCGGTATTCTTATATATGTGGTAGCTCAGATTAGTACCATGTCATAGTACGGTGCGATTGGGCCCTCTGGTCAATGTAGCTCGGTAACTAGGTTCACCCTATATGAGGTATTCTTGATATTGCACAAAATTCAATGTATGGGTGGTTACGTTTCGACCACACAATTTTCTCGTAGTATTTACTTTCCTTAGGATTAGCGACCTTTCGATCGGACATCATAATAGTCAGTGGATCTAGTTGTAAAGAGTGGAATGATGATTTGAGGATATTATATAGTGTTAGAAATCGAGGAAACTTAGCACACGGTGTTCCTTTTCCACAGTGAGTGGATTGGCGCTAGTGTCAAGTGAGTGATCAAAGGTGAGATGCCTAGAGTAGTACTAGGGTCATCAGAGTGATGCAGTGGAAGGTGTCATCCAAACGCACGGTGATGATTTGGTCGGTGTATTTCTCCTCAGAGCGAGTAATGAGCACTATAAGGTTAATGTCAATCACAGACAAAATTTATGTAGTCGGGATAACCTGAAAATTCTTGGGACACAGGATGTGTAGTCCTAAGACTAGAAATGGTTCTTAATGATGAATTCCATGATTGGTCGTATTTCGGTTCACTCTTGCGTAAGTGTCGATCACTTGAGAGAGTTGCCCGTGAACGCGTCGGTATTCTTTGGGTAATAGCAAAGGTAGTCCTAGGACTTAATTGAGAATGATCATCAAGTGAGTGGAGACTCAAACTCGGTTATGTTATGTTTATCGTTAGCAAACTGATGAGCGTTAGAGCATGTCATATCTTGAGACTTTGATGACAAACCCCGTGTAAGGACATGTGATGTGATATTATCTATCGAGGACTCCGATGATTTTGTCTTGAGGGTTTCTATGACTTAGAATGAGAATTGGTGAACCCAGTGAATCTAAGGAATTGACAGATCGGTAATTTCAGGGATGAATTTCCCCGAGGAGGGGAGTTTATAATACCCCCCCCCCCCAAATTATATTATTTATTTTCCTCACATGAGTTTTAATAATATAAAGACACTGAGATTTGGATCATTATGATTGGGTATATATTCTTAATTGACTATTTTGGAGTCATGATAAGGATTGTTGGAAGTTTGAGGGATCAATTTAGAATTTGGAGAAAATAGATTAAAGGGTCGTTCGAACGAAGTTTAGGTCGTTCGAACGAGAATCAACGTTCGTTCGATGTGGGGGATCGAACGAGGTTCGAACGAGATTCCTTTCTCATTCAAACTATGGGTGAGTCTCATTCGAATGAGGTCATTTAGATTTTTAAATCCGACTTCCCTTGTGCGTTGTTTCGGCTTGGACCATTGGATAGATAAACTTTCGAGCTATGGTGAACCCAAATTGGGAAAAAATAGGATTTAAAAGTCTTGGAGGGTTTTAAAAGGGTTGTATGGGTTCATTTGGGTCATTTAGAGTTGGGAGAAGAGAGAGGGGAGAGAGAGAGAGAGAGAGAGAGAAACAATGGTGAGTCTTCCACCACTGTTGAGCTTCTCTCCACCTCAAACCACCATTTCACCACTAAATATCCACCTTAAACCATCATATTCTTCTAGTCTTCCCCATTAACAAATTATAGATACCAATTTCCATCATTATTGGGCATAGCTACGAATTTTGGAGATGTTATTGGGGGTTTGGGAGAAGATGAAGATGGGAGTTTCATAGAGCTTGAAAAGGTTTTTTTATGGAGCTTTCATGGAGATAATATTTGGGGAGCTAGGCAACCTCCTTGAGGCCACCTTCAGAGGTGGGAGATTGTCATATTCTTAGATATTTCATGCCTTTCATTATTAGAGCTTCATTTGAGGTGAAAAAATCTACTCTTAGTTTAAGACTCTATTTTGTGAATTAGTAGTCTTGTTGTTAGAATTTAAGAGTAGAAAGCATATGATAAAAGGATGAGTTTCTAGTAGATTTAAATATTTTATGGAATAAAAAATATTGGTGAAAATGTTATTTTGTTGGATACAAATGATAAGTAAAGATTTTAAAGTTTTCTTAAAATAATTGGGATTTTCATGTAAATGGTGTGTTTCAAGAAGTTAGGTGATGAACATTTATATGGAAAAAATGTTTTAGATTTAAATTTTTATCTTGCTAAAGATATTTGATAAATTAAGTTTGATTTCTTGCAATAATGAAGATTTTATAAACATAAGACATTAGTTTGAGTTTCTAAGTAATAAAATGTCCTATGGTCTAGAAAAGTATATTTTTCAAGCATTATGAATATCTAGAATGATAAATGTGTTTAACCCATTGAATAGGATTTTAGGATTTGAAATTCATCTTTTCATGCATATAAACTTATATTATTTGGATAATGAACATATAAACACATTTAAAAAAGCTTTTGTTGGGTTTAAATATGAAATAAGAAAAGTAGAAATTATGTGTGATTAGCGTAAGGTTGTAAGATTACATGTGTTAATAAAAGAAAGTGGTATTTTTCTTATAAAATACTCTTACATGTTTAATGATTCTTGGAAATAAAGGTATTGAAATAAATATGTTTCGGATTGAGAAGAATATCTCCAAATGATTAAAAAAGTGTTAAAAACATTAAAGAAGTTAGTGAGGGTAACTTAATGGTGTTTTCAAAAATTAGCACTTATGAAAATGGCGTAAAAGGTGAGTTTGGAAACAAATGGTTAAATGTTAATGACCCTTAAGGCACGTCTAGAAGCATCTGTAGTAGTGTGGCATTGTGGGCCCAAAGATAAAGAGAGCGAGAGAGCTTTGTGCAATGTCAACAGCGGGCGCAGGAGTGCTTATCCCACGTACGTCTCCTCCCCCCAGGTTGGGTTGTTGGTCTTAGCTTTGACTCGGTGACTTTCCCCTGGATGTAGTTTGATGCCATATCTAAGCTATTTTTTTATTAGTTTGGATGTGTGTTTAAAGTCTCAAGTTTTTTTTATATAAATACAAACAAAAGGTTCAGGTTAACCCTTTTGCGCTAATCCTTAGGTAGATTTTAAAGTCTGCAGTTAGTCAAGAAATTCTTATTACATGGGCTCAGGAACCAGATTACAAGTGGGGAAGGTGTTAGGAACCCCACTTTTCCTGATGTTCTTTACCTTTGCGATGAAAGAAGACTTTTTTAATTAGGAAAGTCCTCGCTTTTTGAGGTGCCTGATTAGGCACATATTCTTCGCATTTATCCCCTTAATTTCGGTATTTTTATGATCCCGTGCAGTGTAAATATCTTGGATTTGTCTCGTATTTATGCTACTAACCTTTTTTGGCAAGTATTTCTTGTTTTGTGTATTTCTCATGTGTTTTACAGGTATTTCATGTAAGTTAGTGCGAATGAGAACTCAAAACAGTGAAAGAAACCAAGAAATGGAGAGTTGAAGGGCATTTTCGTAATTTTTCAGCCATAGTCCAGAGGTGGGGCCAACTAGAAAGTTGAAGAGCTCTAAATTACAAGAATACTGGAAAAAACGGCACCTCAATCCGAGCTACGGTGAAGAAGTTACGATGTTTTGAAGTTGCGCGATAATGAAGAGTCTGGATGTGCGGATTTCTGTCATTAATTATGCAGATTTTATGGTGATTGGTTGGCAAAAACTTGTTCCAAAAGCGAAATTTGATGTTAAATTCGTGCAACTTGGTGCTATAAAAGGCCAAGCCCTAGCATTCTTTTGGGAGAGGCTTAAAAAAATCCTTTTAGGTGGTTTTTATCAAGTTGTAGGAGTAGGATTAGAGAGAGAAAGTTAGATTGTAGTTTTCTTTGGTAGAAGTTTTCATAAACCCTAGTTGTAAGTTTGAAGAAGAAGTTTTGCTGGATTCAAATTCATCTCTTTCTCCTCTTGCTAAATACAAGTATCAATTTCTATTCTCTATTTTATTTTTCCATTCAATTCTCAATTGTTTTGCAAATTGTTAACAATGTTTGTTAGAGTTTTCTTTTGTTTTCATCATGTTTAGCTAATTTTTAAGGGTTGGGATGCATGAACCCATCCCGATGTAATTTATCTACGTAGGAAATAGAATTTAAATTTAAATTTGAAAGAATCGTGTAAGATAAGTTCACAATCATCCTAGATCTTTTAATCTCTCTTGCCCTAGGTACTTGGGATATTTAAGAATATGATGTGCGTGTAATTATTTAGCACCGCTTTATATTTATCTTTGATTTCATATGATGCGGGCTTGAACCTCATATATGTAATGCTTAGGATCTATAAAGACTGGATTCATTCAAATTTATAATTTACAATTCTAGTATTCTAATGGGTAATTACTAGGGATTGGGGGATTGTATTCCAACCTATTTCCTCATTCATTTTAATTAGTTTTATAAATTTGTTCCAACTTATTTCCCCTTGTCAACCATCATCATCTTTTTCACTTTTATTTTAGAAGTAATAAATCAATTAAATTCTATAAAACATTCCCTGTGGATTCGATACCCAGACTTACTACTATACTCCATAAAAGTGTAGTTAAAAGTTTAGTTTTTTTTTTTATTGAGGTTGGAAGCCGATAACAACGACTAGCGTATTACACGGACGCTCGGTTTTCCACTCGATCAAAATGGCGCCGTTGCCGGGGAGTGTTTGTTATAGATTATAATTGACTTACTACTTCATAAAAAAAATGTGTGTCACGTTTTTCTAATTGCCCAATTTGATATGTCTTATTTTAACTCTTTTGGTGGCTTTAATTGTTATGCTAATAGTGAGGAAGAGGAGGCACTCAAGACTTATGAACATTGGATCAATATCACTAAAGATGATTATATTAAATATAAGCCTAGTGCTGAGAAACTCCAAATTTATCAAAATCAATTGCTTGAAGAAGAAAGACTTGAAAAAGAATATCGTGAAAAAAATCGTTATTGGGAGCAAGAGTTAGATGCATTATTTGAACCCAATGAGGATTTTTTTTCCGATAGTTTTGAAGATGAAGTAAGTTTTCAACCAAATGAGGAATTCGAGGTGCTAGAACCTAGGAAGCCTACTTTGGAAGAACTCTTGCTTGATATAAAAAAGCAATCTGATGACTTTGCTGTTACCGAGTTGAAAATTCTAACAACTTGCAAGGAGTTGAGTGATTATTTGGACAACTTAGAGAAGGAGACTTGCGCTTCACCTAATACTTTTGAGAATGAAATCATTGATAGCGATCCAAGTTCTTTTGAATATCAACCTCTTATAAATATTTCAAAACCTATTGAGGTTGAAGATCATTTGTCTCATTGTGTCCCCACTATTATCGAACCATTAAATCCATCACAAGAATTGGATGAATGTCTTAAGGATGTTGATCCGCTTCTTGTATGGGAATGTTATTTTGAGATGCTTCATCTTATGGGCCATACACTTAGACGTGTCACTCCACCAGATCCAATTGAAAATTTTGAGGGAGAAGATTTTGAGGACAAGGACTCTATGCTTGAATTGTTTTCCAAGATGGACTCTTTTAGTTTGTGTTCTCCGCTTCCCATACTACTTGAAAAATCTTTGGGAAGTGATTCTATTTTTCTTATATCACAATAAGACTTGTCCCCCTATGCACCCAAATCCCTCATTATCCCCTTAAATTTTTTAATTAGTGATGGTTCATTTTTTAAAATTTGCACATACCTTCCGTTTTTCAAACGGAATTCTTATTTTTCGGGAGGCATGCATTTTAATGAGGGTACACCATTAATCCCTCAAAGTCAAATTGTATTTTGGGTGGACCCTCAAATTTTTCGACCTCTAGTATATGAGTTATTAGAATTTCAAATCGTAGGTTGTACATAATTAGCTTTTTATTTTTATTTTTATAATTTAGAGTAATTAGTTAGAGTTTTTGTTCTTATTTTTGTTATGCTTGGTTCTAACTTGTTTTGTAGATTCAATGGACTCGTACTCATCGAGGATCACTACATTTGGGTAATATCTTTCTTTTCCTCTCTTTATGTTGTGTTCTTGATTTGCATTGAGGACAATGCAACATTTAAGTTAGGGGGTGTGGGATATTCTTCCCATTTATTGTTTAGATTCATTGATTCGATCACATGTTCTTTCCAAGTGTGTTTTTTAAAAAAAAAAAAAAAATTGAAACTTTTTAAAAAAAAAGCAAAAAATATTTTTCTTCAAAATAAATAAAAATTGGAATTTAAATTTTTCAAAAATATCTCCTTTATTCTATTTAAAGTCTCAAATTGTTAACAATCATAATGCACTAAGCCAAAATTGACCGAAGATGGAAATTGAAAGAAAATTGACGACTTAACGAATAAGTGTGGAGATTGATCAAACCCGGTGAGATTTCGAGCCTTTCAATTTTTTATGAGTTTTTAAATCAATCCGAGTTTATGATTAACTCAAAGTCCTTTTCAGCGTTTTCATAAGTCGTTGATGATCTCAATCCTTTATTTTGATCGGTTATGGAAAATATGTGAAATGTTGTCTCGAAATTCGTGCTAAATATATCTCTAAACTTAATTAATCTCAAGATGCATATGGTAATGTGATTAGCATTTTGGACAATGAAGTAGGCCCTCGTTTGTTACCCAAAAATATTAGCCATAAAAAGTTGTGAAAAACAAAATTATCCCTTTGCAACCCAATTTGAGCCTAATAAAATATTTTCTTCCGTTTGATAACCCGAAAAACCCAAATAGCCCGGAATTGGGAAAATAGAGAAAATTCATCAAGTAAGTCCAAAGTGTGCATAAAAAGGGGCAAGATAAAAACAGAAAAAAAATGCTCAACAAAAAAATGAAAAAAAAAAATAGCAAAAAAAAAAAAGAAAAGAAAAAAAAAAGGAAAAAAATGAAAATAGAAAAAAAAGAAAGAGAAAATGAGCAAATGCCCGAAAAAGCACTAATGGACGTCATAAGGACATTTTCCAATTCCGAACATTTCATCCATTTCCATTTTTTTTCCCTTTACACCTTTTAACCCGAAAAGTCCTAACCGAGTCCAAATTGCGAAATTGGTTACCGCGTGGAGAGCTAAGACATGAAAAGATAAAATGAGAGATTAAATGGTGTGAATAAGAGGTGATGTTCCCATTTCCAAATAACCGTACTCCGATGATGAGATATTTTCACCATATATTTCCTTCTTTTTAATTTTGTATGCATGAATTTGTGTCCATTATATTTACTCTTTATATCATGCATGCGGAGAGAAAATAGCCACAATCCGAGTGATTCGTTTGTGAGAGCATTCCGTAAGAATTTGAATCAAAACGAATTTTCGGAAAGTAACGTAATGCTCAATCGGTGGAAATTTGAGGTTGAATTTTTGGCTTTGCACACACACACTATGGTTTGAGACATTTGAATATGAATTTATGGTGATTATTTTTTGAAAAGTTTAAATTGTACAATTTTTAAGTATTTTGATATTTATTTGAGTCAATAAAGAATTTTGTGGGTAAATTCACTGTAAACCCTCACGAGACAAAACTCGTCCTACTAGGGTAACCTAGGGGTTTAAAGGCTTATTGCATACGCTAAATGCAATCGCTTGCCCGCGAAAAAGGTATTCTATCCCAATAAAAGAATTTTCAACAGTTGAACTTTAAACTAATTTCTTTTACATTGCTCGGGACGCGCAAAGTTCTAAGTTAGGGGGTGTGATTAGGCACATATTCTTCGCATTTATCCCCTTAATTTCGGTATTTTTATGATCCCGTGCAGTGTAAATATCTTGGATTTGTCTCGTATTTATGCTACTAACCTTTTTTGGCAAGTATTTCTTGTTTTGTGTATTTCTCATGTGTTTTACAGGTATTTCATGTAAGTTAGTGCGAATGAGAACTCAAAACAGTGAAAGAAACCAAGAAATGGAGAGTTGAAGGGCATTTTCGTAATTTTTCAGCCATAGTCCAGAGGTGGGGCCAACTAGAAAGTTGAAGAGCTCTAAATTACAAGAATACTGGAAAAAACGGCACCTCAATCCGAGCTACGGTGAAGAAGTTACGATGTTTTGAAGTTGCGCGATAATGAAGAGTCTGGATGTGCGGATTTCTGTCATTAATTATGCAGATTTTATGGTGATTGGTTGGCAAAAACTTGTTCCAAAAGCGAAATTTGATGTTAAATTCGTGCAACTTGGTGCTATAAAAGGCCAAGCCCTAGCATTCTTTTGGGAGAGGCTTAAAAAAATCCTTTTAGGTGGTTTTTATCAAGTTGTAGGAGTAGGATTAGAGAGAGAAAGTTAGATTGTAGTTTTCTTTGGTAGAAGTTTTCATAAACCCTAGTTGTAAGTTTGAAGAAGAAGTTTTGCTGGATTCAAATTCATCTCTTTCTCCTCTTGCTAAATACAAGTATCAATTTCTATTCTCTATTTTATTTTTCCATTCAATTCTCAATTGTTTTGCAAATTGTTAACAATGTTTGTTAGAGTTTTCTTTTGTTTTCATCATGTTTAGCTAATTTTTAAGGGTTGGGATGCATGAACCCATCCCGATGTAATTTATCTACGTAGGAAATAGAATTTAAATTTAAATTTGAAAGAATCGTGTAAGATAAGTTCACAATCATCCTAGATCTTTTAATCTCTCTTGCCCTAGGTACTTGGGATATTTAAGAATATGATGTGCGTGTAATTATTTAGCACCGCTTTATATTTATCTTTGATTTCATATGATGCGGGCTTGAACCTCATATATGTAATGCTTAGGATCTATAAAGACTGGATTCATTCAAATTTATAATTTACAATTCTAGTATTCTAATAGGTAATTACTAGGGATTGGGGGATTGTATTCCAACCTATTTCCTCATTCATTTTAATTAGTTTTATAAATTTGTTCCAACTTATTTCCCCTTGTCAACCATCATCATCTTTTTCACTTTTATTTTAGAAGTAATAAATCAATTAAATTCTATAAAACATTCCTTGTGGATTCGATACCCAGACTTACTACTATATTCCATAAAAGTGTAGTTAAAAGTTTAGTTTTTTTTTTATTGAGGTTGGAAGCCGATAACAACGACTAGCGTATTACACGGACGCTCGGTTTTCCACTCGATCAGTGCCCGAGAGCGGTAGAGCTCCTTTTTAGTCAGGCAAAGTTTCATTTAGATGGGCTTACATTCTTAGAACATTTTATATAGTTTCTACTATATTTTCTGTTTTGAGGTGACTTTTCTAAAGTATACACCTATTTTTTGTATGACGCCACAGAAGTATGAGCTTTCCCTTTCAGAAAGGTTCCTGAAGTACGAGCCCTGCGGGACCTTTTTAGAATGAGCTCGATTATCTTGGGCTTCGGGATTGACGAAAGTTAGAAAATATAACTAATTTTGGGCTTTGGTTTCTTTCCAAGGTTGGTGGGGACATATTTTATAGGGTTTTGGAGCCTTGGATGACTGATTGATTATAAATTCTTGGTCTTTGATTTTGATTAGCAGTTGAGAAAATATTTTAGAAAGATTTCGTTATCAGAAAGGATAATCAGTAGGATATCGATTTTAAATGATCAGTTAAATCCTTGGATATATTAAACGGTTAAATGTCTTAGAGGGGTTATTTGATGGTTGTTTGAATGATTTATTGGGATTTTTAGCTAATTTTTACTTTCGCCCTATATACTTTGGTTCTTAGTTTTTTAACACCCTAAACTTTAGTGTAGGTTTTGAAAGATGGATTTTCTTGGGGTTTCTTCAAGGGTTCATGCCGGAAGTATTTTTGGGGCGGGACGAGGCATCCTCGAACCTCAATTGCGGATCGAAGGTCCACAAAGTGGTCGACAAAGAGTGTGCATGTGAGGATGCTCTGCATCTACATATAAAGGGCTCTAAAAATAGGTTTTCCTATTTTGGAAGAGATATGGGGCGTATGGGTGATATCCTGATAGTTTAGGGGAGGACATTGGGATTTTTGGCACGTGCCAAGTTTTTAACCAATTACTTAAAGGTGTGTCTGAATATTTAATCGATTGGTTAACTATTGGGAATGGTTTAATCGATCGATTAACCATTTTGTCAGACCAAACCTTATTTAATGCAGCATAGTTTGCTATTTTGGGGAAGTTTATCCTTTCCATTTTTTAGCAACGCTTGATCCATAATTGCCACCATTTGTGCTCATTCGACATTTGTGTTTTTTATCTCCATCCACCTTCGTTTATGATACTATGGACCACGGGAGTGGTTCAAGTTTCAAGAAGCCCAACGTCCTTTCTTATTATCTTTGTTTAGGAGTATCCCTGCTACTACTCAAGCTTCTTATTCCTTGTTTCTTACTTTGATGATATGAGAGGAGACCATAGCATTCTTATTAGGTTTGATTGCCCCTTCCCGACCCAGGGTGGGTAGTTTCAAGCATACGATATTGCCACCAAATTTTAATGTGGTCTCCAGAGGCGAGGACGAGTTCATACATATTCTTTAGTGGGATGCCACTTTTGGGATGTGGTCACCAATTCTGAACCCCACCCTTCTTCTGTATGACAGGAGTATTATTTTTTGGCTTTTTGTATGTTTGTAGCATCCCTTCACTATTATTTCCATGTTTGATGGAATTCATGTATTATGGATTTTTAAATAGGTATTGGTCAACGTGAGCCACTTGTGGGAGATTCTCTTGCACTAGTCGTTCGCGCATTTAGCATTGCTCCAACTAACACTTAAGGTTTCCTGAGATATGGTAACGGATTACTTGAGGTTATTTATAGGGATGGTTCAGTGTCTGATCGGTTTTCATCCTCCCATTGGCGTACCTATCTCAGAGGTAGTTTTTAGGATGCTAGACACGAGGGCTCCATATAGGAGATATAAGGATGGACATACGGGAAGAGGCCCAATATCTAATGGGTATTTTTGGTGATGGAATTTTTTGGTGAGTCTGTATGGTGGGATTTAATGCAAACTGTCAAAAATAAACTTTTTTGGCTTTCTTATTCATTTGACACAGTGTATATAGGTAGTATGTTCCATTAGGAGGAACATCAGGAATCCTTGAAACATCTTTGCTTTGTATGGGCATTTTTATATCATGCATTGATGTATAAAAATAAGTATATTTCCCCTTTTGAGAGTCTATTTTAGTTTATGTTGTGTTTCGCTTATCTTTTTATGAATGATGTACATATGGACAGACTCTGTCCTAAGCCCTTTATTTGAAATGATGATGAAAATAATAATACTAATAATAATAATACATGACGACGTGAGATATTAAAATAATGGTGACCCATCTTTTTTACACTTCTCTTTGAGGAGAGCCAACTATTTTTTCTTTTACTGGTGAGTTTGAATGGGCATAGGAGTAGGAGAGGGAGGTCCCCCTTTTTCTTCTAACTGTGATAGGGCAAGAGCCTTACAGGGTGGCTTTGGGAATAGTAGCATCATCTTTTTACATAAAAAATAGGGTACCATTTAGTGTGGAGTCCTTAGTGAGTATATTTACTTTAATATTTGTCCCGATTATAGGGTGTTTAAAGGAGAAGGGTTTTTGGTGTTTCTTTTTTTAAGAAGAAGTATACAGGGATAGTGTTTTCCCTTTTAGGCTTCTCTTTTCCATTTTCATAATATTATCCTTTGTGTGTAGGCTAAAAATGATGACACTGTGGAGTTTTTGAAATGCCTTAGAGCATTATTTTATTCTACTTTCTTTTTTAGTCTACTTGGATCGCGCCAGTAGAGTTAAGACAATGGGAACACGGACCATAGATAGGGTTTCCCTATAGTAGGGCTTTTTGGTGTTTATTTGGACCGAAACCGAATTGATATCTCGGGTTGCCTATGTATCTCTGATTCAAATATTACTAGGTGTCTGCTTTGAATGTATGTAATAAAAATATGGTGGATAATCAGGTTCATGTAGTTTTCTTAGAAATAAAGTAATGTTGGGGGCTTAAAGTGTTTTATCAGACTTCAAGTGAAAGGTTACTGGCTCAAGTAAGACTTTTTTATCGGGATGGGGAATGTGCATAGGATTGCATAGTCTTCCCTTCACACAAATGAATCAACAAACTAATCAGGTGTGTCTTAATGACCATAATGCAGCAAAATATGTAATCGATCAATGTAAACTTCATAACAAAACCCAGAAGCAACCAGCAATACCAAAATATATAACCATAAGAACCAAGGTACTGAAACAGAAAGAATTTCAACAATCCAAGAAGGGCGCCCGAATGAGATACCTACGTCGTTCAAACGATATAAGGCTCTCGCTTCAAGGCTTCGCATGACACTGAATTTCGCTCAAACGATAAAACTAAATTCTCACAGTCGGTGCAGAAAATCATACAGTTTTGCCTAGTGAAAAATTTTCGTGAAAAAGTTAACTGGAAAGAGCAGAAACTTGTAAAACAATAGCAAAATAGAAAACAAAAACACATAAACCAATGTGAATTACATGCTAACATAGTACCGATGTGCTCAAACATGAACATGGAATATATGGGCGTGAACTACAACAAATAAATCACAATTCCAACACATCAAAAAAAATCAAGAAGCTCCAATTGATAGCTATAAATCATCAAACTTTATCTTATCCATATGTGACAATTAAAGTTCCATCTTAATAAACTAAACAAATATCGTGCACACAAATCCGAAATTTTAACGATTCTACAAACAATAGCATCATGACACAATTTTTTCAACGTTAGGATTAGCGGTGCAAACCCGTTTAAATTTTCTTCAACCGAACTCCCTCATATATATTTATTTTTATCAAGTTATATTGAGATTTCTATCATTCTCAACATAGAGAACATCCTATTGGCCCTATTTTTGGCATTTATTTCTTTTTATTGCCTTGATTTTCTTTTGGGCTCTTTTAAATGGGATCTTTCACGACGAGTCAATTTTGCACTCTCGTAGCCCTTTCCCGTGAACACTCATCATTTTATCAATTTCAATCCTCACGGTAAACGGTTCTTACATGCACACCTCCTCCTTAAGTCTACTTACGCATAGATGACAAAATTGAGATAAGAACATCTCACCAAACTCAAATATGCAAGAGAAGTAAAGCATTCATATAAATATGTGCAAGTGTGAAAAGATGGACTATAAACAAAGTCGACTCAAAATGCATATCAACTTAAAAACAACCCCATAATACAATGGTTAAGATCATTCTAAGCATCAATGACCAAATTTCCTAGCCACTTGGATAATGAAAATAACGGGGTCCAAGCACACCAATATGCCACATCAAACATGTAAACTCACGACACAAAAAAAACAAAAATCTTTTTGTCTTTTTTTAACATATTTTGACTCAAATAAAAGCAAAATCTTTTTTTATTTTTCTCAAAATATTTAAAACCAAAAATCTTTTTGTGTTTTTCCAAAAATTTTATCAAAAAGAAAATATTTTTGTATTTTTCAGATAATCAATAAATGAAAATTTTAATACAAAATGATACACATGTCATAACACTAGCAAGATATAAATCATGATGCAAAGACTAGCGTATGACAAACATGGTAACACAATCATCCTTTAGATTTAGCATGGGAATAATCAAGTTCAACCAAATGAGAACCATGATGTTTTAGTCCTAAAGCCTCTAAGTCCAATTTCCTAACCCAAGTAGGTGTGACGTGTTCCTAAACTTCCTAGGATCATTTCTAAGGTCATAGCAAAAACGTCTAAGAAGTGTAAATACGGCGGGAATGATTACCAAAATGTCGAGCTCTCCTCACGTTCCTAATAGTCTCTCTCACACGATTGGTATTGGTTTTGATAATGGGAACAACTCTCTCATTGTAGCCTATACTAAACCTATCTCTCTTGACTTGGACGGTGCCTAACATCCTATCCAACTTCTAGGACCTAGATTCCAAGTCAAACTTAACATTACTCGAGTCTTTCAACTTCTTCTCCAACTCATAAATCCTAGACTCAAGCACACGCCTAGACTCCTCAAAATCTAACACCTTCATTTTCAATGCCTCCATCAAACCACAAAGGATATCTCTCTCTTTCTCAAAGTACTCTAGCTTATCCCTAAGCTTTTTCTCCCATTCCCTAAGACCCTCAATCAAAACATCATTATTTTCTATGGCACGCTCATTCAACCTAGCTTGAAATTTAAAGTTTTCCTTTTTCACCTTCACCGCTTCGGCATACAACTAATTAAATGCAACTTGCAACTCTTTCACATCGATCTCCTCCTCCTCACTCTCTTCACCCTTATACACTTGGGATGCACTCTCAACGACCTCAAAAGTTTCATGCACATGATTATCCTCGGGGGAAGATATATCGTCGTCTCTCACATGACATGCCAAGAAAAAAACAAACTTGCTCTCATTGGGGGAACTCTCTCCCTCTTTTGGATCACTATAACTTAAGGTGGCATTATATGAAATCGGTTTCTTACCCTCTTTCTTAATTATAGTGAGACAGTAAACAACCTTATGACCATACCCCTCATACCCAAAACACCTATCCGACTCATCCCTCTTAACTTTTCATCCTTGGGGTGGAATCTACATTGTTGTTCTTAAATTTCTCAAATATTTTGGCATCTTTGGATTGCTTTTGGAATTTAAGAAATTTTTTGAACTTCTTTGCCAACAAGGCGACATCCTCAAAATCAAAATCGAAGTCATCATTAGAAACTTTAGTCACCTCCTTCAGGGATTTCAAAGCAATGCCCTTTTATTTTTTTGGCTCTTTCTTGGAGGTAAACGTGTCGAGTTCATAGGTTTGAATCTCACGTACAATCTCTTCCAGTTTCGTCGACTCTAACATACCAAGGGAATTCAACACTGTCACTTTTGCATCAAATCTTTTAGGTAATAACCTTAAGTTTTTTTTTACGACTCGGTTCTCGATTATCTTCTCACCTAGGTTAAATGACGCATTGACAATAATAGACAACCTAGTGTAAAACTCATCAAATGTCTCACTCTCTAACAACTTAACCGTCTTAAATTTTCTAGTGAGGTTTTGCAACTTAGACGCCCTAACCGTGCTCGTGCCCTCATGAGTGAGTGAAAGTGTATCGCAAGCCACTTTCGATGTTTCACAAGTCATGATTCTATTGTACTCTTAAGGTGTGACATGTGAGGAAATAACGTGTAGACCCTTAGAGTTGTAAAGTTCAAGCCTATGTTCAGCCTCATTCCATGACTCATTGGGTTTCAAACTAGTGGCCTCATCCTCTCGTGTAACTGGTGGTGTCCAACCTTTTTCAACCGCTAATCACACACGCTCATCTATGAATTTTAAGGTACTACACATCCATATCTTCCAATAAGCATAGTTAGTACCATCAAAAATAGGAGTACGAAAACTATCATAATTTCTAAAACTCATCCTTAAAAGCAAAAAGGAATCCAACACAAAAACAAATATGTTTCTAGCTCTGATACCACTTTGTAGGTACCACTTTTTAAATCACTCTACTTTTCCTTAGGGGTGATGAAACACTTTTTCTTTTTAAAAAACTCTTTTTCAAATTTTATGTGCACCAATTTTAACTTAACCAAAATTTATCTTGATTAATCATAAACATACATCTAGTTATTAAAGAAAGTAAAGTAAGGAAAAGAAATGTTCACAATGCCGGATGAACAAGGAAACCACAAAGGGAAAAACCTCGAACGGCCCAAGCCAGACAATCACTATGAATGTGGAATTACAAAGGTACAGTCAATAGTCTTACTCAACAACTCGATCCCCCACAAGACTTGGCGTTCCTCTGATCTTCAACCACTCCTCTAACAGTGCCCACGCAGAAAGTCCTTCTTCCACGATACTCGTCCATAACACACTCGTCCACGTATGTCTCGGTGTCCATCGGTATGGCTTGTAACGTGTACGGAATCAGAACATGAAGTCCTTCATTTCTTATCCGCAAGACCAGTAATGTTCTTCAGAGTAAACCTTCTTCTTGTGCAAACATGATAACAATAGCATATGCTAATGAAAGCTCAGATCTTTAAAACTATAAGGATGTGTTTAACTTTGGAAAACCTTAGAAAACTTCTGTGCAAAAACGTTCTGATCGTATACTATTTTTGCAAAATGCACACACACGAAATTTGATGGAAAAACATGCGATTACAATTTCTTTAAGGCTGAATTTCATTTGAACGAAATTGGCCTATCACTCGAACGAGATTGACATCTCGCTCGAACGACCGGTCAGGTCATTTAAACACCGTGGCGTATAAGAGTCCTAATTAAATACTACTATAATCCGTCCTTATCATATTAAAACGAAGTGTAAACCATTTCAAACACTTATAAAAGATTTTAAAAAATATCTCCTGAATAAAATAGCATCCTTAAACTTATAAAAATTAATTCTGAGTCCCATTAATATTACACATTCATACCTGAGTGATCTCGGAATGCAATTAAACTTGAAGACGAATAAACTTGCACTAATTAAACCTTCGGTATAAATAATTCCTTAAATCTTTGCCGCAACATCTTCAATAAACTTTAATTCGTCATAGTGTTTGTGGGATAGTGACAATAAAAATCTTCTATGACTCAAACGTGTTTTGTTCCAGGAATAAGTCAAAACTATACAACGAACTCAATTGTCCTTACAGTATCTGGTCAAAAAATATTATGACTTCCTTTATGTTTTGGTAGGGAGCATTTCACATACGTCTTTGATTTTGATAGGGTGTACCTCGATTCCATATTTATTGATTAAAAATTTGCGTACTTTCCCTTTAGTGACCCCGAAGATACATTTTTATAGGTTTAGCCTCATTTTGAAGAGGAATGGCCTTTAGAATAATTTTCAAAGTGATGGAATGTGTCCTTTTTTATCTTTGGATTTGATGATCATTTCGTCCATATAGACATCCACTTCCTTACATATGAGGTAGTTAAGGAAAGTTATGGCCTCTTTCTGGTAAGTTGTATCAGCATCTTTGAGACCCAGGGGTATAACTGTATAACAGTACATTCGTCAAGGGGTAATGAACCCAATTTTTCCATGATGGTCAGGGTGAATTTTGATTTAGTTGCAGCCTGATAATCCATCCATAAAGGACATAAGCACGTTATTGTATTATCCATAATAAATCGATATGTGGTAGGGGTAATCATCTTTAGGGCAGTCCCTATTAATATCCCTATAGTCTATGAACATCTGAATATTGTCATTGGCTTTATGTTAATGCGTGTTCTCCCAAATATATCTCTACAAATGCTCAAACTCATGCATATCAATTACAATCGAACTACGTAGCCTTTTATACCAATTCATCTTGGTACGTAGATGAAATATCGAGTTCTTCTTATGATCTCGAGCCTCGACAATATGTCTCTTGATATATGCATCCATCTATAATCCCTCACACGATGTAAACAAGATATAAAACTATCTCAAAGTCACAATATCTCTTGCATCCTTATATAAATGTGCAATCACGCATACACTAATCACCATAAAAAGTAGGCTTTGATCCTAAGTCTTCTTGGTTACGTAAGCACAATACCAAGCCCTTCTCGTGAGGATGATCCTGGAAAACATATTGAAATGTTATCACAACAAAGATGAAACCTTCTCTCATATTACCTTTTTATCTCTCCTCAAAACCTCAAAAGAGATATCAAACTATCTCAAAGTCAAGCTTTCACACACACTTAAATGCATATTAATGTCCACCCTTTATACAAGAACGGATTCATGCACAAGAACCCTTCTGTACCTACATTGGTTGAAGTGACATTTTTATACCTCTCGCTGATATCATTTTACTACCAAAGTACCAATCTATATTTAAGGGATTCTCAAGTTAAGGTTTCTAGACTTGCTTGAAATAAACAAAAAAGTAATCAATCAATTGTCAAGAGTAATAAAAATCATATAATTAAGGAAACATAAAGAACAAGTGGGGTTATTAATACGTTAACCACTCGTAATTGGTTCCCAAACCCACACATCAAGAATATCTGGACCAACAACACACATTATAACCTGCCTTAGGATTAACCCGAAAGGGCTAATGTGAAACTTTTTTTTGTTTTTATATAAAATAAATTGGCAAGTTTGAAGAACCTATGAAACCCCCTTTCTTCGCATGAACACATTAACCAAGGGTGTGCACTAAAAACTAGAGATGGCATCAAACAACATTCAGGGTAACTCATCAAGGCCAACCTCGAACCCACTACACCAAAATTGGAAAATTGCCAAGGTCAAAACCCTCGACAAGGCAGACTTATCAAAGTCAAAAATCGTGTAAGTTTTAGGGTGACAACTTATTTATCACGGACTTGTCACGGTAAAATTCCATGACATGATTTGTACTTATCACAGACTTTGATCGTGACAAGTTTGTCTTTGTCATGGACTTGTCACGATCAAATTTCGTGACAATTCTGGGCAGATTTTATAAAAAACTGCTGGATAGTATGGCCACTTCCACTGCCCAACAGTATGTTTTAACCTGTTACAGCAGTATATGTCTCAATTAACATTCATCCATTCATAAAATATAAATCCATACACATTAATTCAATCATATTATCAAACAATAATTAAAAAAATAATATTCAATATTCATAACCAACAAATACAAATAATTGTCACGGGGTTGGGATTTCAACAAGTCGAATGAGGAAGGTAGGCCAAACTACAAACGAATCGAGACAACCCTCAATCTTTCGAACACCCCATTGTTCGTCCAACCACAGGGGTTCATTTTCTTTTTTGGGCACAATATACCTGACGTGCACCCTTGTCTCAATTTGTTACAACGGACATTGATGCACCAAAGTACCCAGGTGTGTGTCCAGGTCCCTCAACCCCTAGCTATGGTCGCATCGCCCTGTATGTCTATTATATACACACTCAGCCAACCAATTGTTAACATAGGTCATTTGATAGGGGTAAAGGTGGATAATGGACCATATGGAGGCGATGAGTAGGTGGGTATATATGAGGGGTGCGTATCGGCGGTGAGGGTGAGAGAGATGGAGCAACGACATCCTCGTCTACCACTTTCCCCTTGCCCTTATATGAGTTGGACCCCAATTTATGCTTCATGTTGTCGAACATATTTTGGATCATTTCCTCAAACCTTTCTAACTTATCACCATTGGTGTCCACCTGATGAGCCAGCCCAGTGTTGCTCGTCTCAATCCCAGTGATCCTCAACTTCTCCACCCAAGAGCTCACCCCTTGTCCTCCCCTTTGATCCACCTCGAGCACTTGGCTTGGTGCATCTTTAGCCAAAGATGCCTTGTTAGCATCAGACTTGGAGTTGTGCACTTCCTTAAGCTTTGCCTGAAATGATAAAAAAAAAGTACATGATTAGATAACGTAATAAAGAAATTATAACGTAATTAAAAAATTTACACAATTGTAAGATATTTTTATAACTTACAATTGTGGTTGCCACACTCGGGGACACCTCCTTATCCTTCCCATTCTTCGTTAGAATTCACACATAGACATCAAGCCTAAATGGCATACCCCTAGGGCCACTCCCCGTCTCTTGAAATAAAATAACGCAAAATTAGTAAGTAATGTAAAATAATGCTAAATTGGAATAACATAAAACTAAAATTAAAGAAAATTAAAAGTTTACTATCTTGTTCTCCACATCGGCATAAGATATATGCTCGGAGTATTGCACGTCAACCTTTTAGGCCCGATTTTCCCTCCCCAATATGAGAGGATAATTGCCTATCCGAGAACTCATTGTTGACAAACTACTGACAGCTTGCCAACGAGATTGGTTCCTTCGGTGGTACCGTGTCCCTAAGCCTCAAGATCCACCCCTGGTCCTGAACAAAGTGTTGTACCCTCATATTTTTCTTCCACGTTTTGTATTGATCTCTCAATTGTTTGAACGTGGTGTTGCAGACATGTGGGGGCAAGCTGAATTGGTCCTGTCAAACAAATACTAAACAAAAAGAAAGTGAGTTAGTTGTATTTAAATTATAAAATATAATAAAATATAAATATAAATACAGAATAAAAATAAAAATATAGTGAGTAACGACCTGTAATGACCCCCAGATGGCCATCTTGAGTTCGTAGGGCACGTTCCTCTAATCTGTGTACCCGGGGCTGACAATCGTCTTGAGTAACTCAGGGAACTAGCCTGTAAGTCTGTCTTGTTCTCGACGAAGGACCCCAATTTGCTCCACTTTGGGGGCCTAGTGGAAGACGAGTCTTCCTTGCCTTCGCTACCCTATCGCCCTGGTGAAGGAATTTCCTGAAAAAATTGTTGTTATTAGTAGAAACATGTATATAAGAAAATGATCAAATCCAAATGAATAATATTAAACTGTCATCCGATAATAACAAAGCACTAGAAGAATACAAGTTAACTACATTATAAGAATACAAATCCATATCATAAACCAAACTAAGCATTGTTTCACATAATTAGAATACTTATTACAAATCTAAATATTGTTTCAAATTTGGGTCATGTCACAGACTTTGAATTAATGCTTAAATTGATTAAAATCCAAATTAACTTATTCACTAACCAAAAAATCAATTTTGATTCAAATCCGCATAAATTATTCAAGTCCAAATGAATTAAAGTATTAAACTGTCGTCCAATAATAGTAAATCACTAGAAGAATGCATGTTACTGGTTATTACAAATAATTGTAATACCTATTACAAATCTAAAAATTGTTTTAAATTCAGGTTATCATCTAAAATGGATTGATATTCGGTAGGACCAGCCAAGTCATCCACACTACTGGTTATACACATTGGCGCATGTTGGATGATTGACCACGGCTCATTGTTGATATACACTAAGTAAAACACCTGCTTGATCTTTTGAAAAGCATAAACAAACGGCTCATCACTCACGTGCTCGTTGCTCCTCAACTTGGACAAGTCTACCATGATCAAATTGGTACCAGAATCAATTTTACAAGAATTTTTATCCTCAATGCTTACCCAATTATAGTAAAACACAACATCTTTGAAGATTATATAGTCCAATTCAAATATACTCTAAATGACCCCATAATAAGTCATTTCAGCTTCAACGAGGTTTTTATCTTTCGCGCTCTCCCGAAAATAAGTAAGAGCCTTATATAAAATGCCTGAGTTCTGTACATTTGTCTTTTTCTTGTACACCCTTGCACCGAATACGTAATCGTTCAATCAATACTTTATGTACTCATGTGCCATGAACAAGGGTCCAGTGGCAAGACAAGCAAACCTTGATGTCGCATCGCCCATCTTTAAGAGCTGAGATTATAGAAAAAGTAATTAGGTTTGTTTTAAAGCTTTCTTGTAATGTGACATTTAATAAGATACATTTTCATTGTAATTACCTCGCGTGACACCCATAGCCTAAATTCGGTGTCCAATTGTGCCATCGTTCTTCGTCTTTTATTGTTCCCACGCGCATCATATTTCCTACATTGATCGTGATGAACGTATTACGAAATTGACACCAGAGTAAAAAATTAAAATAATAAAATTTACTTTTTCCATTCTTCGACATCTTCATGTGTGTCAAATAGATAACGACCTACTTATTCATGTTGCAAACTCTTTAATTTCACTCGCTTTCCAATGACCACCCTTATTGATGAACTCATCACTGTTATCCATGATGCTTAGGTCAGGCATAATTCTCGAGTGTAGTTTATGACTCCACAGTGTTGTATTCCTCTACAATTGATCGTTCAATATATTGCGTATTCTTCATATAATCTTTGAAAACTTTCACCAATCTTTCAAACGGATACATCCACCGATATCTAACTGGGCCACAAAAAAGTGCCTCGTCGCATTGGTGTACAAACAAGGAACACTTATTTCAAAAAATGATGGGAAAAAGTACTTCTCCAACACACGAATCGTTTCGGTTATAGCTAGTTTTGCGGCCACTATGTGATCTTGATTGACTACCTTCTCACATAAAAGTGTGAATCAGATAATAATTTGCATAATGGCCTTGGAGAAACATTGCTTAAATAACAGACGAACCAATTGCATGATCACATTCCAATCGTGGGGCTTACACTTATATAAATCATGGGTAGCATAATTCCCAATCCTTTGCAAGTTGGACGAAAAATTAGATGGAACTTTCAAATTATATATTGTATCTAAAAGCACATTCCTTTCGTCGCTCGTCAAAGTAAACTCACCAAGAGGAATTATTTCCCTTCCCCTACTATTTTCTTTCAACCATAGTTGTGGCTTAAGTTTTAACAGGTTAAGGTCTTTTCGTGCATTTTCTCCATCCTTCGAATGACTCCCCCCAAGGCATGTGCCCACAATATGTTCAATGATGTTCTTCTCTACGTGCGTCACATCCAATACATGGCACACTGGGTTATTCTTCCAATAAGGAAAGTCAAATAAAATTGACCTCCTAGACCATGCCTTTCTTGTCTGAGTTTCACTCCCAGTTGGGGTCTTTTTATGCTTGACATTCTTAAATTTAGGATTCTTACCTAGCATATTAGGGCCATAATCAGAAGATTTACTTTCAATTTATGAGCCTGAAAGTATTCTCGGCCATAGCCTATGTTCAACCCCGTCCAGTAAAAATTTAAAACCTTTCTCACATCTAAAACTATGAGAATGGGGTAAAAACCTCCTATGGCAATGGTATACATTTTTTAGCTAGCGGGGAGACGAAGAGATTCAGTCTCCTCTCTATAAATAGGACACCATAAATAACCATGCACTACACAACCGGATAATGTCTCATAAGCTGGAAAATCATGAATTGCCCACATCAACATAGATTTCAGCGTAAACTCTTCTTTTTTTTAAAAGTCAAATGCTTGAACACCCTCCTCCCACAACTCATTTAATTCTTCTATCAAAGGATCCAGGTAGACATTGATGTCCTCACTTAGTGCTTTTGGCCCAGGGATCAATAAAGACAGTATCAAAAATTCAGGTCTCATACACTGTGAATGAGGGAGGTTGAGTGGGTCTAGGATCACTGTCCAAACACTCTGATTGGCACTTATATTTCCAAATGGATTGAAACCATATGTTGATATTGCCAAATGAATGTTACGTTGTTCTCGAGCAAAATTTGGGTACTCAAAATTCATCATCTTCCAAGTTGTAGAATCAATAGGATGGTGCTGAGATTTTCTCTTGCTTCTGCCCTAGCATGCCAAGTCATTGCCTCCGCTATCCATGGTATTGTGAAAAAATGCTTTAATCTAGGACCAACGGGAAAATATTTTAACACTTTTTGAGGCACTTTTGAGCTTGTGCCCTCCTTGCCAGTAAATTAGACATATCTAGGTTCATCACATACCGATCACCAATCGATATTTTCATATTCCTTTCGGTACAGTATGAAGTCATACACATAAGCATGAATTGATTTATACTTCATTCCCAGTCCTTTCAATCTGTTGTTCATAGTAGGATAGCTGTTTGGAAGCCTATTCTGCTTGGGTAGCAATCCCTTCACTAGTGCCAGACAAACCATATTGAGTCTTCAAATTATACAAACCAACCATGGCATGTAAAGTTGTTTGATCTTTCTCACAGCCAGAGTATAACAGTTGGCTCGCCTTATATTTTAAACTATGGTAGTCATCGTCAAGATTTATCCTGATATCTTCATGAGCACCTGAACCTTGTACATCGTCAGTGATCTCATTCTCTTCCACTTCATGAACTCCATACGCATTATCAACTAAATCCACTTGAATATTATGATCTACATTGTCATCCTCCCCTTGTACATCTATCCTACTTGTTAAAGGTTATTGTGAAGGTTTCTCGGGGACAAAAGGAACTTTCGATTCCCCGTGAAAAACCCAAATTCGATAACTATCTTGCATACCCTAGATTAACAATTGTAGTTCAACTGTTTTCCACTCAAACACCTTACTATTCTTAAACATAGAACTGGGACACGGAAACTCTTCATCATTATGACATCTCTTTGTGTATTGCAAAAATTCATTAGCACCTCTGCGAAACACATCCCCTAATCTATTTGTCTCACCCATACACTCTTTCTATTTTGGATATCCCATCACAGCTACTACAAACAATCACCTATTATGGGTAAGAAGCGTATATTCATGGATTAGCATAAAAAATCACTTATTTGTGGATTAACATAAACAATCACCTATTAAGTGTGAATATTTAGTTCCCATTAGTATAAACAATAACCTATTGAATGCATACGCATAAGAACTTGAAGGCTAGTTTCTATGCGTAAGTTTATTCGTGCATTCAAATTCAAATTCAAATTCAATTTTAATTTGAAATTGAAATTAAAATTCAATTTATAATATTAATTCCTATTTCCTCCATCTCCTCTAGAGGGTGAGCGGTCCTATCCCATTCGAGACCGCATATTTCTGTAATATACTTAACAGCTTATGCACATTGTTCCAATTTGAGGAAAATTCGACAATATATCCCCATAGTTATCCAAGTACACAACATAGATTTGCAAGTGTGAGTATTATTTCAATTTATCAATTGAAATAATACTTAACATCACATCATCTAGTATGTACCCAGAGAACATTTAGATACGACTGTAGAACTTCCCCCAAAAGTAACAAGTTTAAGCCACTAAGAATATTATTATACAGAAACTATTCAGTCCCAAACTGTCCAAACGGGACAATCCGAGAGATCTCATTACAGTGGTAATGTCTCTCGAATGGAACTAAGGGCTATTGAATGCGTACGCATAAGAACTAGATGGCTAGTATCTATGCACACTATATGTAATTTAAAGTATGTTTATTTAATTATGTCTTATCACAATTCGAGAGATTTCATTTAATTATGTAATTTAAAGTATGTTTCATTTAATTTAAAGTATGCATAAGAATTAAAACTAATACCAATTTATACCAATATCAATACCAATTCAATTTCGATTTCAATTTATACAAATATCAATACCAATTAGAATTTAATTTCAATTTAGAGAAACAAGTCCTATAGAATTGCAATATTTAGGGCATTGCATATGTTTCTGTCCATTTTAAAAGGAGCTAAGGGGATGGCAACACTATTTGGGCAAAGTATAAAGTCCACAAACAATATTGACACTATTTTCAGAATCATACACGCACATGTGACATTACATATATTGATCCCAAATTGAAAACAACACACTAAATTCTCTTACACCAAAACCAAACACAAATTGTCTCTCTCACCTCCCTAAATTGATCCCCAAACCTCCCCCATCACTCCACCCTTCCCCCCTCCCCCCCCCCCCCCCCCACTCACCCCCTGTCCCACCACTGCCACCCCCCTACACACACCCCCACCCCCCACCCCCCACCCCCATTGCCCCTACCCCCACTACCACCCATCACCCCCTGCCCCCCACCCCCCAACACAGACACACGCAGATACACACATGCACACACACCTGAACATACACATCAGCACACACATGCACATGCATACAAACACACACACACACATATATACACACACATGCACACATATACACATATACAAAGGAAAGAGAGAGAGGGAGAAAAAACTCACCTAAAAACGAAGAGAGAGAGGGGGGGGGGGACGAAAATGGTGGGAAAAAAGAGGGGGTAGGGTTTTTTACTTAGAAAGTTATCACAGACCTGTCAAGGCCTTTGACCGTGACAACTTTCAACGATTACTTCTATGCATGCATCACATCCAATACATGGCGCACCGGGTTACTCTTCCAATAAGGCAAGTCAAATAAAATTGACCTCCTAGACTATGATTTTCTTGTCTCAGTTTCATTTCCAGTTGGGGTCTTCTTATTCTTGACATTAATCAATTTAGGATTCTTAACTGGCATATTACGGCGTCAATTAAAAGATTTACTTTCAATTTCTGAACCTAAAAGTTTTCTCTGAGGTAGCCTATGTTCAACCCCGCCCGGTAAAAAATTGGAACCTTTCTCAAATCTAAAGGACACCCCAAATAACCATGTACTACACACTTGGATAATGTCCCATAAGCAGAAAAATCATGAATTGCCCACATCAACATAGCTTCCACAGTAAACTCTTGTTTTTCAAAATAATCAAATGGTTGCACACCCTCTTCCCATAACTCATTTAATTCTTCTACCAAAGGAGCCAAGTAGACATCTATGTCCTCACTTGGTTCCTTTGGCACAGGTATCAACAAAGATAGCATCGAAAATTCAGGCTTCATACACTATGAAGGAGGGAGGTTGAGTGGTGCTAGGATCACTGGCCATACACTCTTATTGTTCCTTAGATTTCTAAATGGATTACAACCATCTGTTGATATTTCCAAACGAATTATATGTTGTTCTCAAGTAAAATCGGGATAATCATAATTCATCATCTTTCAAGCTTTAGAATCAACAAGATGACGCATGAGATTATCACCTACTTTTGCCCTACCATGCCAAGTCATGACCTCCTATATCCATGATACTGTGAAAAATCGCTACAATCTAGGCCCAACATGCAAATATTTCAACACTTTTTTAGGCACGTTTGAGCTTGTGCCTTCCTTCCCAGTAGATTGCACATATCTAGGTTCCTCGCATACGGGACACCGATCGAGATTTCCGTACTCCTTTTGGTATAGTAT
This sequence comes from Sambucus nigra, assembly GCA_949130495.1. Classification (NCBI taxonomy): domain Eukaryota; kingdom Viridiplantae; phylum Streptophyta; class Magnoliopsida; order Dipsacales; family Adoxaceae; genus Sambucus; species Sambucus nigra. The sequence continues at coordinate 16,664,847 of OX422214.1, forward strand.
GCTTTCATACAAACAAGCATGAATTGATTTATACTTCATTTCCAAACCTTTCAAACTATTCTTCATAGTAGGATAGCTATTTGGAAGTGTATTCTGCTTGGGCAGCAAGCCCTTCACCCAATTCAAAATTCCTATCATGTTATTGCTAGACAAACCATATTGGATCTTCAAACTATGAAAACCAATAATGGCATGTAAAGTTCTTTTATCTTTGTCATAGCCAGGGTACAACAGTTGGGTCCCCTTAAATTTTAAACTTTGATAGTCATCGTCAAGGTTTATCATGATATCTTTATGAGTACCTAGACCTTATACATTGTCAGTGAACTTATTTTCTTCCACTTCATGAACTCAATACGCATCATCAACTAAGTTCTTTAGCATATTATGATCTACATTGTCCTCCTTCCCTTTACATCTATCCTACTTGTTGATTATTGTGATGGTTACTCGGGGACAAAAGGAACATGTGACTCCCCATGAAAAATCCAAAATCGATAATTATCATGCATACCCCATCATAACGAATGTAGTTCAAATGTTTTCCACTCTAGCACCTTACCATTCCTAAACTTAGCACATGAAAATGGGAACTCTTCATCATTATGACATCTCTTTGTGTATTTAACAAATTCATTAGCACCTATGTGAAACAAATCCCCTAGTCTATTTATCTCACCCATACACTCTTTGTATAGAGGATATCACATCACAGCTACTGCAAATAATCACCTATTATGGGCAACAAGCATATATTCATGGATTAGTATAAATAAAAGTGTGAAAATTTAGTTTCCAATAAATATTTTAGTACAATATTAACATTTCATCTTTCGATGTTATATTATAAAAACAATATGAATCCTATTTCTCCCATCTCCTCTAAAGGGTGAGTGGTTATATCCCATTCAAGACCACATACTTCTGTAATATACTTAGCAACTTAACCACATTATTCCAATTTGAGAAAATTCAACAGCATATCCCCAAAGTTCTCTAAGTACACGATATAAATTCGTAAGTGTAAGTGTTATTTCAATCTATCAATTGAAATAACACTTAACACCACATCATCTAGTATGTACCCAGAGAACATTAAGAAACCACAACAAAACTTCCCCCAAATGTAACAAGTTTAAGCCACTAAGAACTTTATTATATATTGTCCCAAACTGTCCAAATGGGACAATTTGAGAGATCTCATTACAGGGATAATGAATCTTTGAATGGGTCTAAGGACTATTAAATGCGTACACATAAGAACTAGAAGGCTAGTGTCTATGCGCACTATTTTATTTATATTTCCATGGCAAGTATGTTTCATTTCTATTCGGTAGTATCACAACACTATAGAGTTCATTTGGTAATTGGCGTTGAGTCAGAACATTCATTGTTTGATGATTGAAATTTAGAACCGTACATACTTTTTGAGTGTAAGATTTCTCCCGCCACATTATTATATCATGCAGGTAAAATCTAATTTATTATAAATTTGAATCATCAAACAATGCAAGTTTGCGATATTACCGCAAATTACCAAATAAAGTCTATAGTGATGATTTATACATAATTATGTTTCATTTATGTATAACTTCTTAACGGCAAGCTTTTAAAATTTATAGTTTGTTTCATTTCTGTCTTATTTATATTTCCATGGTAAATATGTTTCATTTATGTCTTATTTATATTTGGTAGAATCACAACCCTAAATTTTAGAAATGCCTAGGGCCAACCAACTCAATGGCCATTTAAATGTTCAAATTCACCGCCAATAACATCCAAGAATCCCAAACAACAATTCAAATAACAATGCGAAATATTAGAAATGCCTAGTGGCCACATCACATGTCACTATTCGGTAGTACCACAACTCTAAATGTTAGAAATGCCTAGGGTCAATCAACTCAATGGCCATCTAAATGTTCAAATTCATCAGTCAACAACAATGCAAGAATCCCAAACAACAATTCAAATAATAGTGCAAATATTAAATAAATGAGAAACATGTTAGCGTAATAAGATGACATCATTTTTAAATTAGCACAATAAATAATAAATTAGCACAATTAATGATTAATAAATAGCACAATAAATAATAATGTCAGAAATTACATAAATTACAAAAATTAAATCAGTGCATGTGTTTGCGTTTGTGCTTGAAATCATTATTAAGGCTTAAAATTAATTTCAAGGGTTTTTTAGGGTTGTAGAAATCTTTTTAGGGTTTTTAAGAGTTTTTATTTGAAATTGATTTCATTTTAAGGTTTTGATTTGAAATTAATTTGTTGGGGGGTGTATGGGTGTGTGTGTGGTGTGGTGTGGTGTGCGCGTGTTTTTATGGTGTGGTGGGTGTGTATGTGTGTGTGTGTGTGTGTGTGAGAGAGAGAGAGAGAGATATGAAGGGGAGAGTGTGATCGAAGAGGCAGGTGTGTGTGGGCTTTGCTCGAGTTATCACACACACATAGAGAGAGAGAGAGAGAGAGAGAGAGAGAGAGAGAGAGAGAGAGAGAGAGAGAGGTGGATGGTAAAGGGAAATGAATTTTGGCAGAAGGTTTAGTTAAAAGAGTTGTAATGATTGTGTCACGGACTTGGACCGTGACAACTTCTTATCTTGTCACGGTTAAAGTTCATGACAAGACCCTGACAACTTTGTTATCACGATCAATGACCATAACATGATTGTGACAACATCTTGTCATGATCGTGTCATGGTCATTGACCGTGATAACAAATGAATGTTTTGTTGTCATGGGTTTTAATCGTGATAACTTTGGTCGGGTATAGAGTGACAAAAACTCATTTTTGTGTAGTAACCGATAACCCGACCTTGAGGGGAGGAGGGAAAAATTGGAGACAAACATTCCTGGGCCCCCTTTACCACTAATATAATAGAGAGATCTCCCACCAAGTGAACACCGGCCGCTCAGGGCCCGTAATGCCACAATCAGATGTGTCGATCACAATCCTTTGTCTAACTATCGTACAACTTCTCGAACACTCACGCAAGTTCTTTTATTTTGAGATAAACTACTAAGATTGCATCGCAACCATTACAATAGGATGTCATCTCCCTATCTAGGTTATGAAGTTTTCAATAGTTCTAGAATCAGAATTCATATCTTCTTATGATTAACTCGAAGCCGACTCGCTAGAATTCCCATTAAGATCTATTGATCGACATATATATGAAAATATATTTGAACAAATATAAATCATTCTCATAAACTTGGTTCTCATTTCAAAATGAATAAAACAATCCTTTATTAATCAATAAAATATTATACACCTGGTTTTAAGAATAAAACCCCAATAATTGCACTTAGTCTTGAATCCATGTGGTCATGCATTTCACTCCCATTCCTTCTACACTACTGTCAAAAGTCCGAGTTGATAATCTCTTTATAAAGGATTCATCGAGTTGTCCTAAGATACAATCTTAGTCATGATGATTTCACCCCTATGCATAATCTCTCGAATCAGGTGATACTTGTGATCAATGTGTTTTTCCTCTTATAGATCCTTAGTTATTTTGAATTTATAATTGCATCATTATTGTCATAATAAAGTGTAACACCTAACTTAACTGAAGGAACCACACCCAAGTCACTTAGGAAGTTTCAGAGCCAAATAGTCTCATTTGCTGCCTCCGAAGCGACAACATACTTGAATTCAATGGTCAAATAAAAAATACAAGATTGCTTGATACTCCTTCAACCTATGGCTCCACCTCCTAGGATAAACACAAATCTTAAGGTTTATCTATTGGAATGTTTATTCGACTGAAATTTTATGTACCCAGCACATAATCTCTAGTCCTCTTCAGGTACTTGAGAATGTGCTTCAAAGCAGTCGAGTGCTCTTCACCTAGATTACACTGGAATCTACTGACTACGCTAATGACATAATAGATATATAGTCTACTATAGATCATAGTCACATAAAGTTTCCCACTACCGAAGCATAAGTTATATTCTGCATCCTTTGTATCTGATCAAATGTCTTCACATACTGATCCTTAGATAAAGAACTTCCCAGCCTAAAGGAAACCCTTTTTTGGAATCTTACATGCTAAATATTATGAATACTGTGTTGATATAAGTAGCTCGGGATAAGCCCAACATCCTATTTTTTGGTCATGCGGAAGCTTGATCCTTAAGATATGACTGGCTTATTATAAGGGCCACATATATAAATAACTAAATATATACACTATTATTTTAAATAACACACCCATATTATTTTCGATTAGGAGAATATCATTTACATAAAATACTAGAAATACAACTACATTTTTATCATTCTTCTTATACACATAAGTTTTATCCAAATATTGATCAAAACTAAAAGATTGATTACTTTATTCAATCGGATGTTCCAAGACCTTGATGATTACTTATAAATGGATCACTTAGTCATGAACGCCTTACTTTCTTGGCCCTTAGCTATGAATCCCATAGGTTACACCATATAGATGCACTCGTCAAGGCTACCATACAAGAATACAGTCTTAATATCCATTTGCCAAATCTAGTAATTGAGATGTACCACAAAGGATAAGAGAATTCAGATAGACTTAATCATGGATACCGATGAAAAGGTATCCTCATATTCGATCCCCTATTTTTGAGAGAACCCTTTTTCAACAAGTAATTCCTTGAAAGTTTCCACCTTCTCTTATATCCCTATATTCTTCTTGTAAATCTACTTGCAAATGATATGTTTTATCCTATCTGGAAAGTCTAAAATTTCCCATACTTGATTCGGATACATCAAATCCATCTAGATATTCAAAGGTTTAACCAAAGCTCGACATATTTATATAAGTGTGCCTCATCATAGTTACCAATGTCCATCTCGTGTTCCCTTGGGACTTCACTAAAGTGTTCTCCCAAATACACCAACCTATTACGCTAATACTTAATCCTCCCACTACGATATGGCTCCACTAGTGGTCCAGTATAAGTCACACATGAGTCCTGATCATTAGTAATACGTCCATTATTAAAAACTGTACTATTAATATCAAGTTGTATTTGATCTTGTACGAGTGATCTCGGTGCATTTTCTTTCGCTTGTCCTTTTAGATCTTGAAAGATAATATTACTCTTAGGCTTGTGGTCAATCATATAATATTCCTCTAAGTATTAAGCACTCGTGCTAACAAATACTCCCCAATCCTTAGGATCATAGAATTAACCACCCTTTGTTCCTTTAGGTAAGCCATAAAGAGACATACATTCGTCATTTATTCTAACTTCCCTCGCTACATTTGTAACACGTGTGATGGGCAATTTTATTGGATTTATTGAGACATGTTTAGAAGGAACTAAGTTTAATAAGTATGCAGTCGTCTCTAGTGCAAAACCCCCAAAAAAATTTTATAGATCTGAATAACTCATCATAGATCTAACCATATCTAAAATAGTCTTTATCCTTCTTTCTGCTACACCATTTTGTTGTGGAGTGATCGGTGTTGAAAACTAGATTGTAATACCCAAACCAGATAGGTATTTTCTCAACTCTCCCAAGAGGTATTCCTCTCCATGATCATATCATAAATTATGGATTAGTTTATCGTGGCTATGCTCCACCTCAGCCTTATACTCTTTTAACTAACGAAAGGCTTCAGACTTGGGGTGCATATGATAAATATATCCATACCTCGAGTGATTATAGATGAAAGTGATGAAGTACTCATAACCACCTCTTTCCTGGATAGTCATAGGTCCACATAAATTAGAATGAACTAATTCCAACACATCTTTGGCTCTATACCCCTTAGAAGTCAATGGCATCTTGGTTATTTTACCATCGAAGGATGATTCATAGATTGAAAGTACATCCACTTCCAATAAACTCAATTATCCATTTAAAACTAGTTTTTGTATCCTTTATAGATTAATAAGACCTAACCACAACTGCCAAAGATATATTTGGTTCAACTAAGAAGGTTCCCTTCTCTTTAGGTTATTTTCGTTTAAGTTATCCAGTTCACTGACTTGCCCTTATTCCTATTGATATTCTTCGCATCTTTGAGTTCTTTAAGTACTTGCGCCAAAGAGTAATATAATTTATTCATATAATTGTTTAGGCGAAACTAATTACAGGACTCCAATAGTGATTATAGCACAAAATCAACTTGGGCTCCTCCACTAATTTCATATCCAAGCACCTCAAGTTCCCCTAATATGGACATCATCTTTAGAACATACTCACTTATAAGAGTACACTCAAGCATCTTGTTGTTGATAGACCTTGACATAACATTTACCTTGTGGTATGATTCTGATCCTTAAACATATCCTAAGGTTCAAAACCATGTCATAAGAAGTGGACATATGTTAAAGATGGTGCTGCAACACATTACTCTTAAAGGCTAATATGTAGCATTGGGCAATATGCTCAACCTTTTTTTACCTCTGGTAGGATTGGACATCCTTTTTAGGGTGGCCCTTCCTCCGGCATGTCAAGGCAAGTTTCCATCAAAACTTAAAGTCCTCGACAGTAAAAATAATGTTTAGGTTGCATTTATAGTCTACATAGTTTATTTCAGTTAGTTTCTTGTCCTTCAAGATTAAAGCAAGTAAGTTGAATGAAGATCCCATTTTGAAATCTGATAATCATAAATTTTAAAAAGTGAATTAATTTCAAAAAATACATGTGAGAATTTAACTTTGGTTTAACTTTAAAATGGCTCCCTCACTGCCATTTTAAAGTAAAAACTTGCTAGACATCCTAGTTCCCTTATGGATTGAAATAGGGAGCTTAAATCACCCCACCTTTAACTAGGAAGACTTTAGTTTTTTTTAATTATGTACCCGGACAGTTCTGGATCTTCTGTCCAATATACTTGAATAGTCAACATTTTTATCCCATAACTAATCATAGTGACTCTGTTGGGGAGCATATCGTTAATTATGTCTAATCGTATATCACTGGTCCATTATTTGAAATAGAACCCACTCGTGATGAACTTCCTCGCTGGGGGGATCTCACTCACTCACATTCTAAATCTTAGAATTATCACTTAAGAGTTGCAATGAACCCCCGATGTCCTGATTAATTCCATCCGTTCGTGGGACAGACTAACTGACGCGAGGAATTAATTATATTTGGTTGATTAAAATACCGATGGAAATCGTGGGATTTATGTTGAAACCCCTCTCCCACATGGTATTTAAAGCACGATGTTTTTTGAAAAATAATATATTAAATTTCCAAAAGCCTGAATTAAATCTATGGTAATTTCCCAATTTACTTGTATAAAATAAATATCTTGTTCTTACATTTTAATTTTCTTAAAAATGATAAATTGAATTTTTCAAAATTAAAATAAAATTCGAAAATCTCAATTTAATTCACAACTTGAAATTTAATTACCCCATTTTAATTCAATATAGAAAAGAATAAATTAAACATAAATTTTCAAAGAAAATTGGTGATTTAGGCCAACTCAAAAATATAATTCATGTTGTCCAAAAAATATGGTGTTTCTAATTATCTAATTAATTAACAGACCAAATCATGTAAAAAATATAATAATGAAACATTGAAAATAAATGAATAAATGCAAAAGAAAACAAAAGGTTGCCCCTTTCTATCATGGCCCAGATTTCTTGTTAATTAAAATCTTCATGCCAAGAATTCATGTTGTATAACACTTGCTTATGACTTAGAGTTAATGTTAAAGTAGACTTCAATGCAAACTGATAAAAAGAAAAAATTGCCTCTAATGTAGATTTTTGTGTCGTTGTTGCAACTTCTTTCTATCAAAATTCCCTTGAACCTACAAAATTATAACAAAACTAGTGTAGAGGGTAAGTAAGGGAGTCAATCCAAACCTAAGGGTGAAACACAAAATTGGTGAGGACATATATAAAGATTCGTTTGCATTTTATTATATTTTTCTATTTTTACTTTTTCTATTTTTTTATGGATTTTTCAAGGGAATATTAATTAACTAACTATATACTAATTTTTATAACTACTAATTAAGAAATAAAAGCTAATTTAAGAAAAGTGATATAAACAAAATTGTCCTAAAAAGTAAACTAACTAAATTGGATTCATGAGGGCTTCAAAATCTCATCCCATGAATGGGATATTAGCCATCAATCATCCACAAATATAAGATAAACAAATGAAAGCAAGAGAAGATTAAACTAAAAGTAAAAGAGAGGAATAGATCAAACCAATTTAAGCCTTGAATTGGAACGGAATCTTCAATTACATCAACAATCTCTCAATTATACATCAAAAATCACTCAATTATAATCCCTCACTCATATATTTATTGAATCTAAACTAAAAATTACAAAATAAAAATAAAGAGGATAGTGGATGAATTCATAATGGACAATTAAAAAATAAAAGAGATTTGCTAAAAATGTAAATCCTAAAATTATAAAATTGTACATTAGAACTCACCCAAAGAAATAAATTATAGATCATTAATTTATATTGAGATAATTGCTAAAAATGCAAAATTTCAACATAAAGGAATGGGTTAAAATTTCAACTACATCAATCTATTATTAATCAATTGCTAAAAATGCAAAAATTCATAATAGAGGGGTGGGGTTGAATTTATCCTAAAGATAAATTTCACTACACACCTCTATATTGAGGTATTTGCTAAAAATGCAAATACTCAACATAGAGGGGTGGAGAGAATTTTATCACACCAAGTTTAAAACTAAATTTGAGATCCTTTGCAAATGGCCCAAGTCTTTAATTTATATGGTGCACATGGAGACTAGGGGTAAATTGGGTAGACAAAGGAGCAAGGGGTGTGTAAGGTATTGGGTGGGGGTTAATTTAGGAATTTAATGGAGGGTGCATGTGGATGATGAGGTTATGAGAAAGTGGGGATAAGGGAATAAAATCATATTTGGGGATGAGAGGTTTGGGGTCATTTTTGGAATTGAAGTTTAAATGAATTAATTGGGGATAAAAATGGGAAAAGGGGTTAAATGGGATAAGTGGGTTTTTAGCTTTGGTTGACTTGGTCTTGATTTTTGGTTTGGCTTTATTTGTAACAGGTGATGAAAACGTGACTTTGGAGAAATGGGTATGAGATGGTTAGAGTAGGCTTGATGGTGGGAGCAAGTGGTTTTTGGAGATGGAATCAGAAGTATTGAGCTGGCCGGAGTGGGGGACATCGCCGGAGCTGGGTTCCGCCGACAGGGGCGAGCAGGTGGGGAGTGGCCGCTGGCTGCGGGTGGGGCAGCACGCCGGCGATGAGGGACTGAGTTACCGGCGGCGGGCTGGAGCTAAGGGGGTTCAGGTCGGCGCTTGGTTCCGGCGACTGGGTTCCGGGTAAGGAGGTTGGGTTTTAGTTTTAGATAGGAGATGGGTATTTGGAAAATGGGTAATAGGGTGAGATGGGAGTTGGGCGTTGGTTGGTAATGGAGGTAGAGGAGAGAGAGTGAGGTTGAAGATGGATAAGGAAGAGGTTATGGGTTGTTAATGGAGTTTGGAGAAAAGAGAGAGAAGGGTTGTTGGGATTTGAGGAAGATGATTGATGGATTTGATGGTGTGTGGTGAGGGTGTAGGTAATAGGATGACGGTGAGTGTAGTTTTAGGGTGTGTGTGTTTAAATTGGACCCTTAAAAGTAACACTAATAAAATAAAATTAGTAAAATAAAATTAGTAAAAAATAATAAAAAAATAATAAAATTCTATTCTAAAATAAAACAAAGACTTCAATAAAATTGAAACTAAAAAGAGAAATAAAATAAAAATAAAATTTAATAAAATTTAAAATTAAAATCCTGAAAAGAAAATTTTAAATCTAATAAAACTAAAAATACATGAAATCCTAAAAATTTTAATCCTAATAAAATAAAATAAAACTAAAACTAAAAACTAATAGAATAAAAATACTAAATAAAAAGAAATATAAAAATTTGAAAATAAATCCTAGAAATTCTAAATAAATCTAAAATAAATCCTAAAAATAAAAATGACTCAAACTAAAAATCTAAAAAAAAAATATTAAAAAGGGACAAATTAGACACACACGGGGTTCGGGGTAGGTTTAGGGACAAGGTATTTAGCACCATTTTAACTGCAAATTCTTGAAAATATGGTTTTTGACACCGCAACTACAATTAAACTTGCATAATGAACAATTAAGCACATAAGACTCGTATTGCCGAGAATTAGCAACTAAATTACGTCTATTCGGGATATAATTTGTACAATTTTGGGTGCTTATCACAAACAAGAGTTCTTATTGATCTTTCCAATTGAAAATTAATCAATTCTAGTCTGGAAGAGTGATGAGGAACCTTCATTGGTGACTAATGTCGGTCGGATAGATCTGGACCATTTTCGGATTATCCAAAATTGTTGTGTGAGACAACTTCGTCTTTCTTATAGAATTTCCATGCAAAAACGACCATAACTCATTCAAAGCTTCATGAAACTCCATAAATATTTGTCCAGCGCTCAAACCCTCATAAATAAATTATTTAAAGTGTAAAGAAACATTATACCCCCTCTCAATTGCCTCCAAATGCATTAATAATGAAATAACTACAAAATATAATTTTTACAACCATATCGAATCTAGGAGAAAAATAGCTATGAATAAACCATTGTAAGATCCATTCACAAAGAAAATATATAGGTGACCATGATGAAAGGAATTTAAACAAACAATCTCTGCAAAACCATGTTAGTACGAAAGAGTACACAAAAATATACAATCCCAGAACATGCAAAAGTAGGGTTATCTTTTTGTACTACATGGACCTTTCCAGTGGATGATTAAATCAAATGTATAATATCAATTGTTGGGTATCGATGTATGAGAAAAAGTTCCAACCATTGAATCTTCTATTAATCAAACAATCAAAAGAGGAAAAGCCAAAACTAGGTTTGAATAACAAACTTAAGGTTTTGAATACAATATCTTTGCGGATCCGGTCCCAACTTGATAGGGGAAAGGTATATGTTGATGATGAATGGCTTCCTTATTGTGAATCTTCAAAAGATTTCTTAGACCTTCTAAAAAGCTTGTATCTTTTATTATATGATCCTCCCAAAGATAGGTAGGTATGGAAACCTTTTGAAATGAAAACGCTTGCTTTTGAGTGATATATGGTTCTCTCTTTAGGACTCTTTACATAAACATTAATAGTAATTTCTTTCACCCTTCTCAAACCCTAATGGTGATGAATAATGATTAAAACCCATTTCCACACCTTTATATAAGCATAAGAGATGGGCTTGGACTTTTTGAGAATGTGGGCCTAACTACTTGGGTATATGAACTATATTAGGGACCCAAAACAAATCATTTAATTTCCTTCCAAATAAATACTCAAATTTTTGAAATTATAATTTCATAATATATTTATTTTATTTATTTAATTATAATTAATTTCACTAAATACTTGGGACTGCAATTCGATTTAGCTATCTTAAAAATTACTCAGATATAATTAGGTATTATTTACAAAGTTGATAATAGTACATAATATGATTCCCCGCATTAAGCTTTCGATACCCGCTTGATCAAACCAATTTGCCTACAATTGACTTTAACCAACATCTAATCAATTGTTTGATTCTCACACTTAACTTATTTTCCTACTCCTTCGGATTAAAATAATCCACTTATCAAGTTTACTTGTGAAAACAAATCTTGTAAGTCTATTAATGGGGTATCGAAATCCAAGGTATCCCCAGATGTGGATTCCTCATATCTCATACCTATTTACATAAATGTTACCCCATATGCAATGATCATTTGATTCAATTTAAAATCATATCGCAACCATAACAGTCAAATAAACAATTCCCTAAGCATTTCAATCCTCATAATTTTTAAGGATTAAGAATATATGAACCCTTTTCGAATGTTGTGAGATTGCGTGAGTCTAATCAAGACAGTCCTTAAACTCAAATCTCACGAGTGGTCCTAATCAATACATTCATGAGATATACTAATCACAATTCCCTTTCAAACTATCATACAAGTTCTCAAACCGTCATATATGTTCTCGTAGTTTGAGATAAACTACTAAGATTTCATTGCAGATGTCATGATAAGATGTCAACTCTGTATCTAGGTTGTGAACTTTTTGATAGTTCTAGAACACAAAATTAATCTCCTTGTGATCAGCCAGAAGTTAACTCATTAAAATTTCTACTAAGTTTTATTAACCAACATATATATGAAACAATATAGGGTTATTTGAGTTTAGTCTCGAATAATTATGTGATATGGACGTTGGCACCGAACATTTTCACTTCTTAGGGTTTGACCCTCACAATGTCTTTTACCGACAAAATAAATGTTCCAAAAGACATTTGGTAAAACTTTGTATGATAGTTTTTTTGTCGCTAAAAGTCATTGTAAGGGTCAAACCCAAAAAAATAAAAATTACGGCGGTTAAACTCGATTACAAATAACTAATGAGTATCAAACCCCAAATAACCCAATATTATATATTTAAAAAATATAAAGCATTCTCATAAACTTGATTCTTATTTTAAAATAAATAAAAAAATCATTTATTAATAAATAAAAAGTTTTACACGTGATTTTAAGAATAAAACCCCAACTATAAATATATGTATTTCTAGGTCCCAATATTTATTTAATTTGTAGACTCATGTTTACCCTTGGAGCGTGAGCGGATAAATTTTTGCCTTGGAAGGCTTTGGCTTGTGGATATGCATAAAGTTACAACTCTATTTTGATGGCAAATGTGACTTTTTTGGATAGTTAGTACTTCGTTATAAATGTTTAGGATTCGAATGAACGTTGGGATTTGGAGTGCTTTTCCCAATGGGGTGGATCCTCTCATTATAGGGACGGAATTGAACTTTCAACCATTCATTTAATTAGGCCTTTAATCACATGGTTAAATGTTTAACCATACAGGATATTTTTTGTTGATCATGTGCCACATGTGTTAAAATTTTAATCGTGCGGTTAAATGGTTAACAGTACGGTCAAATCGTCGAACATTGGTTCAAGTGGATTAGATAAACTATGATGAGGAGGCAGTCAATTGTGTAGTTAACCTTTTAGCTGTGTGGTCAACCTTTCAAATGTGCGATTAAATCTTTGACACATGGTTGTTAAGATTGGGTTTTGGACTTGGGTTGCATATTTATGAGAATGCCCATATGTTTGTGAGAAAATTACGGTTCACATATCATCGAAGTCGGGATATTGGGAGATATTTTTTTAGATGTTCTAAGAGGTCAATGAGTCATACGTGTATGTCATATAAACTAAGAAAATGATACATAGTTGAATTTTTATTTGTCAATAATAGCACATCCTAAGGGTTAGAAAAAGATAAAGAAAAATATTATTCACATTTTTCTAAATGTGTGAGAAGAAAGAAAGTGATTTCTATCACAAATCATTAAGTTTTTATCTTCGGTAATGACCTCACACAAGGCTTTCTTTGGGAGGATCATACACTTGAAGATTCAAGGTATTTAGGGCATTCTAGTAGGATTTTTGGAGGAGGAATAAAATCATCCTCTCTATCTTCTAGATCAAATATTTCTCCTCATTCTAATCACCTACAAGATTCCCAAATGTATTGTGATTCCAACCCTCGATCAATTCTTTAAATGTAGTTATTTTCTTCTTTTTTAAATGTGTTATCAATCGCAATTCTTAGGGCAACAAAGTTTTTCACAATATCAATCGCCAACGGGGATATAGAAAAAATTATGGGACATACATATATATTTGGCTCTTAGGTAAGAAGGTTGAGAAACTTATATATTTGGTGCCTCGGATGGTGAGAGAGATGCACACTAAAGAAATTTATGGTATATGTCGCATGTATTAAGTATAAGAGGAGACCTCATACATATGTACATTATACATTGTCTCCATAAATTTATATAGCTTGTACGTACTCAAATGTGCGATTCCAGGTATACATTGAAAACGTGAGCGTTCTAAAACTTCTATTAGGCACTTATTATTGACTAAATAATATTCTTATGGCGTATTTTTTATTTTTATCATAGTGACATACCCATGTTCATGGTATAACTCCATGTCATGCATTTTATATTTAATGTGTTATACAAAACCATAACGGAATAAATGAATAAAACTCCAGGCTTCATCACTATGTGATTCACCAAGATCGATCTTACTTATGACTTTATTGACCTAAGAAGATCACAAAGAGGATACTTAATGTTACTACTTTATTGTGTTTACTTAGGAATATGGATTATATGTAATACCCCGTAATTTTATTGATTTTTAATTAATGGGATTAATTAAATATAATGGAATTAATTAGAAATTAATCCGAATTTAAATACTAGCGAGACGTCAGATGGTATTTGCTTATGATGATAATATTGAGTATTACTGAGTATATATGATAATATATGATTATTGAAATTGTCGCGAGTCATAAATACGACAATTCGGGAAATTAAGTTGGGACGTGCGTGTCAGTCGCGTCAGAAATCAATCTAATTAGATTGAAAAGTAAATTATAATTTGATCAACCGTATGGTCATTTTAAGTGCACCAACGTGTCCGGAGGGGTCGAGATAATCAGAAAACACTATCCGGGGGTTTAGTTTGGGTCCTGGGGCATTTTTAGGCCAAACCAGCAAACCGGAAGGGTATTTTAGTCACTTTAAAATTTAAAGAAATAAGACCCCCGAATTTTAGGATTTATTAAATTATTATTGGGAAGGCCATTAGGGCCATTATCAGCCAAAAATCAAATACTGGGCTACGTGAGATAGAGGAGAAGTTACATAAGGTCTTCAAACCATAACCACCACCCACCACCACCACTTTCGACGAAATTGTGACTGGAAAGAAGGAAAGAACCAGCCCTTGGACATCATCAACGGATCTGAACATCAATCTTAAGGCAAGTGATTTGATTCCATTAATTTTCAGCGAATACTTCTTCCATGTTAGTGTAAGAATTGTTAATAGCCTTGAAAGATGATGAAAACTCATGAATTTTGGTGTAGAACTCTAAATCTTGGATAGGAATTGCATGTAGGTTAGTTCTGGACAAAATTCAGTAACCAAACATAACCCTTGATGAATTAAAAACGGATTAAAGAAGATAAATATCATGGTTCTTGAAGAAAATAGGAAACTAGGGTTTCTATGAAGATTTGATCCATATAAGGCTAATTGTTGATGATTTAATAGTTTTGGAACGTTAAAAATAATGTATTTAGGTTGTATAATGATCTTATATCCTTAGTTTAGAATTTCATACCTTGTAATGAAGTTTTGGAACCAATCTGGGACTGAAAAACGAAGCAGTCCGTAGCCTCACCTGGTGCGATCGATCGATCGGCATTCAAGGTCGATCGATCGACCTCCCCAGAAATTGTTATTTTTTTTCCTTGTTAAATTTTAACAATTTCGATCCTAGAGAGTGATTGATGGGGACCTTGTGAACACTTTTGGATTTAAGGAAGACCAGTAGGCGTGTATATGAGACCCGGATTGTTATTAAAAATTAAAGTTGGGATTTAAGTTAAACCTAATAAGGTTCGACGAGTGAGGTACTATTAAAGACCGCAATTGAATGAGTTAAATCTATATAGTTGATAATATAAGGTTAGTGGCAGAAGTATGGACCTTAAGAGTATTGGATTAAAGTGTGGGGAATAATAGGAGACTTAGTAACCTTTTTGGGTTAGGTTTTAAGTACTTTAAACTGCGACGTGAGATGTATCGGTGGACTATATTATATAATTATCCGAAAGTATAAAAATGTACTAATTGGAGTAACGGTATAGGGATTGAGAACATACCTTTAATAATATTATAAATTATCTAATCTGTGTGAATGCTTAGTATATGGATTTATATGTGTATGACATACCTACCATACTTGCTATCACGGGAGGTCGGTTTTCGGAACAGGGCCATCTAATCTTTGTGTGCCTACGGGGGGATTTAGATTGGTACCTTAAGGACATATGGCTGTGAATCATTTATTTGTGAGTTAATAAGTCAGCTGACCATGGGAGCGTAGGTATGTGCTTGACCCGTGGATATGTGAACTATGTTCGCCTCCAATATGTGTGATTTTGGTTATTGAAATGATTCCTGAGAGATTCGAAATACGTGGTCCTTATGTACGTGATGTACCAGGATTTGATAGCAGAGTATGTGTGCACCGCAGGTTAGCCTAGGGGTGCCCTTATTGTATATTTATGTTGAGATTAATATACTGGTGATTATAACAGACGCTTTTCTAATGTGTGAATGTGAATACTTGTGACATTTTTAGTAGAGTTAAAAATGAGAATTTCCTATAAGATTTAATATAAATTAATATGAGAAATAAAAAGGTAGATACACACAAGTTAGATTAGAATGTCTTGAACAAACCCCTATATTATAATGTGAGGACAGGTTACGATATAGACTAGTTAATAACAGCATATCTAGGACGGGTTATGGATATACGTTAGGCGTGCACATTAGTTGAGAGGTGAGAAACTCATGTGAGAGCGCATAATTAACATGTATTTAATATTCATTATTTAATGCAATTAAACACTTGGTATATTTTAAACTGTTTTCATATCGGGCTCTGACCCGTTCGCTTTCAAATCCATTTTTCTTGAAAAACCTTTTAGGTGCCCAGCCACAGGGACGCCAAGTATAGAAGTTCTATTTCAGTGACGTGTTGTAGCTTCTGTGAAAGTTATAGGACCTCGATAGTAGACGCCTCCATATTCTACATTGATTCTATTTCAGATTTATTCATCTGTTAGGGCATGTCTCCTTTTTTTTAGAGACAGCTTTATCATACCTTCAGTTTCCATTTCAGATTTGGAGATTATTTAAATAATTATTCAGACTTTGTATTTGGTTTTATTCACTATTTGTATTATTCAAAGGAGTGTTACTCCAGACTCATTTATTATTCCATTCATATTCTGATGTGACTGTGATGTGATTGTGGTATCATTAGTTAATAAATTAATTGGTTGCATGTTAATCTAATTTAAATAAAATTTGACAACTCGCTTTTTAAATCTTAGGTGGCTAGTAATTGAAAAAAAAATATTTTCGATAGTGATGTTATGAACTGAACCAACTGGACATTTGTATTAATTTGAATAAAGGAGTAGCTACCCGGTATTTAATTAGTCGGGGTGCCACATTATACTGTCCATGGGATGTGACTAGGAAAGTGGTTGGGTATACTTGAAATTACTTAAGGACAGGAGAAAGGCTATTCGATATTACATTATGTGCTTTGACTCATAATGGGCCTTTGATATCGTTGCGTTTATGTTATACATTTGATGAGTCCATTAATATTTGGAGGTTCGTAACTACTTTTTATGAGGGACTAAATTATAATACGTTGTAGTCGAAATGCATGCGATTCAAATAGATGAGGTTTTTTGGTCAGGTGATGATTTAATAACTGATCTTCTAAGGTTGTGAGTTTTCCTTATGAGGTAGCACATCCCACTACATGTATGAGGCATTAAGAGAACTAAATATTGAAAGATATTTTGAACTTTCCTCATGTGGTAGATTGGGATATATTAATATTGAGATTGGATTATCTCAAACGCGTACCCATGATCCACGATCATGAATGGTGCATCCAAACAAGGTTGCTTAAGACTTTTTATAATATTAGGTATCGTTTATTATTTAGACCTAGTATTCTTCTACTACACCTAACCAAGTATTGGGTATTTATCTGTTAAACCTAATTGAAGCGGGTTTTTTTATTAGTTATATAGGAGGATTTATCAAATTAATTCACCAAATACACACAGTGATAATCTACATGATCCAACTCTCCCTTTCATTAAAACTTCTCACTCTACAATATATTGCCATAGCCATTAATATTTTGGAGGTTAATATTACATTATCATCTCTTGTATCCAATCCTATTACTTCTCATGACATTAGAAATATATATTAAAGAAGATAGCCTCATTCTTAAAGTATTCGTGATATTTGTGGAGGTTGTTCCATTCGTATCAATTAGTGGATAATTGATTGGAAGGTATTCTCAAAAAGGTAAATCTTGGATCTTCATGTGTTATATATCATCACTACAAGAAACTGTACAATTTGTTGCGAAATAAAGTGTGGTCAAATGTTAAAATTTCGTTGTAAAAGATAATTGGCAATAATATTTTTTCTGTTGCATGGTCGTGGCCAAAGCCCCGTGGCTAAAAGTATATGTGAACGAAAATGATTTTATTGGCCAAATTTAACTTATTGTCAACGAAAAAAAATCGTTGCCTAGTCTGTACCCTTGGCAACAATCCTTTTTGTTGTTGTTTGTTAATGTTTTCGTTGTAGATAGTCATATTTCGTGGAAAATTGTATTGCATGTATTCTTAAAAAATCGTGGCTGGATATATTTTTATTTTTTTGCTACAGCTAAAAATAATTGCAAATAGAATATTTTTAGCACAATTGTCCATAAATAAAAATCATGGCTAATGTTAATATTATTATCATTTTTTAATATTATTTCGGCTAATATTATTAACTTATTTTCGTTCAAAGTAGTTATCAAATAGTCACTTCTGAAATGATTAATAATTAATATTAGTAATTATACTTCGCGAAATTTGGCAAAATCCATCCATGTACTAATGAAATGACAATTAGAATATAAAAACATATTCCAAAGTACATATATGTAATACTCAAAGTGTCATAACAAAATAAGGCGGCCTTTGTGTCACAAAATTCCACTAAAAAACATGTTGTAATGTCTAATAATAAAAGTTCACAAAAAAGCATGCCACGGTGTGTAATAACAAAATTTATGGTCGACGTCACCATTCTCCCAAATTTTCACTTCGATTAGCACCATAACATAGCATACAATAACGTTTCGCCAACAAGAATCCTCGTCCGTTAATATCTATAATTCGTCACAAAAATTTGTTAGTTAAGTTCTATAAATAAGAACAAAAAAAAAATTACACATTTGGTATTTAGGTGTTGAATACAAAAACATCCCTCGAGTAACATACAATTGACCTAAAGGTGTGGAACGAATTCCACTCTAAACGAATAAGGATCGGATGATCTTATCACATTCAGCTTGCTTGGCTGAAATGGTACTTATGAGTGCTCGTTAAGAAGATGCCTCCTCTCATTTCTTCAGTGTCTCCTCACGATGAGTTGAAGACTCTGCCTCTTGAGCTTTTAGATGATCCATTAAATCTTATTAATCTCTAACAAATTCCTTAAGATCTTCCTCCAATTGTGCATTTTTTTATTGCAAAGTTATCTTGGAATTAGTTGGTTTGGGACCATGCCCAAGACCATTAATATACACCATCACTTTAAATTTCATTTATAGTAGTTTGTATTTTATAAGCAAGTTAATATATCCATCCCAACTGTAAAATAACACTACAGTCACACTATTAGGATGTAACTGAAGTAAAAATTAGCATTTGATAAAGGAAAATAAATGAATGGATAGTTTAACCTTCCATTAGATATTGCCTAAACAAGTGAAGATGTCATCTTTCAATATCCAAAACATAATAGGATTCGGCTTAAACAACCAATAAATTTTAAAAGAAAATAGAATAATTCAACAAAGCATTATTAGATTTGTCAAAAACTAGAACCAGTTTAAAATGTCATTACTTTAAATCTCAATGTAAAAGACCTAATATGTTGCCAATTTTTTCTTTGGTATGCTTTTCTACACACCAAATAAACTAAATTAACACCGCTGCCACCTACAAATGGAGCCCTAAATCATAGAATGAAATAATCCCCATATGAATCCCCTGCTTTGATTTTCTAAATTGTTTCCTTCTGACTGTGAGGAATATATAAAACTGAAACATCGTATATCAACAAAAATCAAAACCAAATCAAGCTAGGTATAAACAAATAATTATCCATCCAATTCACATGCCAAAATCCAAATCCATTTGGTGAAAAACTAAAGGAAATACAAAATCAACATATAAATATACTTGTGAATTGGAATGCAGAGGAAGAGTTATATAATAAGAGGTAAATAGAGATATTTCTATAGGTCGGAACCTATAAAAATATGTTTTATCAGTTTGTGTGTAAATGTTACATGTTGGGCTGTTGGATTGTTGCTGCGAGGGGGGAAGGAGAAAGGCGAGCGGCAGAGAAGTAGGAGCCGAGTAGAGGGGGAGGGGAGAGCAGGGCAAGCAGAGTGGGGGGAGGGGGGAGCGGGATTTTCTGTTTTAAGGGGGGAGTTTCAATACATGAGAATCGTGATTGTGTTTTCTATCACGAAAATTAAGTTGTTGACAAATGAATTTATGTTTTAGCAGCAAAATATTTTATTGTTACATAATATAACATTTGATAACGAATTTTTGTTGTTAACAACTATATACTTTTGTTGGTAAATAAATGAGCACCAAATTAATTGGGCGGGAAGAATGGTTCCTAATAAATTTATTAAAATTTAGCAACAAAAGTTTATCTTTCATAGCAAATAGTCCATATTTTGTTACATTTTCAAAATTTTCGTTACTAAAAGCATCCACCTTTTCACGATTTTTTTTTCATTGTAAAAAAATTATTGTTAAAAATAATATATGTTATAGTGATAAGAATTTCCCTTCTGTGTAATTAACAAGTTTTATATTTCGTTAATCATCAATGCTATTAATGGTTACTCCGCGTCAAGTAATGTGATTTGGACCTTGATTTTATTAATCACTTTAATTTGGGCTCATTATATGAAAGCACCATTGAGAGTGGGCTTCCAATCAATGAATAAAATTGTTTAATTAAATTCTAATTTTATGCCCAAATTTTATTTAAAGCCCTTGATCATGCATCTAATTGTGATTGACCGAATATACATAATCAAGCATGCACACAATCACAAACACAGATTTGAGAAAAAATCCCCCAAAGGGGAAAAACCTTTTTATTTCATTATATTATGTAAACCATGACTTACAAATAAAGAGAAATACATCTTGTTATGACACACGAATACCCGCGGGTGTCGATTCGTTGTCGTTGGCAAGATATCCCGCAAGAGCTCCAATGGTCAGTTGTGAAGACAGCCTTTATTTCTCATAAGATGTACTCTAAGAACGATTAGAATGAGTAACAAGGTTTTAGAATTATTAATATAAATATTTGGGATGTTTTGGTGAATCAAAAGAGGTTTAAAACCTAAAAGATGAAGTCTTAAAATCGTAGTTGTTCTGCAGAAAATGGAGTTGTAAAGACTTGAAAAACCTAGCTACAGAAACAGGTATTTATTAAAAAAATTAAGTCAGCGCGGTCCCTCGAACGACAACAGATGTCGCTTGATCCTATATCACGTGATACGAGGTAAAAGAAACCAAAACAGTACGGATTTGTTTGATGAAATGCTTCAAGCGAGGTTCGTGCGACCTATCTCGCGACATGCAATGTCGCTTGATGAGGTCGTTTGAACAACATCAGCCTGTTGTTTGAACGATGAAGTGTCAAAATCTAAGTTCGCCTAAGGTTTTTAAAAATTAATTTTGACATAAAAAACCTGACTTGTTTTGATAAAAACATTATAGAAAAATTCCCAAATAAATACTAAAACATTAAAAACTCCAAATTAAAAATTATACCATTTTAGCGATTGGAGTTAGTGGGAATGGTTGAAGACGCACATTGTGCGTTGTTCGATGTCGTTGCACTACGCACGTTTGAAGATGATGAGTGCATAAAGCTCAAAATTCAGATTAAGGTCATCGTGGATGATCGTGTTGACGTGCCGAATGTAGCGGTATACGACATACTTGTTGTGACCTAGGACACATAGAAAACTCATAGATTCTATACGGACATTTATAAAATCATGTCCTTACAACCATAAAGATAGAAAAATTACACATTAACTAAAAATTTGTAAATTTATTGGCCATGGATCTTATCTTTCCACTTTTAATAAATTCTAGAATAAAAATGGGTATCATACATGTACATAATATGCATTTTATTATATCTAATACATATTATGCATGAATGTTGTTGTTATATACTTTAATAGATCTTTTGGTGATAAAATAAATAAGCTTATACACATATATCATTGTCATCAGTTGGGAGTTGTCCAAAGCTCCGCCGTTTTAACCTTTGAAACATTCTCTAACACTTCTAAAGGAACAATGTCCCCAACAACAACAACCATCTTTGTTTCCATGTCTATTTGATATGATGTCACTCCTGAAAGAAATAGAGAGAGACGGTGAGAGAGAGAATATTTTGTTAACAAATGAATAAGTAATAAAATATAACATGAAGTTATGAATAATTTTGTGTGATATTTGTTAGAATTAGACCATTTCCATGTTATGCTATTTTTCTCCACCATTTTGGTAGTTTTTCTTTCTAAATCATGGAGAAAAATATCATTTTAAAAATTTCGGATCAAAATGCTCTTAATTTTCTCCTTTAGGAGCATCAAGTATGACGCTATCGTGACATTTCCAGAGCCGCACAAGCATCTTTTGTCTTTTTGTGACATTTCCTTCAATTAAGTATTTTTTATCTTACCTTCCATTTTGGAGATATATTTCTCGACTTTTCTTGCGCAACCATTGCAATGCATCGATACCCTTAACACCACCATCTACAAGATTTAACAACATGAGATTATCAAAACTTTACTCATTATGTTGAAATGATAAAGCTATTCTTTACATGAAATTTACGCATAAGAGAAATGATTAAATTAAACTCAACCATTTAAAATCCAATAAAAAGATTATACACGAGTTAATATGACTCAAGTGGGTTTCTCATAAATTATCAATATTGTAATACCCCATTCAATCACCTGCGTTTTATGAAATATTAAATCACAATATTAGAATATAAATATCCATAATAACATGAATTTGAAATGTCAAAGCATTAATTAAACAATAAGATTTAATAATTTTTTTCTTAAATTTCATCCACATCCCGCTTTTCCCCTTGCTGATTGTCAAGGGCGACATCAGTAAAGGAACAAGAAAAATAATTAATATCATTTCCTTGCCTTAGTCGTGTTAAAAATATACATCAAATAGAATAGCAACTCACTTAGGGTGCCTTTAGTCAAGAAACTTTTCAAGATTAATATTTAAACTCATTTTTTTAATTTTGTGGAATAATAATCTTTTGTGATTTTTTGACGTAACCCCATATAATAATATTATATTTATACATAACCCCCTCAATATTACCAAATTAGGCATATCCTCTAGATTCTAACATCGTTATTTTTTCAGTTAAAAATTGCTCTAATTCATATTTTGACTTACCACCTTATATTTTGTGGGCATAAATAGCCTTCTCCTTGGCCAATTCATCTTAGGATGTCATAATTTTTTATATTGAGGGGATTGTGTCAAAATACAACGTTATTATGAGATTAAATGGAAAAAAAATAATTATTTTAGGGTGTTTTATATAAACCCCAATTTTCTGTGATGACCCCCATTTCTATTCAACTTTAAAAGCATTTAGGGTTGTGTAGATAGAAAAATTGGGTGGAAATAAAAATACCACTTTTTATCGGGATGAAAATGTTCAATTCTGGTAAATATGATATCCACATTAAACTCTATGGTTAAGGAAACTAACAAAATCGTCGAGGTTCCAAACGGACAAGTAAGCTATATGATTTTAATGGATGCACTCAAACAAATTTTCAATATATATATATGTGTGTGTGTGTGTGTGTGTGTGTAAACAAAGCCATCATATCAAAGGGATTGGAAGAAACTAGGAAATGGAATAACTAACATTTCATTGTCCATGGCCGGTTCGTTTTAAAGAAAACACGTATATATTGGAGGTCATGATTCATGTTAAGGTATTGAGATGTTAAGGTATTGAAAGAAAGAAAACCAAAAGTTAGAATCTCTATTTTCTATTATACAGATAAACGTGTTTTTATTGTGTATAGTATATATAACGTAGTTGGCATTTAACCATGACCCACAATTTTGTCACCCTTAATATGGTCACGGTCTAAAACCGTGACTCATGGGCCTTTATCACTGGCAAAAATCGTCATCATAAGCATGTTTTGGTGTAGTGTTCATTACGAGAACCTATTTTTAACTTCAACAAGAACGTGTTAGTACATTGTGAATCTATTGATCATGACCAAGATGTAATTGATGCATATACACTGACTATGTTAAACATTTACCATGGTTTGTGCTAGGGTGCATAGATTCTTAATCCTGAGGGATAATCAGTAATGTCAAGTTCGAATTATTATCGCTTTGATTTGTTGATGGGTGTGGTTCAATTAATTAGACCAACGAGGAATGTAAGTAGAAAATCAATTATGACATTTTTTTAAAATTCGCAAACTATTAGATCATTTATTATCCAGTAAAAATAAACTAAGTTAAGTTGATGCTTAAGGATTAAGATGTTGGTGAATTACAATTTTCAATAATTAAATTTTATTGAGTTAATATATTTGACTTAGTATGGGGAATAATATTATTCACTATTTAAACCCTCATATAAAAGATTCGAAAAAATTAAATTTGAGATAGTTAAAATGGATTAAAAGTTCATTGTTTTAACGAGAAAAGAAATTTTATTTATAAACAAATAGGAGAACTAGCCTCTCCTGGAGCTCTTACAAACGATCAAGAAAAAAACTAAGAAAATTTACGAATTCTAGAGCGAGCAGAAGACGGCCTTAAATTATACATAAGAGCCAATTTCTCCTCATTGGTTAAGTATGGAAAAGAATTCGCTTGGACTTTTTGGTTCCTCTTGAAGTAGATGAATCTTCAATTTTTCCTAATACTTCAAACGAATCATTGACTTGAATTTGATTATGCTTTTTGCCACATTTTTTCCACCCGAGTCTACAGTGATAATACAAGCTTAGGTGGAGTCAGTATTGTTGACCTCCACCTAAGCTTAGAAGCCGAAATCTTGTGTTAATCAGTACTGTTGACCTCCACATGGCTTTGGTTTTTTAAGGACTCATTTCCTCTGCATAATACGGCTGCATCGTTATTAATTTGGAAAATGTTATACACACCGGGTGGTAGTATCGGTTTAGTACCGGTATTGTTTCATTTGCTTGTACTATGATGTGGGTCCCGCCGGGGAATGCTGTAGGTCCTACCAATGTATAATCAAATAAAGCGCATTTGGTACTAAATCGGTACTTGGACCCGGTAAGAGTATCATTACTCTATCAATATAAGCCATCTGGACTAACATCCCTGAATTAGAAGAGGAATTCAACCCTGTTTTATCACTACTCTAGAGCTGAATAACTTGATTTTTTTTAATCTCCGAAAGTGCGGGATGGACAGTTTTGACTACTGCCTATTTTGAGATATTAACAATCTCATTTTTATGATCTTTAATGTCAGTCCTAGCCATGAAACTAGATTTCAGCACTACTCTTTCTTCTCCCATGGGTTTCCTCATTAAATCCGATTGAGTTGGACTTTTTTTTTAACATTTTTACAGTTTGAGATGGCATGGCCTACACAACTACAAAAATCACAAAGAAAAAATAATGGCATTTATTCCATCTCAATTTCCACAAGAAATTGAATTCCGTCTTCCCTTTCAACCATAACAAATTTCGACAATTCGTAAGAAGAATCAATCTCCATTAGAACACGAGCAAATAAATCATATTTTTGTGCTAATGTTGCCTGGTCAATTCTTATAGGGCTACCAACCCCATGAGAAATTTCTAATAGTAATATTGGATGTCAATACTCATCCGTTAAATCCAATAGCTTAATCCAAATATTGGCCTTAGACGAAACATAACTCACCGGCTTGAAATCCGAAACCAATTTAAGAGGTTTAAACAAACTAATATTAAATTTAATAAACCCATGAATCCTTTCCCCTTAGGCATAGACTCATTAGAAGACATCTTATTCGTGTCGTCTAATGATTCAAAGAGCATGCTATAAAGCCCTTTCCCCTTAGGCATAATTTCCACGAATTATCAATTTTCCAATGATTTGAAAGCATTTGATACAGAGATACAAGCCTATCCTTGCATGCCTCAGGGGAAGACTTGTATATATTGCTTGTAATCTTGATGACGGGAGTATCACCTTGATAAGTTATGAGCAGGAGATTTGAAACATAAGTAGCTATGGTGTCGATTGAGTCTTAAGAATGATAAGGATTACTTTTATTAGACAATTCCTTTTGAAGGGCAAAGGAAGGGTTTTTTGTTGTCATCTTCTATCGTTTTTCTAGAGAAGCTGGATCTTCTCTCTAAACATATTTTTTTATACTAATTAAAAGTTCATCTACTTAACAGAGTTAATTACAAATGTTTAGAATAACGGTAATAACTTACGTGTGTTATTTGCGTATTCATATTTTGAGTTATAATACAATTTAGTTCATTTTAATTAAAGTTCCTCATGTAGTCTTATTTAATTTTTGTAAAGCCTAAACCATAGTATTAAGTCCTTACAAAGTCATTAAGCCTAAACCATAGTCCTTACAAAGTCATGTAGTCCTACGAGGGGTGGGGTAGAGAAAAATCCGCTTCTTTTCTACTTGCTTCTTGGGCTCTTGAAGGTTGTCTATGTTCAAGATTATGTGCTCCGCATACAAACCGTCATATAATGTTGGAGAGTCGTACCCTAGAAAATATGATGGTAAATAAGAGTCAAGAACATCAAGTTTCATTTGTCCACCATACCATATAGATTCATGTCACTGGATTTGGTTATTTAAATCCCGAACAACCAGTACCCGGAAGAACTCATTTGCATACAAATAAAAATCATAAAATAAAAGCGTATGTTGTTTACAACTTCACCACTATCGAGGCATCTTCTCTGCCAATGCCACCACCATGCCCGACATTTCTTCCTTACGAATATTTTTACGACCAAATTCTTCTACGCCGACATAGAAATTTGACACATTTGGTACAATATAGTGACCTGTCGCACTGGTATTAACTCGTGTTCAGGTTCTACACAGACTCCACAACGGTGACGCTGAGACACGAGTCAATACCGATGTGACACGTCACTATGTCGCACTAAATATGTCAAATTTCTGTATCGCCCTAGAATTATTCTTTACGGACACATCACCACCCTCGCCAGTGACTTCTACTTCGACGAGCTTAACTACCAATAATAAAATGAAGAAAAACACTTTTGCTTCCAACTCTCCCACTAGTGACTCATCATCCCAAGTCGCACCTCCACTATAATTAACTTCTCACTTCAGCACGTCTTTTTTATCACACCGCCAACGTCACTGTCAATTCCGCATTGGTAAGCTCAACTACCAAATTTTTAATTGATAAGAAAAACAAAAGCCCTTGCCAAATTCATTTTGGTTAATTTTTTTAAGAACGCCACTGGTCTGCCCTAAAGTATCCACTCAGACGACATTAACTCCCAACCAATAAATTATCTGTTATGCAATTTTGCATTGTAATGTTCAATTTCGCTTTCATTCAATTTTTTTTTTTAAAATGCTATAAAATTTCAAAATTTTAAATTTTAATGTTTTAAAAATTTCTAAAAAATTCATAAAAATTTCACAATTAAAGCTTCTCACTCTAAAAGTATGAAATCTCACAATTTATCACTCTCTTGATATATTTCACACTGAAAGCTCAAAATGTGAAATTTCCTGAACTTTAGAATTACTTATTTCTTGTGACTCTCTTTGAAAGATTTTGTCGAGTTATTTCCAACATTTAAATTGTATCAAAAAAACTTGCATTATATAATATATTTAATTGTAAATTTGTGCACAAAAGGTAAAATCGGAGATAAATGACAAATTTAATTAAGATTCACATTTTAGAGTTTGTTTGTTTATTTTACATGTTCTCAACAACATTGGAGATTTTAAAAAAATAAAAAAATAAAAATAAAAAATAAAAAACGCTATAATTATCTGCGAACCTGGGTCCAAATAAAGTCTCAGCCTCAAACTCTTGAACAAAACTCATTCCACTTTTAGCTATCCTCTCCTCAACCATGTTGCGAAAAAAATAAGTCTATTTACCATGCATAAAAATATGTTAAAATAAAATGATAGGAAAAATATGGTATAGACAACTTCTCAAAATGACAAGCAACATAATAACACGACACGAACTAGTACGAAGACCCTTAATAATATCGGTCATATCTGTGTCAACCTAATAAGACATGATAATTAATGGGTCGGATTAGTGTTGATCACCTTCGCTCGTTAAGATCCCTTAATTAGATAAAAATTATTGTTGGGTGTTCCAAATAATTTATGGAACTTAATGTTAATTTATTCATAGTGAATATTACTTAATGAGAGTTTTGATAATCTTAATGAATATATGGCTTTTATCGTATGTAATATTGGACTAATGTATCAACCCGCATACGATTCAAAATTATATATGATCTTGATGGCTAATATTACATATGAACACGATAAGTTAAGGCAACAGGTAGAGTTCTGAATATGATTTTTCCACGCGATTGAAAAATCATTCTTTTAGACATCAAGCCGATAAGGCTCGAACACACACGAGCGCACACATCAAAAAATAAATAAACGACATAAAGTTATTGATTAATGGGTAGACCCGTAATGATTTCGGGCCATATTAATTTCATCCCGATAAGACACAATAATTTACAGGCCGGATTGGCCTAATGTTAATTTATTCATAGTGAATATTATTTAATGAATATAAGGGTCTAATCGTGTTTAATATTGGGCTAATATACAATCACGAATATGATTCAAAATTATTTATCATCTTAATTGGTAATAGGAGGTGAACACGATACGTCAAGGTAACGGATCAAGTTTGAATACGATTTTTTTAGATGATAAAAAAATTATCCGGTTAGATACAAATCTAACAATATCCAAACACAAAAAAATGACACAAACACGACTCGACGTGAAGTTATTGGTTAGTGGGTAGATTTTTAACGGTTTCGGTTCATATCAGTGACAACCCGATAAGACACGATAATTAACGATTAGGGTTGGTGGTGACCCTTTCACCCGTTATGATACGTTAAAACTCATTAATTTAAGTAAATAAGAAATTTTGTTGGCGGTTCCAAATAGTTTACGTGGCTTAATGTTAATTTATTCATAACAAATATTACTTAACGAGAGTTTTGGTAATGTTAGTAAAATAAATGGGTGTAATTTTTTTCAATATCGACGTAACGTATATTTATTATCTTAATCGATTCAGGTGAACATGCCACGACAAGTTAAGGTAACGGATCGAGTTTGAATATCGTTATTTCTCACGATAAAAAAGTTATATGTATCGATACGAACCTTATAAAACACGAATAGAAAAGGAACGGGCAAGAACACGACTCAATAGGACTCGGGTATGTATATGTAATATTTAAGAAACAAGTTGTTAAGTACCTTAGGCTTGAGTTGAAAAGCAAGGGTCTTGGGTCCCTCAGTAACATCCTTCAATCTCAATAAACTACCACCTTCAGCTGCAACAAGGGAGACTCTCTCCAAATCATCTTGGGTAGCCTTGTTATTGATGCATAGACAAGAACTTGAGCCTGCTGAGAGACATAAACAGTCTAATACCCTTCCAAAACTCAGCTTCCCCATCTCACTCTCAAATGAAATCTAATCTTAAAATGAAATCTAAAACCGAACTCTTAACCAATGAAGACCCAACTTTGTCTTTTAATATATAGATGAAATGGTCCAGTCCAATATGCTACATAAAATCTTCAGCTAAGTGAGATCAGGTGTTGAGTTCAAGTGAATATCTGTTTCATGTGCGTATATGCTTTTAATTAAGTGTAAAGCATATTTCTTATGTTGAGAAGCTAGAAAGTTAAAAGACACAAATGCCAGAGAGGACCTACTAGCTTCATGATAAATATAAGTTTGAGAACGTCGAAATATATAGATGCATGTGGATAAGAGTTCTATAAATAAAATATGATGCATATAGGACCCTACATATTCGTGTTCAGTATTAATAATGATATAATATACACATATAAACATATTATTTTTATAGTGGAGACGTGTATTATTTATATTTTGTATTTTTATTAATGTTAAGCATAAACATATGATCTTGTTCGCACTTTCAAGCGAGAGAGGCAGATGTAAAATATGAGGGTGACGATAAAAGAGTTAAACCTCCTCTTGAATATTAAAACAGTATATTAAAAACATGTACTAAGGGCATCACTTTAGAAGTGTTGTCTTTTACCCTTTAATTACTAAACACCAAAGCATTTTGCTTATGTTCTCACCCTTTTATTTCTAAGTGCCCTTTTTATATTTTTAGCCAAATATGAACCCACATATGTATTTTTATTTTGCCAAATTTTAATTTCAGTTTATAATTTACCATCACAATTTTATTAGCCAGGCAAATAAATGCTACACACTATCACTATGCCCAAACTAACAAAAAAATGCGACTGTTGGTTTTAGTGTCGCTAAATGTGTCAATAAGTATATTAGTGAGATTTATTTCTATTGTGGTTAAAGTATTCATTTCTTTGAAACGACTCTTATATGTTTCTGTTCTAATACATTATCAAAATATATTTAGTATTGATTAACTAATTCCACTTACCATATTTTCAGGTTTGGTAACATGGATGGATATTTGTATTTAAATAATGCAAAAAAAATAATTTTTACATTTCATAACAAAAGAAAATAATGCAAAAATTTTCTTTTAAAATGAAGACCTAAAATCTATTTAGCTATATGGACTTATTTTATGGGACATATACAAATAGTCCACCGAATATTTTTTATTACATGTTTCGTCCAAACCATTTTTTTGTTCCAGAAAGTCCCCCGCCACATAAAAACACTCAAAATAGGAGTTTCGGTGAGGATCGTCAGAGCTCCGGCAGTTGGGATGGGGAGAGGTTGGGCGGGAATGCCGCTAGCACGAACGTTTAAAAATAAGAAAATATTAGTTAAATGAATGTTTGAGGGACTTTTTGAAACAAAACAAAAAAGTTTGAACTAAATATGTATTAAAAAATATTTGAGGGACTTTGATGATTGTTCCTTATTTTATACTCTTTTGTTCCGAATTAAGAAGCTCTATCTTTTCTTAAATAAAAATTAAGGGTAGTGGTCCATGAAAATTGCTTTGTTGCCTATGAAAAAAAGTGAATTATTTGTTTGAAACAACTGAAAGAGAAATAATGGAGAAAGTTGTCTTTTCATTAAACAAAATATTGAAGAGTAGGCTTTCACTCAATTACTTTTAGAATAATTTTAGATCGACACGTGATTCTGATATATTTTGAACGATACACAAATATTATTACAATATTGATTGATATCTTGAATGATAATCAAGTAACCTCAAACACCAATTAATGTTGACACAACACATTACTAAGTCATTCAAAATGTGTTGTAATCTTGCATGATCTAAAATTACTCGTATTTTTAAGTTAGACCGTCTTTATCATAAAAGATATAATTACAAAAATATAAAAGAGTTGTCTTAAAAAACAGATGTGTTATTAGTTTTAAAAGGTGCATTAACCTGAACAAAATAAAATTAGTATTATATTTAAGAAGACCCCATGAAACGAATATTGATAACCTTCTGACAACAATGTAAAGACATTGAGGGTCTAAGCAGTTAAGAAGTTGTCTTTGCCTTCAATTTTATACTATGTGAGGGGACATAGAGGTGTCCAATAATCGAACCTCACAAAGCCATTCAATAGTTGGATGATAAATTCAATTTTTGCTTGATTATTTTTTAGTGGATCTATTGTCAACAGGTTGGTCCATCCATGTGATAAGTGGCTCAACGGAACAAGACAAATATTTGAAAAGCTAGGAAAGTCCATGTCTTGCATGTGTCATTCACATGAACCTCTCATGTGATCCATGGTGGATGCACCTAATAATACCAATTTTATGAAAAAGATGAGGGGTCAAGTGCTAAAAATAAATGGTTGTCACATAAAGGTGGAAATTCTATTTAAAGGAAGGGCTAAGGAAGTCATTTAAGTCTCGAATTTAAACAGCTATCCTTCATACTTCTAGTCTTTTCAAATAGATTTTTAGGTTTATTCTATATTATTTATCAAAATATCACACGGTACGATAACACAACACTACACGAAACGACATGAAATTATAAGTTAATGGGTGACTTATTGAGTTTGGATCAATATCGGTTCAACACAATAGATCGTTATATGATAACGGTTTAGGTTTAAAAATTTTGATACACCAGATTAGAGCCGTTTGAACTCATTAAAATCCGTTAACACTACTTTAACTCTTTAGTTAGAACTTATCTTTGATATATTCTGTATTATTTTAAATTTGGGTAAGGAATGTTTTGATTTTGGGATCCTATTAGCGTTAACATTTGGAATTTAGAATGTATGAATTAATAATATTTTTTATAAAGAATTTTAGTTATTTAACGGGTGTTAAGGGTTGAGTCGTGTGGCCAGTTAACAATAACTTTTTGGGTTTGGATTTGTAATTTGGAACCGATTTTTTAAGGGATCGTATATAAATTGAGGGATTTTTTTACACGAACTCGATATCACAAGATACGAGCACTCCCCAGCATGATTCGTTGACATGTCTAATATAAATGCAGATTTATAGTGTAATTTTGTTTATCTTTATTCCTCCATAAATAGTTGATTTTGTAAGAACGCTTCTATATATTTAACTATCCACTCTGTTTCCCCATATCTCTAGTGGCGGACCCAAGATTTTTAGTTAAGGGTGCGGAAGTTTCAAGTATTGTCGGGGTCAGGATTTTTAGGGTTATTTATAATTTTTTGCAATTTTTTATCCCTAAAAATACATGAATTGAATGACAAATAATTTTTAAGTTATATTATAATAATTACTCATTCAAGTTATATTTTAGCAATAAAATATCATAAAATGAAAATTACAAGAATTAAAAATTCAAAATAAGTATTTCAACAATTAAAATTATGTATGCCAAATTATATTTTCAACAATTAAATTACAGCAATGAGCAACCAAATAAGCAATAGCAAAATAATCAATATGTTTCATTAATTTAACATTTAAGCTAATTTAACAACCCAACAAACCAATATTTTTAAAAACTAACTTTTAAAGTTGAAACTAAAATTTAGTTACCTTTGTTTGACACCGGAAAGAAGGGCAAATTGTCGGTCAGACCCGAAGTATATTTTTAAAGAACTTCAACATATTTACCCTATATTTGAAATAATATATCAACAATTAAATCACAAAAATTAATATATGCACCAAACAATAAATTAATTTAACTTTTGAATAACCCAACAATTCTGAAATTTAACTTCAACACTTTAAGCAAATCTAACAATTTTTTAAAAATAAAAATTAACATATTTAATCATTCAATCATTTAAAAATTAAACTAACTTAACATTTAATCATTTGAACATTGAGCTGAAAAATTAAACTAATTTTACATTGTTGAATTTTCAAAGTTTTACCTAATTAAATAATAAACATTATCATTAACCATTCATATTCATAATCGTAATTCACTTAAACTTACTAAACTAACTTTTAGCATTTATTTATATAAATATTGAACTGAAAAAAGAGAAAAAAATGTTGGAAGTTTCATGTGTTGTGATGTGCATTGTATATGGGATCAGAGAGGAGAGACGGGATGGTTGGATGTCGTCGGTCGGAGAGGTGCGACTGGTGGGGCGATCAATCAGGTTAGGGGACCTACTCCTAGAGGGAGGGAGGGAGGTAAGTGGTCATTGAGAGATGAGATTATTTTGTTGTTGAGATTGAGAGATGGATGAGTTTAGAAAAAGAGAAACGGTTGCCAAGAGAAAGAGATTAGAAGTTAGGTTTTTTTTTAAGAAAGAGGCGCGTGTTTACATATTTAAACTTTATTACAATTTCGTTCCTCGTCGTTTAAAAAAGTCATAAAGTCAATGCCTTGCACTTCAAAAAATCTCACATAGGCTCAAAAAAATATACATATATCTACGAAAAATTTCCAAAAACTCACATCGGGCGGCTGCCCATCCTTGGGACCGTGTAGGTCTACCCCTGCATATTTCCTTCTATATTTACAACTCAATAAAGGCACTTTTCAAGCTACCATTGACTATCGATTGGAGATTAGTGTATGAATGACGGAAAAGTAAAATAGAAAATGTGAATTCAAGTTTAGTCTATTACACAACCGAGTGGATGACTATTTATTAAAGATTTGTATTTTATGAAATATTTTTTCCAACCGCGACTACACAATGAAGTGAATGAAAAATTTCTTCAATATACAATTCAACGGTCTGACAATTTGATTCAAAGTATGTAAGCTTTGATCACACCCAAGAACAATCTGAAATATAAACTTGATTGTGACAAGGGAACCAATGACACAGAGAAATAAAGTTTTGGAACTCTTATTATAGCTATTTTGGTGACTATATTGCTAGAATTGTTATTTAAATTCTAACTATTCATTAGTGTTCTAATATTCATATTTGGTTCATGAAAATATACTACAAATATCAAGAGACATTTTCATTTAGGATGGTTGATCAAATGGCATATATGATTAATTATGGATTGAGGGACTTTTGGATATATTTGTGGTGAACACTATAGATTGAGAATTTGGAGACTAAGTGACACACCCTAACCCAGTTACTTATAATTAAGTTTGAAAGTGAAAGTGAGTCAAATAACAATTACCTTAACTAAATAATAATCACACGTATCTTTTTTTCAGTATCAGTATGAAGCCATAACACTAAAAACATTTCACATATTTTAAAGTAATCATGCTTATTCAAACTTGCTCAAAGGATAAGTAGGATTAAATTACCCCTTTTTAATTTGACCAAAATCATGGTTTTACGCATCCCTTGCTAACCCCACCCGATCTTCTAGATTTGGCAGTGACATTTCATTACCTGAAAAAAAAACATAACATAGGAATCGTGAGCAAAATAGCTCAGTGAATGCATTACTACTACACTAGTGCATAAAATTAAATGCAATAAGGCGTATCTATGTAATAATATAAAACATCTAAACATCTCTTGGCTGTTAATAAGCCATAACATCTCTTGGCTGTTAATAAGCCATAACATCTCTTGGCTGTTGATAAGCCATAACATCTCTTGGCCGTTTATCTGTTGATAAGCCATAACATCTCTTGGCTGTTAATAAGCCATAACATCTCTTGGCTATTAATAAGCTATAACATCTCTTGGTTGTTAATAAGCCATAACATCTCTTGGTTGTTGATAAGCCATAACATCTCTTGGCTGTTGATAAGCCATAACATCTCTTAGTTGTTGATAAGCCATAACATCTCTTGTCTATTAATAAGCCATAACATCTCTTGGCTATTAATAAGCCATAACATCTCTTGGTTGTTGATAAGCCATAACATCTCTTGGTTGTTGATAAGCCATAACATCTCTTGGCTATTAATAAGCCATAACATCTCTTGTAATACATGCACATTATATCCATAATCAACTCAGTAGGTGCGGCATATCCATAATCAACTTACTAGGTACGGCATATCCTAACCATAATCAACTCAATAAGTACAACATATCATATCCATATTCAACTTGGTAAGTATGACATCTCATTTTTGTAATCAACTCGGTAAGTACAACATATAATATCCATAATCATCTCAACAAGTACAACATATCATACTTATAATCAACTCGGTAAGTACAACATATAACATCCATAATCATCTCAATAAGTACCACATCTCATATTTATAATCAGCTTGGTAAGTACAACATATAACATCCATAATCGTCTCAATAAGTACCACATCTCATATTTATAATCAACTCGACAAGTACAACATATAACATCCATAATCATCTCAATAAGTACTTATTGAGATGATTATGGATGTTATATGTTGTACTTACCGAGGCAAGTATAACATATGACATCCATAATCATCTCAATAAGTACAACCTCACATATTAATACTCAACTCGACAAGGACAACATATCTTCTCCATAACCATCTCAATAAGTACCACATCTCATATTTATAATCAACTCGGTAAGTACAACATATAATATCCATAATCATCTCGATAAGTACCACATCTCATATTTATAATCAACTCAGCAAGTACAGCATATGACATCCATAATCATGTCAATAAGTACAATATCTCATATTTATAATCAACTCGGTAAGTACAACATATAATATCCATAATCATCTCGCTAAGTACCACATCTCATATTTATAATCAACTCAGCAAGTATAGCATATGACATCAATAATCATCTCAATAAGTAAAACATCTCATATTTATAATCAACTCATCAAGTACATCATATGACATCCATAATCATCTCAATAAGTAAAATATCTCATATTTATAATCAACCCGACAAGGATAACATATAATATCCATAATCATGTATAAATACATCTTACTAGTGAGTACACTCACCTTGGCCACTTCATGTGTTTTTTCCTTGCCTTTGTCTGGCTCTGGTTCAACCAATTCTTCTTCCCTTCCATATATTCATTCTTAAAATATTATTATTATCATAAGTATGTTAGCAATCCAAATAAAAATTAAACTTAACCCAATTTATAAGCCTTATATAACCCCATTCCAATCATATATCGTAAATGAAGTCCCATCCAATTTCATGTTAAAATATTTAACATATCCAATCCATATCCCAAACATACTTTAATTTCTTCTTGGTAATCCCATTCTTATCATATTAGGTTCCCGATATAAAATACAACACATCATTTCAAGTTTTCTAGAGCAAGATGTGACCATTTTTTTATTACAAGGCAAATCTGCCCTATAGGCTCTTTTATCGTTCAGTCAACTTCCAGGAATTTTCATAACTTTTCTACATCATAAATTCTTGTGATATTTCACCAAACATCCATAAACATATTTAACAATACATAATTAAAGTTTCATAATTTTTAAGGTTCATTTGCTATGTCAAGCAAAACATCGAACACATGGCGGGCATACTTTCACTCTTGGGGCACATTTCATACCCAAACTTCAAACTCTAATCAAAGACTCATTTATTGGTATTTTCACATGATTTTCGGATATGTCATACACATATGAGTCCTTGTTAATCTCCAATTGTAATCAATCAATTCCAGTAAGTATACAAAAAGATATGGAAGTTTGAATAAACAAGGTTTCTAAACAAAACAATTTCAAGGGTTTACACATTCAACTTAACTTAAACTTTCATCTAACCACACATATATATTAAGGGCTGAAAGTATAGTAAAAAAATTATGATTTATATCATCTATAACAGTAATATAAGAAAAATAACAAGATTTGCAGTTAGGATTACCTTCGAGGCTTTTACGTAATTTCTACGGATTTTTCTCCAATTTTTCTCCTCACTTTTTCTTCCTAACTTTCCAATTCTCTCTTCCTCTCAAGCCAAAATCTTTTATGGCTGAAGTATGCTGAATGAGGGGCTTATTTAAATCCTTTAAAGTCGGCCAAAACCAACCTCCTTCTTTAACCAATCAAAATCCATCATTTGTTAGCCTAATAAGACAAAATATCATTTAACGAATGAACAAATTTGCCCATGCTTCGTAATTCCAGCATAACTTCTCGCTCGGATCTCCATTCAACACACCGCTTGCTGTGTTACAACCATAACTCACATGTCTACAACTATTTAGTTTTCACCTCAAGTCAATTTTTATATTATTGTGTCCAAAACTAGTCCCGAAGTCGAACATTCCTATCGAAGACTTCACAAATTTGGGTTTGTGACTAATTCAATATTTCATAAGTTATGAAAGTAGAATTAGACTAAATACAATAACTTAACATTATATATTCTAACAACACATTATCTCCATCCCATATGGTAAGCATGATTTATCATAATCATATCCGGGTTGTGACAACCTTCCCCTCTTAGAAAATTTCGTCCCCGAAATTTAGGATGAATTTCACTTATCAAACAATTGGGGATACTATTTTCTCATTCCCTATTACCTTTTCCAAGTTTCTTATTTAATTTCATGGATCCTTCACAACACTTTAACTACGAAACTAACTTTATTTCCTAATACTTTCTCCTTACAACCAAGAATTTCAACCGGCTCCTCGATGTACAATAAATCTTCTTTCATAATAACTTCAGTTTCTTTATTATTACACGTAAGAATAATCGTCTAATGATTCCTTATTAATGATAACCAATCCCCAACTAATATATTACTTCATACCTTTATATACATATGTCAAACATTCATACATACTAGATTATCAGTTGTATCATCGTATATTCACAATGAGTGAATATTCTTAACAAATCTAGTATCATTATTTACCTTTCTTACTTCATTCCTATATTCTATCCTTATCATCGTGTAATATTTCAAATCATAAATATCATTACCACATTATCTTATTACACGGCATATTTCCATCTTCCATTCAACACCAAATATATGTGTTTGACTTTAACTACTATCCATATCATTTCTGATGTTT
Organism: Sambucus nigra; assembly: GCA_949130495.1. NCBI lineage: Eukaryota > Viridiplantae > Streptophyta > Magnoliopsida > Dipsacales > Adoxaceae > Sambucus > Sambucus nigra. The sequence goes on from OX422214.1 coordinate 16,703,379, forward strand.
AAGAGTATGTTAAATCTCGTCCTTACGATTTCTTAATTTAAATATAGCCTCACTACTTTTCATATATCGAAACTGAACAATCATTCACTAAATGTTTATTCTTAACCAAGATTTCATATTCGCGTTCATGTATATTATGCAGTCATGCACTATGAACTCAATATAACTTCTCACTATATTCCCCTTTTCAGTATCGTATGATTGTTCTTTAACTAAACGTACAATGACTTTAACGAGTCATTTATTTGGCACAATAACTTTACAACCATAATCTTACCCCAATGTTTATTAACATGATATTCTTATGCAATGTCATTAATACACTCATCTTACCCGTTTGGTAACATGGATGTTAAGCATAACATCACCACTGAAAACTTTAACCATGCCTACCAACCCCATAATACTTATCTTAACTATTATATTTCGTGTTTCTTTCAAATAACGTGAACAAATACCTTAATGTATCCCATTATGGTCTCTCACATAACATCTTATCCTTACACATACTTCTTGGTGACTCCATATAATGTCAATCATATTCATTGTATGTCATACTCTTAATGATAACATGTACGTACAATGACAAATACAACTCAATATCCACCCAAACCAGTTTTTGATATTCCAACCCGATTAGCATCTTTCCCATACTCATAAACAACACATACACTTAAAAGGGCTCCTCAATATTTTTAAACTCCCAACTCTTTAACACCTCGTCTTAACTTTACTATTCATATAAGCATTTCAAAACATCCCAAGAGTAATATTCACTAACTCTTTTCTTCTACTTATCATAATTCAGTATGAACCCATATTCAGATCAATTATTATATATTGACTAGTAATTGAATTTCAGACCATTTCACATATTAAAATCAAACATATACAACTATTAATCCTCTCACTTCACCTCTACCATGTGAATCTTCATTTTATTCACACTCTAACAATTTACTATCTCATCCTTTAACGGAATATGGGTTCCCGTACCTCACTTTCCCACATAAATGGGCACACACCAAACCATGGTTTAATAAATGGCAGAACTCAAGTCTACATATTCCAGTATAAGAATAGATTACTTTCAATACTTCACAATTTTAGTATACCACATTTTTTCTTTACAAATTTTCCTTCAATGACATATTTGTCGATACTATAAATAAAATAATGCAATGGTTCAAATTAAAATACCTGTATTCGCTGTCATCCCCGAATAAACCTTAACATCTCATTTCATTTCCTGCAAGATCCTTACATTACATATCCGATACAACAATATATATATATATATATATATATATATATATATATATAACAGATGTTAGTCAATAAAGCCAATTTTCTTACTCAAGACAATTTCTACTTCCACTGCCAAATTTAGGCGCTCCTCACCCCAGAACCTCTAAAACCTAGGCTCTGATACCAAAGTTGACACACCCTAACCCACTTACTTATAATTAAGTTTGAAAGTGAAAGTGAGTCAAATAAAAATTACCTTAACTAAATAATAATCACAAGTATCTTTTTTTCAGTATCAGTATGAAGCCATAACACTAAAAATATTTCACATATTTTAAAGTAATCATGCTTATTCAAACTTGCTCAAAGGATAAGTAGGATTAAATTACCCCTTTTTAATTTGACCAAAATCATGGTTTTACGCATCCCTTGCTAACCCCCCCCCCCCCCCCCCCCCCGATCTTCTAGATTTGGCAGTGATATTTCATTACCTGGAAAAAAAAACATAACATAGGAATCGTGAGCAAAATAGCTCAGTGAATGCATTACTACTATACTAGTGCATAAAATTAAATGCAATAAGTCGTATCTATGTAACAATATAAAACATCTAAACATCTCTTCGATGTTACCAAAACATCTCTTAGCTGTTAATAAGCCATAACATCCCTTGTCTGTTGATAATCCATAACATCTCTTGACCGTTAATAAGCCATAACATCTCTTGGTTGTACATGCACATCATATCCATAATCAACTCAGTAGGTACGGCATATCCTAACCATATTCAACTCAATAAGTACAACATATCATATCCATATTCAACTTGGTAAGTACGACATCTCATTTTTGTAATCAACTCGGTAAGTACAACATATAATATCCATAATCATCTCAACAAGTACAACATATCATATTTATAATCAACTCGGTAAGTACAACATATAACATCCATAATCATCTCAATAAGTACCACATCTCATATTTATAATCAACTCGGTAAGTACAACATATAACATTCATATCATCTCAATAAGTACCACATCTCATATTTATAATCAACTCGGTAAGTACAACATATAACATCCATAATCATCTCAATAAGTACCACATCATATAACATCCATAATCATCTCAATAAGTACCACATCTCATATTTATAATCAACTCGGCAAGTACAACATATGACATCCATAATCATCTCAATAAGTACTTATTGAGATGATTATGGATGTTATATGTTGTACTTACCGAGGCAAGTATAACATATGACATCCATAATCATCTCAATAAGTACAACCTCTCATATTAATACTCAACTCGACAAGGACAACATATCTTCTCCATAACCATCTCAATAAGTACCACATCTCATATTTATAATCAACTCAGTAATTACAACATATAATATCCCTAATCATTTCAATAAGTACAACATCTCATATTTATAATCAACTCGGTAAGTACAACATATAATATCCATAATCATCTCGATAAGTACCACATCTCATATTTATAATCAACTCAGCAAGTACAGCATATGACATCCACAATCATATGTCAATAAGTACAACATCTCATATTTATAATCAACTCGGTAAGTATAACATATAATATCCATAATCATCTCGCTAAGTACCACATCTCATATTTATAATCAACTCAGCAAGTACAGCATATGACATCCATAATCATCTCAATAAGTAAAACATCTCATATTTATAATCAACTCAACAAGTACAGAATATGACATCCATAATCATCTCAATAAGTAAAACATCTGATATTTATAATCAACCTGACAAGAATAATATATAACACCCATTATCATGTATAAATACATCTTACTAGTGAGTACACTCACCTTGGCCACTTCATGTGTTTTTCCCTTGCCTTTGTCTGGCACTGGTTCAACCAATTCTTCTTCCATTCCACATATTCATTCTTACAACATTAGTATTATCATAAGTATGTTAACAATCCAAAAAAATATTAAACTTAACCCAATTTATAAGCCTCATATAACCCCATTCCAATCATATATCGTAAATGAAGTCCCATCCAATTTCATGTTAAAATATTTAACATATCCAATCCATATCCCAAACATACTTTAATTTCTTCTTGGTAATCCCATTCTTATCATATTAGGTTCCCAATATAAAATACAACACATCCTTTCAAGTTTCCTAGAGCAAGATGTGTCCATTTCTTTATTACAAGGCAAATCTGCCCTATAGGCTCTTTTATCGTTCAGTCAACTTCCAGGAATTTTCATAATTTTTCTACATCATAAATTCTTGTGATATTTCACCCAACATCCATAAACATATTTAAAAATACACAATTAAAGTTTCATAATTTTTAAGGTTCATTTTCTATGTCAAGTAAAACATCGAACACATGGCGGGCATACTTTCACTCTTGGGGCAGATTTCAACCCGAACTTCAAACTCTAACCAAAGACTCATTTCTTGGTATTTTCATCTGATTTTTGGATATGTAAAACATATATGAGTCCTTGTTAATCTCCAATTGTAATAAATCAATTCTAGTAAGTATACAAAAAGATATGGAAGTTTGAATAAACAAGGTTTCTAAACAAAACAATTTCAAGGGTTTACACATTCAACTAACTTAAACTTTCATCTAACCACACATATATATTAAGGGTTGAAAGTTTAGTAAAAAATGATGATTTATATCATCTATAACAGTAATATAAAAAAAATAACAAGATTTGCAGTTAGGATTACCTTCGAGGCTTTTACGTAATTTCTACGGATTTTTTTCCAATTTATCTCCTCACTTTTTCTTCCTAACTTTCCAATTCTCTCTTCCTCTCAAGCCAAAATATTTTATAGCTGAAGTATGCTGAAGGAGGGGATTATTTCAATCCTTTAAAGTTGGCCAAAACCAACCTCCTTCTTTAACCAATCAAAATCCACCATTTGTTAGCCTAATAAGACGAAATATCATTTAACGAATGGACAAATTTTCCCCTGCTTCGTAATTCCAGCATAACTTCTCGCTCGGATCTCCGTTAAACACACCGTTTGCTGTGTTACAACCATAACTCACCTGTCTACAACTATCTAGTTTTCACCTCAAGTCAATTTTTATATTATTGTGTCCAAAACTAGTCCCGAAGTCGAACATTCCTACCGAAGACTTCACAAATTTGGGTTTGTGACTAATTCAATACTTCATAAGTTATGTAAGTAGAATTAGACTAAACACAATAACTTAACATTATATATTCTAACAACACATTATCTCCATCCCATATGGTAAGCATGATTTATCATAATCATATCCGGGTTGTGACACTTTGGCCCTCTCCTTGTTTATACATAAGTGGTTGAATACAATCATTCGATCATTGATGAACAACATAACGAATTTATAGGAGAAGATAAAAATCCAAAATTCTCATCAAAGGACAATTACGTGGTGAAGAACGTAGCAAGGCAAAATTCAAGGTGCTAAGATCCGGGTCTTCCTAAAGAATTCAACCAATTTTTCAAGAATGTTATTAGTATGAATCAAAGTACACGTTCTTGATCGCTTAGGGAAGTAAAATCCAGAATCATCATGATGATCCAAGAACCTATAATGTAAAGAACAAGTACGTATTTAATCAATTAATAGATTAATATTTAGATTAATTTAAATCATGTTTAACATTTCATTATGTGTTTTTAATTATGATTTGCATGTGGTGTCAGTGTGTCACAACATTGTGTTAGATCTCATGATTTTCTATTAAAGTTTTTCCAATAACAACTTCTATTTATGAAGAGATTGAATCTAAAAAATTTACCAACAATTTTCTTATTGTCTTTAATAAGCAATAGTAGGAATTTAAATTTCCATGTTGCTCAAAATTTAATAAAATTTGATATTTCGATATGAATTGTTCTTCGAAAAAAACACTACATTTGCTTATGATGTACGCTTTATGAAGCCATTTGAGGTTGTTTAAATCCTCAAACTTTAAATAATTCATTTTTGGTAATATAGTTGACAACTATTATTTTCAAGCAAATTATTTTTAAATGTCGTTGATTGGAGAATAATCCTTAAATAAATCTTAATGTTTATGTAGTGTAAACTTAATTTAAGTCATTTTCATGATATTGTTAAAATTTAGATATTTTATGCATTAAATCACTATATTTATTGTCCTATTGTTAAATGATGGTTATTATATTCATGTGACATTTGGTATATGTGAAGTGTTCCAATGCATTGTTTTGAATATTAGATGCATGGTTAATGATTGAAACTAATATTCAGATTATGTTGGATTAGGCGTTTGTAAGAGTGTCGTAGTTTATATTTATATATATTAAATTATTATGTATATATTTTTTCGCTCTATTATCTGTATTATGTTAAATTAGGTTTTCACCAAAGTGCCCTAGTCAACATTTGTAAATATTAGATTATTGTATATAAATTTTGTTTTCCAAAGTTCCAAATATAATTACAAATTCTAGGTTGTTTATGCGATTTTTATGTTAGCTGTTCACTTAATAATTGTAAGTTGGTTGTTTAGGGGTTCCAAATATCATGTATGTTTTGGTTGTCCAAACATTAAGAAGTAATATTTTTGCATCAATTTTACCTTAAATGATGTTAGGGTTTTCTATTTATATTCACATTATATATTTTTTTTCTCAACGTATTGATCAAATCCATGATTGTGGATATTAGATGATGTCCATTTTTAACACTAATGTTTACTCAAGTTGGATTAGGAACTCAAATTATTTTCCAATCTAAAATTGTAAATATTAGATTACTAGATACGCATATATATCATGTATGTTTTGGTTGTCCAAATTTCCATTTCTCATAATAAATGTTAGGTTATTATTTATTTAATCAATGTAATTTGGTAGCCCAAAGGCCCAATTATAATGATTAATGTAATGACTTATTAAATTTCTTAATTTGTTTGAAATTCATATTATGATCTGCTACTAAGTTTCTTGAACATCAAATTAAGTAATATACATTATTTTAAATTGTCCATGTATCATGGGTGTTTATACAAAAAGAAATAAACATGAATAATTTAGTTCCTTATTCATGAAATATTTAGTAATCTCCCACAAGTGGATCAACTCCTTTTTTATTGATGAACATAATTACAAATTTTGCATATATTACTGTGGGAACCCATTTATTTTGGCCCAGGAAAGTAGCCAACCAGCCCAAGCTGCATAGAGGATTGCCCGACCCAAATCTAATATTCATTAATGGCTCGTGTATATTAAACACCGAAAGACTCGTGGATAAATTCAAATCGGTTACCAACAATCTCGGAGGAGATATTCGGGGACACCACTAATTATCTATGATCACATTGAGTACTTGTACAACTCAATCTCTTATGTTAACATCTATAAATTGTAAATCCTAACCCGGTGCAAAGCGATGTAATCTCGAGCATTGAGAGACACTAATAAAATATAGTAACCTCTCCTTGGATGTAGACAAGTTGTCAAAACACGTATATCGTTGTTGTGTGTGTGATTCTACTTCCTGCATTTTTTATCATTTTCATGGATCTTTATTGTGATATTTCTTGTACTCACAATTGGCGCCGCCTGTGGGAATCGATTTCTATTCCTGCGAATACATTCATCAACAGAATGTCCGTGATGTCTCACCACAACAACAATATTCCTCAGGTTGGCGATGTACAAGAAGACCCAGTCCCGCCTATGGTGAGTTCAGAGATTCATCAGTAAATAAATCCTAGGTTTTGCCAAGAAAGGCAGCCTTCTGAACAAATCCAGGGACCACCTAGGCTACCCATATCTTTAGGTTGGTCGACGCTTATGAAGCCAGGCTTCGAGAACAAGAGGAGGCCACACGCTTCCAGGTGGAAGAAAATGCTCACCTTCAAAGGCGATTTGAAAGGATGAAGGGAGATCTCCATAAAGATACGAGGAAATGTCGTGATAGAACTCCTTATCCTCAGGTGAGTAATACTCGCAGCCGAGGGAGGAGATTCTAGCACGACCATGATATATCTGAAAGTGGCAGGTCAGAGCATGATCGATTAGAGCATGGCCAGTCAGAAAGGTGTCACAGGAGCAATGATCGTCAGAATGAGGATATTAGAATTTTGGTTCGTAAAGAGATGGACCAACATACAGCCCATCGAGGAGCTAGGTCTACAAGGGAGCTATCTAGGAGAGCTCTCAATACCCAGATGAAATCGCCTTTTTCAAGGGCGATCAAAGAAGAGGAAACCCCAAAGAAGTTTATCATTCTCGGGGTTCAAAATTTACGACAGAAAGACAGATCCCATAGACCACGTTCGGCAGTACAAGCAGACGATGACCCTATATATCCACAACGACGCATTGAAGTGTCGAATTTTCCCTTCTATCCTACATGACGTAGAACAAAAGTGGTTCAAGAGGCTACCTCACACGTCAATTGGGAGTTTCAAAGCCTTAGTAGTGGTTTTTATTGCTCGCTTCATAACCAGTAGCTCCTACCCTAAGCGAATGGTTACACTGTTTACAATAAAGAAAAAGCCACAGGAAAGCCTTTGTCACTACGCCAAGAGGTATTGGGAGGTCTTTAATGAAGTGAATGACTTCTCAGAGCATATTGCCATTGCATCCTTCAAAATCGGTCTGTCGACCACATCTCTGTTGCACTAGTCCCTGACAAAGAAAGAAGCAAACACCATTGACGGCCTCATGGCTCGTATTGAGAAATATACTAAGGTTGAAGATGTGATTCACTCTAATGTAAGGGACAACGGTCGAGCAAAGGTAACCAAAGGAGGTTATAAGAGTGAAAATCCAAATAAAGGGAATAAGAACGGTGGCAAGAATGGGAACAAGGCTGATCCTTCAAAAGCATTACAGGTTGTTAACACAGTCTTCAAAGAACCTATATATAAGATCTTGAGTAAGATCAAAGATCATCCGTTCATCAAGTGGCCCAAGAATATGGGTGGTGACCCAACGAAAAGAAATAACGCACTGAGATGCGCATTCCATAAGGAGGGAGGCCACGGGACTGAGAATTACAAGGCTCTGAAGTCACACTTAAAAGAGTTGGGACAATCTGTGCATCTCAATGAATACATAGAGAATAAAGCTAATAAGGTCACAGCCAATGGCGACCAACCAGACAATAACCTTGATGACGACATGGGATAGGAGTTTGCGGTGATCCATTGGGCATCATACCTAAAGCATATCCAAGCGTATGTTGTTCGAATGGAGCTGAAAAGGGTCACTGTTGTCATGGAGGCATTCCAGAATGACCCTGCTACGAGCCAAGCTAGCAAGAGCCGACGACTAGAGGACGTCGATTACACTAAACATATCATCTTCACTGAAAAAGATTTGGTCGGAGTGAGGACCCCACATCATGATGCACTAGTGATAACCCTTAGAATTGTAAATTAGGATGTCGATAAGCTACTGGTGGATCGGGAAAGCTCGTCAAAGGTAATGTACATAGATTTATTCCACAAGCTGAAGCTCAACCTAACCAACCTCAAGAAGGCCACGGTTCCATTGGTTAGCTTCACAGGGAAAATCACAATGCCACTAGGAAAGATAGTCCTGCCAATCAGAGTAGGCAACATCTCAATGCTGATTGAGTTCTTAATGATTAACATAGAGTCCACATATCACGCCATTTTCGGTAGAGCTTGGATGTATTCCATGACGTTCGTACCATCTACCTACCACCAGAAGCTGAAGTGTATCACCAACCAGGGTGTAGTCAAAATTCGTGGTGACCAGGCCACTACAAGAAAGTGATTCATCGTGGCCATCCGCCCCAAGAAGGAGAAGAAAAAAGAACTAAAGAATGATCTAAAAAAAACCCAGGAGGGGGATACACCCTCTAAATAGCAATTACGATATGGTGGACTAGGGTTAGAGGAGATCAGGGTACACCCACTGACATGGTCGTTTAAGGCCTGGAGGAGGTTGGAGCTGATGACAATTTGATAGAAAGAAAGTTTTTAATCAAAACAACTATTGTCGATTATAAAAAGAAGGAATCGATTGCCTTCTTAAGAAGAAATCTAAATGTTTTTACTTAGGAACCATATGATCTGTCTGGGAATGATCCCGGCGTAGCTTTCCATCGTCTCCACGTTGACCTGACCTTTAAGATGATCACACAAAAGGCTCGTCAAACAGCCCCCAAGAAGGCTAAAGCGATGGAGAGCAAAGTCGGGAAGCTTCTGGATGCAGGATCCATTAGGGAAGTTCAGTTCACCAAGTGGCTATCCAACCTTGTAGTAGTAGAAAAGAGCAACTATAATTGGAGGGTCTGTATTGACTTCATAGATTTCAACAGAGCATGTCCCAAAGACAGCTTCCCACTGCCTAAAATTGATCAGTTAGTTAACACTACGGCAACACATGAAAGGATAAGTTTTATGGATGCCTATTTAGGGTACAATCAAATTTCTTTGTTCGGCCCTGACCAAGATAAAATGTTCTTCATTACGCCCATTAGGTTATACTATTACAAGGTCATGCCGTTTGGCCTAAAGAACGTGGGGATAACTTATCAGAGGTTAGTCATGAAGATGTTCAAGAAACATATAGGAGACACGATAAAGGTCTATATTGACGATATGTTAGTCAAGATCAAGAACAAAGATGACCACCTCACGGACTTAGCCAAAAACTTTGAGATCCTGAGGAAATACCGGATGAAACTTAATTCAAGTAAGTGTTTATTCGGTGTCCAGTCGGGAATGTTTTACAAGCTATTTGATCAGAAAAAAAAGAATTGAGGTTAATCCAGATCAAGTCGACGCAATCACTCGGGTCCATCCTCCACAAACATTGCGAGATGTTCAAAAACTCACTGTATGCTCGCGACGCTTAATCATTTCATCTCCAAGTCTTCGGAACGCTTTCGACCATTATTCCTACTCTTAAAAAGGGATAAAGGCCTCATATGGAACGATGATTATTCAAAAGCTTTGGAGCACATCAAATCCTACCTTAGAAAATTGCCTATATTAGTGATTCCAAATGATGGGGACCTATTATATCTCTACCTTGTAGTATTAAACCACGTTGTAAGCTCGGCTCTGGTGTGTGAGAAAGAAGGAGGATAGCATCCCATTTATTATGGTAACAAAGCACTCCTGGACTTAGAACAACGTTGCTTAACCCTGAAAAAAACTTACCTATACATTAGTGGCCACATCAAGAAAGCTGAAACATTAGTTAGAAGCTCACTCGCTAATGGTGATCACTTTCTACCCCCTCAAAGTTGTTCTTCGGAAAGCCGACCTCTTTGGACGACTCTCAAAGTGGTCGGTAGAGCTCGGCAGATTCGATATTCGCTTTCTACCAAGAACAGCAATTAAAGGACAAGTCCTGGAGGACTTTATCGCTGAATTCATGGGAGACTAGCATATCGGCCAGCAGAAAACGGATCTATCAACAAATGAAGAAGCACAGTCTAAGGACTGGACCATATACGTTGATGGAGCCTCCAGTTCTAAAGGGGAGGGATTAATAATCATCCTTGTCACACAGGAAGATGTTGTCATCGAACAAGGAATCGGGCCAGGATTCAAAGCCTCTAATAACGAAGACGAATACGAAGCATTGATCGTTGGCTTGTGCAAGGCCCAAATGGTGGGGTCAAGGGGCCTCAACGTATTCGTTGATTCCAAACTGGTCTCCAAGAAAGTAAGTGGGGATTTCAACGCAAATGGTGAAAGGATGGCAGCCTACCTCACCTTAGTAAGAGAACTTATGGTAGAATTTGAGAAGGTTGGCATTTAACGGTTCCCCTGAGGACAGAACAGTCACGCTGACGCCTTAGCATACCTAAGCTCAGCGGTAGACTCCGATCTCACAAGAACTATCCAGATAGAGCTCCTCTCCCAATCAAGCATCGACCAGACAGTCTTCGACGATCAAGTCCTCCTCACAGAAAGGGCCCCTAGTTGGATGGATCCCATCATTGCTTATCTACGGAGTGACATGTTGCCTGATGATAGGAAACTGACTCTTTAAGTGAGGTTAAAGTTATCCTGTTCTTACCTCGCCCTAAGAGGAAAGCTCTATAAGAAATCACTTACAGGCCCTTACATCTAATGCGTCCACCCAAACGATACGGAACAAGTTCTCAGTGAACTTCACGGTGGTATTTGTGGGAGTCACACAGGAGGAAGGTCATTGGCCTTTTGAGCAATTAAATAAGGTTATTAGTGGCCTCACATGCAAAAGGACGCAGGCACTATGCTCGCAATTATGAAAGTTGCCAGAAATTCTCTCATGTGGTCCATTAGTCAGCTAACGACTTAAAATTTCTGAAAATTCCCTGACCATTCACGCAGTGAAGACTAGATATTATAGGACCACTACCTACCGCACCTGAAATTGCAATTATCTGCTGGTCGGCACAGATTACTTCACAAAGTCGGTAGAGGCAGAACCAGTAGCAAACATTCACCACGCTGACATGACTGGGTTCATCTGGAAAAGCATCATAACACGTTTTGAGATACCAAGGACTGTCATCACCGATAATGGCATGCAATTTGAAAGCAACTTCTTTTAAGGTGATGTGATAAACATGGCGTCAATAACCACTTCATTTTCGTAGCATATCCCCAAAGCAATAGTCAGGCAAAGCTTATAACAAGACCATGCTCGATGGGCTAAAAAAGAGGTTAGAAAGAGACAAGGGTGCCTGGGTGGTTAAGCTCCCTCATATCCTATGGGTTTACCGCACTACTCCTAGGAAATCAACTAGAGAAACACCCTTTGCGCTCGCTTATGTAATGGAAGTTATTATTCCTCTAGAAGAAGGTCTCCCAACTATGAGAACCACCTTGGTCGACCAAGGGCTCAAAGATGATGCACTACACCCTGAACTTGACTTAGTAGACGAGAAAAGAGAACTAGCCATTATCAAGTTGGCTACCTATCAACAGTAACTGGCCAAGTAGTAAAACATAAAAGTCAATCAGGGGAAGTTTCATGTAGGAGACTATGTCCTAAGGAAAGTCCTCAACAGTGTCATAAAACCATCAGATGGCAAGCTGAACCAAACTGGGAAAGACCTTTCAAGGTGATGAGGGACCACCTTCAAGGAGCATATCATTTGGAAACGCTGGAGGGCAGGGAGATACCAAAAGTATGGAACACAGCCAATCTTAAGAAGTTCTACTTCTAGTCTTCTTTATCTTTTGTTAGCACATTTAGTTTATGCAAATTTTCATTTCAAACTTATGTTTCTTGCAAGTTGTTATTCAATGAATAAAGGTTAGTTGTCTCTCGCACTTTGATATTATATGTTAACTGGTTCTAATTTCTTGATCGTATGTCAATATTACGCACCCTTTCCAAATGATAACTCCCTTATGCATAGCAGAACTCCTGGAGATTACAACAAGTTGTTCAACTTGTTTCAATCAAGTAGTCTCATGTATCGAGTAGGGTTTGTAGTAGTTATAACAAGTTTATAAAGTGTTTTAATTACTACAAGCCTCGGGTCTTTATCAAAAACACAACAAACCTCATGAGTTTCCTCGGCAATAACAAAAGCCCTATAGGGGATCCTTAGGTAACAAAGTTAACTCAGGTTAGTCACCAACCGTGTTAGTCGTAAAAAACCTGCTCGGGTAGATGGCCCATCGACCAAGTACATTCTCCCCATCATCTCACTTAGGCCTAAGGGAGAAGGGAGTGTGATGACACAACCTGAACGGTAAAGTAGATGGAATAATATTTCTAAGGCATATTGGACTGGGGGGATGTTTAAATACGTGATAAAAAATGACTAACACTTGTTCTTATCATTTAGTCGAATGAAAAGTCCAAAGTGATCAAACCTAAGTACTAGCCTATTTAAACGAAAAAAGGCCTAAGATGGTCAAACGGTATTATTTGGTCGTTAAAGGTCTTAAGTAATTAACAAGCAAACACATATTTCTAGTTGAAATATAAAAGACAACTATTAACTCATATTTAGTCAGCACATGCACAAAATATGAAAAGAGTTAATAAGTTAAGATTTATATTAACAAAAATTGGGAAGTACAATTACATCAAGACCAAAATACACAAGGACCTAAGGCGACCCGGGATAGTGAGTATGAGAATCTGCGATGCAAGCTCTTCGGCCATCGTCTGGGTTAGGAGATAACTCCTCCACATCATCTTCAAGGTAATTATCCAGGAGTTGGGCAGGGATATCATAAATTAGGATCCAATTGTCATCCTTTGAGAAAGGGTTATGGCAATAGGCCTCACAATCGACCTGGTGTTTGTTCCACAAGCTGGACTCCTTATGTGTCTTAACCTCCCTAAGGGCACTTAACCATCCACGAGCAAAAGCATTTTTTTCTTCCTCCTTAATCCTTACTGGAACATCAGCCCAGTTCGTATTATAGTCATCTGCCCAAGCTTCTCGGGGTCCCATTCTGAATAGATGTCTTAGCCTTGTGACGTCTCCCTGAAGCTTCCTGATGTCTCTCTGAAGTCTAACAGCTTTAACATATGTCTCCAGACATCTCCTTTCAGCTTAGTGACCTCCTTCCTCAGGGCGTCATTCTCGGCTTGAAGCACTTCACCCGCTTGGCCTACCTCGGTGGTCTCCATAAGCTTAGCTTTCAGCTTGTTGAACTAGAGCATCGATTTCCTCCATGGATTAAAGATCATCCTTCAGCTTGGCGCCCAGTTCATTCTTATACTTATATTACTTATTCCTCACCCTCAAAGACTTGTAAATTTTTACAAAAGCCTTGTGAGCTTGGACACTTATATTGGGCCCCAGGATCATTCCCAACCTCGAAGTAAGGGAGAATATAGTCGTCATGAGGCTACAGATAACACAATAAGTGAAACCACAAACAGATATCAGTATGCATGGAAGAAGCAAACCAATGAAAATAGGAGGTTCTCTTTCATTCACTAGTAAGAGGAGGCCAAGAATCCAGTACAGTCAGAGCAAGAAAGAAAATTATAGGGCATCAGAAAGTTGTACAAGAAAAAGAAAAAAAACTCTTAATCTCAATGACATATTCCTTCACCTGCTCGACTTCAATCATTGTCTTCCCTTTCTCTATAGCCCTCTGATCCTCGGCAAGCACGTCTTCAGTATGGACGACCAGCACTCTAAGCTCCCTTTGCAAAGAGGTTGGGCCCAGAAAAATGAAGACCAAAGAGCTCAAAATCAGTAAGAGTCTCTGCATATCCCAATGCTTGGTCCCAGCCTTTTTTTAAGGTAACCTTATTTACATAGTCCAACTGGATCTTGGAATCATTATAAGTTGAGTTGCAGCCCTTAGTATAGCTATCACCTTCTCCCGTGGGAGCTCCTTCTCAAAACTTCTGGACTTTATCAGATAGACTTTAGTTTTCTTTGGACATATCTTCCTTTTAGGCAACCACCACCTTCTTATATGCCTCAAGATCAGCATAGGCCTTTGTCGACTTTTCCTTCTCCTGCTCCCATGCTGCACGAGCATCAGAAAAGGCCTTCTCAGAGTTTGCCAAAGCCTCTTTTAGCTCTTGATTAATCTTGGATTGGTTGGTATGACAATTCGAAAGAGTTTTATTATCAGCCAAAAACTACACAAAAGAAAAAGAGCTAATTCAATACGAAGAAGAAAGAATACAAAACATAGATGATTCAGGAATAAAGAGAAATAATTACAAGGGAAAGTTCTTGAATGGACTTGTGAGCGAGCTGAGTAGCCCCCAACCGCGAGGAACGTTCGCGGTCTGAAGCAAGCGTAACCCTCTTTAAGAGAACAGGTCTAAAGACAAAGGTGTCTCCCACACTAGCCCCCTCAACACCAGCAGTTAGGAAGGGGACTGCAAGGCCTTCAAGACTAATTTTCTTTTGGTCTCCTCCCTCTTCTTCTCTTCCTCTCTCTTTATCCCTCTCTCTTTCCTCCTCTCTTCTTCTTCTCTCCTCTTCTCTTTCTCTTTCTCTTTCCCCTTATCTCCTGGGCTAGAACCACTAGCCCTAGGGGAATCTACCTCCAACGTATGCAAGGACTAAAGCTGATCAGATAGAGTTATCTGATCTTTATCATCACTAATACTCAATTTCCTCCTCCTAATCAAGGTAGTCGTATCCTTTTCCTCTTATTCTTCTTCTTATTATTATTATTATTATTATTATTATTATTATTATTATTATTATTATTATTATTATTATTATTATTATTATTATTATTATGTTTCTTATTCTTCCCCTTCCTCCTCTTCTTCCTCCTCCTATAGCACCACTAGATCATAAGGACCAACTTCTGGAGCCTTTAGGTCAGGGACTTTATCGACCGACCAAGAAATAAAATTGTTTATCGTATTCTTTTATTCGAGTAAATAGGTTGCGGACCTTGGATGCTCGTCGTCTAGAAGCCTCTCCTTAACCCTCCAGGCCTTTAGGAGTTCAAGAATATTAACTTCACTTACATCAGGCTCTTGATTTTTATCACGAGCTGTAGAACAGAGGACGAAAAACATCAGTCAGAGGACAGGTTTCAGAAACAAACAGCATAATAAATAGAAGAAAAGAGAAAGTGACATATGTGATCCACCCCAAAGTCTGAAATCAAAGGTCCCCGGTGTTTCTCACCCTCGTGAAGGGGAGGACGTTACCAATTTTTGGTCATAAATCCATGAACCCAATAATCCTTGTGAGAATTTAGGAGGTTTACCACCAAAATCCTATCATCCTTCTTAGTCTTCAGGTACAAAATACCTTAATTAGTTCGCGACCAGACATAACATTAACAGAGCTCAGCAAGACCCAGCTTAGTCCCATACAGTGTGTTTATCCTACGTACCCCATTCGTAACTTTTCAAACGTTGGGGGCACACTGGACAGGAACAACGTCAAAGAATTTGAAGAATCTAAGAAAGAGAGGGTTTAGAGGAAATGTCAAACCACCTTGGGTGATCAACAGGGTGTGAATCCAGTGCCCCCTTATATATCACGAACATCTCTAGGGAGAGGGGCATAGTCGATTTCTACCTAGTCTGAAATATTATAAGATTTCCTAAATTCAGCTACTAACTTGTTATCCAATGTCTCCATGAACACTTTAATAAAGAAAAAGTAGAGGTGGCAATTCGGGTTAGTCGTGTCATTTTCGGCTCGCGATTATTTTGATTTTGTTATAAGTTTTGGGTACTCTTAAATCTATACAAGCTAATCGTGTCATGTTCGGGTCATGTTCGAGTTATTACCATAAACGGGTTATCGTGTCAAAAATTGCCAGCCCTAAGAAAAAGCCCTAACTATAGTTGAAGAACAAATCGTAGAAGATAAAATTAAGGGAAGATGAGCTAAACTTAAAAGAATTCATGGAGCTCTGAACAGAAATGTAACGCTGAAGAAGAACTCTGGAAACATAGTAAACAAGGGAAGGAGTGAAGGGTCAACTGACAGAGGAGATGTATCTCCGGTTTGAACTTCAAAGCTAATGATGGACGCGACATCCAAGGTTAATTTTGGCGCTTCATATAGTTGTTCGGACAATGGTACCCTCACCTCTTTAATAAAACTACAAATGTGCCATTGTGTTTGGCTCAAGACGAGTGTACCCCCTTGAATTCACTAGAACTACAAAACAACCATTCTCACTCCGAGAATAAAAAGTTTCAAGTGATGGGCCTTAAATCCAATTAAAATTTGTTGGCCCAAACATTCAGCTCAAAAAATTTAGGGGCAATTATGGGAACCCATTTATTTTGTCCCAGGAAAGTAGTCGAACTGCCCAAGCTGCATGAAGGACTGCCCGACCCAAATCCAATTTCATTAATGGCTCGTGTATCTTACAAACACTGAAAGACTCGTCGATAAATTTAAATTAGTTACCAACAATCTCGGACGAGATATTCAGGGACACCGCTAATTATCTACAATCACATTGAGTTACATGTACAAAACAATCTCTTAATGTTAGCATCTATAAATTGTAAACCTTGGCAAAGGAATGTAATCTCGAGCATTGAGAGACACTAATAAAAATATAGTAACCTCTCCGTGGACGTAGGCAAGTTGTCGAACCACGTATATCGTTGTTGTGTGCGTGATTCTACTTCCCGCAATTGTGATTATTTTCGTAGATCTTTAAAAAGAGAGTTTCTCCTGTAAGGACTCCTTATGATGCAGACCCCCCGGTACATACCATTTTTTTAAAATAGTAAACAAATGAATTTTTTAAAGAAACTTCATGGATATGATATTCACAGTGGGAAGATCATCTCCAATTTTTTTCATAAAAAAAATCAATAAAAAAAAGACGTTGAGATGAGGTGATATGTAAAAAAAATGGTATAAATATGCATTTTCGATCGTTGAAATGTTGACATTCATCTCACCCACTTTTTAATTGAATTTTTTAATGAAACTCCATGGATATAATCTTGACAGTGAGAAGATCGTATCCATGAAGTTTCATCAAAAAATTCAATTAATAAAGTGGTTGGCGCCAACCCAACATTACAACGATTAAAAATGAATATTTATACCATTT
This sequence comes from Sambucus nigra, assembly GCA_949130495.1. Classification (NCBI taxonomy): domain Eukaryota; kingdom Viridiplantae; phylum Streptophyta; class Magnoliopsida; order Dipsacales; family Adoxaceae; genus Sambucus; species Sambucus nigra. The sequence goes on from OX422214.1 coordinate 16,721,155, forward strand.
TTTTACATATCACCTCATCTCAAACGGTTTTTTATTGAATTTTTTTATTAAAATATGTATATATATACAAATTATAATAAGCATCATAATTAATATTTGAATATTACTATGAAAGGAAACCCGCAAGTGTTATCGCCTAAATTGGTACACTAATTGTTATAGCTAATTTTTACTAATTATCAGCAAATAACAGATAAGAGGTCTAATTGCTAAAATGCAAACTAGAGAAAATAATAGAGAGGTGAGAGGAAAATGAATAGAACGTGGTGGTGCCTACGTCCACAGATGCAGTGTTATTTTGTATTAGATTACTAGGCAAAAGCCATAAATTAGTACAATAGTGAATCCTTCAAGTTCTCTTTTGAATTTGGCAGCATAATAGTAAGTAAAATGTTGGATTCCTCAAATGTGGATGGCGTGTACTATTTATACAATGTTAGAGTAGAGAGAAAAGAGATAGTCACGTGGCTCACCTTTATAGGCTAGGTGAGTACATGCTTCATGGTAAGAGAATAATCATGAGTTAGTTAGAGGCACATGGGGAGAATATTTGTATATCTTTCACATGTACACGTGTATTAAATGTTGATGAAAACATTTAGTCACACGTTACGTTCTTACTATAACATAGTTAACTAATGATGTTAGTTGACTATTAACTAATGGGGTAAAATGGTCTATCAAGATCGACAGAGCCGACCTTTATCTGGGGCCGACCAAGTTACTAAAAGATTACAATAAAGGTGAGTGATGAGGCAAGTTTGATGGAGAATGGTGGCCACTGGTGGGAAATTAGTGGCAAGCAGCTTACTAGAAGGTTGTCTCACAAATTGGAATATTTTAGGGCTTATTTTATATTGTTAGGGATTCTAAGAAAATATAGAAAAAAAATAACGTCAAAAATTGATTTGCAAGTGAGTGGTGAGGCAAGTTTGATGGAAAATGGTGGCCAATTGCGGAAAATGAGTGGCAAGCAGCTTACTGAAAGGTTATCCCACAAATTGGAATATTTTTTAGCTCATTTATATTGTTAGGGATTTTGAGAAAATATAGAAAAAAAAATAATGTCAAAAATTAGTTTACAAGCGCACCTTGAACTTTATAATTACACTCAAACCCTTAAATTTTAGAATGATTACACAATGCACTCCATAACTTAGTTTGGCTGGAAATAAAATATTTTATAATGAAAATAACATTTAATAACCTTTGGCTGGGTCCAAATAGATTTTTTCTTTGCACGAGCGTCAAAACCCTAACTTCCGATTTTAAGGGGTAAACGGATTTCTAAAGGTTGAAAACAATTCTGAGGGCCTAATAATGAATATACAAAAGTAATAGGATCAATGATAAGGTTAGAGATGTTTAGGTAGGGCTAACAGTGAATTGGAGAAGTTAGGGTAATAAATCAAAATTGGCTTATGAAATCTAACACACAGGTATTTCTAACAAGTAAAATATGAAAGATATCAGTTAATAAAGATATCACGGTATATGTTATTTGCAGATGATATTATTTAACGAGTTCAAATTTTTTGACTTATTTCAAAAGTGAATCATGATTGGCTAAAGAATAAATTTTGTAGCGCTCAAGATAAATACTTATTTATTACTTTAATGTTTGCACTGGAATTAATTCTAGATTGGAAGAAGTGTGGAGAGAAACTCTAGAAATAGGGTTTAAAATAAGTAAGACTAAAATAGAGTATGTAGAGTGCAATTTTAGTAATAGTAGGAGAACACTTAAGGATGTGGTGAAATTTGAAAGTGAAGAAGCACCTAAAAGTTATCATTTTCATTATTTAGGCTCGATTATCCAAAGAGATTTAAATTTTAGTGATGATGTTCCTCATAAGTTTAAAGCACATTTGGTCAAGTGTAGTAGTGCTACTAGGGTATTATGTGAACATCGCATACCTTTGAAATTAAATACGACTGCCATTAGATCAATCATGTTATATGAGACAGAGTATTGGACAACCAACAAACAAAATGTACAAAAAAATACGTGTAACAGATATGCGAATGTTAAGATCGATATGTTGTAAAAGTCGAAAGAATAAAATTAGAAATGAATATACTTAGATGGTTTGGATACGTCACATAGACTTATAGATGTCCCCGTATGGATGAGTGACTTACTTAGTATTGATGGTAACGATGTAAGTAAAGGTAGGTCTAAATTGATTTGGGGAAACATTTTATTAAAGAAAAAAGAAAAAAAAAGACATGACATCATGTTCTTTAATCGAATATATTGCACACAATCGAACACAATGAAAAATATGATTCATATAGCCAATCCTAAATAATTGAGAAAAATCTTTGGTGAGTATATGTATAGATTTTTGGGACTGTTGAACTTAATTCATTAGCAAGTTTTTGGCTCCAAAGTGCCACCATATTCTCAAGTTTTGTATTAGAGATCTAAATACGTGAATCTATTTACATACTTGAAAATTTGAACTTCAAATTAACGAACTTTTTACTTTACTCCTCGAGATAATGCGGTATTTAGACAAACGCCTTATTTGTTGTGCATTGAACATGAAAGAATATCTCTAAATACAACCTTTTTATTGGGAAAAAAAGCTATTTAAACATGTTAAGATTAACTAATGTTGTTTCTTAGGCTAGATTTTTGTGTCAAATGCTCCTATAAAAATAAAAATAAATTCAACTTATCAAGCATTATATTAGGGATTCTGGATTTGATTACCAAATAAGAGCTGAAGAGTATAGTAAATTTTGAATCTTACAAACTTCACTTAAACCATGGACTATCTCCATAATTTCACTACCTTGTATTCTTACAGCTATGACAGATTATGAAAGCACAAGAAGCAGCTACAGAACAAATCTGCATAATCATATTTATTGTATCTTCTTGTTCATGTTTGGCAAAGAACATAAAATGCACATATCACTTATATATCTTTTTTATATTTATTGATGACCAGTTCTTATATTTTATCCAAAGAATGCCACCTCAAAAGCTAAATCCTCCCTCTACATTTCTACACAACAGCAGGTTTAGTAGAAAGAAAATCTGAAATTTTGTTGGTGTAAAAATCTGGTTGTATGGAGTTGTTTGGGCTTTGCAGCATTGACAAAGATGTCACACCTAGAACAGAAAATTGAAATCGTAATTAGGCGACAAGCGGGAAATTATACACGGGATTTTATTGTGTTATATGACAAAAAGTTTCTCGACATTTTTTCTAATTAATGTCTTGTCCAAGTTTTTTTTCCGAAAAAATTACTTCTATCATATAAAACACTCAAAAACACCCATTCCTAAACCCTACAGAAAGGAATATTATTTTTTTTACTTTAATGCTTAACTAATTTTCTATATTAGACTTCAATCCAAATTAATCAGTTTGTTAGACTTTAATACAGTTTTCGTCGCAAAATGTTGCTAAATATTACTTTTAGTGGCAAAATTTTCATATTTAGCGACGAAAAATGTACAAAAGTCTAAAAAACGGCTTAAAAGTTTTTAAGTCCAATGTCAAAAATTATTAAAGTAAAAAAAACTCAAATAAATATATAACCAAAAGTCTAGACCCAAAAAACTAAAGCCTAAAGAAAAAAACTCAAACCACACCCCAAAAAAATTTAGAACCTAAAAATAAAAAACATGAACCGAGATTCCCTAGAATACAATTGTCATAAAAATAGATGAGGAACCTTTTTGAAACATAAAAAATATGGTTTTTTTTACTTTATTACATTACTATTCGTCCATTTTAGACTTTAATACAACTTTATCAATTTAATAGACTTTAGTATATTTTTTGTCGCTAAATGACATTTGTCGTCGCTAAATGTCACCAAATAGCGACGAAATTTGTGCTAAAGCCGAATAAACTGATAAAGTTGTATTTAAGTCTAAAATCGAAGATTAGTATCGTATTAAAGTATAAAAAAAAAGGTAGACTAAATGGAAAATGCACTCATCTCATAGGGACTAAACATTTATTATCCCCAATTTTATTTTAATTTTACAAAAACAAAGAAAGGAAGAAAGTTAAACCGGAGAGAATATGAACTGTGATCACCTGAGAGAACGAGAAGGGTTTTACACCCACCATTTTGACCAAAAAGAATATCGGTATCCAATCGGTCACCAACCATGCATATCTGTGACTTGAGAATACCAAATCTGTTGAAACAAATCAAGTCAACTAAAATTAGAGACATTAAAATCAGAATGAGGCCAAAGACCTCAGAATGGGGTATTTGCTACAAAAATGCATAGTTCATAGGGTTATTTGCAAAACAATGAAAGTTCAGGGGGGGTTCTTTCATGTTAGCTCCTGAAAATTATCTGTTGACAAATTTTTCAACAAGTTGCAATTATAGTGTTAATCACACGTAAAGGGTCGCAATGTCCAATTATAGTGTTCATCACACGTCATAGGTTGCAAGGTGCAATTATATTTCCTTCAAGACTTGAGAAAAAGTGAACAGCAATTGGTGTGTGCGTGGTGGTGAACGCGGGGGGGGGGGGGAGGGGGGGGGGGAAGGATTTGGTTCTTCATTCTTACCGCCTTAAAATTTGTGAGGTCTTGCAATGTGGCAATATTTTCATTTTATGTTGTAAATTTTTTTTATCCTATGAATACACATTATATGCTTTGGTTCGATAGGACTAAAGTAGAGTTTGAGGCTACTATTATGAACTTGTGCAATGTTTGTATTTGTTGGTTGGATTATAAGAATTTAAACCTTGAATTCTGAGAAATCTATGAAGGGTGCTTGTGATGTAGAAAAAATATGTTGACTGTAAAACTCGAAATATGCCATCTATTTGCTTTCTGGCGATGGTCATGCGGAAGTTTATAAACTGGGGTCTGAAAAAGTATGCAAATAGAGAGGGATATATATTGAGTTAATGAAAGTGAAAAAAGAGATGTGAATTACAAAAAAATAGGGGCCAAATTAACTTGAGAGGCTTTGAAATAGCAAGACATACTATTAAACTTAATTGTGATAAGGGAAAGAGTATAAGACAAGACTGAAATTAAACTTACGGGGGAATTCCAAAATAAATGAAGAATATATTAACATATGAGAGATGGATTTAATGGTGCAAGTACATTATATAACATAATAAGAGAAAGCAGAAAACGGATTACCACATCAATAACTCTCGAGCTTCATACATAATAATGCTTATTTCCTTACAAGATGAGAGCAAAAAGAATATATATATATATATAACCTAAGGAGATATTGGGGGCTAAGTAACCCTAAAGAGGAAAAAGACTAAAAAGTCCCTAAATGGATAGCTCCTGATATTCTTTATTCGAACTGATATAATTTAATAGTACAATTATAATAAATAGAGATACAAGTAATAATTGCTTCCCCCATGCGTCCATCAGATGATTTTCATTGTTATAAGTTAGGGTATTACAGATTTTGATTTGCTTTGTGATAATCCTTCTTTTTCTCGCTTCATTCTGAGAAAAATCTGGGCAGTGAAGTTAAAGGTATTTGCATGGTTGGTGGTGGCGTGATCAAGTTAACAACTGTGACATGATTAAAAGAAGACCCAATATGAGATTATCCCTAAATTGGTGTTGTCTATGGAAAAGAGTAGGGAGACAAGCCGCCACATATCCCTCCAATGTTTGTTGGAGCATTTAAGTGTTAAAATTGTGGTATTGGCTACTTTTTGGAATATATATTTTTTGAAGAAAAAATAGGAAGACAGATAATGGATTTGGGAGAGAATGAAAGTGGTGGCATCTCTTTGGACCTCGGCCCACGGTATCATTTTTTTAATCAGAAAACAATTAAATTTTCTAAACATAAATGAACAATTACAAAGAAGCGGACAAGCAGCCCACTCAAGTAACAGGAAAAATAAATAAATAAATAAATCCAGTACAAACTATGAAGCTTCTAAAAAGTTACAAAATGGCAAAAAAGACGCCCTCCTAAGCTGCTAAATGGACTAAAACTTGTACAAGACTGAAGATACCAATATGCCCCATGCATTCCCCAAAAAGTGTGTATTTTTTAATGGTTTTGACAACGATGCACATAATGATGCTAAACTTAACTTTCTTGCACACCCATTTGTTGTTAAAACTTGTACAAGACTAAAGATACCAACATGCCCCATTCATCCCTTGAACTAAACTTGCTTCGTTAGTGCATTCCCCAAAAACATCGGTTAAAGCAAATCAGGTTCAACAGTGTATCTTTGAATGGTTTTGACAACGATGCTCATTCGTTAGTGCATTCCCCAAAAATGATGGAAATATGAACTACAAGAGAACCTTGAGTTTCTAGAGTCCATTTCCTTTAGTCTTTAAGACCCGCGCGAAAGGTATGCCCTCGACAATACTCTATAAGGATATAAACTTCCCAGTCTCAACCTCTTCATAAAGAGAAATTCCAAGAGGCCAATGAATTAGTATCCAATGAACCATATACAACCTAGAGAGTAGATATTGGAATGATTCACCCCTTCCCCCCTCTCAAACAATATTCTCAAAAACGAATGGAATTGCCATCACCTCTTTCCAATGAGACACTCCTAAGAAATGAATCAGGAATAATACACACCTAAGTGGATTTGGGGTGGTAAAGCTAAGTTGACTTTTCACTGATTATTAATGGAAAGACCAAGGCGGTTCAAAGAGGGGAGAGGCCTTAAATAGGGACCTGCTTTCCCCTTTTCTATTTGTGGTGGTGGCCGATGGATAAGGCGATAGGGTGAGGTAGAGGAAAGGCTTACAGTAAGGAAGGACTTGCTTGATATGTCTCGATCGCAATTTGCAGATGATAATATTTTCTTTTCTCATGGGACAGCATTAAGTTTGACAATATTGTGTCTTCTATTTTACTATTTTGTGGTATTTCACTATTTTGTGAAATACCAGGGTTGAAGGTGAACTCAACTCAACTCAACAAAGCCTTTTTCCAATTATTTGGGGTCGGCTACATGAATCCTATTTTTCCATTCGATTCTGTCCAGTGCAATATCTTCGGTTAAACCACATGACATCATGTCCTTTTTTATAATATCCCACCAAGTCAATTTAGGCCTACCTCTACCCCTTGTGTTACCATCAATACTAACTAAATCACTCTTCCTTACAGGAGCATCCATTAGTCTACGCTTGACGTGTCCAAACCATCTAAGTCGATTTTCTCTCAATTTATCTTCTATAAGAGCTACTTTTACCGTTTCACGAATTTGTTCATTTTTAATTTTATCCTTTCGAGTTTTACCACAAATCCATCTTAGCATTCGCATCTCCGCCACACTCATTTTCTGCACATTTTGTTTCTTGGTTGCCCAACACTCCGTCCCATATAACATGGCGGGTCTAATGGCCGTCCTATAATATTTACCTTTAAACTTCAAAGGTATATGCCTATCACACAAAACGCCGGTAGCACTTTTCCACTTAACCCAACCTGCTCTAATCCTATGAGTAACATCATCACTAATATCTCCATCTTTTTGGATAATCGATCCTAAATAACGAAAATGATCGTTTCTAGGTATCTCTTGACCCTCCAATTTCACCACATCTCCATTTGTCCTCCTATTACTACTAAAATTGCACTCCACATATTCTGTTTTAGTTCTGCTTATTTTAAATCCTCTTGTTTCTAAAGTTTCTCTCCACAATTCCAACCTAACATTAATCCCTGTCTTAGGCTCATCCACTAAAACAATATCATCTGCAAATAGCATACACCATGGCACCTCATCTTGTATTTGTCCAGTCAACTCATCCATAACAAGCGCAAAGAGATAAGGACTTAATGCTGAACCTTGGTGTAGACCTACCGTAATTGAAAATTCACTACTTTCTCCGGCTGATGTTCTTACTGTAGTCATCGCACCATCATACATATCCTTGATCACATCAATATATCTGCGAGTCACTCCTCTTTTATGTACAACCCACCATATTATATCTCTGGGTATCCTATCATACGCCTTCTCCAAATCTATAAAAATCATATGAAGATCCTTCTTTTTCTCCCTATACCTCTCCATTAATCTCCTCAATAAATAGATTGCTTCCATTGTTGACCTCCCAGGCATAAACTCAAATTGATTCTCAGATACTGTTGTCTTTAATCTCAATCTATATTCAATCACTCTCTCCCAAAGTTTCATTGTATGATTTATTAACTTAATACCACGATAATTTGAATAACTTTGTATGTCCCCTTTATTTTTATAAATAGGTACTAAAACACTTTTTCTCCATTCATCGGGCATTCTATTAGTCATTAAAATTCTATTGAATAATTTTGTAAGCCATGATACTCCATCCTCCCCTAAGCACTTCCAAACCTCAATAGGGATACCATCTGGTCCTAAAGCCTTCCCTGTTTTCATCTTTTTTAGAGCAATCCTGGCCTCTGTTGTCCTAATTCTGCGAAAAAATATATTTTCTCGAGTCTCCCTAAGTTCCTCTATATCTAATCTACTCCCATTATCTCCATTTAATAACCTCTCAAAGTAGTTTTTCCATCTTTCCATAATTTCATCATCTTTGACTAGGACTCTCGAATCATCACTTTTGATACACTTAACGTTATTAAAATCTTTTGTTTTCCTGTCCCTAAGTTTAGCAAGCTTATAAATACTTTTTTCCCCTTCTTGTGTACCTAATTTTGTATAAAGATCATCATACGCTTTTAACTTAGCATCTCTTACCACTTTCTTAACTTCCATTTTAGCCCATTTATATTTCTCAAAATTTTCTTCATTTCTATTTGTTTGCCATGTTTTAAAGCACTCCCTTTTAATTTTTACTATATTTTGTACTTCTTCATTCCACCACCAAGTTTCTTTAGACTGTGGCCCCTTGCCTTTTGATTCTCCAAGAATTTCTTTTGATATTCTCTTAATGAATGTGGCCATCTTATTCCACATTATGTTAGTTTATTCTTCAGTATTCCATGTTGCTTCATTTAATAATTTATCATTAAATAGTTCTAATTTCTCTCCTTTTAAGTTCCACCACCTAGTTTGTGGGTTAATCTTCACTTTTAGCACTCGTGATTGATTTTTAATATTTATATCCAACACCATTATCCTATGTTGTGAGGTTAAGCTCTCTCCCGGGATAACCTTACAATCTTTACACGTTAATCGGTCTCCTTTTCTAGTAATGAAAAAATCTATTTGGCTCTTGTGCGTTCCACTTTTATAAGTTATTAAGTGTTCAAGCCTCTTTTTAAAACATGTATTTACTAGTACAAAATCATAAGCCATCGCAAAATCTAAGATAGACTCTCCCCTGTCGTTCCTATCTCCAAAACCATATCCTCCATGCACTATCTCATATCCTACAAGATCTTCTCCTACATGGCCATTAAAATCTCCCCCTATATAGATTTTCTCACCTACGGGTATTTCTTGAATTAGTTCATCCATTTGTTCCCAAAATTGTACTTTAGTGTGCTCATCTAATCCTACTTGAGGTGCATGGGGAACAATATTAATTATGTTTTCACCTAATACCAATTTTACAAGTATAAGTCTATCACCTTTTCTAATAACGGTTACGATATCGTCCTTAAAGTTCTTATCTACTATTATTCCAACTCCATTCTTATTTCTATGTTTTCCTGTATAATAAAATTTAAATCCTGTATTTTCTATTTCTCTAGCTTTCTCACCGACCCATTTAGTTTCTTGCAAACAAGCTATGTTAACTTTTCTTCTTATCATGGTATCTACCAACTCCATCCTTTTTTCCTGCCATAGTCCCTATGTTCCAAGTCGCTAACCTAAGTCTAGTATCCTGGACTAGCTTCTTTACCCGCACACGTCCATCTTGTTGCAGGAACCCTTGCGTATTTATCGTCGCATCCGGACGCCGATGCGACGCCCCTTGCCTATTTTTCGAGACACCCGGTGGCAGGCGCAACGCCCCTTGCCTATTTTTCGAGACACCCGGTGGCAGGCGCAACGCATCGCTTAAGGGGAATGCCCTAACATTAGCACGTATATTCATAGGATTCATGTTCATAAGGATCTGACAAAGTTTTACGCTGGCTGTCAGCTACCTAACGCAACCCTCCTCCTTTATCCGGGCTTGGGACCGACAGTGTAGAAAAAATATAAGAAGTTGAGCACGACACAGAATGTAATAAAACGTGATCATTAGCAGGGAATGGGGTAGAGACGTGGCATATGTCCCATTTGGGTTATCTTTAGTGGGGAACCTAAAATTACCTTGAGAGGAAATTACAAAACGTGATCATTAACGTTAGTAAACAACATTGTATACAATAGAAAGAATGCAAAAGAGCAGGGGCGGATCTGTGTACGGCCAGGGGGGCGGCCACCCCCCTGATATTTCCGAAAAATTTCACCGCGAAAGAAAGTTTAGGGTGTGTTAAGTGTGAAGTTGGAAAGTTTAAGGTTACAGATATTGCTTTTTTTGAAACTGTAGGATAACCAAATGTAATAACTCTTTTGAATAACATAAATCGCTTTGGTTTTTCAGGTTAGCATCACTCGTTCACACTCTGTCTCTCTCTCAAACTTTCTGCTTCTTCTTCTCTCAGCTCTCACCATATCCACCGGACCGTCCTCTTCATCTCCTCTTCTGGTCTCCGCTGATTGCACGCTTCACTCCTGCAACTCGTCTTCTCCCCAACTTTGACCTCAGTAGCCTGTAAATGTATTACCGTTTCTTCTTTTTTAGCATGTATTCTGTCATTTAAATGTTTAATTATATGAATTCTGTTAAAGCAGGAGAAGTGGGAGCCAATGTTTTAGCTTTCGTCTCAAAAACAAGAGACGTGAGACCTAATGTAGAGCATACATATGATGATGCACATACAAATGAACACTACGTCAGTGTTATTTCTCAGAGAACAAGTTAATGTAAACAAGTACTATTTGACAAATGTTTAAATTTATTTTCTCTTTATATTTAGAAAAGTTGAAATGCTTTTGGATCTAATTCATTTTCTGTTTTTTTTTTGTTTTTTTTTATTATATGTTGAAATGTTATTTCTTGTTGGGGTTGTGTATTTATTATATATGGAGAAAATTTTAATAAAATTGTTCCATATTAAAATGTAATTTAATATTTAGTAGAGAAATTTATTCATATTTATTTAATAATTACATTATTGAAAAACAAATTTATAAATTGGCAAAAATATTTAGGTTAATGAAAAATATTTAGCTATTTAGGTTAACTTAAAACACTAGTTGTTTAGGAATTTAGGTTAACTTTGTTTGGTGCTTAATACTTTAACTTTGGTTCAAATTTTTGGTTTTTAATACTCGATGTTGTCAAGCCTCGTTTAAAGTACTAGTCAGTGTTAACATGATAATCATATCGCGTAAAAAAATCACAATTGTATTCTCCACCTACACCCCACCCCACCCCACTGGAATTCTGGATCCGCCACTGCAAAAGAGAATACATGTGACTGACAAGATGTGATTGGTTTAAAGCAAGGATTACGATCATGTTAGAAAGGAATCTGAATGATCTTAGTTTTTGAAATACGGTCCTAGATAAAAATCAACAGAAGGTTCAATAGATGGGAGAATAGTTGCTAAGGGAGATTGACTTTGATAGTCTCAGTCCTTTGTAGCTGGTAAAAATTGCAAAAATAACTAAGAAACGTATGAGAAACTTTTTGGGAGCGTTAACGCAAGGAGAAACATGATCATTCAATTGATTAGAATGTGGTAACAAAGCCTAAAAACAAACGGAGGTTGGGAATTGTTAACCTACTCTTGAAAACCATGGTTCTCAGAAGGAACAGGCACATGCATACATCGGCGATGCATATTTCCATACTAACAAAGTTCATGGATCTATAAATCCATAGAACCATGGTTCTCAGGAGGAATAGGCACATGTAGATTGTGAATATGTTCTCAGGAGAGCTTTACCTATATCTGAAGTGCTTTAGTTTGTTTTCTGGAAGTCTTTATTTTTCAATTTTCTTGAATTTTCTATTTACATATGCTATTTAACTATTGATGATATGATTTAGATCGCCGATCTATGTAAAGATCCGTAGTACTAATGTTCATATTTCTGGACCGTGATCAATTCAGAGTGTCCTGGTTTACGAAGGTATACACTAGAAGGCCCCATTTAGGCCGGCTAAATTCCCGTGGTAAATTGGTTATATATTCACATTGTTAAATAATGTTGATTACATTATTTAATTTCAAGAACTGTGCCATTTAAGTGTTATATAAATACCTCAGTATTATAACTACTAAGGTATAGCAGATGCCCAAGTGTGTTAAAGAAAATATCTACGTTTAATTACCAAAAAATGCAATATACTTCGGTCAGATTTTCCAGTTTGGGTAACATACAATATTTTGACATAAATGACGCTGTATTTACAGAATGACCCAAAAAGTAAGGTCATTTTGTACTTACATCGCCACTTTTGTTATTAAGAAAAACATTCGAGGAATAAAAACTTTAGTGAATTGCCATTCGTACTAATTTACCCAAAAATTCACCACATATTTTTTGGTTAAGGGACAAAAGAAACCCATGTTATATCTGAACATATAGCAGACAAGGAGAAAAAATTAGAAGGCACCTACTTGTTTGCTAAGTAGTCCATCATAAAAGTTGAGGGCTTTCCTACAACAAGTGGCTCACGTTGAGTAGATCCACTAAGGGCACCAACCATGGAACCACCACCTGAACACAAACACATACATGTATTTTAGAAGAATGAGATCGAAAATAGTCAGAACTATGAAAAATGATTAAATTTAATTATACGTTTTATATTTTTTCTCATAATGCATTATGAAATGTATTAATCTCTCTTTCCCAAATTAAGAGTCATGTTTTCCGTTTTTTCTGTGCTGAATTAAAAATCCTGTTTTTTAAAATAGTATGTAAATTAGCATGAATTTCGAAAGGGGCATAGGAGCTCAACATCAGGTAGTGTTAATCTAATGCATTAAATATTTGGGTGGTCAAAATTGGGAAGAAAAAAATATTTCCATGAAATTTGAAAATTCTGAGCGTCGACTACTAATTTGGGATAGGGGAGTTGACGTAAATCGACAATTGGCACTCAAGAGCATGCACAAAAATAGAATAACTCTCTATATATCAAAATGTAATAACCCCAAACGGGTGAGTACAAGAGTTTATATAGCCTCGCTACTTTGATTCAAAAGGTAACCGACATTTCACAACTTTCTCTGATTTCCGCAAACCGTAACCATTTGCCATTCCAATGACTTCATCCATAAACCCTTTTTTTTATTTCCAAATAGCGATGCGCTCTAAAAAATCAAGGATAAGCTTGCATTCTAGAAGCAGTAGCTTCCAGCCTCCTTCATGCCTACTGCCTCATTCGGTGAGAGTGTGCCTAGGGCAACACTTATAGAGGTAAAAGGACATTAAAGGACCCAATCTTTTACAACATCGGGTTAACATCATAACAAAAGGTAAAAGTAAAGTAACTAAGCTAATAAAATGGTAAAAACACGAAAAGAACCACAATAGATAAAACCCCTAAATACCCTATATAACCCAACTGCCCACATGTCAAAAATACCTCTCCATCCCCGTCATGGGCTTTCGGAGGCCTTATGGTGATCGATTAAGAAAATGTAGTTGGACCTGGTTCGATAAAAAGACAACTCAAGGCGCAGAGCATACTTGTAACCCTGAGCTGAAGATCCTAACGGGCTGAAGGCCCTGAATGTATCGAGTGATCAACTACCCCGCGTCCTCCTCCAAACTAGCGCGTGAACAAAGCAACTGAAATTTCTTCGTATAATAAAGAACGGAGAGAGAACCCTCCTGTAAAGCCAGAATGCATGTGAAGAGATCACGACAATAGGAATAGGGAATGAAGACCTCTTACATGTGAGCTCCAATCCCTCGGCCCCTCAACGCTCGACAACTCATTCCACCACACCTTTACATAGCCCTAAATTTTATCGTGACCAATCTCACACACTTAATCTCCTTAAGATCTTTGTAATCAAATATCTTCTTCACATAATCAAGTGAGTTCAAAATGGCATCAGGATGCATCCTCCCATCAAATGCGGGCACCTCCACCCAAATGTTGCCGTGGAAGCTCTTTGTCAAAAGCTAAGGCTTGGCCTAAATGATACTGATCCATATCACCAACCTCAAGCTCGTCGTCATCATCCCACTCATCCCGGCCTAGAGCAAATGGCCTCCTCCCTCCAAAATGCTGGCGCGGGAGCCTCAATGGGTGGCCTCCGGCCTCAAACAACACAATAGGGTCGATCATCCATCTCATGTCCAAGCTCATGACAAATAAAATATGCACATTTAGAGAGACAAAGGGCCATACCTTGGGACCCATTCCTTAAATGGAGACCGGTCCATCCTTCACTCCTCATGATGCAATGTCTTCGTGGACCGAACATCGTGTCAAAGGCTTTGGATTTGCCTTGGGACGGATCTCATCTCCATACTCCATCCCCATAAGATCTCCAAATACAATACCCCGGAGTGGGAGTTGTTACACCCTACGTGCCCAATATGCAGTGTGGGAGAGCATGCGCCAAAGATGCTATATCCCACATCTCATAGAGCGTGAGTAAAGACATTTTAAGGGTTTATATCTGGGGGGGTTTGGTTCTCCCAATACAACATCCATTGAGCAAAATAAAACCACCGCACTAAAACTCTTTAAATAAGGGTATGCACGATCTTACTTCTGGAATTTTCCATTAAAAAACATTCATTTTTACGGGAAGTTGGAAAATTAGTGGGAAAAATTTGGAGTGGGTTGATCTTACTTCTGGAATTTTCCATGGAAATCACTGCTTTTGAAGGTGGGTAAGAAATGTTTTCCATGGAATGATAAAACATTGGAGCACTTTTCTTATTTTCAACTATAGTTTTCATAAATGTATTTGAAATCAATCACCACAAAAGTGAAAAATGAACTAAAATAATTATTTTTCATGGAAAACAAATCAATGCCAATCAGACCCTAACAGAAACTAGTAGTATCCTTTTAATAATTAAGACAGCTTAAAACTTTGTCGAACATTGGGCTTTGTGAGTAGCTTTTGTCTTTACAGTAATAATAAAGACTTGTGCATAGTTAAATCAGTTCAAAATGTGAATGACACTACTATGATACTATGACTTTTCAATTTGCGAATTTGACTTTCCAAAATCGCTCTTTAGTCTCGAATTCGCACTGAATTCAATAATTGGCGATTTGAGAACGCACGTGTTGGGCTACTAAGGAAAATTAGTTCACAAAGGTTGCACCCATTCCTGAGTCCTTCCACAGTCACTCAGTTAATTTTGGGTTAAAGTGGGACGAAAATATTAATTGGGTATCAAGTGAAACTCTAGGGACTTGGAGCCCTCCTTCCACCAAAACGACATAAGAACTTGAAACGGGAGGGAGGAAGGTTAGCTACTCGTCATCGTTCGGGGGCATAGGTGGCACGTGGTGGTGGTCCCCGCCTTCGTTGGGTGCAATCTCAATTAAAAATAGCGGGGTGTAGTAGATCGGCCCCCAATCTTAGGTCCAACACCACTTCCCTAATTATGGTGGCATCCTGGGCATTTCCCTTTGTTATGAGAGATGTGTGGTAAGCCTAATGGATCTCGTATGTTGCAAACCAGTAGTTACAGCAGCTGAGGGTTTCGTTTTTGACTGGCGACATCAAATTAGAGGGGTTGGGCTGGTGGAGACCATCCCGGCGCAATGACCTCTCTCTGTGACAACCACTACTGGAGGGTCCCCCTACTAGCTAAAATACGGGTTTGGGTGTTTGTTTGAAACCTTAGATTGAGATTTAGGGTTGTATGGACCTCAAATCTGCATGGTTGGGTGGTAAGAGCATCGGAGGTGAGGGGTTGATTGGAGGTCACTTTGTCGAGCCATGGCTGGCCTCAGCTCTAGCAACATGGTCGGCGATGCTCAAAGCGACTACTGGAGTGATCAAATGAGTAGAAAGATGAAGGACTTGGCTCATTTCAGCCATGAATGAACTCTGTAAGTCGTCTAAGGTTGCTACACACTTCTCCTTTCCAACTTGGTGTGATTACTTGGGTGCCATTGAAGTTGCTACAATTTGTGTTTTACAACAACCAAAGTGAGCACTTGTAACTTTAATACCAATTTGACGTAACTCGACAATTAGCACTCAAGAGCAATCACAAAATTATTATAACTTCTCTCTTTATCAAAATGTAATAATCCCGGTTAGTACAAGCATTTTTATAGTCTAGGAAGTGTACCTAAGGCAACACTTAAAAGTAAAAAGACACTATAGACCTAGCCCTTTATAACATAGGGCTCACATCATAACAAAAGGTAAAAGTAAAATATATTAGCTAATAAAATGGTAAAAACACGAAAATAATCACAATGGAAATAAAATTCCAACAATTCCCAATATAACCCAGCTGCCAAAATGTCAAAAATA
Source organism: Sambucus nigra (assembly GCA_949130495.1). Lineage (NCBI taxonomy): Eukaryota > Viridiplantae > Streptophyta > Magnoliopsida > Dipsacales > Adoxaceae > Sambucus > Sambucus nigra. The sequence goes on from OX422214.1 coordinate 16,737,602, forward strand.
CCCCTTCATCTTCATCATATACGTCAAAAGAATTATAACTAAATACCACATTTACCGAAATTTTTTGACGTGGCCAATTAAATAAGGGTCATTTGACAAAAAATCCCTCAACATTTTTCAGTTTAACATTTAGTCCAATTCTTTTTCTTTTTTGTTCTAGAAAGTCTACCCGTATAAAAAGCTCACAAACACTCTCTCCTCTTTTCATAAACCATAAACCCTTTGATGATGCTAAGATTTAGCACCACCGGATAAGTGATAATGAGCTCAAACAGTAGTAACCATGGCAGCCATAGAGATGCATAAGTGTATAAGCATGTAGAAGGGGATGAGTATAAGAGGAGATAAGACTGATGTATAGTGGTTCAGCCAATTTGGCCTACATCCACTGTGAGTGTGTGATCCACTAAATATGGGCACTATTGGCCTTGGATACAATGCACATAAGCTCACTCTCTCTCTCTCTCTCTACTGTGTGTACAAGCAGAGTTTTAGCTAGGGTTACAATAAGTTGGTCGATCCCCTGTAGGGTTGTAGGTGACAAGTATATAAAGGTCTTGGGGGGTGTAGTGTACCCCCCAAGTATGCATGGTGCATGTGAATGATGATCTAGCCAATCCCCTGTTGACACCTGTAGATGCCAAATGATGACATAATATTCCCTCACGTGAGGGTGTGATTTGGTTATAACGGTCTCCCATGTGCCATGTGAGCCTCACGCGCACTGTTCCACGCGTCTCCCAAATCACGCGCTGTGATGATGTCACCCTCGGCCTATGAGCCGAGGCCGAGGGCAAAGTTCCTTCCAGTAGTGAGTCTGACCCAATTCTGGCCTCGTACTGTCGTACCCTCGGAGGGTCGTCCGGAGCCTGGTGAAGGGTCGGCCCCCCTGAGGGGGCATCTGGAGCCTGGTGAAGGGTCGGCCCTCGTAGGGTCGTCTGGAGCCTGGTGAAGGGTCGGCCACCTCGGAGGGTCGTCTGGAGCCTGGTGAAGGCCCCTCGTAGGGTCGTCTGGAGCCTGGTGAAGGGTCGGCCCCCCTGTGGGATCGTCTGGAGCCTGATGAAGGGTCGGCCCCTGAGGGGTCGTCCGTTTCGAGGTAATCTTCAGCCAGACCAAGGATATAAACGGGTATATCAATCACCCCCCAGCCCTTAGCCATAGGTGCTGTTGAGATGGCTGAGGGATAGTGTTGTAATTGAGATGCGTGTATGATCAGTTAGGTGAGTGACACCTGGGCAGATACTCATTGTTCCAGTTTCCAAGGCATGGCGGCTGCATACTTTGCTTGGGGCTTTGTGCCCTAATGATGCCTTCCTTGTGGGTTGTGTCCTGCCTTGGCCAATGGGCCCACTCATTACTAAGGTATTTAAGAGATTTTTGAACTCTCTCTCTCTTCTTCTTCTTCGCGCCCAAGCTTTCTCTTTCTAGCTTCCAGCCTTCTTGTCATTTCTGCAATCTCTACGTTTCGAGTTCGGCAGCTTTGCTATTTCTTTCTCAGGTAATCTTTCTGCCCCAGCATCCTCTTTACTTTCATTACTTTTTTTGCTTTTTGGTTTTAGGCCTGTAGGGCTTGAATTGGGTCGTTTTACAACTTTTCCGGCGACTGGTTGTTGAGTGTTCTTGAGTGTTCTTGAGTGAAAACCATCAATTCCCTTTTTAATTCAAAAGTCTAACTTGGTCAACTGCAAACTTGTTTGTAGTTAAGTTCCCCAAATTCCTCTAAGTGTAGGGTCTTCCCTTTTAATGCTTAGGAGGCTTTATAGTTTAGCATCTGAATTCCCATCCTTGAGAGAGAAGCTCTTTGCAAAGATCAGACGAATAGAGGAAGAGGAAGAGAGGAGACGAGGGGCCGACCCTAATTGGGTACGACCCATCTTTCCCATTCCTCTTGCCACAATAAAACCATTTGAACCGTCTGAGTCTTGTGGGTCGTCCTCTCGTCCAGCCGAGAGTCATTCAAGTGAGATGGACGAGAGAGCATCTTCGCCAACTGGCGCTGGACCTTCCGGTAGGAGAGAGACATCTGACCTAAGCCCAGGCCGAGAGGCCGAGGGTATGGTCCCCTCCGAGGCTGTCCCTGTGACAACCCTATCTCCACATGCCTTTCAGATGGCCTTTCCCCAGGGGCCTCTGGAAGATGATGAGGCCGAGGGAGAGGGGACCGAGGACGAGGGCGATGATACAGATGACCAGATTGATACCTCCCATGCCTCGTCCTATGTCTCCTCCGTTAGGGATCGCGACCTTTTGATATGGAGGCATGCCTATGGAGTGTCCCCCAATATAACTATGAGGGTTCCCTCAGAGTCTGAGAGGGTTTTTGATTGTGAAGAGGGAGAGGTTGCAGTATATGAACAGATGTTCAAGGTTGGTGTCAGATTCCCTCTGCATCCTGCTATCGTAGACATCCTGTCGGCCCTTGGTGTTGCCCCCTCTCAACTTCCTCCCAATTCTTGGAGGACGATCCTGGGCTATATCTCCCTGTGGAAGAACGCTTTCACCGATGAGCCCTTGGCCGACATATTCTTGGCCTTCTACAATATCACCTCCTCGTCCAAACAGCCTGGATACTATCATCTGGGGGCGAGGAGGTCTGAGAAGAAACTCCTCCACGTGGCGCAAACTCCCAACCACGATTGGAAAAAGAGATTCTTCTTCCTCTCTGGGGAGTGGGAGTTCTCCGTCGAGGCGTCCCCTGCTGCCGATGGTCCGCGGGTCCCCTGTAGATGGTCTAACCCATCAATGAAGGTTAGGTCAGACCCCGGACTTAGTCTGGAAGAAAAGGACATTGTTGAGTATCTGAGGGGACGAGGGAGAGGGGGTGAACTTCCAAAGTTTGAAGATCTGATGACCCCTCGGTTCCTCAAGGAAGCTGGTCTGAAGGTCGGCCCCCTTACAGAACTATGTGAGTTGTACTTTTCTTTACTTTTTCCAAGTGTTTCCTTTGTATCTATGCATTTTTCTCATGTGTCGTAACCTTTTCAGGTCGTCCTGCCGGTGTATCAGACTCTCTTTGGGAAATGACTGCTCCCAGCTTATTATTAGGCTTGGCCAAGAAGAAAGGAAAGGAGCCTCAGCAGGCTCCAAGGAAGACGAAGGCTGTGGGGCCGACGGTTGTTGAGCCGACAGCCGATAGCCACAAAAGAAAGGAGCCTGAGGCTCCTGTGGACCCTCGGCCGGATTCTCGGACGAGGGCCAGGGTCGAAGCATCTGAAGGCACTGCTTCTTCGTCCAGCATGGGGGCCTTCTGGTCCCAGAACTTGGCACATCTGAGGGTCGAGCCCTCATCACTCATTGCAAACTTGAGGGCAGCCAAGGCCTCAATGTTTTCTGCTCCCTCGGCTGCTGACTACGACTTCTTGTCAAAGATGCCTCCAGCCAAAGTGTATGACTATGGTCTGCACGCCCTTGCACAGGTATTGGTCTTGGCCCACTTCTTTAATTTCATTCTTTCACCAACTGTTACCTCGGCCTCTTGACATCTGTTTATATTTGTTGTGCAGTCTATATGTGCCTTTACTTCGGCCACCAAGTGGATGACTGAGAACCAAACAAAGTTCCATGAAGCCGAGAGGGCCATCCAGCATGAGGCTGACCTGCAGGCTGACTTAGATACTGCAAAGGCTGAGCTAGAGAGTGCCAGAACTGAGCATGCTCGAATTATGGATGAGCTAACGAGGCAGCATGATGAGGATCTGAGGGCTAGAGACTTGCTTTTGAAGGAGAAGGATGAAGCCATGACCCATCGGGAGGCCCAGTTTAAGGTTGAGCTGTCTGAGGCTGTGAAGAAAGCCGAGGCCGACGCTGTTGAAGCCTATAAACTCTCAGATGAGTTCCAAGGTTTCGGCCTTGAGTACTTGGAGAGAGGGATAAGGACGGCCTGTCGGTGGGTCGTCCTCAAATTCGGCGACGTCGTCTCTTCGGTCCTCCCGTCCCTTGAAGCAATCCAACTGGACGACCCTCTGATCGCCGAGGCTCTGACCCAGGTGGAATCCGAACATGCAGAAGGCACAAGCACGTCTGAGGCTCAGCCTGTCATAGTCATAGAGGAAACCTCTCTTATAGATGTTGAGGCCCTGCCCTCTGATGCTGTTCCATAGGGTGGCTGTCTGTAGCCCATACCCTCTTGATGTAATCAATATTTTTGTACTCTACTTGTAAAACATTTGCTATTTCATTAATACTATCGTCTTCTTTACTGTCTTCCTTATTTGCCTTTTGTATGGTTTGCTTTGTCTTTGTTAATACCACTAACCTCTCCCTCGTCTTTCTTGAGGACAGTGGTGGGGTCGTCCCCTCCACTGGCCCTCATTATAGCCGAGGGTTCAACTTACCAAACTAATGGTTTTAATAAAGTTTTCCCTCGTCTTTCTTGAGGACAGTGGTGGGGTCGTCCCCTCCACTGGCCCTCATTATAGCCGGGGGATCAACTTACCAAATTAATGTTCTCCCTCGTCTTTCTTGAGGACAGTGGTGGGGTCGTCCCCTCCACTGGCCCTCATTATAGCCGAGGGATCAAATTACCAAACTAATGGTTTTAATCAAGTTTTCCCTCGTCTTTCTTGAGGACAGTGGTGGGGTCGTCCCCTCCACTGGCCCTCATTATAGCCGAGGGTTCAACTTACCAAACTAATGGTTTTAATGTTCTCCCTCGCCTTTCTTGAGGACAGTGGTGGGGTCGTCCCCTCCACTGGCCCTCATTATAGCCGAGGGATCAAATTACCAAAATAATGGTTTTAATGTTCTCCCTCGTCTTTATTGAGGACAGTGGTGGGGTCGTCCCCTCCACTGGCCCTCATTATAGCCGAGGGATCAACTTACCAAATTAATGGTTTTAATAAGGTTTTCCCTCGTCTTTCTTGAGGACAGTGGTGGGGTCGTCCCCTCCACTGGCCCTCATTATAGCCGAGGGTTCAACTTACCAAACTAATGGTTTTAATAAAGTTTTCCCTCGTCTTTCTTGAGGACAGTGGTGGGGTCGTCCCCTCCGCTGGCCCTCATTATAGCCGAGGGATCAACTTACCAAATTAATGGTTTTAATGTTCTCCCTCGTCTTTCTTGAGGACAGTGGTGGGGTCGTCCCCTCCACTGGCCCTCATTATAGCCGAGGGATCAAATTACCATACTTATGGTTTTAATGTTCTCCCTCGTCTTTCTTGAGGACAGTGGTGGGGTCGTCCCCTCCACTGGCCCTCATTATAGCCGAGGGATCAACTTACCAAATTAATGGTTTTAATAAAGTTTTCCCTCGTCTTTCTTGAGGACAGTGGTGGGGTCGTCCCCTCCACTGGCCCTCATTATAGCCGAGGGTGGTTCTCTGTAGATGTTTCCATGCGTACTAGAACTGGTAACCACAGGATGAGGGGAAACACTGATATTTCTCATTAATTTTCAAAGTGTTCTGTTGGAGCAACTCTTATTACAATTATGGTCTATCAAGACCTTACAACACTACTGATAGTATTTCTTCAAATGATCTGCATTCCAGGGGTTGGAAAAAGGTTCCCCTTCTAGGTTTTCTAGTCTATAGGTCCCAGGGACGACTTCATCGATGACCCTATATGGGCCATGCCAATTAGGATGGAGCTTGTTGGGCTTTTGCCAAGTCTTCTTGAGGACCAAGTCCCCCACTGCGATGGGCCTCTGTTTCACCCTCTGATTGTAAAACCTTGCGGTCCTCTGCTGGTAGGCGGCCTGCCTTATCTCAGCGTCCTCCCTCCTTTCCTCAATCAGGTCCAAGTCGAGTCTCCTCTCTTCCGCATTTCTCTGGGGGTCATACATTTGGACCCTATGAGTAGGAAACTCAATTTCAGTGGGGACGGCTTCTGAGCCATAAGCTAGCATGAATGGGGTCTCTCCGGTAGAGGTCCTCACTGTCGTCCTGTATGCCCACAGCACGGCATATAACTCCTGGACCCATCTTCCTTTTGCCTCCTCAAGCCTCTTCTTGATTCCATCTAGGATTGTCCTGTTTGTAACTTCTGTTTGCCCATTGGCCTGAGGTCGGCCTGGGGTGGAGAAAAATTGTTTGATACTCACCCTTTCACAGTACTTCTGTAAAGAGGTATTCTTGAACTGAGTCCTGTTATCCGAGATGAGGGTGTTGGGGAGACCATATCTGCATATAATATTTTTCCAGATGAACTGGAAGGTCTTCTGCTCTGTGATCGTCACCATCGGCTCCGCTTCCACCCATTTTGAAAAATAGTCAATGGCTACGATGAGGAACCGATAGTTATTGATGGCCCTAGGCAAGGGTCCTACTAGGTCAATTCCCCACACTGCAAATGGCCATGGGGATGTAATGGAAGTAAGAGGCTGATGGGGCTGGTGAGGGATGGTGGCAAATCTTTGACATTTGTCACACTTTTTTACATATGCCGCTGCGTCTTTCCCCAAGGTCGGCCACCAGTACCCCTGGGTGATTAGCCTCTTCGCTAAGGATCTGCCCCCGATGTGGCTTGAGCACGATCCTTCATGCACATCTTGCAAAATGGAAGGGACTTCTGAGGGATGCACACACCTAAGTAAGGGGAGCAAAAACCCCTTTTTGTACAAGGTGTCTCCGATGACAGTGAATTTTGCAGCCCTGAACCTCGGCTTCTTCTTCTCCTGCCTTGCTTCTGGCATTTCACCCTCTTTAATGTATCTGATCAGAGGGTCCATCCATGAAGCTTCTTGAGAAACATTTAGGCAATTGCTAAGTGTTCCCTCGGCGTCTTCAATAGTTGGCTGCAGCAAAATTTCTACTGGGACCGTCCTCCTGATGTCTGTCCTAGTTGCCGAGGCCAACCTCGCAAGGGCATCAGCACGGCCATTGTCGAGTCTAGGTATCCTCTTTAATTTCACTTCTCTGAAGCCTTTTAGTAATGACCTCACTTTCTCAAGGTACCTAGCCATCCTCTCGTCCTTAGCCTCGTAGGCTCCTAGTATCTGATTCACTACTAGCCTTGAATCACTATGGACCAAAATCTGGCCGACACTAAGAGACTTGGCCAAGGAGAGGCCTGCTATCAAGGCCTCATATTCAGCCTCGTTGTTGGAGGCTTTGAAGTTGAACCTCAGGGCGTATTCAACGTCTGTGCCATCGAGTGCTGATAGTATCAGTCCAGCTCCACTTCCGCTGTCACAGGAGGACCCGTCAACGAAGAGGCTCCACAGAGTCTTTCCCTCATAAAAATTTCCCTCGGAGAGGGATCCCTGTCTAAAGATGTATCTTCCCTCTTCGTTTTCAGGCGCTTTCCCTCTAGCGGTGCTTGTCTCAGCCCTATCTGCGGGTGTGTCGGTGGGCCTGTCTTGTTGTGTATCTGTCTTCCCGAGGGTCTCACCCTCGGCTTCATCACCTTCCCAAGTAAACTCAGCCACGAAATCCGCCAGCGCTTGCCCCTTAATGGCCGTCCTAGGCTGATACACTATGTCGAATTCCCCCAGCTCTATAGCCCAGGACATTAGCCTTCCTGATTTTTCTGGCTTGTGTAGGACCTGCCTAAGAGGAGAGTCGGTGAGGATGACCATTGTATGGGACTGGAAGTACGGCTTCATCTTTCTTGAGGCATGGATCAAGGCGTAGGCTAACTTCTCCATCCTCGGGTATCTTTGCTCTGCCCCCTGGAGTGCCTTGCTGTTAAAATACACAGGCTTCTGTATCCCGTCTTCGTCTCTCACAATGGCTGCACTGATGGCCGACTCTGAGACGGCGAGGTACACATAAAGTCGTTCACCCTGCACGGGTCGTGACAGCAGCAAGGGAGACCCTAAGTATGACTTTAGGTCCCTGAAAGCCTCATCACACTCTTCACTCCATTCGAAGGCCTTCCTAAGGATCTTAAAGAATGGCAAACACTTGTCTGTGGCCCTGGACACGAATATGTTCAAGGCAGCCACTCTCCCTGTGAGTCTCTGAACGTCTTTAATGGACTTGGGGGTCTTCATCCCAACAAGGGCCTTTATCTTTTCAGGATTGGCCTCGATGCCTCTTTGGTTGACAATGAACCCCAAGAACTTCCCTGCCCCGACCCCGAAGACACACTTGGCCGGGTTGAGCTTCATCTGGTATTTGTCCATCGTATTAAAGGTCCTTTCCAGGTCTGCCACATGATCCTCTGCCTTCAAACTCTTAGTCAGCATGTCATCCACATAGACCTCCATAGACTTCCCAATTTGGTCTTCGAACATTTTATTTACCAGGCACTGGTACGTTGCCCCCGCATTTTTTAGGCCAAAGGGCATGACCCTATAACAGTATGTCCCCTTGTCAGTGATGAAGGCTGTCCTCTCTGAGTCTTCAGGGTTCATGAAGATCTGGTTATACCCTGAATAGGCATCCATGAAGCTCATGAGCTCATGGCCTGCGGTAGCGTCTACCATCTGGTCAATGCGGGGGAGAGGGAAGCTGTCTTTGGGACAGTGCTTGTTGAGGTCTGTGAAGTCCACACACATTCTCCACTTCCCGTTGGCCTTTGGGACAATGACTGCATTGGACAGCCACTCAGGGTAGACGACCTCTCTGATAAATTCAGCGTCTTCTAATTTTTTGACCTCATCCCTAATGACCTCATACTTTTCTCTAGAGTAAATTCTCCTCTTCTGCTTTACCGGCTTCACTCCCTCTACCACATTGAGCTTGTGGCACATGATTTCAGGGTCAATCCCTGGCATATCTACATGACTCCATGCGAAGACGCTTCGCCTTCTCCTCAACAGTTTAATGAGGTCTTCCTTGATATTGGGCTTCAAAGACTTGCCGACTTGGACGGTTTTTTCCGGGTCATCCTCATCGAGGATGATGGATTCTACCTCTTCCGCGGCCTCTCCTTTCTTTAGCTTCGTCTCATCTCTGGGGTCTAGGGTATCAATATTGTAAGTGGTTGTAGCACTTTTGTGTGCCTCCCTTTCTTCAGCGGAGTTGTAGTAACATTCTCGCGCTGTCGTCCGGTCACCCTGAACTTCCCCCACCCCGTAAGGGGTAGGAAATTTGATCATCTGATGGACCGTAGAAGGCACAGCTTCAAACCCTTTGAGGGCCACACGCCCCAGTATGATGTTGTAGGCCAAAAACACATGCTCATCCATCACAAAGAAACTGACCTTCTTGGTGAGCCATCTCGGCCATTCGTCCCCCATCCTGACATCAGCCTCATACATTCCAAGGGGATGCACCTTTTCCCCACTGAACCCAATCAATGGATGATGGTACGGGACAAGTCTAGCACGACTGAGACCTAAGGCTTTGAAGCACGGCCAAAACATCACGTCTGCAGATGAGCCCCCATCTACTAGGATCCTCGGCACCTCGCACCCGTGCACCCTGGTAGTGATGACGAGAGGGTCATCATGTGGGGCTAAGAGGCCTTTGAAGTCTATTCTTGAGAATCCCACTATCAGAGTGTCCATATCCACCTTCTTCCTCTTTTTTGACTTGACCTCCAGAGAGGTCGAGTGTACCGTCTTCGTTACTGCCTTGGCCTCAGCCACATGGGCCTTCCTGTCGGCGACCTCAGACCCTCCTCCTGCAAGACCCCCTGAGATCATTCCCACTCCGAGCAAGATCATATTAAGCCTCTTGACAAGGCCGTGGTCGTCTCTCGGCGGGAGGTCAGGGTCGTCCTCATCATCGGAAGGGTCGTCCCCTCTTTTTTGAAGACCTTCTCTACATGCATCGCTTCGCTTCTTTCTGGGGTCGTCCCCTCGGCCCCTCTTGAAGGCACCTTTGTCGACGTACTTTCTGAGCTTCCCTTCTTTCAGCATCTTCTCAATCTCATTTTTCAGAGCAAAACATTTGTCCGTTACGTGGCCGTGGTCTTGGTGAAATTCACACCACAGGTTCTTATTCCTCTTGCCGGGGGCTGCCCTCAGCTTCTCAGGCCACTTCAGGGACCGGTCACTCTTTATTTCATTGAGAATCTGTTCACAGCTGACCGTTAGAGGGGTGTAACCAGCGAACTTGTCATCCGTGGACCTCTTCTTCCCCTCTTTGTTCTTCTTAGGGTATTTACCCCCACTAGCACCTCCTTTTTCGTCTTCATATTTTGCGGCCATCGCCTCTTCGGCGTTCATCACCTTTCCTGCTGTTGACAGCAACTCAGCCATCGTCCTCGGAGGGTCTTCAGCAAGCTTCCATAACAGCTTCCCCTTTTGAAGTCCTTCAATCAGGGTTGTCATAGCTATGCTCTCCTCATAGTCTTCCACCTCCAGCTTCTCTTTATTGAATCTGGCTATGTAGTCCCTCGGACTCTCATTCTTCCCCTGCTTAACATAGGGCAGGTGGGTGGTCTTCTTCTGTGGCCTCACCCCAAAGCAAAAGTTGTGGATGAACCGGTCTGCCAACTGCTTAAAGTTTTCAATGGAATTTTTTGGAAGAGACGTGTACCAAACATGTGCAGCCGCCGTCAGGGTTCCGGAGAAGGCGCGACACCTCATCTCATCTGAGATAGAGTATATGTCCGCTGCTGATTGATACATCTCAACATGGTGGACAGGGTTGGTGCTCCCGTCGTATCTTGGGGTGACCACAGGTGGCTTGAACTTTGATGGCGTAGGGAAGTTGACTATCCTTGTCACAAAGGGTGAGCCTATGGTGTATCCCTTCTGAAGAGGGTCTTGGCTCTTCAGTATATCGCCGATCTTATCCTCTAGCCGCTGGATTGAGTCATTCCAGGGCCTCACAGGGTCGGCTTGGCCGATGTTATCCCCTGCCGCCTCTATAAGGTGGCCGGGGGGTTCTGCTGCGGCGGGCCTGTGTCGGCTGTTTACTTCTCTTTGGCCGTCATCCCGTCCTTGGGGCCGGCCATCTGCTGCCTCCCTCCTGGACCTCGCAGCACTTCTTGACCTGGACAATTGTTCCCGCAGGTCATTTACTGGGCCTAACCTCTCAAAGGCTGACCCCCTGCTCAAGCGATCAAAAGCAGAGCCTCTCGGCCGATCATCAGGGTTTGGTCTCCCGCACTTTCCTCTACTATCCTGGAGAGGTCGTACAGTATTGTTGGAGACCTCATATGGTTCCCAGCATTCTCTAGGGGCCTCCTCTCCCTCCAGATCGTCATACCTGTCCTCAGGGCAAGGATTTCCTTGCCTCCCCAGGCATAAACGCCGAGGGTCAGCAACATCCCTACGCCGCCGAGGGGGTGGCAGGTCTTTGCGTGGTGCCTGGGGTGGTCCCCTGACCTCATGCTGTCCTGGAGCTGCTGCCGGAGTAATCATCTCAGGTGAAACCCCTGGGGGTCTTAGTATGCTCTGGCTTAGAGCTGTGAACTGCTCCTGCATCATCCGCTGGCTTGCTGCCAGAGACTTTAGGGCTGCCGCCACATCAGCCATCTCAGACTGAGGCGGCGGCTGACTGGAACTGGGTCTTCCCCCATCATCCGGCGGGGGAAGCGATGGTGGTGGCATCTCAGGTGCCATGTGTTTGAGCTATGAAAAGCTGAACTGAAGAAAAGACTGGTGAGCTTGAGAACCTTAGTGGGTCTCTTTCAATGGTGAAACATCTCCTCTCAGGGGGAGTGCTGGTTCACCACCAGAGTGCCCAGTGAGGTCAAGATGTACAAAGGAAGAGATGTCTTCTCGTTCCCACAGACGGCGCCAAACTGATGATGCTAAGATTTAGCACCACCGGATAAGTGATAATGAGCTCAAACAGTAGTAACCATGGCAGCCATAGAGATGCATAAGTGTATAAGCATGTAGAAGGGGATGAGTATAAGAGGAGATAAGACTGATGTATAGTGGTTCAGCCAATTTGGCCTACATCCACTGTGAGTGTGTGTGATCCACTAAGTATGGGCACAATTGGCCTTGGATACAATGCACATAAGCTCACTCTCTCTCTCTCTACTGTGTGTACAAGCAGAGTTTTAGCTAGGGTTACAATAAGTTGGTCGATCCCCTGTAGGGTTGTAGGTGACAAGTATATATAGGTCTTGGGAGGTGTAGTGTACCCCCCAAGTATGCATGGTGCATGTGAATGATGATCTAGCCAATCCCCTGTTGACACCTGTAGATGCCAAATGATGACATAATATTCCCTCACGTGAGGGTGTGATTTGGTTATAACGGTCTCCCATGTGCCATGTGAGCCTCACGCGCACTGTTCCACGCGTCTCCCAAACCACGCGCTGTGATGATGTCACCCTCGGCCTATGAGCCGAGGCCGAGGGCAAAGTTCCTTCCAGTAGTGAGTCTGACCCAATTCTGGCCTCGTACTGTCGTACCCTCGGAGGGTCGTCCGGAGCCTGGTGAAGGGTCGGCCCCTCGTAGGGTCGTCTGGAGCCTGGTGAAGGGTCGGCCCCCCTGAGGGATCGTCTGGAGCCTGATGAAGGGTCGGCCCCTGAGGGGTCGTCCGTTTGGAGGTAATCTTCAGTCAGACCGAGGATAATAAAGGGGTATATCACCCTTAAATCCTAAACCTTACAACCTTAAACCCTAATAAATAAATAAGATTCTCACAAAAATAAACGAGAGCTTTTTGGAACATGAAAAAATTAGGTCGACTAAATGCAAAAATGTACTTGTCACCTAAGGACTAAACATTGATTGTCCCATTAAATAATAATGTCAAAATCTTTATCATTAGCTGCAAAACTAGAATGACTCATCCAAACACCTAACAATGCCTTACAAAAAAACGGTTTACAGGATTACTTAAAAACGACTTTCTAATCTATAAGGCTGGCAAAGGATCCCAATATAAGAGTCATACCTCATTCTTTACTACTCTGATATGAAGTAACGATGCGTAATGACAACATTAGGGATAGAGTTTCAATCCCAGTTCTCAATTCATTTTCGTAAAAGTGTTGTAGTCCCCAATACAAGAGAGGGTACCCTTAGATATGCTATTCGAGAGAAAAATATATATAGCCCTTTTTGACAAAATGAACACTATAATAAAAGTTAATTGTAAAAGGACTAAAGAGACTATACTAATTCATCCCAATACCTGCAATAAGACAGGATCAACATGTTGGATGGCAAGTAGCCCACTCATTTTCTGTATAAGGATGGCCATGCCAGTGAACGAGAAACAAGAGTAGTCGTCGAAACTTACATGTAACGAAAGCCTAAGATGCCTTCATTATCAACATGCAAGCGAACCAATTAAGAAGACTTTGAAGGATGAGGAATATGAGGCATGTGGGCACCTCAAAATAGTGCAAGGTCGGTTACATTAAAGGTGCGGAGAACTCGGAAGCTAGAAAGCAAATCCATCTCGTAAGTGTTGACTCCGCTACAATACACCACAGAAACAGGTCCAAATCCATCTACAATTTGTGTTTGTGGCCCTTACAACGTTCCTTCTACAAATAAACTATAACAAAAGCACTCCGTTGAAATAGTAAATGCAAACCTCAACGATGCGGCCAAGCAAGAATTGTTTGAGTAAAAAGCTCATATCTTGTCAAACCTGAATACGTGACTGCGCAAAACAACTAAAGCGTGCCTTGGCCAATCGTGACTCGGTTCTTCATACCTGAAGATTAAAAAAATGCGATTGGTACTTAAACCACTTGCCGTTCCGATCATTAACTCAACTATGACTCTTTAAGAAATGTAAAGCCTTGTGATTGAAGATAATCACAAACTCGCGGTTAATGAGGTACTCTTTCCCAAACATCGGGGCCTAAACAACACTTCAAAACTCTTGAGTTGTAGGTCGGACACCTTCTAACTGAAAAACGCAAAAATCTTCCCATTCCAAATTAGAACCCTGAAGGCCGTGTTGACCGCAACTGTCCACCTGAACTCAAACAGGGTGGAAACCATTAAATCAGTGGAGGCCATAACAGAACTAAACCTAACAATAAACTGCACATAAAACCTAGCGATTCGTCTTAAAATTTTAAACATGTGACACCGTGGTGAGGTGTCAAGTTAACAATAGCCTGAACATTGATCATCTCAACACGAACTCCTGAAAACACTTACTGAAAACACTTACTGAAGAAAAGTAACTAATGCCACCATAGATGAGCATTTCTTTAATGAAAATAGAAACGCTAAGAGCGGAGAACACCCAGGTGATGTGGTACATATGCTCCTCCTCGGACCAACTGTAATTCAAGATGTCATTAAAATACATTGCAACCAACTTCCGTAGGAAAGGTAAGGGAATTCGTAGCATAACCCCAATAAAGGTGGAGGGGCATTAGATTGCCCGAAAGGCATAACCAATTATATTATACATATAGTTTGTCTTTTGTCTTGAAGGAGTTCTTCCACCCATCCCTTGCTCATAAATGGATCTGGCGATAACTACTCTTATTATCCAACTTTGAGAAGACACTGAATTTATGCAATATGTCTAACATATCCTCTAAGAGGGAAATAGAAACGTTTGCTTCACTGTGGGTTGTGGGGAGGGAAATGAAAACGTGTGCTTCACTGTGGGTTGTGGGTTGTTGATTACACAGATGTTCACATACATATGCCAACTACCGGCCCTCTTAAGCGCAAGAAAAAGGGAAACGAGTCTCGTAATGGTTGGAGGGCCGCCGCAACGCCTGACAAGGGTGCGATAATAATGTTCACCAAGGCATAGAGCGTACCAACCTCTTGGTCCTCAAAAACAATGTGGCGCTGAAATTAACAAAGCCGATGGTCGTTTGAGTAGGCCTCAGTTGGAACTGCTCTCCCCAATGCTCATAGTGTAAGTGTTCATAATGCACGCTTGGATGGTTGTACTACCGCAAGTCGACCTAAAATCAAATGGTAAATGCTCACATCCACTATTATGCACCAGACCTCGTTCTAGTAGTATCTAATCGAGAAGGGGATGCAGCATCACCTATTTGGCACAATTGGATCTCTACCCCCAACCATACAATGTGACACGAATCAGCCAACAATTCTACTTGCAAACCCAATTTATCTACCATCTCTTTGGCTACCAAGTTATCGCCTGACTCCTATCAATAATCACAATACAAAGGCGAACATTAAAGGTGCACCGGGTGTAGAATAAGTTGGTACATAGTCAATCAGATCTATCGGATCCATTCAGATGGTTTGTGGGAGAGGCAAAATCCAGTGACATCACCAAAACGTCTCGCGTACTAGGGTTGTAGAGGTAGCAGAGATAAGTGGATAACCGGACTAGTGGGATTAGTTCTGGTATCTTGGGGTCGACATTGAGGATTTGGGTAAGTGCAATTGTTGTTGCTTGGCGAATCAAAGGAGAGTGGGGCATTGGGTCAAGCTGATGTTGCAACTGGGGACGTAAAAGATTTTGAGTGGTGGCATCCTTACTCGGGGAATAGGCTTCGGTGGTCATGATTAGCTTGAAAGAAGCAATACGGGCTCACAATCAGGACAGGAGTCCCAAGAAGTGAAGGGGAGCCTGCAGGATCAGATTGTGATTTAGTGAGTCTAGGGTCCCTTCATCAAGGCTGGAGCAACACTGTGGCAACCGGCATCTTTTCTGGGCTGTTCATTGGTTGTAGGTCACTCAAGTTGAGCCACCCCAAGTCCCAATCGTCTTCATCCATGGTAATCGTTCACGAACAAACACATCTCTGATACCAATTGATGTGAACTAAAGGAAGAATAAAGACAACAAAAACATTTGGGTTTACGATTTCAATCTTGACCCCCAATTCATTTTCTCAAAGTATGGCAGTCCCAAATACAAGAGAAGGCACCCTTTTATAAACCAGAGGCGTGAAAAAGACAAAAGATCGCTTACTATTAGAACTAAGCAAGCTAATATGAGATGATTATAAAATGACCCCCAAGACTATGATCCTGCATCATAGTCCCTTGATTCCCATTTTAACAGAATCAAATTCCTTTTGAGGACATTTTGAAATTGTAGACCATTATGAAATCAAAGAATCAGATACCATCATATTCCAATGAGTTTTCTTCTTGATTGTGAACTTTAATATATTTTCTTAAAATGTTCTACTTGCAAATTGGGACATCAATTTTGAAACATAGGTAGTATATAAATATCTCACCACAATTCATGCGTTCACTTCATGAAATGAAATTATTCTCTTCTTCAAATTAATTTCATTTTCTCGCTAAGTTGCAATTTAAAACAATATTGACCAGCCTGTGACCGACCCGCAAAAAACGGTTAATCGACCTAATTAAACCCATTATTATTGTCCAGAACTTTACATACTTGATGTAGATTGACTCCTTCATGAATATTTTGAAAGCCAGTTACTTTAACGAGGTAAATTGTAGATTGATAACATGAAGGAAATTATATAAAATCAAACATCATAATCAGAGAGAGAGAGAGAGACCTGCCCACTCCTGAGCATCTGTAAGATGAGTGACTGCATCACGGTTTGTAGCGATAAAGAGGCACCCTGGGTTTTCACGTACGCAGAGTGTCCCGTACCTTCCATATGGTGGAAAGATCAGAAAAATGACATAATATATGAATTATATACACAAGGATCACGGTAAATAGGCCTCATATTTTAAACGTAACACAGTCAATAGGTGCGCACCAAGGTGTCCGATTATTTCGTATGTTAGCATCAACTCAATCCAATGCATGTTATGAAGTACATGAAAGACAAAACCCTCATAACAATGAAATAGTTGCAGATATTAGAAGATTTTGTACAATAGTTAGAACTATGTCATACAGAAAATCGGGTATGTATAAATTAAAAAGGCGTGCTAAACATTATAAGAATCAAATGCTTTAGATTTGTTAATTATCAGAGACCATGGCTCATGGGAAAAATAAATTGGCTGTTCATATACCTAGTAATCTAAAAATTACTTCACTAATTAGCGGCTGAGGGATAAGAAAATCAAGATGATGCCACCTGTCTATAATTATGGGGATATCCTACAAGATTTCCCCTTTCAAAGAAGAAAAAGATCTCCCCTCTCCATTTTTTCTCTGGAATTCTAGTTGATACCCCTCCCCTTACCTCGAAGTCTACACGCTCTAGGAATGAGTTACGGATTCTTGAACTGAAAGCCCATGGACTTTTATAGGTGCTTTATGTGCCACTTCTGAGTCCCAACCATTCCCACTCACCCATAAGCGCTTCTAATGATTAAAGAAGTGATTACCAAAAAGAAAAATATATATAATTTTCATCTAAGCATGCCTTTAAAAGGAAAACGCTAGAAAGAGTGATTCCTCATTTAGAAATATTAAAATCCACTCAGTTTTTGTTAGTGTTCTAAAAAACGCGTCTAGGCGCCGCCTAGGCGCGAGGCTTTTTAGATATGCCAAGTTTTGGGCCCAGGCGTGGATTAAGGCGTGGTCAACGATGGTCAACGTTTTTGGGGGTAAGGCGTGAAACAACCACGTGTTTTTAGTGGTAAGGCGTGAAAAAACGAGAGTTTTTTAGAAGTAAGGCGTGAAAAAACGCGAGTTTTTTTGTTTTTTTGTTTTTTTAGTATTTTAAAAAAATAGTATTTTAATTTACAAATATTTAGACATATTTTTAAGGTATGTACCATTTTAGTATCTTTAATAGCCTTGTCATAGTTAAAAAAAATTAAAATATATTAAAAAAGCCCTAAACGCTTTTTTACGCCTAAGAACCGCCTAGGCTTTTAAGGCTTAAAGCTTGGCCTCCGCGCCTCGGTCACACCCCGCGTTTTTTAGAACCTTGGTTTTTGTAGAATGCATTTCCTTTGTGTAAATAAACTTTAACAAATACACAAATATGATACTTTCATTGTAAGAGACAGTCTGAATCTGAAAATTTTGAGAACTTACTGGATTTTGTAATAGTTGAAATGACGGTCAAATCCCACCACAACAGCCCCAACCTAAATGGAAATGGACAAAGTTCTTCTTGAGTAGGTATGAAATCAAAAATAAAGTGTTAGAGATGTCTATAAAAGTCCTGAAAAGAATAATTTTAATTTCCAGAAAGGATATAAACATAGCAACAAAGTGTTAAAACCAAAAAACTGACGGAATTATACATTCTCATCATGCTCCATTAAGAACCCAGGCTTCAGCTCAATCTTTTTCGCACCATCTTCCTGTCAAAATCAATATATGATCCGAGATAAGTGTCAAGCATTCATGTTGTGTATAGACGATATAAAGAAAAGAATCACGCAACTTCCAGTCTGGTTCCAAATTATTAAATGAGAATTATTTAAAGAGAGAAAAGGAAATATAAGCTGAATAGAAATAACCATTACTACAAGGCATGAAAAAAGAATACTGCCAATGCATCTGTAACTCATACTGATCTTAAAATGTAAATGTGTTCTAAATGAAGAAAGAAGCATCAGGACATAAACCGGGATCGTAATATGAATCGCACATATAAGGTAGTAGAGGTGCAGGTAGAGTGGTCGAATGTTTGCTTTGTTTAATTCATTCCAAATATTACATGTGGTCTGACAAAAAAATAACGTAAATGTAGAAACCAGAAGCTTAACAAAATATTACTACTGTTTTCTTAGGAAGATAAAACATAGGTGATGTTGCAAATTTTCATAAGAGGTGAGTAATGTGAAAAAGAATTGTGAGACACAAGGATATATAGTGGTGCGGCTCAAACCGCTACATCCATTGGGGTGTGATGGGAGCTTTCTTAAACCTATGTGAATCAACAATGACCTGAAACTACGAAGGGAGAAAAATCTCTAAGGATGATCAAACTCACAAAGACTCTAGTGACAATAGATAGCAGTGTAAGCCAGAGCGAGATTGTCAAGTGAAGTGTGAATATAATGTTGGGATCACCTTTATATATAATATAGGTGTTCTTGTTGATTGAAGGTTTAGTGATACAGTATCTATTGATGCTGAAATTCAGTATTGTCTATCAATGAGGATGAAGGTGCGCTAAACTCAGGCGAAGCACATGGAAGAGGTAAATGAGACAGCTGCTTAAGTGGTTTAGCGATAGCCTTGCAGGGCACGAAAAGAGTGAGAAGTTTCACTAAGAGCGAGTCAATTCCCAAGTATTACAAGTGAAGTTTCCAAGTGAGCTATCAAAACAATAAATTAGTCCTATCTTCCTTTTATATCTTTTCCAAATTAAGAGTCCTGTTTCTAAACATAGTATGTAAAAACTATTATAACATATTATAATTATTTACTTTATGTCAATTTCACATGCAATTGATGACACTTTTTAGTTGAGATATTCATATTATCGGGGGATGACCATGTATCAAGGATTTCAAATATTACTATGTTCAGTGGCCATCTTTCATTTGGCTGTGGAGTCGTAATGTGTTGTCCTTAATGTCATGGCGCAGCATTTATTAAATGCTGTTTCTTATTCAGAACCAAGATCATCCTCTTAGAAAAACATCTCACTCGACATAGGCCTTTTATTTTAAGTAGTATCGCTTGTGTGACTGCAAAAATTGCACTAGACGCCCGCTTTCCCAGTCAAAAGGCTACATCTATTAATTAGTGGTTTTTTGTCCTTGACTTGTCTGATTGTCACGATACTTTGAAGGAACGTTTCCAGTGACCCGGGGCTCACAAATTATTTCATTATATTGAACTTGTATCTCTCATGTGACTGCGAAGTCAGTGCTAGTTCTCTCTTTTCCAAAAGTTACTCACTTTTTACAGCAATTTATAACTATTTTCTTTCAACTTTTATATCATATCTTGTGTGACTGCAAAGCCTCCCTAGCTTCTCAGTCTCCGCAACCAAGTTACATTAGTCAGTGGTAACAAAGCTTTAATTATTTTGATTGAATCTATTGTGCAAGCTTAGTACAAATGTGTAGGCTGACGCAGAAGGTCAAAGAAGTTGGTGACCTGATGACAGGGGAGCCGGCGACCGAAGCCCTGGTGAACTGCGGTCGTAACTATAACGGTCCTAAGGTAGCGAAATTCCTTGTCAGGTAAGTTCCGGCCCGCACGAAAGGCGTAACGATTTGGGCACTGTCTCGGAGAGAAAACTAGGTGAAATAGACAATTGCCCTATTAAGACTCACTTTCGCTACCGCTCCAGTGGATTCCCTTAACCAAGCCACTACCTATGAGTCACCGGCTCGTTCTTCAACAGGCACGCGGTCAGAGCCCTGGGCTACTCCCACTGCTTGGGAGCTTACGATTTTATGTTCTATTTCACTCCCCGATGGGGGTTCTTTTCACCCTTCCCTCACGGTACTACTTCGCTATCGGTCACCCAGGAGTATTTAGCCTTCCAAGGTGGTCCTTGCTAATTCACATGGGATTCCACGTGCCTCATGCTACTCAGGTCAGAGCTAGTGATGCTTCACACATCAAATACCCTTGCCTCCCTAACGAGTCACTAGTTGTATATATCAACTTTGGCACCATTTGACGGGACAGCTGACAAATTTACATGTCACAGTCAACACAAGTGTATAGAACTTCGAGCAAACTAGTAGGACACCATCAAATTCATGCAAGCTCATACCTGATGGTTTAGTGTGACCTACGGGGTAATCGGGGCTACTATGAGTATTACCCTATGGTACTTGCCAGATCTTCAAACCTCACCTGCACCCGATCTCCATATCATCATCAGCACATCTCTGAGCAATTCTTTAGGAGCTTGCGATTCGGTGGACCACGTGAGAACTAATTGGTCTTAATTATGTTGACCATCCCTAAAGTGAAGATCTATCCTCTGTGCTATTAAGCACCGACATCCCCCCCCCCCCCCCCCGGCCCGCCCCCAAGTCAAAGTCGAATGCATGTGGACTCAAACATGGACATGCCACCGGCACACTAGGTTATGTGTTGGACACATAAAATAAAAAGTGTCCAAAAAATTTTCTTTGTTTTAGTTAATTAGGACAAGTGAGGGGCAAGCTGGGGGGTACGCAGGGGGAACCATTTATAATTTTAAACACAAATATGGAGAGAAGTGTTATGATGAAAATTTTTAAATAAAAAGGTAAGAACATAAATAAAAGCCTACTTTCTAATCTTGTAAATAGCACGAGATAGTAACACTTTAAAATAACAAGTTTTGTTTAATTTTTTATATAAATAAATCTCTATATCTATCTATCTATCTCGATATGTAACCGTTTATATACAATTTTTATGTTTACTATTATCTTCTTTTCTTGAGAAGATGTGTGTATGTTTATGCTTACACAAAATGTCTATATGTTTGTTTTTATGTAATTGCTTTACGTTTAATGTGTTTAAATTGATTATGTTTCTAGTTCTAGGATATACTATATAGTTTTTATTAGACTACTAACCCTTCTGTATTAGTTTATTATCCAATTAACATGTGATGAAACTTTTCTAATTTTGTTATCTAAATAATGAAAGAATGAAGTGGTCCTATTATTGTTATTTATTATTGTTTTATTAGATGGTGGCAGTTAAGGGGGCATTCTAAATGTTACTCCATATACCACGGTAAACATTATTACTCACTAACACCATAAAAGTAAAAGTTTTGCTACTTTTTAAAGTAGTTGGGGTACCCATTTATTTAATGTACAAAATTTTCACTTATATGTTCTCTCCCTCACTCCTCTGTATGAAAACCTTTCTCCACCATTCACCATCTCCCACCAGAAAATCCTTGTATGAAAGTACACGTTTTAATCAAACAATGAATCTCATAAACATTTTTGTTTAGATTCATCTCATAAACAACTTAAATAAAAAGACGTACTAATATATGATTCAAAACATACTTCAAATTTTGAAAAGATAATAACATTTCCGAAAAGATGTAACTTCTCTCCTCTATCCTCAAAAAAATGGCCAAATTTGGCGGTTGAACCTTGAAATTTTCCACCATATTTGGTGGTTTGACCCCAAGTATGTACAACTTTCATCGACTAGACTAGTATGTACAACTTTCATCGACTAGACCAAAAATTTTGCATCAAAACCGGCGGTTTGACCCCAAGTATGCACAATTTTCATGATTATGTGAAAATTGTACATGTCCATTGGTTGTTGGTTGGACCCCAAAATTCGCAACATATCCGGTAGTATAACCCCAAGTATGTACAAGTTTCATGATTATGTAAAAATTGGAACTATTTGGCGGTTAAACCCTGAAATTTTCTACCAAAATTCAGTGGTTTGACTTTGAAATTTTTCACCATCTTCGGCGGTTTGACTCCGAGAATGTTCAATAATAACCCTTTTGTATATCTTTACAATTTATTCGGGATCGGGTAATGCCCCAAAATTTTGTCATCGTTTCAGGGATCAGGGGAGTAAAGATTCAGGATTTTGGATTCGTGAACTTTTTCTGAAATTTTAAGTATGTTTTCAATCCTATGTTAGTATTTTTTATTTTAAGTTGTTTATGACTTCAATCTGAAACAAAAAATGTCATTTAGGGTCATATTTTCATTACAAATATATACTTTGTCGCAACTAGGGTTTTTTTGTGAGAGAGTTGCGTTGGCTGGTGGTAGAGAGGGTGTGGTGTGGTGGAGAGGGTGGTGATGCGGTGGAGGAGGGGGTGGTTGAGAAGAAAATTGAGCACAAGTGGTTTGAACATGAGAAAAAATGAAGAGGGACCCAATGAAAAGTTTAACTCCTATTTATATCGCGTGAGTGCCCTTGGCAATTAAATCTTTGATTTAATTGTAATATTATGAAGTAACATCTGGGATGCCCTTAGCAGCCACCTATTAAATTTGCATTGCTAAATCTTCACTTAAATATTGAGTTGTTGATGAATAGATGAGTAATGACATACGTAATGTTTTATGTTATCCCATTTGTAATTTGTGGGGTTTAGTTGATAATTTTCATTAATTTAAAAAACACATTCTATATTTAACGTGTCCCTGTGTCCTAAATTTTTTTAAAAGGGTGTGTCTACGTGCCATGTCATTTCGTCGAGTGCCCGTGCTCCACAGCTCCCTTCCACGGGAGCTTCACCATCCCCACATGCGGATCCTCATTCTCTTTTTATCTCCTCCACTACTAAACCCACACCCTCGGGTCCTTCGTCCGAGATTCTGTATAAACGGTGACATCAACATTATACCAACATCAACTCCAACGTATCCCCGTGCACATCACACTACAATAATCACCACCGGAATCATAAATTGACAATAAACAAAAATGGGTTGTCAATTTTCTCATATTTATCAAAACTAAATTGCATCAATGTAAATAATCTAGCTCAATTAAATATGCATCTAGTTGATTAGTCACGAATTTTGCATATTAGCGCCCGTTATCTTTATGCATTCTAGCACTTTTGTTTTCCTAAATCCTTATATTTATGCTCGTTAACCAGACAACCTCAGTTTTGGATATATATATATGCTTTGCAGGGTTTAATTGAGCTTTTGTAAGTATTGGAATGCTTAAAGTGAGGTTCGGGTGCTTTTCGGAGACGTTCCGTCGTCAGACACAACTTCAAGGGCAATTTAGTCATTTCAGACTTCATCTCCTTCTCATGAAATTCCACGGAAGCGTAGTTCGTTGAGTTAGCTTCGCGTGACCGCAAACGGCACGTCGTTTGGAGCCCGGATAATCGAGCTATAGCTGATTCCATATGCACCCTTTTACTCCTCGTGATGGACCAAAGCATTCAAGAAAACAGAGTACCGGTCGACTGGCCCTGGGCCCCCGATCGACCGGTCTTTCAGATTTTGCCTATGTTCGAAGGCAGAGGGGATATTTCACAGCAACCGGTTGATCGACCCCCTGGTCGCAATCGACCAGGCATGTTAATTTCTTTTTCTTGTATTTTTATTTACACTTACTATATAAACAACACTTTGTTTTATTTGTAAATACCTTTTATTAGGTTAGTTTTAGGGTTTGGTTGGTGGAGAACTCATCTTCCCTCTCTCTCTTTGGTTGTTGCCCATTTGGGTGTTTAAGTTGTACTATTCATCATCCCTACCATTAATATAGTTTTATTTCCTTTATTTCTTGCTTTGTTATCTGTTTTACTTTCTTTATAACCTAGATTTAACTGCTTTCATTTACTTTCTTGCATTTATTGCTTTCATTTAATTAATGTCATTTAACATACTTTCTAGCTAATTTAGTTTAGGTTGTGATTGATTGAACTCACCTTGGGTTGATATGGTTACTTTTCTTTGGTGATGGGTTTTATGAGTTTAATTCGTTTGGGTTGTTCTTGATTTTATGCCTAGGAGATTTAACGGTGTATATCATGTATGCGTCGTATTTACGACCTTGCGTGTGTAATTTCAGGGGTATTTGTTGACGCCAAAATCATAGTAGGCTTTTATGACAATTTAGGGTGTGACAACTCCAGATTTAATTAATTGATGAAATGAGATTTAATCTTGGTAGACTTTTCTTCTCATGTAACCATTTATACTAATTAACTCGAGGTGAAGGATATTAGTCAGAATCTATAGTTTTTCCCCTTTATGTAATCTTTAGCTTAAACATACACGCCTGAATTATCTTTTCTTTTGTTAACAAATTATTTTTTACACTTTTATTCGTGACGTATTAAATTAATTAACGTCTAGCAACATTTCTCTGTGAATTCGATACCCGGACTGGCCGCGATACTCCCGTAAAGAATGTAGTCAATAGTTTAGGTTTTTGTATTGAGGAGGTGAAACGAATTCAACGACTAGCGTACTGACACTGCGCTACTCTTCACTCTTGATCACTAGTCTCGTTGGCTCTCAATGAGAAAAAGAAAAACAAATCTTTTAAATGGAAAACCAATTTAAGTCTAGTTTACCTTTTATTAAAAGTCATGAAAAAAAAGTAGAGTTTTAGAGACGAAAGTATTTGAAGACTCAATAAATCCAGTTTTAAGCTTGCATTATATGAAAGGATCAACATGATAATGGTGACAGTGAGAATAACTAAGCCTGCAATATCTGCTCAGTTGTTTCGCCCTTTTTGCTGCATAATATATCCACCCCACCCCACCCCACCCGCCCCCCCAAAAAAAAACAAGTATGTGTAACGTGCAGATATTAAAAAAGATAAGAAACATAGCAGTGAACATGACACCACAATGGTAATAAATTTGAATTTAATACATACCGGGCCCCCAAGGTATTGAAAGCCGGCTAGTTCAAGCTCCTTCAAGATGCCTTCCTCGCCAATAACATAAACCTTGAAAAGTGAGGTCAATCATTTATCAATTACGCCACCTAACAATACTTATTCAAGACAAATTTGACAAAAACAATTTTTTAGGTATATTTTGACTTTGGCTTCGACCGCCGATACTAGGACAAATTTGAATTACCCCCAAAATTTTTAAATATACGAATTACACCCTAACATATTCGGTTGGTTACCAAAAGTTACTCAAAATGTTTACAAATACCATTTGACCATTACCTTTAATAGGTAAAGAACAAAACAAACAAATTGACTAATGGTGGGGGTGGTAAACAAGCTTTTCGGCCATAGAGAGAGGGATGTTCCCATAAAAACAAATCAATAAAAGGAGTATAAGAAATTTATTCATACAGAACTATCAAAATAATACACAAAAGACATTAAATTTAAATTCAGAAATATGTTTCATTATCACTGTTGGTCAAATCGTCTCTTTGGATGTTTACCTCTAGATTAGTAGTCAAGCATTACTTTAAACTGTTTAATAATTTTTGGTAATTGGCCCAAAAATGTGGCGGTGCAACTTAAATATTTAATAAAATTTGGGGTTACTTGAATATCGATCAAGAGGTGGGGGCCAAAGACAAAATATCCCATTATTTTACTATCATCTGATATTAAAAATTAGTTTGGATTGGATAAGGTTCGCATTGGGTAGATACTTGACACGAGCCATCACTGAGAAATAAATTATGCATATACAAGATATCAAGGCTAGAAGATCAGGTTTATATAAAATTATCAAGCGAACGGAAGTTCAAAAAGCAAGTTACAAATATTATTTGTTTCCGAATCAATCTGTGTGAGATCAGAAAGAACAGAAACAAAGTAAACAGGTAAGAAACAAATAATAAAATTTGTAAGAGAGAGATGGCGCAATAACATGAATCATAGAGGAAAAGTGTAGCATATTGTTAAGGCGGGTGATGAAGAGAATAAATAAAAAATAAGCAGCAGCGAAATGAATTCAATATTCACTAAAAGAAGAAATAATTTGGCGACTTTGAACAAAATTACATCCACGCAAGCGTGGAGGGCTCAATGTGTATGAAATCTCTCTCTCTCTCTTGTTGAGGGGTGGAGGTAATTTTAGTAGATGATAAACTTGATTGAATGAATCTGAAAGAAAATGAATATAAATCATTCGAAGGCCTCGTTTGATGAGCAGGATAAAAAAGTGAGATAGGATAAGAGTTATCCCATCGCAATGGGGCAAAGTAATCCCATCTCCTAGGTGGGATGTATCCCACACCTAGTGGGATAAGAGGCTTACTTGGGATAACTTATCTCACTTATATTCCTATCCCATCCAATGCCAAACATGGGATGGGATAACTTATCCCATTTGAAATCCTATCCAATCCCACATCAAACACGGGATGGGACAATAGTATCCAATCCGACCTTCTTATACAGCGCATCAAACGAGGCCGAAGTGTTCTTTTAAGACATATAAAAGATGTAGATTGTAAACAAATATTCTAGTTGTTCAATATGGAGTTGGGCCTTGTGTTGCTAACAAGTAATCAGTTTTAACACCGCCCCACGCCCAGAACATACAAATCTTTATGCTGCATACCTTTTTCTCTTTGGGGAAATCAATTGACTTCAAATATGCAGCAGCTGCAAAAGATGATGCAAAAATCTCCTCCTGGAAAAACTCCATTTCAGTGAGAAATATTGACAAAATTAATATGAGCACTTAGACAGAACAGAGCATAACCAACCTCGCTGACATTAAGACCAAGTGTTTCAAATTTTTTCCCATATTGTTTCCTGGACTTCGTTGAGTTATTGGTGACAAAAACTAATCTCTTCCCCTGAAGAAGAAGTGAAAATCATGAATTGGCTCCAACAGCCAGAAAAATGTGGCCTTAGATCCCACAGCCGTCCTAAAGGCTAGAGCTAATGAAAGAATCAGCAGTTTTAATTGGATTCACAATCATTTCATATTTAAGACAATAAAAAGGAAGAATGTAAAATATGATGCTTATAATCTACCCATATGAAGTAAAAAATACAAATGCCAACATCATAATTACAAACCTTTGACCGGAGCATATCAAGAGTCTCTGGGACTCCATCTATTAATTTATCCCCTTTCCATATGACTCCTGTAAACATATAAAGAAGTAAGTACATAACTTTCTTTCAAGTGACAAATGTAACATTTAACACTCCCTAACAAATCCCCTCTCGCCTCGGAACCAACCGTTGATTGACAAGGTAAAAAGCCCATATCTCACTATTTATAAACATCTGACCCTTCGGTGATGCAGTAATAACATTATTAGGGGTGTGCAGCGGGACCAAGAAAACCGATAAACCGAATCAAACCAGGTGCATTGGGTTGGGTTCGGTTGGTTTTTTCCTCCAAGGGTGCAGTTTTGGTTCCAAAAATTGCAGAATCGTTTTCGGTTCGGTTCCCGATTCCACCACCAATATAAACCAAACTAAACCATAAATTGATCCAATACGGAACCGACCCAAGAACCTAGATCAAACTGGAACCCTTCCGATCCTAACATGTTTTTTACACTTTCTTTCTCTTTAATTTAAAAGATTTAAATTAATTTTGGCTTTTGGAATTGATTACATTTATATTGTTTGCTTCTGAGTGCCTTTTTTAATTTATATTTGAGGAATATTTATTGTTTTATTTATTTATTCTAATACATTTTGGAACTGAGAACCAAACCAAACTAACCCAAGACTGTTTGGATTAATTCAATTTTAGACATGATCGGTTCCGGTTTCGATTTCGATTCGGGGTTAGTTTTTTGGAACCGAACTAACCCGAACTGTGTGCACCTCTAACATTTATCAGCATATTTATTGGCTCCGCTGTGAAAAGATTGAACTTCTAATGTTGTATTTAAAATGATTGCCAATCAGTTGATACCAACATACTTTAGAAAAAACATTATATATAGTCATGAGCCCAGTAAGGTCTTTAAATGAGAACCATCCTTGCAGACCTATTTTTTTTTAATAAATAAACTAAATTATTTTTTAGTTGATCAGAAACCCAAAAAAAATAACTCTAAATAATTTTTTTAACATCAAAAAAAATCAGTCGAAATATATCAGCTTAAAAACTAACGTAATGGATTTATTTTCTATGGCAAAAAAATCATTTTTAGCTGATTTTTGAGGGGGATTATGAAATGTTTAAATTTCCCACAAAAAAACAATTCAAAAATAATATTTGTACTTGTTTGAAAAATAAGACCCCTTCAGGAGTAGGTAGACAATTCGTGTTTTTGAGTCGGATCACATGCCGACACGACATGACTTTGTGTTTCTTGTATCTAACAATAACACAACTCCCATAGAACACGACACGGCACGATTAACACGATTTTATAAAGAGTAATTCTACACCGACATAGTGTTTAGACCGTAGTTTCTGGTTGGCGTCTTTAATGAGAATTAGTGGATCTCATACGTCAATCAATGCAGACATGTCAGCTTGGTACCCTCTAGAATTACTCTTTCATAAATAGGATTATTTGGATTTTGGCCCCCACTAATTACTCCCGTTTGAATTTTGGCCCCTAATTAAAAACTATTGCATTTTATGTTCGGTGACGCTTTTTGAATTTTTTTGATCAGACAGATTTTTTCCAAATTGCGCCGCTAAAAGTGAAATATGGGGTCAAACGTACAATAGTTTAATCGGGAGCTAAAACTCAAACGGGTATGACTAGCGGACCCAAAACCCACCAAAAAATAGATAGACTCGCAATTTGAGTAGGCGTGTCAATTTGGTGTTTGGTGGTAAATTGTGACCTAGGCTATATAGAAGAGCACGCATTAAAAAGAAAAGGGTATTACCATCGCAATCAAAGATGAATGTTTCGACAGAGTCAATGAGTTGGTCAGCGTTTTGAAGTGGCTGTGAAGAAGAAGAGGCCTGCATTGTAACTGTGGTGCTATTATAGGAGGTGGAAAAGTTGCATTTTTTGGTCTTCAACTTCAAACAATCATACAAAGGGTTTGAAATGATAGGCTTTGAGCTCAAATATCTATGTCCATTAAACAGAGCTGCAGTTGCTGAGATAGAAACCACTGCTACTCTGCAGAGCATCTCTCCTAATAACTAGTAACTAACTAACTAGTCAGATGTGAGGTTGTGAAGATGGACTTTCTTTTATCCTCTCACATGCGACGTTCGGCCTACAAAAATTGATTGGTCATTATTATATTATATGCCTTTTTCTTTAATGCAAAATACACCTTTTTTAAGTTTGGGTAATTCTTTGAACTAGCATCTAACTCGCGCCATGAGCGAGCGAATTATAATATTTGATTAATATATAAAAAAAAATTAAAATGAAATTTTTATATTTGATTAAAATATAATAAATAAATAAATTAATCAAAATAAAACTATGAAAAACTTTGCATATTAAGATTATTTATTGGGGTTGAATAAAATACATATTTAACTATATAATGGTACACTTTAATTTGTAAACAAATATAACTTAATGAAAACAAACCTACATTTTGCATATGTATACATGAATAAAGGGAGCTCATGGAAAGAATGTTCACACATTACACTTCAGGATGAAAGCAATTTCTACTAAAAATAAATTCAAATTGCTGTAAACATGGTTAACAAATCAAAGAACATTAAACCAATTCAATTAACAGACAATATGAATAGTAAGATAATATTAGTTTTCTATTCTTCGACGCCTTCCTATTATTTTAGGTCTTCCTATTAGTTATTAATAAAAAAACTTAAGGAGAAATATTGACCTCTATCACGCATAAAAATTGGTAGACATTAAGCATTCCCACCTTGTAAAATAAGTCCGTAATTTAAAATTCCAGTTATGACCACATAACATTTACAAAATAAGAAAACAAAATTTCAATATACATCAAACTAACAAAGACACTTTGCTAGAATAACTCTAAAAAAAATGCAAAAGAGAGAGAGAGTTTCCGGGGTTTTACCAGCATTGAAAAAAAAACATTCGTTCCTCAAACAAACACAACAAAAAAAACTCCGTTCATTGTTTAATCAAACATGCGCCCCACGTTCCATAGCTCAAAAAAGTAAACTGCAAAAAACTACTCAATAAACCTCATTCCATTCAAAACTATAAACAAATAGCAACAGTGATAGCCATTTTTATACCATGTTACTTTTTTAAGCAACAATTATTTAATTGAGTGACTACTATTCTAGCTTATTTAACATAAAAAGAACAAAATATTTAGCATCTAAAAAGAACCCGTGAACTCCATATCATTTGTCATTCCCCCTCTTGAAGTTTTGATTCACCTTTATCTAGATTTTGATTTAAGGAGACAAATTCATCAATACCCTGCAAACATTATGTACTTTAAAATGAGGAAACAGACACTATAAAAACCACATTACATTCAGTCAATTTTAGCACATAATTTCACATATTGTCATTAGATCTTAAGGCAATATTACCTCCCTCACTCGTGTACCCCTGGAAATGGCTGACATCAATTGTTGTCTTGGTTCAGTCATCTTTTGGAAAAAGAATGTGGTGCCCTGCACTACAGCAAGGTAGCTGATGGTCCTTAATCCTTCGCAAATCACAAACTAAAATTAGTAGAAATCATTTACTAAATGCAGGCATAATATCAGTCATATTATGAAAAGACAGAGGAGGTGGATCGAATAATGGGGATAAATACATGCAATTTTATAATCACACTCATTCGGGAGAAGGGGTTGTTCTTATTTTAACTTCTCCCATTCTCCACATTAGAAGCATATTTCCTCATTACCCATGTCAACTTTCTTGTTTGTTCAATATTGAAATCTAGTAATTTCCTCTTATTAAAGGAACGAAGCAGCGTGCAATGGTTAGAGAACAACACATCCACAAGTCTCGGTCTTTTCACCTAAAGAGGATGTTTGAGCTTCCAACGATTTAGTATTATTATTCACAAGGAAGAGGAAGCGGTTAAGTCTACAAGTAAATGAGCAGTTTAGGGGTGGAATCGTTTATAATAGAGATGGACAGAATATAGATAGATAAACAGGGTAAATGTGTAAACTTTGTATTTATGAAGTGAGATAGAAACTTACACTTAATTAAACCCATCTATACCTCTAATACTCATTTATACCTCTAATACTATCGTATTAGAGGTATAATATAGATTTTCACAATGTGAACCTCACGTTTGCCAAGTTTTGCAAATATATATCCACACCCTCTAACTTTTCGCGCAACATTATCTCACGTGATGATAAAAAATTATTTGTGCCATTAAATTGATCCTCAGATGTACCCTCCCATGTAGAATAAACCAACGCGTCTTTATTTTTGGTGAATTTTTTTCTTTCGGGGGCTTTTTGCACCCTTCTGCGATTTAAGTTTCTAATGCTTGAGTTATTGAGTTTGATCTTCTTGAGCTTGGTAGTAGAAGTTCATTGGCTTGTGATTGATTGAAATGATGGGTTTGTGAAGGAAATTGTGAATAGGTATAATAAGTTTGAGATTGATATGGGTGGTGAAAATTTTAAAATTACGAGGTATATATATATTTTTCTAAAAAATGGTCATTATTTAATGTTTATTGACCATACATCATTCCAACTAGCAAGAGAAAATTAAACACGTTGTAGTGGGAATACTAGGAGAATATGAAATTTGCTCCAATCTCTGGAGTTGAACTGTTGTTTAGTTAAGTGAATTATCATTAGAGTATTTTGCCTGAGCAAATTGATCTAGTGCCATAGTTTAACACTACACACACACACACACACACACACACACACATATATATATATATATAAGTACTTGCGTCCACAAAACTCGTATCTAAATGAAAATTACCAATTGTAGTCATCCATCCCTATTAGCACGAAAATTTACCCAAGAGGGGGGTGAATTGTGTATTCTTAAATTCAATGGAAATTTAAAACTTTTTACACTTCATTTTAAAAGATTATTTGTAATGGGGTGATTTAATTAATTATTAAACAATCACTCAAACAATGAATAATAAAGTTAAATAGTTAATGGAAATATTGAAAGAAGGGTTTAGAGAAACTTTTGCAAACTAAGATTTTAACATGGTTCGGTCTTGCCTACATCCACGCTCGAAACAGTACTCAAGAAACTTCACTATATCTGATTCACCAAGGTAGAACCATCAACCTCACAAGGATTTATCACACCTTGCAAACTGCAACCAACAATATGTTATCCTCGGCTTTGCCCAAGCAGAACACACGTAAGAGCCCAAAGTTCAATCCCACCTTGACTCCCCTCAACTACAGCACTACCGTCCGTGAAGATATTATAACACACCCTACTTTCCATGTGCATGTGACACCCCGACTAATTAAATACCGGGTGGCTACTCCTTTATTCAAATTAATACAAAATGCCAAGTTAGTTCAGTTCATAGCATCACTGTCGAAAAACATTTTAATAATTACTAGCCACCTAATATTTAAAAAGTGAGTTGTCAATTTTAATTAAATTCGATTAACATGACATCCATTTAAATTATAAAAGACTGAGACCACAACCACATCACAATCGTAAACAAATAACAATGTAATAAACTAAATCTGGAGGAATACACCTCACAACAATCCAAATACTGAAATGAACAAATACAAGTCTAAATCCTTAATTTAATTACAACCCAAAATATAAAATAAAAACTGAGTAAGTAAGATGTCTCTGAAAGAAAAGGGGCGACATGCCCTACAGATGAATGAATCCGAATTAGAGTCAAGATAAATAGTGGAGGCGTATACTATTGAGATCATGTAACTTCCACAGCAGCTACAGCACGTCGCGGAAATAGAACTCCTATGCATGGTGTCCTTGTGGTTGGGCACCTAAAAAGGTTTTTACATAATAGATTTGAAAGCAAACGGGTCAGAGCCCGATTGTGAAAATAGTTTAAAATACATCAAGTGGTTTAATATAATTAAACAGTGAATATAAAGTACATGATAGTGCGTGCACTCACATGAGTTCCTCACCTCTCAACTAATTGTGCACTCCTATCGTACCCGTACCCGTTCTAGATATTCCCATATCTAACTAGTCCAATATAAAATCTAACATTACTATATGATTCACGATTTAAGTCCCGACATCTTAATTTAAACAGAGAGTTTTACTTTCCTTCTTAGTTCCCATATTAGTCATGCTAATCACTAGAGATTTTCCATTTTTAACTCTACTAGAATATTGCTATTATTCACACTTCCATTTATTCATGAAAGTTCATTTCAATTAGCAGTATATTATTCTCATCATAAATATACAATACTGGCACCCCGAGACTAAGTTGCGGTGCACACATACTCTGCTATCCAATCCTGGTACATCACGTACATAAGGATCACGTATTCCGAATCTCCGAGGAATCATTTTCAATAAACAACAATCACACATGATGGAGGCGAACATAGTTCACATCACATAGGTCACGCACATACCTACGTTCCCATGATCAGCAGACTTATTAACTTCTCAATAAGTCCTTCTCTGACCTATGTCCTCGAGGTACCAATCTAAATCCCCCCGTAGGCACACAAAGATTAGATGGCCCTAATCGAACGCTGACCTCCCGTGATAGCAAGTATGGTAGGCATGTTATACACAGATAACTACATATACTAAGCATTCACACATCTTAGATATCTCAGAATATTAATAGAGGTATACTTCTCGTTCTTATACCATCATTTAATGTTATACGTTTATAAGTCCCGATTTATATATGAAGAGTGCCCAATATGTGTGTTTTACACAAAACTAATTTTTCTCCGAAAAAGATCCAACTTTTAATTATGCACCAAACCAAGTTGTGAAAACCCAATTCTCACTTTAAACCAATTTTATCTTGATTAATCCTAAACATGCATCTAATGATTAAAGCAAGTAAAGTAAAGTGAAGAATACTCACAACGCCGGATGTACGAGAAAAAAACCCAAAACGGGAAAACAACCTCGGACGGCCCAAGCTAGACAATCACTATGAACAATGGTTTTACAAACACAGATTAGCCTTACACTAAGACTCGATCCCCACGAGTCTTGACGCTCCTTCTGATCTTCAACCGTTCTTCATTAGTGCCCACGCAGAAATTCCATCTTCCACGATCTCTGTCCACAACACACGCCTCCACGTATGTCTCGGTGTCCACCGATATGGCTTTGATACGTCTACGATGTCGAACACCCTGTCCGTCGTTTCTTCACCGCAAAACCCTTTGATGTTCAATGTGTAGAACAAACAACTTTGGTGCCGCAAGATCACGTAAACATATAAGAATAATAACTCGGATCTTTGCAAACTCTAAAGATGTGTTTATGCTTTGTAAGCCTTAGAAAACATGTGCAAACAAGGTTCTGGTTCGTAAAACTTTTTTCCAGAACGCACACTTACGAAATTATGATGCAAACACTGTTTAAATAGAATTTAAACGCCGCCTCGAAAAATGTGTCGTTCGAACGACTTAAGCATGTCGTTCGCGAGACATTGTATCTCGTTCGAACGAGATCCAATGTCGCTCGAGCGACCTCGCGAAAGTTTAACTTTCTTTGACTTTCGGATAAAAACGTCTCTTAACAAAGAGATTCAAATTAGTCAAACTCTATTTTGCGCTTATCATCATAAAACGAAGTTTAAACCTTTAAAACACTTTTAAAACATTTAAAATCATGTTTCTATATAAAAATTCCATCCTTATCTTTTATAAAATAATTCCGAGCACCATTAATTATACGCATTCATACCTGAGTGATCTCGGAATGAAATTAACTTTAAAGACGAGTAAACTTGCACCAAATAAACATCGGCATGATTATTTCTTTGAAGCTTTGCCGCAATTCTTCAATATGTCATAGACCAAGTGGGATCGTGACAAAATAAACTTCTCCCTATGACATATTACAAACACAGTTTTGTTCACGAAATTAAGTCAAAACAATACATGGACTCAATTGAAAATCTATGTCCTTACAAATCTCCCCCTTTGACTATTCCGGGACAAAACTAAACTAGTGAAATGCCTAACCGGGCCGTCAAGCCGTATGACGCCTAAATCCAATCCCATAAACCCAAAATAAAAAATACAGGACACGGACTAATATATGTAGCACCGGCAAGCATGAACTGTCTGAATGTGATGTAGACTTGAAATCTCAAATCGCTGAAGCATACCTACACACATGAAATAGACAAACAAATACCAAGTGAAGTATGGAGGAACAAATGAAACCAATTTATATATTCATATCATTTGAAACATGTGAGCAATTATTTGATACCAATTTGAAACAAATATCATAAAGAAGCTCTCAACAAATCTCCCCCTACATCACATACCAAATCTCTCCCCCTTTTTGTCTCGAATAGACAATCCGGTGAAAAGAAAAACCAATATGAAGTATCTAGCATGAGAATATGATACCCAATTGAATCAAGTTGATACCAATTTAAAAAAAATGAAAACCGCTAGATAAACATGAGACAACCAGCTAAATATGATCATGTAATGACAGAATAGTAGCTAGTAAACCAAGGAATCACACAAAGAGTATATCAATCAAATCAAGTGTGATAAGCGGTCTTATATGCAAAATACCAATTTGGAACATAAAAGAACCTGCATATGAACCAAACAATCCAGAAATGCTTCCCGCAGTACTAAAAATATATATATTAAACCAGAGGACTGCAAACCAATCAGAAGACATTTTTCACCCTGTCGTTCGAACGAGCCAAGGACTTCGCTCAAACGAGATGAGGAAGTCGCTCGAACGAAGTACAGATTTCGTTCGCGCGAGATGCAATGTCGTTAGAACGACTTCGCTCGACCTGCCAAAATTTCCCAGTTTTCCAGAAATATTATAAATTATTGCCCAGTGAAAAAATTTCCGCAAAAATATTCCAAGAAGGGACTGACAGAAGCAAAACAGTGCTAAAACAGTAAGCATTTAACACAAAACGTAAAAACTCATAAAAACTTAAAATGCGAGTTACATGCAAACATAGTACCAATGTGCTCAAACATGGACATAGAATGAATGGGAGTGAAACTACAACAAATGAGTCACAATTCCAACACATCGAAACGATCAAGAAGCTCTAATTGATAGTGATAAATCATCAAACTTTATCATAGCCATATGACAATAAAAGTGTGAGCTTAATGAACTAAACATACTACATGCACACAAATCCAGAATTTTGACGATTCTACAAACAATAGCATCAAATTGCAATGATTCAACATTAGGATTAGTTGTGCAAACCCGTTTAAATTTTCTCCAACCAAACACCCTCATATAAACATACTTTTTCAAGTTCTTTTGAGGTTTCTAGCATTCTCAACTTAGAGAAAATCTTATTGGCCTTTTTCATAGCAACTTGCTTTTTCTTTTTGGGCTCTTTTAAACGGTGGCTTTCACGACGAGTTAATTTTGAACTCTCGCAGCCCTTTCCCGTGAATCACTCATTATTTTTACCAAATTTAAATCCTCCCGGTAAACGGTTATTATATGCACACTTCTCCTTAAGTCTACTTATGCATAGATAATAAGATTGAGATAAGAACGCCTCACCAAATTCAAATATGCAAGAGAAGTCAAACATCCATATAAACTCGTGCATGTGTGCGATGTTGGCATATATACAAAGTCGAATCAAAATACATATCAACTTCGAAACAACCCCATATAAACAATGGTTAAGATCATTCTAAGCATCGATAATAATGACCAAATGTCCTAGCCACATGGATAATGAAACGATGAGGGGGGGGGGGGGTCCAAGCACACCAATATGCCACATCAAACATGTAAACTCAAAAATAAAAACCGAAAATCTTTTTGACTTTTCAAACATATTTTGACTCAAAGAAAAGAAAAATCTTTTTGGATTTTCAAAAGTTTTCTAAAAAAAACAAAATCTTTTTGTGTTTTTCAAATAAGACTCAAACAAATGAAAACTATAATACAAAATGATACACATGTCATAATACTAGCAATGAATATATCATGAAGCAACCTAATATATGACAAATATGGCAACACTATCATCCTTTAGATTTAGCATGGGAAGAATCAAATGCACCCAAACGAGAATCATGAAATTTAATTCCTAAAGTCACTAAATCCGATTTCCTAACCCAAGTGGGTGTAAAACGACGCATGTGGGTGTGGGGAACCGGGGCAACTTTATTCCTAAACTTCCTAGTAGCTTGTCTAAGGTCGTAACAATAACGCCTAAGGTGACCTTTCCTACCACAAAATGTGCAAGAGTATCGGTGGTGGGAATGATTACCTTTATGTGGACCTTTTCTAACCATCCTAGTGTTTCTCACACGTGCGGGGGGAATGGGAACAACTCTTTCACCAAAACCTATACCTCCCCTATCTCCCTTAATTTGGACGGTGCCTAAGATCTTATCTAACTTCTCTGACCTAGCCTCCAAATCAAACTTGACTCTAGACGAGTCTTTCAACCTTTCCTCCAACTCAATAATCCTAGACTCGAGTAAACGCCTAGTCTCCTCAAACTCTAAAATCTCCTTTTTCAAGGACTCCATCAAACCACGGAGATTATCTCTCTCTTTCTCCACAAACTCTAGTTTCTCCCTAAACTTCTTCTCTCGTGCCCTAAGATCCTCAATCAAATTATCATTATTTTCTATGGCACGCTCATTCAACTTAGATTGCAATTTTGAGTTAGCCTTTTTCACCTTCACCGTTTCGGCATACAACTCATTAAAAGCATTTTGCAATTCTTTCACATCTATCTCCTCCTCGTCACTCTCTTCACCCTCACTAATATGGGATTCACTCAAAACCTCCTCGGAAGTGTCATTCACATGAGTTGTATCGTCGTCGCTCACATGACATGCCATAAACGCAACAAAGTTATGCTCAATGGGGGAACTCTCTCCCTCTTCCGGTTCACTATCACTTAATGTGGCATTATAGACAACGGGTTGCTTGCCCTCTTTCTTAAGTCTAGTGGGACACTCCTTAACCTTGTGACCGTACCCCTCACACCCAAAACACTTACCGACTCATCTTTCTTAGGCTTCTCAAACTTATCCTTCACTACACCAAAAATGCCATTCTGGCACGCTTAGGGAAGGAGATTCTGGCACTGTTTAAAACCGTGCCAAAATCTGGCACGATTTTATCATAATCTGGCACGGTTTGAAAAAGTGCCAAATTTTGGCACGGTTTTAAATAGTGCCAAATATGGGTACGCTTTGTTAAAAAAATAACACCCAAAATTTGAAGAGGGGACCAAAATTTCAAGACAATCTAACCCTAACTCACTCTCTCTCTCTCTCTCCCTCCCCACGCAGCCGGCTCCCATCATCTCCTCCTTATCTCCCCACGCAATCGGCTCCCATCATCTCCTCATCATCTCCTGATCATCGTTTCTCCCTCCCCACGGTACCGGCTTCCATCGTTGCTCCGAGTCGCTGCTCCTGCTCCCACGCTTCTGGCTTCATCTTCGTTAGGTATTACATCTCTCTCTCTCTCTCTCTCTCTCTCTCTCTCTGTATATATATATCAGTTGTTGCGATTTCGGGGTTGGTAGCAATTTTGGGGGTATATCAGTTGTTGCGATTTCGGGGGGTATATCAGTTGTTGGGATTTCGGGGTTGGTAGCAATTTTGGGGGTATATATATATATATATATATATATATATATATATCAATTGGATTTCAGGTACCGATTTCTGGTACCTGATTCGATTTCAGGGGGTCCGATTTAGGGGTGCAATTTCAGGTACCGATTTCTAGTACCTGATTCGATTTCAGGGGTTCCGATTTCGGGTACCTGATATATATATATCAGTTTCAATTTCAAGGGTACCATTTCAATTTCAGGGGTACCATACATATTCAATTTCAGGGGTAATTTCAGGGGTACCATACATATATATATATATATATATATATATATATATATATATATATAGGGGTTCAATTTCAGGGGTACCATACATATGTATTAGTTTACTGATTTCTCAATTTCAGGGGTACCATACATATATACATATATATATGTATTAGTTTCGATTTCAGGGGGTACTATATATATATATATATATATATATATATATATATATATATATCAGTTTCGATTTTAGGGGTACCTATATACGATTTCAGGGGGTACCTATATATATATATATATATATATATGTATATATATATATATGTATATATATATATATGTATGTATATATATATGTATATATGTATATACCATACATATATACATACCGGTTGGGATGTGGTATATTGGGATTACAATACCCCATTGAACTAAAAATTGGTGGTTATTATTTTTCCAATCGTGTCATAATTTTAGATGTTAGTTTAGTTTTTATTGGTGCTGATTATGTGTTATATTGGTAATACACTCGCCTGTTAACTTGAATTAATCAACATGTAAATGCAAATCGTAACCATAGTGTGACCATGAAATGATAAATCGTTGATTTATAACCATGAAAATTGATCTTGATTATGGGTTTTGGGTTTCTTTTGATATGGTAGTTGGACGGTGAAGAACATCTTCGGTTTTTTAATTTCTTGGGTCAAAAAATTATTGTTTGATGAGGTCATGTGGCTTGATTATCATTGGCGTGGGTTTATAGAAGCGGGGTAGAATGTTTGGTTGTGTTTTTAGGCTAAAATATGAAGTTTTTAAAGCGATTTAGGTTGGTTTTGTCCAAGAACACGAGTTGTTGATCGTTATGTGTTCTTGACTAAAAACCTAAGGTTTTGAGGTTTTGTTTCTGTCTAATAACTAAAACGTAAGAATGGATGTTAGATCTTAGTCAACTCTTATATTGCTTTAGGTTTCTCTGATTTACTCACTGTGTCAAGATGCAGAAAGGATCCACAGTTCCTCGAAACTTTTACTCCTGTTGGAGAGAGAGCCCACAGTTCCTCGAATACATATGGGACAATTTGGATAATTAGAATGTATTATATGTGATTGCTGTAATTTAGTAATTCTCCATAGTTCTTCTTGTTGAAATTATGAAATGCTTTTTTATGTGATGTGATCTTATTAACACATTATGCATCCACATGTATATCAGGATGTCATCGATGATCAATAAAGAGTGGATAAAGGAGAAAAACTTTGAGACCGATTCGTATAGAGATGGGGTGTTAGAGTTTCTGCAGTATGTGCGTAACACTATTCCCAAGGATATACATTCATGTCCGTGTAGGCGTTGTCGCAATGGGAAAAGACGTGTTACTTTAGATGAAATCTTTGTCCATTTGATGGATTATGGTATGGATATAAATTACACCTTATGGCATTTTCATGGAGAGACGTCAATTCTTAATCCAGTCCAGCGATCAGCACAACCCGCTGCTCAGACTAATGTTGGAGAACACATTGATGTGTCTAATATTCCGACTTTGGATGACCTTGTGAATGATTCTTGTGAGATGTTCATGACTGAAGCGTGTCCTAGTGCACCTAATTGTGTAGGTGGTGATGAAGGGCCCCAAACTTTTAATGTTCCGAAGGATTCTCACACACATACAGGCAAAGGCAAGAAGTATGAGCGTTTACATCAACTCGCAATGGAGCCACTGCACCCTCCTACTGGTTCATCACGCCATACGACCATGTATGCTCTTGTGAAGTTAAATGATATAAAAATGCAATTTAATTTGTCAGATGGGGCCACAGGTGGAATTCTTAGATTGTTGAATGAGTTACTCCCTGAAGGGAACAACTTGATAACTAGTTATACCGAAATGAAGAACACAATTAGAGATCTTGGTATGGACTATGTTAAGTATGACGTGTGCATTAACAATTGCATGTTATTTTGGAAAGAGCATGAAAACTGTAATAAATGTCTAAAATGTGGTGCTTTGCGATACAAGTATACTTCAAGAGGAGATGATGGAGAGGAAATTGTATATCCTAAGGGCCAAAAGAAGTTTCATAAGGTTCCTAAGAAGGTAATGCGACATTTTCCGTTAATCCCTAGGCTAAAGAGGTTGTATACCATTAAATAGTTAGCCGAGAAAATGACTTGGCATGCTCGAGCAAGCTCTTGTATGGAATTTATGCGTCATCCCCGAGATTCAGCAGAGTGGGTAAATGCAAACATTATGTGGAGACAATTTGCGAAGGATCCGCGAAATCTTCGACTTGCAATAGCAACTGACGGTTTTAACCCTAATAACATGATTGGCCGTAACTATAGTTGCTGGCCAGTGATTATTCAACCTCTCAACCCTCCCCCATCATTGTGTATGAAGAGTGAGTTTTCAATGTTGACTGTATTGATTCCCGGGCCAAAGTCACCATCAAGTAATATTGATGTCTTCCTCCAACCCTTAGTCGACGAGTTGAAGATCTTATGGTCTGGAGTCGAGGCTTGGGATGCAAATAAAAATGAACATTTTCAGTTAAAATCCATGTTGATGTGGGGTATTCATGATTTTCCTGCTTATGGGGTGTTAGCAGGTTGTTCAACTCAAGGTTATTATGGGTGTCCTGTTTGCTCTACAAACACACCTTCTGAATATCTTTGCAAGTCAACGAAATGTTGCTATCAACGATCTCGCATGTTCCTTCCCGAAAACCATCCTTACAAGTATGACACATCAAAGCAAACATTTAATGGTAAAATAGAGTCTGCTATGGCTCCACGAAAGTTAACAAGTGTAGAGGTTGAGCAAATTGTGTCTGTTATCGCTCGAGAAGGTGCCCAAAAAGAAGGAGAGGGAGAGGGAGTGGGGAAGGGGAAGGCTAAAGGGAAGGGGAAGGGGAAGGGGAAAGGGAACGGGAAAGAAAAAGAGCCAATAGTATTGGAAGATGATGTAGATAATGATGATCATCCAAGTGAAGGTGACGACGAGGATCTCACAGGTACTGAGGGTTTTTCGAGGAGATCCATTTTGTTTGACTTGGAGTACTGGAAGGATCATGATATTCGACATAATTTAGACATTATGCATGTTGAAAAGAACGTAACAGAGACTCTTTTAGGTACCATTCTCTCAGTGAAAGGATCGTCAAATAAAGATACAGTTAGAGCCCGGGAAGAGTTGAAGGTCCCGTTGAATCTTAAGAGAAAATTATGGATGCAAGATGTTGAAGGTAGTAATAAAAGGCGAATGCCATCAGCACCTTTTGCATTAAGAAAGGAAGAGAAATAAGCCTTTTATCTCACCTTGAAAACATTGAAGGTACCGATTGGATTTTCATTAAATTTCAGCAATAATGTTAACCTTGACCTTCCCGGATTAACCAATCTCAAGTCTCATGATTATCACATCATTATGCAACGATTGCTTCCTGCGTTGCTTATGAATTCATTTCCAGATCATAAGCCTTTGTTTAAAGCTATACAACGGATAAGCATATTCTTTAATGTTATTTGTGCAAAAGTGATTTTCAGGGAACATCTTTTGAAGGCAAAACAAGCATTAGTAGAGGCTCTTTGTGTCCTCGAAATTTACTTTCCACCTGCCTTTTTTGTGGTCATGATCCACCTCATGCACCATTTAGCCGATGAAGCATTGACAGCTGGGCCACCTAGATATCGTGCAATGTGGTTGTTTGAAAGAGAAATGGGAAGATACAAAAGGTGGTCACGAAACAAGAGGTACGTCGAAGGGAGCATTGTTAATGCATATTTATTACATGAAGCTTCTTTGTATGCCATGGAATATGTGTCGATTAGAGGTGAAGGAACTCATAAGAGGAACCTTGAGGATTTTCTCGATGATGAGTTTGATGACTCAATGTGTCAACAAGCATTGGGTAAAGGTAAGGAGTTAACCCTAAATACTGTGCAGTATGAACAAGTACGAAGATGGGTCCTATTTCAATACCATGGCGTTGATGAGTGGAGAAGGTAAACATGTAACCCATTACTAATTCATATTATTTTATTGTAATTGAAACTTTCTTAATGTCGAAATTCGTTACTTGTAGCAAATTTGGGTTAACTGGGACTACATCGATGCATAGTATTGATGATTTCATCCCTTGGCTAAGGAACGAGGCAAGTCTTTTTTATCTAGGTACTTGTTTTTTTTATCATAACCTTATTTCTATAAAAATATTAAAAAAATATTCATTTCATTGTAGGCCTTAAGATCTAATGATATCGAAATTTTGCCCTATGCCGATGGCCCACTCCATAGGGTTACTAGCTATGATAAGTTCCAATGCAATGGCTATACCTTTTGTACTTATGCATATGAAGAGAATCGCAACTTTCAGAGTAGTGGTGTATCTATGAAGGCATTTAATAAGAAGGGGGTCCTCACAACTTTTTATGGAGTTATTAGACAAATACTCGACTTGAATTATATTGAGTTCACACATACAGTCTTTTATTATGATTGGGTGGACGTAGATGATAAGAATGCTTGCAAAGTTGACCCGACCTCAAAATTGGTGATGGTGAACCTTAGTACGCTCACGAGTAAAAATTCAATACACGACGATCCGTTCATCCTTGCATCTCAAGCAATTCAAGTGTTTTATTGTAAAGACACCAAGTTCAAGGGGTGGTCGATTGTTTTGCACTCTCCCAAGAGATTGACCAAAGAAATAGATGCGATTGAGATTGATCGTACGATGTATGACTCCATTCTCGAGGAAAATGAGAAGTTGTTGGAACTTTTAGACACCTAATTCATGTAATGTAATGGCTTTATGTCCGAACCTGATATGACTTTTTTACTATTTAAACTTTGGTATTTAGTTATTGTCAATCTATTGAATCTATTGAATCTATTGAACTTGGGTATTTAGTCATTGTTAATCTATTGAAACTATTGAATCTTTCATGCCTGCTATGTGTTGAATAACTCCTGAACTTGGGTATTTAGTTATTGGGGCAGTGTTAGTACTGTCTTCAAATCTTATCGCAGTTGTACGGGTATTGCAACTGCAGTACCTGTTCATTCATTTAGTAAAGATGAGACTGTTTTCTCCAATGTAAGCTCTTGGGCACGCAAATAATCATAGTAACTGCTTTTCTGCATTCACTTTTGTATATAAACTGCTTTTCTGCACGCAAATAATCATATAAACTGCGGTTTGTATATAAATATTATACATATATATATACAGCAGTTTATATATATAAACTGTAAATATATACAGCAGTTTATATATATAAACTGTATATATATACAGCAGTATATAAACTATATATATTATAAATAAACTGTTGTATATATATATATGTATATATAAATAAACTGTTGTATATATATATGTATATATATACAGTATATATATACAGTTTATATATACAGCAGTTTATTTATATAAACTGTATATATATACTGTATATATATATGTATATATATATATATATATATATATTTATACATATATATAAACTATAAACTGTTTTATACATGTATATGTAATTTATACAGTAAACTGTTTTATACATGTATAAACTATAAACTGTTTTATAC
The DNA here is from genome assembly GCA_949130495.1 of Sambucus nigra. NCBI lineage: Eukaryota > Viridiplantae > Streptophyta > Magnoliopsida > Dipsacales > Adoxaceae > Sambucus > Sambucus nigra. The sequence goes on from OX422214.1 coordinate 16,782,107, forward strand.
ATATATATTTACACAGTAAAATATATATATATATATATATATATATATATATATATATATATATATATATATATATATATATATATATATATATATATATATATATATATATATATATATATGTTCTGTTTTAAACAGAATAAGTATATTCTCATTTGTTGTTGTTTATTCTGATTATTTATGTGCCAAACAATCTCTTGTCAGAGAAATAATGTCTCAGGTGGGTGATACTTCAAATCCGTCACCAAGTGGTGCGACAGCAGGATCAAACTCCTGCTCGAAGGTTGTTTTAAGGTCTTCGACAACGGGTGATGCACTTTCCACAAAGAGATTAAAATTTAACGAGCATGGCCTTCCAGTGGGGGATAATTCAGCTACACCCTCTACTAGATGGGGAGACCTCACTAGGACGCATATACCAGTTTCTTATATAACATGGAGACATGTAGACGTGCGATATAAGAATCAAATTTGGACAATGTTCAAGGTATACTATTTTTTCTCTTTGGCTACAATTGTAATTGTTACTAAATTTAATTACATAATGATAATTTTTGTTTCTTTCATATATTGTAGAAAGATTTTCCCGATGTGAAAGATAATAAAAAAGGCATGTTTATGAAAAAAGCTAACGAGACTTGGAAGAAGTTCAAGGCCAAGATAAAGGTAAATTTTAAGGGTGACGATGTTGCAAAGTGGAGGGAGAATGTTCCTAAAAATGTTAAACCTGAGGATTGGGAGGCATTTTGTGATAATGAAGCTGCACAGGCCCAAAGGGATTTGCGAAGAAAAAATAAAGAGATAAAACAAAATTGTGCGAAAACGACTACTCATAACACGGGTCGTTATGGTTATGCCCAAGCTGCAGAGAATTGGAAAAAAGAGCATGGACGTGAACCAACCCGTGCTGAATTGTGGTTGTCAACTCATAAAGTAAAAGGCGGAGATTATGCGCCTCATGATGAAGCATTTGCGGTAATTTAGCTTTAATGTTTTTCTTTTTCCTTCTTTTACCCAATATGTAATTTAAATGATAACTTTAATGTCTTTATGTACAGGATAAGGTTAAAATGCTTCTAGATGTATACCAAGCGAGTGGTCAAGAGGAGACCTTGGATGCTGGGCCAATTTTTGATGTATTTGGGAAATACACGTGAGGACGTGTTCGTTGCGTTGGGTCCACGATTTCTAGAACAGCTATATTAGCGTCTGCATTTGCTCGAGAAATGCTTCAAGAGGTAAATGTGGACAACGAAAGTTGGAAGGATCAAATGGATAACCTCATAGAAGAAATGGAGGGTGTGAAGTCTACACTCTCAGATTTTGTAAAGTATTTTGAGAGTGGAAAGTTCGTATGTGTTGGACATAATTCTCATGCATTACCATCTTCAAACACTGCAACTCCTTGCAGTCCTTTTACTCCCCCCACATCCCAAGTTTCAAGTTTTAGCTCGATGGTGGAATGCAAAATACTATCTCACACTGGTCAAGTCGTCGGTTATGGTAGGAAATTGCCGCCAGGAGCTGTATCTTCAGTTCACTTCCATGAGTTAGGAAAGAGAGAAGTGAAGATCGTACTCGACCTTATAAAAGTTCCTGAATATCCAGTTTGGGGTGGAAAACAAGGATCTTGTGAGACGTTGGGAGATGTGGGTAAAAACGGATTTTTGTATTGGCACGATGACTTTCTCCCTCCCATTGATGACACCAACGAATGATAAAGGTAATATTTATTTGAGTTTTCATGCTCTCTCATTCTTAATACATATTTTAGATTCCTCTTTATTTGATGCTTAAAATATATTTTAGTTCCCTATTGTTAATTTGAAAACATTTGGATTAAACTTAAAAACTAGCCCCCAAACGACCCCGTAGGAGGCACGAACACCTCGCACGGGACCAATGTAACTTGTAGGAACTGACCGCGTAGTCCAGGGTCTCTCGGTTTGAGAGTATGACGAAAATTTGCAAAAATCACACTTAGACTTGAAAACAGGGCGTTAAAGGGTGAAAACCCAAACCAGCCCCCAAACGACCCCGTAGGAGGCACGAACACCTCGCACGGGACCAATGTAACTTGTAGGAACTGACAGCGTAGTCCCGAGTCTCCCGATTTGAGAGTATGACGATAATTTTCAACAATCACACTTAGACTTGAAAACAGGCCGTTAAAGGGTGAAAACCCAAACCAGCCCCCAAACGACCCCGTAGGAGGCACGAACACCTCGCACGGGACCAATGTAACTTGTAGGAACTGACCGCGTAGTCCCGGGTCTCCCGGTTTGAGAGTATGATGATAATTTGCAAAAATCACACTTAGACTTGAAAACAGACCGTTAAAGGGTGAAAACCCAAACCAGCCCCCAAACGACCCCGTAGGAGGCACGAACACCTCGCACGGGACCAATGTAACTTGTAGGAACTGACCGCGTAGTCCCGGGTCTCCCGGTTTGTGAGCATGACGATAATTTGCAAAAATCACACTTAGACTTGAAAACAGGCCGTTAAAGGGTGAAAACCCAAATCAGCCCCCAAACGACCCCCAAACAGGCCGTTAACTTGTAGGAGGCACGATTTTAAACCGCGCCAGAAAATGTGGCACTCCTGATTCTGGCACGGTTTTGAACCGTCCCAGATTGCGTCTGGCGCTGTTTTAAACCGTACCAGTTTCCTGTTTTTGGTGTAGTGCTTAGAGGTGGGATCTACTTTGTTGTTCTTGAATTTTTCAAATTTCTTGGCATCTTTCGATTGCTTTTGAAACTTAATAAATTTTTTAAATTTCTTTGCCAACAAAGCAACATCCTCAAAATCGGAATCGGAATCGGAATCGGAATCCGAAACTTTAATTTCCTCCTTCCGGGTTTTCAAAGCAATACCCTTTTCTTTCTTAGGCACTTGCTTGGAGGTAATCATGTCGATTTCATAGGTTTGTAAGTCACCTACAATTTCTTCTAGTTTTGTTGACTCTAACCTACCCAAGGAGTTTAAAATGGTCACTTTCGCATCAAATCTACTAGGCAACGACCTAAGGATTTTCTTAATGACACGGTTGTTGGGAATTTTCTCACCTAGGTTAAACGATGAGTTGACAATATTGGACAACCTAGCATAAAACTCATCAAAAGTCTCACTCTCTAACATCCTAATGGTCTCAAACTGTGTAGTGAGATTTTGAAGTTTTGACGCCCTAACCGTGCTAGTGCCCTCGTGAGTGAGTGCCAAAATATCCCAAGCCTCTTTAGATGTTCCAAAAGTCATAATTCTATTATATTCTTCGTGTGTGACATGTGAAGCAATAACGTGCAGACCCTTAGAATTATATTGTGCAAGTCTTTGTTCAGTTTTGGTCCAAGACTCAACAGGCTTTAAACTAGTGACCTCACCTACAATAGTGACAGGGGTGTCCAACCTTTCTCAACTGCAAGCCAAACACGCTCATCAATAGATTTTAAAGCACATCTCATTCTCATCTTCCAATAAGTGTAATTAGTGCCATCAAAAACAGGAGTTCGAGAATATTCATTATATCCAGAATTCATCTTTGAAAACACACGGGATCACAAAACAAATAAAAATGTTTTCTAGCTCTGATACCAATTTGAAGAGTGCCCAATATGTGTGTTTTACACAAAACCATTTTTTCTCCGAAAAAGATCCAACTTTTAATTATGCACCAAACCAAGTTGTGAAAACCCAATTCTCACTTTAAACCAATTTTATCTTGATTAATCCTAAACATGCATCTAGTGATTAAAGCAAGTAAAGTAAAGTGAAGAATACTCACAATGCCGGATGTACGAGGGAAAAACCCAAAACGGGAAAACAACCTCGGACGGCCCAAACCAGACAATCACTATGAATAATGGTTTTACAAAGACAGATTAGCCTTACACTAAGACTCGATCCCCATGGGTCTTGACGCTCCTTCTGATCTTCAACTGTTCTTCACTAGTGCCCACGCAGAAATTCCGTCTTCCACGATCTCTGTCCATAGCACACGCCTCCACGCATGTCTCAGTGTCCACCGATATGGCTTTGATACGTCTACGATGTCGAACACGATGTCCGTCGCTTCTTCACCGCAAAACCCTTTGATGTTCAATGTGTAGAACAAATAACTTTGGTGCCGCAAGATCACGTAAACATATAAGAATGATAACTCGGATCTTTGCAAACTCTAAGGATGTGTTTATGCTTTGTAAACCTTAGAAAACATGTGTAAATAAGATTCTGGTTCGTAAAACTTTTTTTCGGAAAGCACACTTACGAAATTATGATGCAAACACTGTTTAAATAGGATTTAAATGCCGCCTCGAAAAATGTGTCGTTCGAACGACTTAAGCACGTCGTTCGCGCGACATTGTATCTCATTCGAACGAGATCCAATGTCGCTCGAGCGACCTCGCGAAAGTTTGACTTTCTTTGACTTTCGGATAAAAACGTCTCTTAATAAAGAGATTCAAATTAGTCAAACTCTATTTCGAGCTTATCATCATAAAACGAAGTTTAAACCTTTAAAACACTTTTAAAACATTTAAAATCATGTTTCTACATAAAAATTATATCCTTATCTTTTATAAAATAATTCCGAGCACCATTAATTATACGCATTCATACCTGAGTGATCTCAGAATGAAATTAACTTTGAAAACGAGTAAACTTGCACCAAATAAACATCGGCATGATTATTTCTTTGAAGCTTTGCCGCAACGTCTTCAATTTCTTCAATACGTCATAGACCAAGTGGGATCGTGACAAAATAAACTTCTCCCTATGACATATTACAAACACAGTTTTGTTCACGAAATTAAGTCAAAACAATACATGGACTCAATTGGAAATTTATGTCCTGTCATTAAAGTTGTCAACTCTTCTCACGTCGTAATTAGGTACTCGTTTCCTAATCCATATAGGTCATTCGATTTTCTACAAGATTCTAAGTTTTACTCCTCAACGTACTCCAATCTCCCAAATATACCCACTAGTCAATAAAGGAAGGTTATTACTCCATTAAATAAGTCTACGGGACAATTGAAATAAAATCAGGCTAAAAAGGCCATTCTGTCAACTCGTTAGAAGTCTCGTTCGAACGAGGTTGTTCGAACGAGTGTCGTTCGAACGAAAGGCTTCGAACAAACTACCAACTCGTTAGAAGAGATATACTGTCATCTCGTTAGAAGCTCGTTCGAACGAGGTCGTTCGAACGACCTGGGCAGGTCTTCTAACGAGATGGCAGACTACGCCCAGAAATCCCAAAATCCGTTTTTCTTCCTTTTTCTCTTTTCTAAATCCACCCTAAGACTATCCAATTTATGTTTCAACGTTTATAAACTATTTTTAGTCACCCTAGATCATCCCTTAACATATTTTAGGGGTCAAATCTTACAAATTAATATGCCAAAAATCATAAATTCCCAATTCTTGTCCCAAACCCTATGAACTTGAACCTAGAATTTTATTATGTCAAATTACTCATCATAAATCCATTTTTTTTACATCATCATATTTAAGTCTTCGAATACGAAATTCGTCCATAGTCATTCTACATGCAAATCCAATCTCAAATTTAGAGTTTCTCTCACAATTTCATTAATCTTTCCTCAAAACTTTCAAGACAAAATAGTTTCTACACTAAACATGGAAGAAATATTCAATGCACGTAAAAATATCAAATCACTTGACTCATAGTTGTTTCTTCTGAATTGATGTTGGCGAGTGAAGGCTGATTTCTCTCCTTTTCTCTACAGAATTCTCCCAAGGATGGTGATGGTGGTTGGAGGTTTCTTTTGGAACCTCTTCAAACTCTCCCTTTAACTCCCGTAGCCCTCTAACTCACCTAATGCTGATAGTGGACTTAGTGGGTTCATTAGTAATATTTTATTTAACCCTAAAATTCGTGGGTTTTAATTCCCATATTTTTAAAATTACCAAAATACCCTTCTAGGTTGCCTGTTTGGCCTAAAAATGCCCCGGGACCCAAACTAAACCCCCGGCTAGTGTTTTTTGACTATTTCGACCCTTCCAGACATGTTGGCGCACTAAAAATGATCATTCAATTGATAAAAATATAATTTATTTTTAATTTAAATAAATTCATTCCTGACGCGACTGACACGCGCGTTCCAATTAAATTTCGCAAATTATCGTATCTTTGCCTCTTGACAATTTAAATATCTTCAATACCATATTTATCATCACAATCAAATACCAACAATTTAAATATCTTCAATACCATATTTATCATCACAATCAAATACCAACTCACATCTCATTAGTATTTATATCCGGATTAATTTCTAATTAATTCTCATTTAATTCAATTAACCCAATAAATAAGAATCAATAAAATTACGGGGTATTACATACTTCCCCCCTAATAGCATAATTTCATCCCGAAATTCGGAACTAAAGAGTACCTGGTAAGAATAACTCTGGATAACGCTCGCGCATCTCATCCTCGCGTTCCCATGTGGACTCCTCGGCATTATGATGCCGCCACTGAACACGTACTAACGGTACTATTTTCGACCTCAGTTTCCTCTCGATGTGGTCCAGAATAGCAATCGGTCCCTCCTCGTAGGAACTATCAGGTTGAAGATCGATGTCCTCTAAGGCAATGTGAGTATGGGCCAAATCGTTCGTAAGATATTTCCTTAGCGAGGAAATATGGAACACATCATGAATCCTATGCAAGTGCTCCGGTAACCCGAGTCTATACGCAACTGGCCTAATCCTCTCGATGATAGGAAATGGCCTCACGTATCTTGGTGCCAATTTCCCTTTCTTCCCAAAACGCATGATCCCCTTCATGGGAGATACTCTGAGTAACACTTGGTCCCCCACCTTGAATTCTCTGAAGAATCTCTAGGCATCAGCATAGCTCTTCTGCCGGTCCTGAGCTACCCGAATACGGCTCCGTATCATCTCTATCCTTGCCAAAGTGTCCTGAATCATTTTCGGTCCAAGGAGTTTGTTATCCCCCACCTCTAACCAACATGCTGGGGAATGACAAGGTCTACCATACAATGCCTCGAATCGAGCCATGCCAATAGTGAATTGGTAAGAGTTATTATAAGCAAACTCCACCAGTGGAAGGTACTGCTCCCAACCACCTCCGAAGTCTAGGATGCACATACGCAACATGTCCTCCAACATCTGATTTGTCCGTTCTGTTTGCCCATCGGTCTGCCGGTGGTACGCCATACTCAGCCGCAACTCCGTACCCATTGCCTCCTGGAAACTCTCCCAAAATCGTGAAACAAATATCTTATCTCGGTCAGACACGATATTTAGAGGCACCCCATGAAGTCTCACTATCTCCGTAATGAACATATGGGCATACTGTCCCGTAGTGTAGTCTGTCCTCACGGGTAAAAAATGAGCAACTTTGGTCAACCTATCCATAATTACCCATATGGAGTCGTGACCCCTCTGTGACGTAGGTAACCCCGTGATAAAGTCCATGGATATGATCTCCCATATCCACATCGAAACCTCTAACGACTGTAGAAGTCCTGTCGGTTTCTGATGATCCACCTTTACTAGCTGACAAGTGGCGCATTTAAAAACGAATACGGCGATATCTCTTTTCATCCTGCTCCACCAGTACTGTCATCTCATGTCTTGGTACATCTTATCCCCACCGGGGTGTACCGCGAATCGTGAGCCGTGCGACTCAAGTCTTCCCCTTCTGGAATGACCAGTCTCCCATTGAAGCGTAGTCCGCCATCTGAACTAACGGTATAGGACTCGGCTCCCTCTGCTAGTAATCGAACTATCTGCTCCTGACAGAACAAGTCATTTGCCTGGGCCTTTATCACACTCATAACAATCTGAGGTGTAACAGTCATCACAGACATGAATGATCGGGCCACTGCATCCTGGTGTCCGAACTCCTTCCACTTAGTTTTCCATACATCGGCCACCTCATCTACTGGCCTACGGCTCAACGCGTCTGCTACCACATTAGCCTTCCCTGGGTGATACTGGATATCGAACTGATAATCCTTTACAAACTCAAGCCACCGACGTTGACGCATATTCAGCTCCTTCTGCGTGAAGAGGTATTGTAGAGACTTGTGGTCTGTGAACAACCGAAATTTCTCCCCCAGGAGATAGTGTCTCTAAAATCGAAGAGCGAATACAACTGCCGCTAACTCCAAGTCGTGGGTGGGGTAATTCTTCTCGTGAGGCTTAAGCTTACGGGAAGCATAAGCTATAGCCTGACACTCCTGTTGCAGCACACCTCCAAGTCCTTGTAAGGACGCATCGGTGTAGACTAGATACTCAACTCTCGACCTGGGCAATGCTAACACAGGCGCTGAGGTCAACTTGTCCTTCAACTCATCAAATGCCAACTGACAAGCATCGTTCCAGATGAATGGCACACCTTTGTGAGTCAGATGTGTCAAAGGACCCGCTATCTTTGAGAAACCCCGAATAAACCTCCTGTAGTATCTTGCTAGGCCCAAGAAACTACGAATCTCAGTCGGTGTCGTGGGTTATCCCCACTCCCTCACCGCGGATACCTTCCCCGGATCAACAGATATCCCCCGGTCTGAAATGATATGCCCCTAAAACTGAACCTCCTTCAACCGAAATCCACATTTCTCGTACTTTGCATATAGCTCATTTTGACGTAACGTCTGCAAAACCTGCCTCAAATGCTCGGCGTGCTCCTCTTCTGTCTGGGTGTAAACCAGAATGTCATCAATAAAGACAATGACGAACTGGTCTAGGAACTCTCTGAACACCCTATTCATCAAGTCCATAAACACGGCTGGAGCATTGGTCAAGCCAAAAGGCATAACCCGAAACTCGTAGGAACCATATCTCGTTAAGAAAGCAGTCTTCGAGACGTCCTGTTCCCTGATACGCAACTGAAGATATCCCGATCGCAAATCAATCTTTGAGAAGAAGGAAGCTCCTCTCAGCTGGTCGAATAAGTCATTGATTCAGGGCAACGGATACTTATTCCGTATCGTGACTTTATTCAACTCCCGGTAATCTACACACAATCTCAACGATCCATCCCTCTTCTTTACGAACAACACAGGGGTACCCCACGGTGAAGTACTCCTTCGGATAAACCCCTGACCCAACAGCAGCTCTATCTGATCCCTTAGCTCTCTCATCTCTGCTGGAGCCATACAGTAAGGTGCGAGGGCTATTGGCCGAGTGCCCGGCGTCAAATCGATCACAAAATCTATCTCTCTACTCGAAGGTAGTCCGGGTATATCCTGAAACACATCAGCAAACTCCCTAACGACTGGAATCGAATCGAGGGGTAACACCACTTCCTTAGAGGTCTCCTCCTCTATATGGTACAAGTGAGTGGACGGTCCTCCCTCAGGGCGAGGCATCGCCACTAAAAACATCTCCTGTCCGGGAATGGCAAAAATGATACTCCTACTGAAATAATTAGTCATGGCTCGGTACGCAACTAACCAATCCATACGAACAATCGCATCGTACTCAGTCATCTCTAATACTAGCATATCAGCAGGTAAGGTAAATCTCCCGATCTCTATACCCACACCTCTATAAATAAGGGAAATCATAGAACCCCTACTCAACGGTGAATCTATACAAGTAATCGTGCTCTCGACAGTGTCTAACAACGCCAAAGTGCGTGCAAATATCGTGGCAATAAAATAATGTGTGGCCCCCGTATCAAATAAAATACGCCCCATAGTCCCTTGAATAGACAATATGCCCTCAATAGCAGGTGGAACCTGTGGAACGGCGGCATGCTGGAGTTGATAAACTCTCCTGTACTAAAGTTGTCCCTGCTGGACCGGGACTGCTGGGATGGGTGGCAAAGCTGGCATCTGTGGTGCTGCTGGCAGGGCGGCGAGAAACATAGGTCTCTAGGGCTCATGTCGAGCACCCTGCTGCTGCTGTTGTGGGGCCCTGCCCCTATCAGGACACTCCTGGCACTTGTGGCCAATCTTGCCACAAAGGAAATATTTCCCCAGAAAGTTCCCCCCTCTCGGACCCTACTGCCCACGGCCTTGGTGGCCGTTGCCATTCCTCCCCTGGCCGTGCTGGCCCTGCTGAAACTGCTACTGTTGGTCATGCTGGCCCTGCTGGCCTTGATGGCCATTGCGAAAACCTCCCTGTCCATTTCTGAAAACCCCACATCTGAACCTCTTAAAATCCCCCTGTTGGGAACCCTGATCTCCCTGCCTATGCTGACCCTGAGTAGATTGTGCCCCACTGGCACCATTTCCCCCTGTCTTGCCGTGATGGCTGGACTCTCCTGATCTCTTACTCTCAGACATGTAGAACCGGTGATCCTGGCAGTGAAGCAGTGTTGCGTTAACCACATCAGAATAAGTGGCCAACGAGAGATTTCCCAACAAATGCTGACGGATCCTCCAAGTCAATCCATCCATGAACTTCTGAATCTTCTTCTCCTCGGTTGGAATCTTATCAGGAACGATGTTCAAGAGATTAGTGAATTCGGCCTCATACTCGGTCACAGTCTTTCCCTCCTGCTTGAGGTTCATTAACTTCCTCCTCATTTCGGTGTGAACGGCTGATGGAAAATACTTGCGGTCGAACCACACCCAAAACTCCTGTATAGAAAGGATTTCCCTCTCCTCCGCGGTGGTAATGGACTCCCACCACTGCAACGCTGACCCGACTAACTTAAAAGTAGCCAGTATCTGCTTCTGTACATCTGTGCACTCGTACATCCTTAAGTGCCTTTGGATGTTCTTCTTCCACTGACTGGACACAACGATATCGGAGCTACCTGCAAACTCCGGAGGGTGTGCTTTCTGAAAAGCATCACGAACACGTTCCCAAGCAGACGAGAATGCATGGGCCTGAACTGGCGCTACTGTCGGCGCCTGGGGTGGTGCCTGCTGCACTACTGCTAGGGCAACATTTACCGCTTGGGCTACAATAGCAGCAACCTCTGCGCATTCATGGTGCCCTGGACTGGTGCAGGCTGAGCATCCCTGGGAACTTGCTGTGCACGTCTTGGAGGCATCTGAAATGAGAGTAACGTCTTATAAGTTCGCAGTTATTATCTCAAAATAGCTGAAGGGCGAAGCATACACAAAAGAGTACAACAATCCTAAAGTATAGGGCTCTACATCAAAGAAAGCTCAGCGGAAACATAATAAGCCGTACAGATCCTAAGTGCACTAGAACCTGATGCTCTCATACCACCTGTGACACCCCGACTAATTAAATACCGGGTAGCTACTCCTTTATTCAAATTAATACCAAATGCTAAGTTGGTTCAGTTCATAGCATCACTGTCGAAAAACATTTTAATAATTACTAGCCACCTAATATTTAAAAAGTGAGTTGTCAATTTTAATTAAATCCGATTAACATGACATCCATTTAAATTATAAAAGACTGAGACCACAACCACATCACAGCCGCAAATAAATAACAATGTAATAAACTAAATATGGAGGAATACACCTCACAACAATCCAAATACTGAAATGAACAAATACAAGTCTGAATCCTTAATTTAATTTCAACCCAAAATATAAAATAAAAACTGAGTAAGTAAGATGTCTCTGAAAGAAAAGGGGCGGCATGCCCTACAGATGAATGAATCTGAATTAGAGTCGAGATAAATAGTGGAGGCGTCTACTATTGAGACCCTGTAACTTCCACAGCAGCTACAGCACGTCGCGGAAATAGAACTCCTATGCATGGTGTCCTTATGGCTGGGCACCTAAAAAGGTTTTTACAAAATAGATTTGAAAGCAAACGGGTCAGAGCCCGATTGTGAAAACAGTTTAAAATACAGCAAGTGGTTTAATATAATTAAACAGTGAATATAAAGTACATGATAGTGCGTGCACTCACATGAGTTCCTCACCTCTCAACTAATTGTGCACTCCTATCGTACCCGTACCTGTTCTAAATATTCCCATATCTAACTAGTCAAAATCTAACATTACTAGATGATTCACGATTTAAGTCCCGATATCTTAATTTAAACAGAGAGTTTTACTTTCCTTCTTAGTTCCCATATTAGTCATGCTAATCAATAGAGATTTTTCATTTTTAACTCTACTAGAATATTGCTATTATTCACACTTCCATTTATTCATGACAGTTCATTTCAATTAGAAGTATATTATTCTCATCATAAATATACAATACTGGCACCCCGAGACTAAGCTACGGTGCACACATACTCTACTATCCAATCCCAGTACATCACGTACATAAGGACCACGTATTCCGAATCTCCCAGGAATCATTTTCAATAAACAACAATCACACATGATGGAGACGAACATAGTTCACATCACATGGGTCACGCGCATACGTACGTTCCCATGATCAGCAGACTTATTATCTTCTCAATAAGTCCTTCTCTGACCTATGTCCTCGAGGTACCAATCTAAATCCCCCCGTAGGCACACAAAGATTAGATGGCCCTAATCGAACGCCGACCTCCCATGATAGCAAGTCTGGTAAGTATGTTATACACAGATAACTACATATACTAAGCATTCCCACATCTTAGATATCTCAGAATATTAATAGAGGTATACTTCTCGTTCTTATACCATCATTTAATGTTATACGTTTATAAGTCCCCGATTTATATACATTAAAGTTGTCAACTCTTCTCACGTCGTAATTAGGTACTCGTTTCCTAATCCATATAGGTCATTCGATTTTCTACAAGATTCTAAGTTTTACTCCTCAACGTACTCCAATCTCCCAAATATACCCACTAGTCAATAAGGGAAGGTTATTACTCCATTAAATAAGTCTACGGGACATTTGAAATAAAATCAGGCCAAAAAGGCCATTATATCAACTCGTTAGAAGTCTCGTTCGAACGAGGTCTTTTGAACGAGTGTCGTTCGAACGAAAGGCTTCGAAAGAACTATCAACTCGTTAGAAGGGATACTGTCATCTCGTTAGAAGCTCGTTCAAACGAGGTCGTTCGAACGACCTGGGCAGGTCTTCTAGCGAGATGGCAGACTATGCCCAGAAATCCCAAAATCCATTTTTCTTCCTTTTTCTCTTTTCTAAATCCACCCTAAGACTATCCAATTTATGTTTCAACGTTTATAAACTATTTCTAGTCACCCTAGATCATCCCTTAACATATTTTAGGGGTCAAATCTTACAAATTAATATGCCAAAAATCATAAATTTCCAATTCTTGTCCCAAACCCTATGAACTTGAACCCAGAATTTTATTATGTCAAATTACTCATCATAAATCCGTTTTTTTTACATCATCATATTTAAGTCTTCGAATACGAAATTCGTCCATAGTCATTCTACATGCAAATCCTATCTCAAATTTAGAGTTTCTCCAACAATTTCATTAATCTTTCCTCAAAACTTTCAAGACAAAATAGTTTCTACACTAAACATGGAAGAAATATTCAATGCACGTAAAAATATCAAATCACTTGCCTCAGATTTGTTTCTTCTGAATTGATGTTGGCGAGTGAAGGCTGATTTCTCTCCTTTTCTCTACAGAATTCTCCCAAGGATGGTGATGGTGATGGTGGTTGGAGGTTTCTTTTGGAACCTCTTCAAACTCTCCCTTTAACTCCCGTAGCCCTCCAACTCACCTAATGCTGATAGTGGACTTAATGGGTTCATTAGTAATATTTTAATTAACTCTAAAATTCGTGGGTTTTAATTCTCATATTTTTAAAATTACCAAAATACCCTTCTAGGTTACCGGTTTGGCCTAAAAATGCCCCGGGCCCCAAACTAAACCCCCGGCTAGTGTTTTCTGACTATTTCGACCCTTCCGGACACGTTGGTGCACTAAAAATGATCAGTCGGTTGATAAAAATATAATTTAGTTTTTAATTTAAATAAATTCATTCCTGACGCGGCAATTAAATTTCCCAAATTATCGTATTTCTGCCTCTTGACAATTTAAATATCTTCAATACCATATTTATCATCACAATCAAATACCAACAATTTAAATATCTTCAATACCATATTTATCATCACAATCAAATACCAACTCACATCTCATTAGTATTTATATCCGGATTAATTTCTAATTAATTCTCATTTAATTCAATTAACCCAATAAATAAGAATCAATAAAATTACAGGGTATTACAGTGCAATTGATCATGATGACACGCAGAATATAGGGAGTGTTATGTAATTTCTATCATTGTGCATCAACAATAAATAAAAATGATAATAAAAATCATCCCCAATATAATGATAACAATGGACAACAATATAAATAATTGAGTTGTGATAAAATAAAACTCTTCACTAAAATTGAATCCATCATTATAATAAATCTGCACAATATAAAATAATCTCGAACTGAAAAGTAAATAAGTTGGAACCACCTCAGCCCATAAATAAACTCATCGATAAAAAAGTATTAGAATTCCAACTAAAATGCAATAGCAACTCCTACACTAATGACGATAAACTCGATCTCCAACCACTGTAACTCTCATTGTTCAGTCTTGTTTCTCATGTATAACAAGAATAATACCTGGGGTAAAAGATGTTATAGAATTGGGTTAAGGCCCAAAAGTTACAAGAAATATTTATATTATTTAACAGTATGAAATTAAAACTTATATACGCCTCATGTCGTCTATCATCGACACTCATACAAACCATACCTCACCTTTACTATAATCCCAATATAGTTTTAACTAACCGTACCCATTCTTACCTTACCATACTACAGCTACCTTTCTACCAAAGTAAAACATGAAGTACAAACTAATAGTCTTAGTGTCCCACCATCTCTCAACCTTACTAAGCTCTGTGTATGGGTCGTATCACAAATAAAATCCAAACAAGGCCTCGTACACTTTTGTCTATCTTAGTTTATCTTTAAGATTCGTTGGACCGAGACTCAATATATAGTAATCTCACGTAAATTAATTAACTATACTCGGTAAGTCTTAGAGATCGCATACCAAATGTATCCTAACTTTTGACCCAACTAGAGTCCATATATGGGACATCTCGCGAATGAAATCCAAACAAAGAACCCCCCCTGATACACTTATGTCTAGCCGGATCATTTGTCTGAATCAATGGTAAGAGGCTCCCTAAGAAAATAATAAAAATCTAAAATATCATAACATAAACGATACCATATAGCACTACCCCACCTCACGTATCATCCAAGTTACCATAGAGCATTAGCGCAACTCACATATTCACATTAGTTACCAAAGAGCGATAACCTAACTCGTAACTACCCTATACCATAAGGTACAATCCAAAATAAAATAATCATGTTGGCTCAAAGTAATCAACCAACCCTGAGCCTACCCAACATAGAGTATTCACCCAACTCATATCATTTTATCATTCACATAGATAGACCAAGCCATAATCGTCCTATGGTCGAGTAATAACCCAACCCAAGCCCCACCTTTAAACCATACTGAGATTACACTACTCTAAATAAATCCACCATCAAGATTATTGTTGATGTAAAAAATTAGATCACTCTAATTATTCAATCACAGATAAATAAATGAGACAAAGAATTTTAAAGTGGTTCAGCCTTATAAGAATGGCCTACGTCCACTGCTATGTTATTGCTGAATGTTTGGTAATTCTCGATTACAAGTTCTATCAAGAAATTTCGGTCCCTTTGAATGAGGGTGATACAATGTATTTATAGTCTTGAGGCTGTCATCTGAAAGGGTGATACATTAAATGATATACATATGAAAGGGTAATACATTTAATGCCCTTAGGCGTGTGCGTCACGGATAAGCATTTAATGAACCAGTTGAACTGTTGGTTATCTGGCAATCAATGCTGTGGCCCGAGATGCAGCTCGAACCGCCTTTGTCGCTCGTCGTTCAGGAGTTCCTCTAAGTGTTGGAGTTCCTCGGAGAAGTCTGTTCCTTGGAGCGTGTGAGTTCCTCGGAGGGATCTGTTCCTCGGTGTACACTGGCTTGCTCGGAATGAGTATGACTTGGTCGGGGAAATAATTTTCCTCGTTGCTATTGTGCCACGTAGATCGACATGTGTCTTCCTATGATTGGTCCACATCAGAAGATTAAATTTAGTATCAACAGAAGCCCCCAATGTTTCATATTTCAAACTTTGAGGAGTATGGAACATTCTTTCTCGGTATATGGCAATATAAAATGATCTTCCTGGTTTTTAGGAGCATTTTCTCCGTATTCAAATTTCCTTCCAAATTTGCAGAATCCGCCTTTTTGAATTTTTATAAGCGCTTCGATCTTCGCGCACTTTTTGTCCTTTTCGCCGCCGGTAGCGTAATAGTTTCTTTTTTGTAATCATTTCTTTCGCCATTTCCCAAGGCAAAGTATTTAAGCTTCATAGGCAATCCCACCGTCTTCTACCTTTTTCAATTTCTGATTTCGAGTTTTCCATAGTCTTTCTCTCTCTTGTGCGTTCATCCTTTTCTTCGTTCGTTGTCAACAGATCTCCCTTTTTCCTGTATGATCTTTTTCCTTCTTCTTTATTTCTTTTATTCTCCATGGTTTATGTTATTGAATCTCTTGAGAAATTCCCTTTCTGATTTTTCTATTCCATCTTGGGTAACTCTGGAGGATCTTTCTGAGCCTTCAAATTACTTTCGTTTGGCTGAGGGACATTGGTTCCCCAGCCTCTTTATTGCTGAATGTGGATTTTCTTTTCCACCAAACCCTTTGTGCTTAGAGTTCTGTCATTATTTCGATGTTGTTCCTACAAAAGTAGCCCCCAACACATGGAGAATAGTTAATGGGGTGTATAGGTTAAATCAAACTCATGGAATCCGTATAGGAATTCCTGAGATTATGTTCTGTTACAGATGGGTTGTTCTAGATAATGTTTTTTATTTAAAAACCAGATTTTTGAATAGGGATTTAGTAGTCAACCTCCCTCATGCTAATAGGGATTATTTTGAACATGGGGTAGTTATCAAAAATTGGCAACATGCCCCTTTAAATGGTGATGAAGTATATGAAGGTCCCAAATGCCCTCCATATGGCAATGGGATAGGTTATTTTCATTTTATTTTATTTGTGAAATTATGATTTCATTATGTTTGAATAAATATGTGATTGACATTTCAATATGTATTTGTTTGCAATTGACAGCAAAAGAAAGACTCCAAAAGAATCAGAAGTTAATATTAAGCATTTGAAACATATCTGGAGTTTGCATCAGAAAGTTGCAGACGAGCACATCAGGTCTGCTTCATACTTGTTGCAATACAGGAGCTATACATCATCCTTTACTACTCATCCCATGGTCAGCGCTAGTGATCCAGTGTCAGTTCCTGAGGACTCTTCTCCAGAATCTCACATTCCTCTGAGTCAGAAAATGGGCAAAAGAAGAGTTCCTGCTATCTTTGAGGAGACTACCTCTGCTGGAGATGGAAAAAGAAACAAAACTGATGTCCCAAAGGGGACAAAGAAAGTAGATGATGTCCCTTCTGTTGCTCCTCAGAAGGCTGCCGAGAAGCCCCCAGTGGCTTCGAGCAAGAAGGATGCACCTGTGGAAGTGATCACCATCACCCCAACCAAAAGCTCTTCTTTGGTTGAAACTGTTGAAATGCCACCGAGGAGACTGAAGAAATCCTCCTCGGTCAATTTGGCTGAAACCATTCCCCAGCTCTAAGTTAGTGGAGCTGGTGTTCCAACTATTATTCCTCCGAGCTCAACTATGAGCTCTGTGAAGACTTGGACCATTCCTGAAGTCCAAGGAATTGAGGAGAATATGTCTAGGGATGTGCTTACGTCCCTGGCTACTCGTCACATTGCTTCAGTAAGTTTCTCATCTTCAGAATTTTCTTTCTTTCCATCAATACATGTATCTCTGTGCTGATTTATCATTATCTTCTTTTTTCAGCTGGTGAGTTGCTTTAACACCATTGTGAAGAAGGATGAAGCAATCAAGGCTTCTAGCTCCTCGTCTGGAGTGGAAGATGCTTTATTGGGTTTGGCCCAGTCTTTGAAGGATACCCGTCAAAAGTATGACGAGGAAAGGGGTGATTGGGAGAAGAAGTTGGCTGCAGTGGAGGCAGAGAAGGTGCAGCTCGTTGAAGTTTCCAAGGGTTTGGAAAATAAAGTGAAAGATTTGGAGGGAGAGAAAAAGAAGTATGACGAGAAGCTCAAGAGCTTTGGGGAACTTGAAAATAAGTTTAAATTGGCTGAGGAAGAGCTAACCCTTATACGAGAAGTAAATCGCCAGAAGGAGGAAGTGGAAGCTAAGTTGAAGGCCACCGAGGATCTTCTATCCGAGAATCTCTCCTCGGAGAAAATAAAAAGAAAAGTGGCGGTGAAAAAATCTTTCCGCACTGGTTGGGACAAAGGATGGGACAAGGGGGTAACAGCCATGATGACCCAAGTGCAATATGGGAGTCTTAAATACTCCGAGATGGTTGGGTTGCTGCCCTGCAAGAATTGAAGGTTAACGAGGACTCTGAGCTGTTTCAATAGCATCTTCCTGGTCCCCCTCCTAGAATTGAAGATGAGGAAGAAGACGAAGCTGCATCCGATGAGTCTTCAATGGCAGTGGGTGATCAAGTCCTTGCCTCACAACCTATTCAGACAGTCACCGAGGAGATTTCGTCTCTTCCTGCTCCACCTGAACAAGTTCCAGCTCCTGCGATCCAAATTATTGTTCCTACCGAGCAACCGAGCTCCTCGTCCCAGCCTCCCGAGAAAGTCTTGGGAGACAAGGAAAAGGTGTGAAGTTGTTCGGTCTTTGTTTTATTTTCTTTTGTCACTTGTACTCTGTACTCTGAACACTGTACTTCTTTCTATGATGTAATAAAAATCCCCTTTTTTGTTCCTCTATGTTGTTGATGTTCTATCTGCTTTTTTTATTAACTCTTGCCTTCTCTTCTTTACTAGTTTATGGCTAGAATGGAATTGCTGTCTGTCCATGACACAACTCTGCTTCGACAATGTAATGAATATTTTAAGGCTGGCCACACTGACTTGGACAATTCCCAGATTGTAGAGATTCTTGGTCAAAATGCTTCAGACCAAGCAGTGGAGGCATATCAATACTTAAAATGTCTTCTTGATCGTGCTGTAGCCAACAATGTGGCTTATTACGAAATGATTGAAGACTTGCAAGGTACTCTCGATGAACTTCAGCAGCAGTATAAAGAGTCTTCAGCTCTTCTGCACGAAGGGTATGAGAAGAAACTCAAACAACTTAGTGCTGAAAAAGGCTATGACAAGATGCTCGCTGGCTATGAAGTGAGAGAGAGAACATTGAAAGCAGATGTCGAAGGGCACAGGCAAATCGCTGAGCTATTGGAGCAAGAAAACAACAATATGCAAAAAGAACTAGCTCAGCTGAGGTGTGCTGCTTCATCTTTCACTGCCTTGGTACCAGTCACCGATGAAGGATTCTCATTTTTAGAGGTGGAAAATGCCAAGTTGCGAGAAGAGTTAGAGGCTTTGAGAAGAGCTGGGCCTTCTACTGCTATTCGGGGACGAGGAAGAGGTTCCCGTGGACGAGGAAGAGTTGCTCAGAATGTTGTCGAGGATTCAAGTACTCCACCTGCTCGGGGACGACCTAGAGTTCTTCGTCCTACTATTGAAGAAGCTCGTACTCAATCAGCGTTAGAAAATCAAGCATTCCGATTGATGGTAAAAAATCAAGCCTTGTCTGATCTGTCCAAGAAAGTCCAAACTTTGGAGGATCAACTTGCTGCGACGAAGTCTGCTTTGAATGATAAGGATATTTTTGCCAGAAACCTTCATGAGCAATTAGAGAGACTAATTTTCCAATTCCATAAACAACCTCGCGAATTCTGGATGACAGGCTACAATGAGGCCCTTTTTCACTTGAATGATCGTATTGAAAATGCTAATAATGAAGGCTACAAACAGGGATGGTTGAACACCCTGGGTGTATTGAAACTAGAGAAAGGTCATTATTTATGGGATTACCATGCTCCTGGGCTGCTCGATCTACCAATTCCTCCCTTCAAGCTTGACATGAGCTGGATCCCTGCTCGGGCCATTCCTCGTTGTTTGATCTCCAAGTATCTTGGTGACTATGCCCTTCATTCACAGGCAGAATTATCTCGTCCTGAGCATTTACTGGATACACCTTCAATAATGAACGTCAGAATGCTTCGAGATCTTAACTTCATTAATTCTCCCCTTTGCCTGGAAGATCCTCCTGCTGGCGAGGAACCTGTATCGAAAGCTGAGGGGAAAAGACCAATAGAATAGGAATTTCTGATGTAACAGTTAGTATACATATCCATGTAATTATCAATGTAACTTGTAATTTATTTTGAATTTTAATGAAAGACTTTCATTTTTATTCGCAATCTTAATTGCTATTGTCTTGTAAATATCAAACACTTTACATTTATGCATATGTATCTGTTGAAAAGATAACAATATTGTGTTGTTCATCGACCAACTTAATAATAAAAAAGTTACAAGTATCAGTAATGTTGCTCGATCACTTAATAATAAAGTAATGAGTATAAAAATGTTGAAATTTTTTCCAACCAACCAAGGTTGTTAAATTGTGCTTGTCGACCAACTACAGTTAGTGGGTTTTTATCCCCGACCAGCCATAATTGGTACAATATTTTCTCCTCGTCGACCAACTACAGTTAGTGGGTTTTGATCCCCGACCAACCATACTTGGTACAGTTTGAAATATCTTGTATTTTCTGGAATAATCTTACCTCCCGACCAACATAAGTTGGCATATCTTGTTTCCTAACCAACCGAGATTGGCATTTTTAGGAGTATTTTGCTTCCTAACCAGACACGTTGGCATTTTTAGGAATGTAGATGTTGTTCTCGCCCTTTTACCAACCGGAGTTGGTCTGAGTTCGAACTATTATGTCCACTTGCCCTTTTACCAAAATTGGTCTGAGCCAGTGTCAGCCTCCTAACCAAAGGAGTATGGTTTCCTAACCAACCGGAGCTGGTATTTTTAGGAATATCGTGTTCTCGCCCTTTTACCAACCGGAGTTGGTCTGAGTTAGAACTATCATGTCCACTCGCTCTTTTACCAACCGGAGTTGGTCTGAACTAGTGTACGCCTCCTAACCAAAGGAGTATGGTTTGTTCTCGCCCTTTTACCAACCGGAGTTGGTCTGAGCTTGAACTATCGTGTCCACTCGCCCTTTTACCAACCGGAGTTGATCTGAGCTAGTGTACGCCTCCTAACCAAAGGAGTATGGTTTGTTCTCGCCCTTTTACCAACCGAAATTGGTCTGAGCTTGAACTATCGTGTTGTTTTTTCTGCTGAGCAGTAGTGTTGCACACTAGTATTCCCCGAAAAACTTTCAATAAAAAGAGAGAAGATGGCGAAACATCATCGTTTTATTCATATTGATGGAACTGCTTTACATTTTACATCACTGATAGTACTTGCGTAGGTGTTCAGCATTCCATGCATTCTTAAATTCCTCTCCTTCTAGAGTCGCTATTCGATAAGTTCCTGGTCGAACAACTTCTGTAACTCGGTAAGGTCCATGCCAGTTTGCTTCCAACTTATTGTG
Organism: Sambucus nigra; assembly: GCA_949130495.1. Lineage (NCBI taxonomy): Eukaryota > Viridiplantae > Streptophyta > Magnoliopsida > Dipsacales > Adoxaceae > Sambucus > Sambucus nigra. Next base: position 16,803,585 of record OX422214.1, read on the forward strand.
CTTCTGAATGACTTTCTTTAGCACGTAATCTCCTTCTTTTAAGTAGCATTTCTTCACCCTCTTGTTGTAGAACAGAGCTGTTCGTTGTTGGTAAGCAGCATTCCTAATGGCTGCCTCTTCTCTAACTTCTTCGAGCATGTCCAAATCTAATCTTCTCATTAAGTCGCTGACTGGGGAATTGAAATTCAGCACTCTGTGTGTTGGAAGACCCAACTCGGCAGGTATTACGGCCTCACTTCCAAATGCCAGCATATATGGTGATTCTCCAGTTGCTGCTCGGGGAGTTGTTCGGTAAGCCCACAATACTGACTGTAGCTCATTAATCCAATTAGCTTTAGCCTCACTTAGCCTCTTCTTCAAACCATTTAGTAATGTTTTGTTCGTCACTTCAATCTGTCCATTGCTTTTGGGATGGCCTGGTGCTGAATGAACCTTCAAAATGTTTGACTGATGACAATAGGCGGCAAACTCCTCGTTATCAAATTATGTTCCATGGTCTGTGATGAAGGCATGAGGGAGACCATATCGGCAGATGATGTTCTTCCAAACGAATTGGTACACCTTCTCGTATGTCATATCAATCAGAGGCTCAGCTTCTACCCACTTAGTAAAATAATCCACTGCGACAATGAGGTACTTAAATCTTCCTCGGGTCGTTGGCAGTGGTCCCACCAAATCAATTCCCCACATGGTAAATGGCCAAGGAGAAGTTATGGGTGTCAACAATGCTTGTGGAGTTCGTCTGATGGAGGAAAAACGTTGGCATTTATCACATTTCTTAGCATAGGCTATACAATCAGCCCTCATCGTTGACCAGTAGTATCCTTGCGTCATCACCCTTTGCAAAAGTGTCCGACCTGCTACATGAGCTCCACATGACCCTTCATGGATCTCTTCAATTAAGTCTTTCACCTCGGAGGGATGTACACATCTTTGCAAACCTGCCATAATTCCTCGTCTATACAAAACACTATTAATTAGTACATACCGAGCAGCTTTAAACTTCAATTTCTTGGCAGCGAGCTTATCCTCCGGTAATTCTCCCTCCTCAATATATGCCCTGATGGGATCCATCCAAGATGGTCCTAAATCAAGGGTAATAATATTCATTGTCAGGTTTTCATCTATGCTTCGACTTTCTAATACTTCAATTGGTATCGTTCTTCGCAGCTCGGTACGAGTAGCTGATGCTAGTCGGGCCAGTGCGTCTGCTCGTGCATTCTCCAGTCTTGGTATTCTGATCAACTGAATGGCATCAAATTCTGCCAACAACTCCATCACATTTGCATGATACTTGAACATTAATTCTCCTTTAACTTCATATGTTCCCATCATCTGATTCACAATTAATTGAGAATCACTGAATACCATCACTTGTTGTGCTTCCACAATCTTTGCTAAATTAAGACCTGCTATCATGGCCTCATACTCAGCCTCATTATTGGAAGCTTTGAATTGGAATCGCAGGGCGTATTCCATGTCAATCTCGTCTGGGGTGTTCAAAACAATCCCTGCTCCACACCCTGTTGTGCAAGATGACCCATCTACATATAATCTCCATGTAGGTAACTCGTCTTCAAATTTCTTATCTGACAGAGTTCCTCGGTGAAATATTTGCTGTTTCCTTTCATCCTCCCTTGATATTTTTCGCTCTTCGTCGACCATCTCTTCTCGCTCTTTTACCAACCGGAGTTGATCTGAGTTCGAATTTGATGATCTTTCTACATCTACAAGCCCTTTTACCAACCGGAATTGGTCTGAGCTTATGTCTGTTGATCCTGTACATCCACAGGTTGGTCAGCGAGCAACTTTTGTTCCTCGGGGGTATCAGGATAAGTAAACTCTGCTATAAAATCTGCTACAGCCTGCCCTTTTAGTGATGATCTGGGTTCATACACAATATCATATTCACCGAGCTCTATTGCCCAGTACATCAGTCTCCCTGATTTTTCTGGCTTATGAAGGGCTTGTCTTAATGGCATGTCGGTATACACGACGATGGTATGGGCCTGGAAATATGGCCTCATTCTTCTACTTGCCTCAATTAATGCCAATGCTAATTTTTTCAGCTTTGGGTACCTGATCTCTGCACCTCGGAAAGCCTTACTTGTGTAATAAATTGGCTTCTGGATTCCATTCTCCATTCTGATCAATGCCGAGCTGACTGCATTCTCTGATACTGCCAGGCACAAGTACAACTTTTCTCCCATTACTGGTCTGGACAACAGTGGAGGTGCTCCCAAATATTTCTTCAAGTCTTGAAAGGCTTTTTCACACGCATCATTCCACTCGAAAGTTTTTCGAAGTGTTTTGAAGAATGGGAGGCATCAATCAGTTGCTCGGGATATAAATCTGTTGAGCGCTGCAACTCGTCCTGTAAGACTCTGCACCTCTTTCTTCGTCGTTGGAGATCGCAACCCTAAAAGAGCTTTGATCTTTCCTGGATTCGCCTCAATGCCTCGCTGGTTAACGATGTACCCGAGGAACATTCCTTCTCGTACTCCAAATGTGCACTTCATCGGGTTGAGCTTCATTTGGTATTTAACCAGTTGATCAAAGGTCTGACCTAAGTCAACTAGATGATCAGCAGCTTTCTTGCTCTTTATCAGCATATCATCGACATAGACTTCCATATTGCAACTGATTTGTTCAGCAAAAACCTTGTTCATCAGCCGCTGGTATGTCGCTCCTGCATTTTTCAAACCAAAAGGCATAACATTATAACAATAAGTTCCCCTAGGGGTAATAAAAGAGGTACTTTCCCTGTCTTCAGGTTTCATTTTGATCTGGTTGTAGCCAGAGTAAGCATCCATGAAGCTGAGCAGCTCGTGTCCCGAGGTAGCATCCACTAATTGATCAATTCTGGGCAATGGAAAGTGATCCTTTGGGCATGCCTTGTTGAGATCGGTGAAATCAACACACATTCTCCATTTATTATTTTTCTTCTTTACCATCACCACATTTGCTAACCAGTCTGGATATTTCACATCTTCAATGAATTGGGCTTTTTGGAGCTTCTCGACCTCCTCTTGTATAGCTTGATTCTTCTCGGGACTAAATACTCTTCTTCTCTGCTTTACAGGCTTGATCTCCTTATTCTCATTGAGCTCATGACATAAGAAGTTTGGATCTATTCCTGGCATGTCTTCATGACTCCATGCAAAAGTTTTCTTTCTCTTTCTCCAGAAAATTATTAACTCCTGTTTTATTGAAGCATCCAACGACGAACCTATCTGAGTTGTTCGTTCAGGGTGTTCGTCGTCCAGAATAACATTTTCTGTAGATTCCACCACCTGTCCTTTCACAAGTTGGGATTCATCTCTGGGATCCAGTGTTTCAATTTTTGTACCTTCATCCACCTGGTAGGTAGTAGTATTTTTCCTTGACTCTTCAAGCTCCTCTTGCTCGGCAGACGAATAATAGCATTCCCGAGCTACTTTTTGATCACCTTTCACAACTCCTACTCCGAAATTTGTTGGGAATTTTAAGCACTGATGTACTGTAGATGGAACTGCTTCGAACTTCTTCAAACCAACTCTTCCCATGATGATGTTGTAGGCTGATTGCACGTTCTTATTCATCACAAAGAAGCGTATTCTTTCTGTTCGACAAGTAGGCCAAGTTCCAATGAATATATCCAACTTGATCGTCCCAAGTGGAAAAACTTTCTCGCCAGCAAAACCCAGGAGAGGTCTGTGATAAGGCTCCAATTGAGATAATTTTAAATTTAAACTGTCAAAGCATGAGTAGTACATGATGTCTGTCGAACTACCATTATCTACCAGAACCCTTGAAATCACTACATCTTTCATCCTCATTTTGATCACCAAAGGGTCATCGTGAGGGTAAAGAACACCTGCAAGGTCATTTTTTGAAAAACCAATGACCAGCTTCTCTTTGTTTATCTTCCTCGGGCGATCCTCTTCAGCCAAATTTATTCGCTGAATGTACGAACAAGCTTGAGCCTCACCGAGGTAAGCTTTTCTTTCTGCAGTAAGATCTCCTCCTCCTGCATCTCCTCCTGTAATAACATTACAATCGAATGACCCAAATCGAATTGAAAATACCTCTCGTTCTGGCTGCCTTGGTTTCTTGGGGAGATCGGGGTCATCATCTGGATCAACTTCATGGTTTCTCTTCTTGTTCTCCTCTGCTCGACGAGGAGATCTAGACCTCTCTCTAGTTCGGTCATTATTTCTTTTTCCACCTCCCCGATCAACATACTTCGTTAGCTTTCCTCGTCGGATGAGTGTTTCAATCTCGTTCTGAAGAGCTATGCAATTTTTTATCATATGGCCATGATCCTTGTGGAACTCGCAATACTTTTCTCTATTCCTCATGTCAGGGTCCGACTTCAGTTTCTTTGGCCACCTTATCTCCTCGTTATTTTTGATTTCTTCCAAGACATGATTAATACCCATTTTCAAAGGAGTATAATTATCGAATTTCTTCAGGGCTTCCCATGACGATCTATGGTTGGAATGTTTGTCACCACCATTGTTCTTATGCTCTTTCTTCTTAGCCTTATCACCTTCCACCTTGTTTTCTTTGGTGTCCATATTCTTTTTCGCAGACATAGCCTCCTCGGCATTCATAATCTTGGACGCTTTTCCCATCAGGTCTGACATGGTTCGAGGTGGGTCTTTGGCTAAAGTGTAGTATAACTTGTTTGGCAGCAATCCACTCATCAAAGCGGTAATCTCTGTCTTCTCCTCATAATCAATGACCTCGAGTTTCTCGTTATTAAAACGAGTTATATAATCTCTGATACTCTCACCAGCCTTTTGTCTAACACTTAACAAATGTGCTACTCGTTTAACTCGCTTTGCTCCATTGCATAAATTCCCAATGAATAACTTGGCCAGTTGAAGAAAAGTTGAAATCTTACCCCGAGAAATATTATTATACCATATCTGAGCAGATCCGGTAAGAGTTCCCGAGAATGCCCTGCATCTCATCTCGTCTGAGACAGCATAAATGTCGGCAGCAGCCTGATACTGTTCTATATGAAGGACAGGGTCAGTCTTTCCATCATACTTGGGAGTCACAACAGGTGCTTTAAACTTTGATGGTGTTGGAAAATCGACAATATCCTGGACGAAAGGTGTTCCTCGAACAAAGGTTCGTTGTAGAGGATTCTTCGCCTTAGCCATTTCTCCCAATCTATCCTCCAACCGTTGAATGGACCCTTTCCACGCATCATTTCCTTCCTCGGGCCTATTGGTTCGGGCAACTGATCACGTTGAAGTGGCTTCTTGGGATCTATCTCGATGAGTAGCTGGTCGGTTATAAGATTCATCTCGACGAGTAGCTGGTCGCGACTGGGCAGATCCTTCCCTTACATCTGATGGTCGTCGAAAGCTCCTCGACGCTGCATTAAGAGGACTTTTGTTCCTCCTAGGGCCCAATCGATCAAAAGGAGAGGCCCTACTTAATCTTTCCACTGCGCTGGCCCTTTCTGGGGAGAGGGTGACACGTTGTTCAGTATCCGTGGCTCGCATTGACGAAGTTCGTCCAGGTTGATAAGAAAAATCTTCAGATTCCTCATTAACATGCCTAGTTCGTGAAGAAGGCGCACGAGTATTTCTTTGGATGTTTCGTGATCCGGGATGGGCTGGTGTACCGCCATGAACAGTTTGGATGAGTTGCCGCATTGTCTCTTGCATGGAGGTTTGTCCTTGAGCCAGATTCGTCATAATTCCAGCCAGATCTGGAGGTGCAGAAGGACTTGGAAGATTTCTAGCATTTCCAGCATTTCGATTGCTGGATTTTGGATCATCTGCCATTGATGATGAATGATTTTGATGAAAAACGATAACAACAGTCGTTTCCCACAGACGGCGCCAATCTGTTGATGTAAAAAATTAGATCACTCTAATTATTCAATCACAGATAAATAAATGAGACAAAGAATTTTAAAGTGGTTCAGCCTTATAAGAATGGCCTACGTCCACTGCTATGTTATTGCTGAGTGTTTGGGAATTCTCGATTACAAGTTCTATCAAGAAATTCCGATCCCTTTGAATGAGGGTGATACAATGTATTTATAGTCTTGAGGCTGTCATCTGAAAGGGTGATACATTAAATGATATACATATGAAAGGGTAATACATTTAATGCCCTTAGGCGTGTGCGTCAAGGATAAGCATTTAATGAACCAGTTGAACTGTTGGTTATCTGGCAATCAATGCTGTGGCCGAGATGCAACTCGAACCGCCTTAGTCGCTCGTCGTTCAGGAGTTCCTTGAAGTGTTGGAGTTCCTCAGAGAAGTCTGTTCCTCGGAGCGTGTGAGTTCCTCGGAGGGATCTGTTCCTCGGTGTACACTGGCTTTCTCGGAATGAGTATGACTTGGTCGGAGAAATAAATTTCCTCGTTGCTATTGTGCCACGTAGATCGACATGTGTCTTCCTATGATTGGTCCACGGCAGAAGATTAAATTTAGTATCAACAATTATATCATGACCATGTTTTTTAGTCATTATTATTCATTATGATTAACCCATCCCCGATGTATTTTAACATTTTCAACTTGTTACATACACCTCCTGATTTACATTTAGAATAAGAAGTTATAATCCTGATTTTAGTTTCATAAACAACATATGAGTCATGTGTATACATATATGTGAATACAAACAAAACATAACACTAACTATAACCACCAAAGCACATGCATCCAAATGTTAAACAACCCTTAAAACCCAACATATAGGTGTTTATCATTATTAATAAACTTATCCTCGCCTCCGGACATAATATATATGTGCGTGTGTGTGTATGTGTGTATGTGTGTGCGCGCGACTATACCCAAAGTCTATTAATTTATACCCCAACCTCTAGGTATACAAATATAATCGATGTACATAGTACCCCCACCCTAACGATATACTTGTTAGAGTAGAAATATAGTTCACACACAACACATTAATATCAACGGTGATGAATATAAAGCAATAAAGATATGAACACCAGATATGCATGGTTTTGTCGTATTGACCTACATCCATTGGGGAAAAGGAGGGGGTCGGCGTCTTTATTAATTTCAGAAGTTATAGAGAGGTTTTATACAAAGAGATTCGCTTAGTCCCATATTCAGTACTAGGATGGATCTATATACAATACATATAACGGTATTCCTATTATTCCATTCCATATCTTAAGGGAGTGGTCAACATAGTGGGACACGTGTTCGTCTCTGGTTAATTCACATATTCCACATTTCTTTTCAATTGGGAACATGAGGCTTGTTTGAAATAACGGCTAATTAGCTGGTTGAATCGATGCCGAACTACTGATTATCTGATAGACAACAGAAAAGACATTTGGTCGGTCCCTTGATAGATCCTCTTCGAACTGATCCGATCGAAAATCCCCCTCATCAGCTACCCCTAGACTATTTCCATTCATGGAGATGAGGCAAAGAGTCTCGATCTTTGTCAAAGGGAATTCCCACTTGTGTTGTTTACATTCCTAGTAGTGCTTTGATTTGATGTTGATGTTACTACTCCTGTCATTCTGACCTTTTTCAGATATGTTTGTCGTTCGAATTTTGATTCATAATGATTTTATTTTTACGTTGGGGGTCTGTAGTGTCGTGATAATTTGTCATTGTGTGGTCCCAATGCATGCCATCGTCCGGGTGTTATTCCATAATCATTATACTCCTGACGTCGTGCATGCTTCCAAAGTGTGCATGGGAGTGTAAATCCTCCCCACGCGCATCGATCACACATGTATTCCACCAATTGGGAGGATTCATTAGGTCAAATGAAATTTAGGCAGTGAATTTTAAAAGTCCCCTTCTCTTTTTGTATAAAATTTGGGAGTTTTCTATTTTATAATTTCCCACACTTTCAAATTTCCAGAGAAAATTCCACATGTGACTTCTTTGTTCCTACCCCTTTCTTTTTCCTTAAACCTCTTTACTTGTTGAGTGCTAAGGTCTCGCGAGGCTTCCTTTTATTTGAAATGAAGTATTCTGAGTGTAATCCTCTTTACCGTTGCTCTTTAATACCCTAGTATGCTTTCGTTCCTTGTTCTAGAAATATCTAGCTTCTCAAAGCCTTGATTTTTTTGGTTTACTAGAATTAGCATGTTTGTTTACTAATTTCATGATGAAAACCTCTTTATCTTCTAGTTTATCCTTCTTGAGTATCCTTGTACCAATACATTGCCTAACTTTAGCCTTTTGGACATAACCACAACCTAGCCCACCAGGAAAGACGCTACGCAAAAAGCGTCTAGTAAATATGATGGATATCGTCAACGCTTTTGGGCCAAAGAATAATAAAAGGGGGGATTCACACATGAGACATCTTCGTTTACTATTACTAAACTAAATAACCAGCTATAGGTCGAAACAATACTCAGGTTGCTGGGCCCTCAAACCCTTTTCGTGCTAGACCTATCGAGACTATAAATAACCCCAGGTCCCTAATAATCTGTTAATCAAATGTTCAAATAAATTATTGTTTAATGGGGTGATCACTGTGCTCTCCCTAGTGCCCTTTACATCCGTTCATCCGATGAGATCGATCGAGTCCCGAATCCAAGAGATGGGGAAGTGTGTTTTTATGAACACTATTTTGAAGCTCGCCTCGAAATCCTTTTTTAAAAAACTATCTGAGATGTCCTTTCGTTCATCAACCTTGTATCCTTACAGCATATACCGAACACCTGTCGAATACTATTCGGGTCGATGGTACACTTACATAATTTGTTCGGGGTTAAAAACTTAATGACCATAACCTAACTACTAATCATTTATAAACCCTCGGCATCCCAATGGGGTGGTACACCCTTGCCTGTTGAACTAAGAATATAGGGTTTATCACCTCCCTTCATTACTCAAATCACGACTGAAGATGTCGTTTCCACCTCGTTAGTGGTCATGGATGGGAGTGTGATGAATAAAATGACCTCACTGGTAATCTTCTCACCATTCCACTCCTCTGGAATAAGCCAAACTTGAGTGAGTTCTACACTTGTGCAAATCGATATTTTATCTATCTTTTGGCTTAACTTGTTCCTACTGGCAATCTTATCCGCATATGCAAAAATATTTTTTAATCTACCAAAGATCTTTTACAATCGAAAAGATGGGGTTTAAAAAGCCTTGGAGAGAGCTCGTCCCTTCAAGGAATTATATGATTTGCAAAGGCTGATGGAACTTAGCTTCATCATTAGAGTCAAAGAAGTCTGCAACCGACATGTTGTTCATCTTCAAGATGAAACTGAAGAAGGTCGCCTTCGTCTTCTCACTTCCTAACATCCATAATTTATGGAGTCATCATATACGATCACCCATATTAAATATTTGCCTTAATTTTCAAGTGTATCGATTAACTTGATCAATTTTTCTTTCAATTGTCAGTGTTATGTCTCGTGCGTCTTTTCGAGCAACTCTTCAGAGGAACAATCGGGGATTAAATGCCCACAACTCCTTATTCCTATCGTCTCATTTTTTCCTCAACCTACCTCTCCAACAGTTGTTGAACAACCACTAATCCCTACATTTGAGGTTGTAGACACCGGTCGTCTGGAGAAACGAGGTTCATGAGTCATACTCTTTTAATTTTGTAGAAGATTAACCTCTGTTGAGACATACTGGTGTAACGTTCGGTAATTTTAATGATTTTTATATTGGGATTAATTGAGGTCAATTAAATTAAATTGGGAAATTAATCCTGATTAACATAAATATTAATTAACGAGACAAGGGTTAATACTTATTTATATTGAATATTACTTAGTAAATGAGTAATAAGTTGATAAGAAAGAAATATGATTGTCGTGAGTGAGAAATACGGCAGTTACGATAAATGTAGTCAGGACGCCCGTGTCAGTCATGTCGAGACTAAATTTGAGAATTATAATGTAATTTCACTTTCGATATTTCATATGATCATTTCGAGTGCGCCAGTGTGTCCGGAAGGGTCGAAATAGTCAGAAAAGTCTACCGGAGGTTTAGTTTGAGTCTCGGGGCACTTTTATGCCAAATCGGAACTCCGGATGGGTATTTCAGTCTTTTGAAATTTTGGGGAATAAGGACCTACGAATTTTATTAGTGTAAATCATATTATGTGTTGGGGAAGTTAGGTTTAGAACCTGCACAACCAAAGGGAGGCCATAGGAGGGAGAAGGGAGTATAATTCCAATGCCAATTCACGAGTTCTTGCACCAAAATCACCGTAGTCGCGTAAATCGGGGAGAAAGAACCAAAACCACTCGCTTCTTCTTCAACAGATCAGACCTACCAAAAGAGGCAAGTATTTATCTTACTAAATTATGTGCATATGTTATCCATGTTAGAGTAGATTTGAATAAATACCCATGTAATTATGAATTTGATGTTAAATTAGGAGAATTAAATTAAGTCTTTGGTTAGGAATTGCATGTAGATGGAATTCTGAAATAATTAGAGGAAGAAATCAGACCTTAATGGATGGGAAAAATCTGGACTCGTAGGTGTATGAACATGGAAGAACATAAAACTAGGGTTCTTGATGATAATTATGAATTAATCGGTTCTTGGGTAGAATTCTTAATATTTTGATGATATTTTTACATTGGAAATCACCCTTATGTGTCTACATGATGTTTGGGAACCCTGGTTTTAATTTGGTAAAGATCCATGAGAAATTGGTTAAGAAAATGGTAGAAATTCGTAGCTGCATAAGGGAAGGAGACGATCTCAGATACGGCGGACCGACTCGTTGTACCCCACGAACCGGTTCGGAATGTTTGTCGCCTACAATATCATCTTTTGCTTAAATTTCCTTAGAGATTTGAGTTGATAATTTGTTCCCAATTAGAGAGAATTGAGTTTTCTAAATTTGGGGTAGATTTTGATGTAATTGGACATCACGAGAATTTAAATGGGTTACGTAGAATATGAGCTAACTGCATAAATTATTTAATGTTAAATAATATTACGGATATTTAAATGAACACGGAAGTTACGAGTGAACCTAAGACCAGACCAGTGGTAGAGGGGTAATTCACTTACTGAAATAGTTTGATGATTAGTTAGAATATTTCAAATAGTGAGGGATACTCGGGATGTACGGGATGTACGGCGAGAAGTATAATTTGAAATTAATATATAGAATATTCGGGGGATATAGATATACTACGTATGGGACATGTATGATAAGTTGAGTGTATACCTATACTAATGATATAAACAAGTAAATTGTGTGAAAACCTATTGAATGATTTATTATGTGTATGACATACCTACGTTGCTTGCTATCGGGGGACGTTTCGCGTCGTGGACGGTCTTATCCTGACGAGCCTATTAGGGGGATTTTAGACTTGTACCCAGAACATAGAACCTTGGATACGTGCTATCTGATATTATGATAGTTTTGACAGTTGAATGGGAGCGTAGGTATGTGCGTGACCCATTTGGTTGGGGACTGTGACACCCTGCCTAACTAAATTTCGGGTGATGAGTCCTTTATTAAATTAAAATAGTATATCCAGTTGGTTCATTCTTAGCATCACTGTCGAAAACTTTTTAATATTTACTAACCATCTAATATTTGAAAAGCCGGTGCCAAATTTTATCTTTATAATTAACATGAAACCACATAAATTTGTAATGTCACATTCAACATTCAATAATCAAACACATAATGAATATAGTGACAGAATAATACAAAGGTGTTTGGAATACACAATCCAGTCTGAAATAATAATACAATCATCCATAATAAAAACTAGCCCAACAGTCTAAGAAATAAAATAAAATGAAAGTCCTCTATCTCCGAATGGAGTCTAAATAAAAAGGGCAACATGCCCGACTGAAATGAGTAGCTGACAAGTAAGGAATGATGAATACGGAGGCGTCTAATATCAAGGTCCTACAACTTTTACAGCAGTTGCACCACGTCAATTGCTAATATCTGCTAAGTCTGGTGTCCCTATGGCTGGGCACCTAATTTTTTTTTATAAAAATAGATTTAGAAAACGAGTCAGAGCCCGAGTAAAAACATTTAAAAATTTAACAAGTATTTAAAATTCATAATCATCAAATATTATATACATGTTAGGTTCACGGCTCTCACTTGAGGTCCTCACTCCTCAACTACTGTGCACGCCTAACGTATACTCCTATCCGTCATAGTTGTGCTACCCCGCCTAACTAATTCGAATTAAATATTTTACTTCAATTACTAACTTTTGCTTCTCACTTATGTCACCCATACAACAACAATTTATGTTCTATGTCTATCAATCAGTTATAAATATCTCATATACTATTAAATTCTCGCACACTTATATACATTTGGATATCACCATTTTTCTCATCAACTAAGCATAAACAGCAGAATTAAATCACAAGTATATATATACATGTCACTCTAATTATATATATACACACTAATATAGCACCCCTAGGCTAAGACATGCGGTGCATGCATACTCTGCTATCATGTTTCAGTACATCACACATTGTATAAAGGGCTGTTGGTTCGATATCTCTCTCGAACGGTAAATGCAAATCACATATATTGGAGGTGAACATAGTCCCCAGCCAAATGGGTCATGCACATACTTATGCTCTCATTCAACTGTTGAAACTATCATACTATCAGATAGCATGTATTCAAGGTCCTATGTTCTGGGTACAAGTCTAAAATCCCCCCAATAGGCTCATCATGATAAGACCGTCCACGATGCGAAACCTCCCCCCGATAGCAGGCAACGTAGGTACGTCATACACATAATATCACAATAAACATAATATGAATACACTCATCTTATACATACATATAGTATATTTCAAGTTTATCCCATTAACTAAAAATTCAAATTTTATTCATATTTCCCATTATTCCAAACATCTCTTGTTAATCGAAAGTATATAAATAATTTAATTAATTATTTCAGTAGCTACCTTCAACCCATACTTATTGGTCCAAAACCCAGAATCATTATAATAAGCCCGGATTATATTTTAATTCTCAATAATCTTTTTTTCATGATAAAGTTACATTCTGCCCATAAATATAAAATTACAATTTGAGGCTTTTCTGATCCGATTTTGGAAAAACTTAAAACTACAAAGTTGTTCAGCACATGATTTTATACAAGAACAAGCGAGCACACTACCAATTTCGACTTAAAACAATCTTAAAATTATCATACAATGTTCGTCATTTTTCTAAAATGATTTTTCATACGTTTGACTTTCGAATTAGTATGAGTTCACTTCATTTCTAGTTAGATAGTTGAATCTACAATTTAATCACATGTTTTTCTCATTTTCAAAATCATCAATAGACTATAAAATCCTAATCATGAGTTCTAAAATCCCAAATGATGTTATCTTAAATCAAAACCTTCATTACATAATCCAATACTCCCAACCAAACCTACCAAAATTCATCTCTACCTAAACACATGATTTCTAGCATTTCATAATCACCAAATCATCAAGAAACATCATATAATTGGAATTAAATCAAGAATCATTTCCAAAAATCCTAGTTTATCATTTATCCTCCAGAACCTCTATAAAACCCAAATTTTCTTCATTTTTAATCTTCTGAAATTCATCCAAATTAAGGGATTAAATTCCAATATTAATTTAACCCAAAACATGATTTAATCTCTCAATTTTGTCATCAGTATTCATGATATCAAGATAATTAACATCCTACTCTAACATTAATGATATATCCTTCTTAAATTAAGCAAGATAAATACTTGCCTTTGTGTGTAGATCTGAATTTCACGAAATTTCTGATATGGTTGTGTTCCTCTCTCTCCGATCTATGCAATGGTGGTGTTTGGTAGTGATTCAAGGTGGCTCTACTTTCCGGTAAAATCTCTCACACTTTCACTCCTTTGGTTTTCTCTCACTTTGATTTTTCAATTCCCCATTTGATTAGCCAAATAATTGGTTTTAAAGTAGCAAATCTCGTATCACTTAATTGGTTGGAAATCCAAAGGTCAAAAATTGACTTTTCACTTGTCGGGTCGACCCAGAAATGACCCGAGACCCTATACATATGCCCGAATATAGTTTTCTGACTATTTCGACCCTTTGGACACTTTAGCGCTCGCAAAATAACCATTTGAATTTTATAAAATGCACTTATATTTTATTTCCCAAAATTAAGTCTCGACAGGACTCACACGCACGTCCCGACTAAATCTACCGTAACTGTTGTATTTCTCACTCACGAAAATCATAATACTTTCTTGTCAATTTATTACTCATTCACTAAATAATATTCAATATAAATAAATATTAACCCTTATCTCGCTAATTAATATTTATTTTATAGGATTAATTTTCCAAATATAATTTAATTAATACCAATTAATTCCCAATATAAAAATCAATAAAATTACAGGGTATTACATACTTCCCCCTAATAACATAATTTCGTCCTATAATTTGGAAAAATAACTGGTATAGATAACTCTGGATATTTGTTGCACATCTCATCTTCGTGCTCCCAAATAAACTCGTTGGCATTATGATGCCCCATAATATTACCTCAGATTTTTATACATAACTGCGTTCGAACGTGTTCTATATTTGCTCGTAATGATATTTTGGTATTTCCACTATTCCTACACCAATGGTACCGTTTTGACCGAAGGTCTACTTATTAGAACCCACGATTTAGCGACAAATTCATTCAAGCCGTTACATACTGATATATTTCCTTATACTTAAGGTCTCGATAATGACCCGCAAAAATATCGTGTGTTCGATGACAATGTCTCAAAAGACAAGCCTATACTTATTGATGGCAATATTGACACGATAACCTGTTTATAGTAATAACTCGAACATGAACCTGAAAATGACACGACTAGCCTGAGTTGCCATCCCTGCCTATACCCCACTGGCTCTATCATCCCTATGTTAGAAAGGACCTCACTTCTATAGGTATCAATTTCACTCATTGCCGTACCAAGCCATTTCTCCTCATGGGGTAGACCATCAACAATCCCTGCTTAATCATGTCAGGCCTTAAAACTTTTGTTCCCATTAAAGTAATCTCACTACGAAAAGGATGTGGATTGATTTAATCCTTGTCGATGGATCACGAATCACTTCGGATCCGAGAAACTTGTCATTTCCCCTTTTTGTAACTATTCAAAGGCTAAGCGAAAATATTTCTCCCTATTAAGCCTCAGAAGTTATTTTGTAATTTTTACCTTGCTACGGGTAATCACATACAACCCTACCAGTTGTAGTTAACATTCACAATTACTCCTAAAAGTCCAAGATATGCATTCTCACGATTTTCCACATTCTATACCACTCATCCCAACTATACATCGGCATACGGTTGACACACCTAGCTCAAGGCTCAATTTTGCCCCCATTGCTTCCTGATACTCCTTATTTAAGGTGAGACTCAAGGGTCTCATCCTTTTATAACAGTATTAGGCGTCACCCTGTGCTGATTCATTTCTTCATTTAATAATATGCTGGGCACGCTGCCCGACAATATACACACCCCAAACAAATAACAATTATTTTGTTTCTAGTCAATTCACTTCGCAAACCAAACAAAATCTTGTCTACTCGACAATTCTTAAAGATCTAATAATAGGCTTTATCAATGTACATACCCATTTTGTCTCTGGAATCATCAATCTATCATCAAAATTCGGGTATGTAGTATCGTACCAAACTCTTCCTTTACAAGTGGGGAACTTGGAAAAAACTTCACTATGTATCACTCAACCCGATATCAACACACTCAACATCTCACATCACGTGGAACATCTTACTCCCTTTATTCCGAGTTATATAAATATTATGGCCCGTGCATCTGCTCCAAAACTGTGCACTTCCCAGGCCTTACTTTCGTCTATTAGAATTTTAATACCTTATCTATGCGTAAACTACTCTCATGCATTCGACCAGGCGAGGTTCCTCTCCACCTCAAAAAGTTGTGAGCTTTTCCTTTGTCAAAGGATACCTTTTCCGTTCGATTCCAACGTCTTTCGACTCGCCTTAGTTATGGGAGTTTTCTCGTGACATACACAGTCAAACTATTTCCTCTCCTCAAACTAGATTTATTCCCTCATATTGTTCCATTTGTTTCTCTGACTGTTCCATATACATATTTATAATATCTTCGTAAATATCCTTATCACGGGTGATGCTGAAAGTCAAAATTAACCAGGGCACCCATACACCCTATATTCCATGCGCAACTGCATAATCATCTCTAACGTTCCATATGTAACGTTCCATAATCATATGCATAATCATCTCTAACGTATTCATCTCTAACCAGGGCACCCATACACCCTATATTCTCAGTGTTGATTTACACTATGGATAACCTCAGTTATTTGATTAAAATAATTTGATTCCACATGAGACTGCCCCACCCATCAACTAGTGGTGCAAAAAGTTTCCCCCCCCCCCCCGATGCTCCCCTCTCAGCACTACTCAACTCTATGGTTCTCATATTATAAAATAGTTCTCAACCCATGATTTTTCCCACATATACGTGTACTAATTAATTTGATAACCTTATGCCCTAATGACCAGTACATCTCTTGACTCCCGACATTCATTGGGATTCATATGTGAGACATCCCGCAAGAGAAATCTAAGCAAGGAACCCCCCAATACACTACTATCCAGCATTATCGGTCATCGATATCCATAGGTCCTACACACACATGATCAGAACATCCAAAATCCTAGCCTCATATGTAAAAGTCTAAACGTCCACTCCCACATCTCTACAGGAGTTATACAACGTGGGGCCCTCACTATCACTAATTTTTCCGTACCAGGTCGATATGAGCTAAATTTCTCCGGTCAACAGTTAACTTAATATCCCCAAATCAGATTAGTACAGTCCCTACACCCTGGGATCAAATATAACGAGACAACTATAACCTTTGAAGTCACTACCATGATATAATATCAACGCGAGCTCAACTTTCTTCTAGTTGACACATTGTTAATCAACATATCCTGATCTAGAATAACGAACACGACTGCCTTACTGTAACAGCCCACCATCACTCATCCCATCGCTAACCAACACATACCCAGGACAGCGTCATACTCGAATATCATCTCTTAAAACAAGATAACCCACTAAAATATATCCTCTCAGCTATTATACTTATTTTCCTACAAATGGGACCAAAAGCCCCGTATTAAATAGTAAAAATATAGGCACATAATAGTAATACTAACACTACACCCACTAAACCCGTCTTACGCACGAATTTAGTGCTAACGAAATATTGTGACTCGCTCGCGTCACAAAAAAACACACACCATTCACCCTAAAGGATAATTGTCAATTCCAAACCAATACAAAAACTTTTACAACTATTGCCCCTGCTGGGAATCCCACTCCTGTCTCCTAACTCGTTGTGGATAAGGTCGATACATGTGGCCCTATACTCCACACATAGGATGCCTCTTGGTGTCATTTTCCCATCTCTGGACCCACTGGCCATATCTGGATTGCCTTTATCTTGGACCTGGTAGTCCTGGCCCTGATTTCTACCCCCATTGTTCTTTTGACTTTGTTAGCCCTGTGGAATATACTTTTGTTCCTTGTGGCCCTAACTAAATCCATCGTCACTCGATGGAATTTCCATTGATCTATATCATTTAAATGGATCCCCTACTGGGCATCCCTCTGTTGTGCATATCATCACCAATTACTTTTAGTCTTTCCCTTCTGATTATGCTCTCCAACCCTCTTGGCTCTATTCCCATGGAAGCATTAATATAAATTTGTAAAAGTGCTGTGACACCCCGCCTAATTAAATACCGGGCGATCACTCCTTTATTAAATTAAAATCAAGGTGAACAGTTGGTTCATTCTTAGCATCACTGTCGTAAAAATACTTTTCCAATTTAAACACCCTAATTAATTAAGCTAAGTGTCAAAACCATTTAAAACCTTATTCTCATTTTATTGAATTCGGTTATAAAACCTTAAACCATTAACATCTAAAGAGTCACACATTAAGAATAAAAATAGAATTGAACATACACGAATTTAACCATCAATAATAAATCCCAACATTTACAACACTAAAGGAAAACGTCCTGACAGTAATAAATCCCGAAATAAAGGTACTGAAAGTAAAAATTTCAATCTCTGACTATACAAACTAAATAATAGAAGGAGGGCGACACATGCCCCTGCTGGATAAAACTGAACTAGGAGTAGAATCAAATGGATGAAGTCGTCTAAACAACAGGCCTGCAACTCCCACCTAAGCTGCAGCACGTTCCTTCCAAAGGATCCTAAGTAAGACGCCCCTGTGGCTAGGCACCTGAAATACATACATATATATACAAGAGAGAAAAGGAAATAGAAACGGGTCAGATCCCGATAGTGTATATGATTTAAAAATTTGTTTAGCAAGTATTTAAATTGATACAGGCCAATGCAACAACATATTAGTGCGACACTCTCTTGAGAAATTCTCACCTCTCTTCTAATGTGCACACCTATCGCACTAACCTTCCCGATGGTCTATCTCGTCATATACCCCACTATCTTTCCCCAGTGATTTAGCTTATCTTAGGTTATTCGCAGGATTTAAAACTGAACAGTACAATTGTTTGAAAAGAAGATTTCAATTAGTATCCAAAATTCTCGTTTTAACTTTGTTAATTTATAAAGTTTCCCAGTGTCATATTATACTTTCTCGACACAAGTATTACAATTTGAGTCATCAATCATTACTACATATCAAATCACAGTAGGCAGTTCCGGATTTCAGAATTTCATATATATATATATATTTACTACTCGTATAATATATATATTACAACAGCACCCCAAATAAACTATGGTGCGGGCATACTCTACTATCCAAACTCCATATCACTCATATTAAGGGGAATACAAATTCGGAATCACTCTCAAATTGTATTAACACATACACAACAATATTGAGGCGAAGCATAGATTCCAAGTCTCTAAGAGGATGGCACATACCTGCGTCTCTTAGGACCGTATGAACTATCAAATCGATAGCCTGTACCAAGGATATCTATCTTCTAGGGTATGAATCAATATCCCCCATAAGGCAACACATGATAAGATCGTCCCAGCGCGGTAACCTCGGGATAGCAAGTAGCGTGGGTATGATTTTCACATGTATATAATATATGCACACACAATCATATAAATATACTAATATTACCATATCAATATTAGGTATATCTCAATTCCCATAGTTACGACATTTATCCTTATTTCCACATTATTAGAATCGCGTATAAGGGTTCGTCTCAAACCTTAATTCGAAGGATTCTTCCAACTTATTACGTAACTCTCATGGACTCTATCCTCCCAAGTATAAAATTCAGTAGGTGTCCTTTTTATGTTCCGACGTGACTCTCTTATGCATCTCTCCCTTTAATACATAAATCCATCGACCCTTAAGTAATTATCCCAAAAATACAATTCTTGTCTCATATTAAAAGTCCCAAAATTATTCATATGTCCTACTGATCTTCCATAACTCCCAAAACATTTTATTAAGGGTGTCCAAGAATTATTTCACGATGAATCGAATTTAACTCATTTACAAAGGGAAATAGGAGTCTGCCAGGAGGGGTCGATCGATCGAGGTCTGGGGCTCGATCGAGCGAACCTTCGATCGATCGAAGCTATGGGTTCGATCGATCGATCAAGCAGGTATTTCGATTTCTGCAGATTTTGCAGTTACGGGTTTCATCTTCTAACCTTCACCAAATCCATATTTTTCAATCCCAAACGTCTCAAAAATTATGCTACTATCATTATATCATCATACTAGGTATTTCCAACGTAAAGCATGTGGATTTCTATCATTAAACATGGATTAATAGTCCAAAAATTTATATAATCATCAAGAACCCTAGAATTCTCTCAAACATGGTTCTAACAAGTATTTCCAAAAATTTCTTCTTATAAACATCATAATTTCGTGGGTAATTCCTCTACATGTCAAGGGTTTCCAGGATTATCATTTAAACCATAACTACATGCGATTCATATCTCAAATCTTTGGTTTTCTTCCATAAAAACTCATTCTAATTACTCCTACACTAATATGAAAGATGCACCAACGAAATAAGCAAGATAAACACTTGCCTGGGATTTTTGGTGTTCTGATTTGTAGATGATTTTGGTGTGGTTGCGTTCCCCATCGCGTGATCTACGCGTTGGTGGTGGTGGCGGTGCAAACGGATGAATTTTGGGCCTTGGATTGCCTTGAGAGCTCTCGCCTTCCTCTCCTATGGACGTCACTTGTCTTTGGTTGTTCTAACCCTAGAAGGCAACCTTAGACATCTGATATAACCCTTAGAATTTCGTGAGTTTAATTACCCATAATTGCGAAATGTCCAAAACGCCCTCCCGGTGTACTAATTAGGCCTAAAAATGCTCCGAGACCCAAACTAAACCCCCGGTACACTTTTTTGACTATCTCAACCTTTCCATATGCGTTGGCGCACTCAAAACGACCATACGAACAACTTATAAAATATTCACTTTTATTTATCAATATTTAGTCCCGACGCGACACGGGCGCGTCCCGACTCAAACTTCCAAAATTGTCATTTTATTCACACGTGACAATATTATAAAAATAAATCTCATATATTACTATACTCGTCCAGTAATATGCAACAAATAATATATTCCCAATAATTACTAACTCTTGTCACGCTAGTAAATATTTAAAACAACATTTCGGATTTAAAATTAAATTAATTTATCTCAATTAAATTTAATAAATCCCATAATTTAAAAGCTATAAAAATACGGGGTATTACATACTTCCCCCCTAATAACGGAATTTCGTCCCGAAATTCGGAAAATAAGGCCTATCAGGTAGCACAATTCTGGATATCCATTTCCGTACACAAACTAACTACACATTACGGCGCTCAATCACTATAGCCCTTTCTTCACAGCAACATTGTTTTACATTCTCATTGGAGACACTTCACATTGCACTCCCAACTGATAACATTTGAATAGGTTACGTCTATACGTTATAAATTTCATTATCTCACCATCATTAGGAGGCCGCACCTCACTACATGACAACTACTCGGATTTATTCATACACAAAATTCCCATTCTGAGAAGATCATACGAACATTTGACCACTCTTGACTGCCTAAAACAGTCGTGGAATTCCACCATAGTTATCGGATATTTTCTCGACCGATCCAAAAATTCTGATTATCTACTCTCCTCTAAACATACGGAAGGAGAATAGTCCAGGTTCTTCCATAACAAAACCTTAATAAGTACCTCGTACGCGACAAACAGGTACGAGTGCTTCTACAGAGCATTCTTGAAATCATCGTACCAAGATTCCAAAATCTCCTTCACGTGGCTCCACTAATCTTTAATCACCATGCGCTTATTCCCTGGCTAAGGGTGATACATCCTACTCGAAACAAAATCTTATCTCTGCTGGTTCCTGAAATCCCATATCAAAAGTGGGATTCACCAATCTCATCCTGATTCAGAAATTTATGCTGCGCCGGACCATGCACTGGCGCGATCCTTCCTTTCAAAGGAAGTCTGGGGCATACTAGTTAATATTGTAAGCCAGCCCAAAGGAATATCAATCACTTCCTTCCCGGCGACTTAATTCACATGTTCGGGATAAACCCTTGATCTTGTTTTGAGGATGGCAACCCATCCAAGAACTTTACTGACTTTACCAACCTCTTCTAATTTCAGGAATTTTCGATAAAGACAAAATTCTTTGGTTGATTCTCCTCTTTCAACCAAACCTTACCTATGGGCAATGCATGTAGAGACTACTCACTACGTCTCACTAAACATCGATTCTTCCCTTGAAATGTCTCACATTAAGTGACACGTAATACTCCCCTTCCTTCCTTGGAGTATGCCGAAAGTTCCGACCCGTGCTCTTCTCTCCACGAAGCGCACTTCTGGATCCCTTATACTATACTAACATCATTACTCTTTGTATGCGCAAGTCGCTCTCACACTTGACTAATAACAACTCCGCTCCGGGTGTGCTTCATAACAATTAAATTCTACTCTATTCAGGGAATACCAATTCTTGAATGGCTTCCCACAGCCTTCCAATCAAGTTAGGGCGTGCTATTCTAATTGCACACTTATGTATGGATTATCGCCCCTCATGTGACGTTTAATCCACTCTATCACTTCCACTTCGTTATACTAGTCCCACAAACATATATTTCACACGTCTATTACCACGTCCCTTCGACTCAGACTATTTTAACTGTAGTTAACCAAGATGCCCACATTTTTGCAACACTCCGACCGCCCTGGGAGAGCGAACGGCGTGCTACTCATCTGTAGGACTAACTAAATTCAACGGAATAGAAGGAATAGGGCATTCAAATTCCATGACAATAAAAGAGGAATAATAATTCTCAACCTTCCTCAGATAAGTACAACAACCAAAATAAATCACTAACGCTCTATTTATCAAAATAATTACAGGTCATCTCTTTTGTATAATATAAAGTTCTTTCCAGATAATCCATGCTAAAAATCATTCCAACTCTTTATTCACCTTGTGTTCTGTACGTGGTTATGACATTTGGGTACTCTCAATCACCCTAGAAATCAAAATTCTTAAATTCTCCTTATCATCGTTCCACCCCTCAACTCGTGGGGATAACTTTCAATGCTTTCGTACCACAAAAATCCGGCTCCAATGACCTTAAAACAAAATTCAACTTCCAACTTACATACATAATTACTTGATCCCATTTCGACCAGGGTACCGAACTCATAGAATAGTGACCAAGCGTCTCCCTATTTCCAACCTTACGCTAAGTTTCATGCGTGGGATGTCTAGCAAAGCGAAATCCAAACAAGGAACTCCCCCCCCCCGATACACTACTACCTAGCATTGTCGGTTATCGAAATCCGTTAGGTCCTCCGTCCATAGTATATACCCCTTTATTCCGTCCCTTGACAGAAAAGTTATAATTTATCCCGTAATTATGCTTAACAAAGAACGTTTCACCAATTTCACTATCGTCACGTATTGGTTGATGGTAATTACATTCTATAAACCTCGGATACATACGATCGAAATTCTCTAAATTTCCTTTTTTTTTTAACATTAGGGGTATAACTCTTAACTCCCACATCTCTTAAGGATAAATATAACACTGCACTCTTCCTATCACTAAGTTCGGAGTGCTAAACATAATACCGAGTCAAGTCTTTTCGCTCAACGGTAAATCCCGGTACATACTGAATCATACTGACAAAGTCTATACATACATTGGTATCGAATATCTCGAGCCCACTATCTCCTCCGAAGTCTCTAGGATAGATAATATAAGTGCGAGTCCAACCTTCTTACAGGCAAAGCCTCGCCAAAACAAAACGTGTTGCACTAATGTAACTACTCCGATAGCCTTGTAATAAATGTCCACTATCAAACTACCCATTTCTATAACATTTTAACAAAGATAATATCATACTCGTGTATTGCATCACTACAACGAGTAACCTCAATAAAGTATAAAACACTGTTAATATACTCATTCATCCCCCGCGGATAGCACCAAAGAAAAATCCCGCTATACTAGGGAAAAAAAATATTCACATAATGGTAACATTTATAATGATATGCATTAAACTCGTCTCACATGCTAATCTAGCAATGAACAAAATATGGTGACTTGCTCGTGTCACATAAACACGCCGCATCCTCTAAGGATACAACTTATACTTCCATCCTGGCAATCGTCTTGACTGCACAAATGGTTTTCGGACGTAACACGTTTGCCCAAACCAAAACAAAGTTATTTTAATCGTTGCCTTTTACTAGGCACCGTATTCTTGTCCTTTTTCTCATTTTGGAACATATTATGATCAGAACATCCAAAATCCTAGCCTCATATGTAAAAGTCTAAACGTCCACTCCCACATCTCTACAGGAGTTATACAACGTGGGGCCCTCACTATCACTAATTTTTCCGTACCAGGTCGATATGAGCTAAATTTCTCCGGTCAACAGTTAACTTAATATCCCCGAATCAGATTAGTACAGTCCCTACACCCTGGGATCAAATATAACGAGACAACTATAACCTTTGAAGTCACTTCCATGATATAGTATAAATGCGAGCTCAACTTTCTTCTAATTGACACATTGTTAATCAACATATCCTGATCTAGAATAACGAACACGACTGCCTTACTATAACAGCCCACCATCGCTCATCCCATCGCTAACCAACACATACCCAGGACAGCGTCATACTCGAATATCATCTCTTAAAACAAGATAACCCACTAAAATATATCCTCTCAGCTATTATACTTATTTTCCTACAAATGGGACCAAAAGCCCCGTATTAAATAGTAAAAATATAGGCACATAATAGTAATACTAACACTACACCCACTAAACCCGTCTTACGCACGAAGTTAGTGCTAACTAAATATTGTGACTCGCTCGCGTCACAAAAAAAACACACACCATTCACCCTAAAGGATAATTGTCAATTCCAAACCAATACAAAAACTTTTACAACTATTGCCCCTGCTGGGAATCCCACTCCTGTCCCCTAACTCGTTGTGGATAAGGTCGATACATGTGGCCCTATACTCCACACATAGGATGCCTCTTGGTGTCATTTTCCCATCTCTGGACCCACTGGCCATATCTGGATTGCCTTTATCTTGGACCTGGTAGTCTTGGCCCTGATTTCTACCCCCGTTGTTCTTTTGACTTTGTTAGCCCTGTGGAATATACTTTTGTTCCTTGTGGCCCTAACTAAATCCATCGTAACTCGATGGAATTTCCATTGATCTATATCATTTAAATGGATCCCCTACTGGGCATCCCTCTATTGTGCATATCATCACCAATTACTTTTAGTCTTTCCCTTCTGATTATGCTCTCCAACCCTCTTGGCTCTATTCCCATGGAAGCATTAATATAAATTTGTAAAAGTGCTGTGACACCCCGCCTAATTAAATACCGGGCGATCACTCCTTTATTAAATTAAAATCAAGGTGAACAGTTGGTTCATTCTTAGCATCACTGTCGTAAAAATACTTTTCCAATTTAAACACCCTAATTAATTAAGCTAAGTGTCAAAACCATTTAAAACCTTATTCTCATTTTATTGAATTCGGTTATAAAACCTTAAACCATTAACATCTAAAGAGTCACACATTAAGAATAAAAATAGAATTGAACATACACGAATTTAACCATCAATAATAAATCCCAACATTTACAACACTAAAGGAAAACGTCATGACAATAATAAATCACGAAATAAAGGTATTGAAAGTAAAAATTTCAATCTCTGACTATACCAACTAAATAATAGAAGGAGGGCGACACATGCCCCTGCTGGATAAAACTGAACTAGGAGTATAATCAAATGGATGAAGTCGTCTAAACAACAGGCCTGCAACTCCCACCTAAGCTGCAGCACATTCCTTCCAAAGGATCCTAAGTAAGACGCCCCTGTGGCTGGGCACCTGAAATACATACATATATATACAAGAGAGAAAAGGAAATAGAAACGGGTCAGATCCCGATAGTGTATATGATTTAAAAATTTGTTTAGCAAGTATTTAAATTGATACAGGCCAATGCAACAACATATTAGTGCGACACTCTCTTGAGAAATTTTCACCTCTCTTCTAATGTGCACACCTATCGCACTAACCTTCCCGATGGTCTATCTCGTCATATACCCCACTATCTTTCCCCAGTGATTTAGCTTATCTTAGGTTATTCGCAGGATTTAAAACTGAACAGTACAATTGTTTGAAAAGAAGATTTCAATTAGTATCCAAAATTCTCGTTTTAACTTTGTTAATTTATAAAGTTTCCCAGTGTCATATTATACTTTCTCGACACAAGTATTACAATTTGAGTCATCAATCATTACTACATATCAAATCACAGTAGGCAGTTCCGGATTTCAGAATTTCATATATATATATATATATATATATTTACTACTCGTATAATATATATATTACAACAGCACCCCAAATAAACTATGGTGCGGGCATACTCTACTATCCAAACCCCATATCACTCATATTAAGGGGAATACAAATTCGGAATCACTCTAGAATTGTATTAACACATACACAACAATATTGAGGCGAAGCATAGATTCCAAGTCTCTAAGAGGATGGCACATACCTGCGTCTCTTAGGACCGTCTGAACTATCAAATCGATAGCCTGTACCAAGGATATCTATCTTCTAGGGTACGAATCAATATCCCCCATAAGGCAACACCGGATAAGATCGTCCCAGCGCGGTAACCTCGGGATAGCAAGTAGCGTGGGTATGATTTTCACATGTATATAATATATGCACACACAATCATATAAATATACTAATATTACCATATCTATATTAGGTATATCTCAATTCCCATAGTTACGACATTTATCCTTATTTCCACATTATTAGAATCGCGTATAAGGGTTCGTCTCTAACCTTAATTCGAAGGATTCTTCCAACTTATTACGTAACTCTCATGGACTCTATCCTCCCAAGTATAAAATTTAGTAGGTGTCCTTTTTATGTTCCGACGTGACTCTCTTATGCATCTCTCCCTTTAATACATAAATCCATCGACCCTTAAGTAATTATCCCAAAAATACAATTCTTGTCTCATATTGAAAGTCTCAAAATTATTCATATGTCCTACTGATCTTCCATAACTCCCAAAACATTTTATTAAGGGTGTCCAAGAATTATTTCATGATGAATCAAATTTAACTCATTTACAAAGGGAAATAGGAGTCTGCCAGGAGGGGACGATCGATCGAGGTCTGGGGCTCGATCGAGCGAACCTTCGATCGATCGAAGCTATGGGTTCGATCGATCGATCAAGCAGGTATTTCGATTTCTGCAGATTTGCAGTTACGGGTTTCATCTTCTAACCTTCACCAAATCCATATTTTTCAATCCCAGACGTCTCAAAAATTATGCTACTATCATTATATCATCATACTAGGTATTTCCAACGTAAAGCATGTGGATTTCTATCATTAAACATGGATTAATAGCCCAAAAATTTATATAATCATCAAGAACCCTAGAATTCTCTTAAACATGGTTCTAACAAGTATTTCCAGAAATTTCTTCTTATAAACATCATAATTTCGTGGGTAATTCCTCTACATGGCAAGGGTTTCCAGGATTATCATTTAAACCATAACTACATGCGATTCCTATCTCAAATCTTTGGTTTTCTTCCATAAAAACTCATTCTAATTACTCCTACACTAATATGAAAGATGCACCAACGAAATAAGCAAGATAAAAACTTGCCTGGGATTTTTGGTGTTTTGATTTGCAGATGATTTTGGTGTGGTTGCGTTCCCCGTTGCGTGATCTACGCGTTGGTGGTGGTGGCGGTGCAAACGGATATATTTTGGGCCTTGGATTGCCTTGAGAGCTCTCTCCTTCCTCTCCTATGGACGTCACTTGTCTTTGGTTGTTCTAACCCTAGAAGGCAACCTTAGACATCTGATATAACCCTTAGAATTTCGAGGGTTTAATTACCCATAATTGCGAAATGTCCAAAACGCCCTCCCGGGGTACTAATTAGGCCTAAAAACGCTCCGAGACCCAAACTAAACCCCCGGGTATACTTTTCTGACTATCTCAACCTTTCTGGACGCGTTAGCACACTCAAAATGACCATACGAACAATTTATAAAATATTCACTTTTATTTATCAATATTTAGTCCCGACACGACACGGGCGCGTCCCGACTCAAATTTCCAAAATTGTTATTTTATTCACACGTGACAATATTATAAAAATAAATCTCATATATTACTATACTCTTCCAGTAATATGCAACAAATAATATATTCCCAATAATTACTAACTCTTGTCACGCTAGTAAATATTTAAAACAACATTTCGGATTTAAAATTAAATTAATTTATCTCAATTAAATTTAATAAATCCCATAATTTAAAAGCTATAAAAATACGGGGTATTACAAGTGCATCATAGATACAATGTGTATAAATCGTCCAAGACTGACTTCCCATAAATACTAGGGACTCCTACTCGTAAGTCCATCATCACTTTTCATAACCTTCCTCTCCAATCCCTATCTCCCTGGGTACAAAGTTCATTCACATAAATAAATTTTTCATCACAATCAACCTATGTCCGTCCCTCTCATAAAAAGTCCATAAATTTCCTTTGTAACTCCGTCTAAGCAGCAGATTAATGAACTTGTGGTTAGATCGCACCCAAAATTTCTCGATTAATTCCTTATTTACTTCCTTATATGTGGTGACTATCTCCTTGAGTACCTCGGCACCTCACTATACACAACTACCTTTGAGTTATCTCCTTCCATTGGCCCATCACACTTCCTCTTTTACTCGAATCCTTGCAGGTGGTTCTTAGAAAGAGCTCCTCCGACTTCCCCCACCGACTACGCTATGTTAGTCTGAATTTGCACTACTGTTATATACTATAGTGCTTGGTGACGCTATTGCTGTCGAGCGATTATCCCCTCAACGTCTTCCTGAGGAATAATCATGGTGACTTCTAGTATTCTCGTCATTTTCGGTATACTTTATGGCTTTTGCTAAGCCTATACTCCGCCAGTCCTTCTAACGGCCCTCGCTGGTCGCCTTATATTATTCGGTGTACGAAATCCAACCAAACTTGCATATGATTTGTATTAATTACACCTATAGCAAGAGAACATAAACGTGCGTACGAAGAGGAATACAACAATCCTATGATAGGGCTATATATCAAAGAACGCTACGCTGAAACGTAATAAGTCGCACAAATCCTAAAGACACTAGAACCTAATACTCTGATACCATTTGTGACACCCCGCCTGACTAAATACCGGGTGATCAGTCCCTTATTACATTAAAATAAAATATTCAGTTGGTTCATCCTTTGCATCACTGTCGAAAACTTTTTCATATTTACTTACCTGCTAATATTTGAAAAGCTGGTGACAAATTTTATCTTTATAATTAACATGAAACCATATAAATTTGTAATATTGCATTCAACATTCAATAATCATACCACGTTATGAATATAGTGACAGAATAATACAAATGTGTTTGAAATACACAATCCAGTCTGAAATAATAATACAACCATCCATAATAAAAACAAGCCCAACAGTCTAAGAAATAAAATAAAATGAAAGTATTCTATCTCTGAATGGAGTCAGAATAAAAGAAACAAATAGCTGATAGGTAAGCAATAATGAATACGGAGGCGTATAATATCAAGGTCCTGTAACTTCCATAGCAGTTGCATCACATCAATTGCTAAGATCTGTTAAGCCTGGTGTCCCTGTGGCTGGGCACCTAAAATATTTTTACAAAAATAGAATTGGAAAATGGATCAGAGCCCGAGTAAAAATATTTAAAAATTTAGCAATTATTTAAAATGCATAATCAGCAGATGTTATATACATGTTAGGTTCACGGCTCTCACTAGAGGTCCTCACCCCTCAACTAGTGTGCATGCCTAACGTATACTCCTGACCCGTCCTAGTTATGCTACCCCGCCTAACAAGTTAGAACTAAATATTTTACTTCATTTACTAACTTTTGGTTCTCACTTAAGTCACTCATACAACAACAATTTATGTTCTATGTCTATCAGTGAGTTATAAATCTCTCATATACTATTAAATTCTCGCACAATTATGTACATATGGATATCATTATCTTTCTCATCTACTGATCACAAACAATAGAATTAAATCATAAGTATATATATATATATATATATATATATATGTATATATATATATATATATATATATATATATATACATGTATATATATGTATATATATATATATATACATATATATATATGTATATATATATATATATATATACATATATATACATATATATACATGTATATATATATATATATACACGTCACTCTAATTATATATATACTACTATAGCACCCCTAGGCTAAGACCTGAGGTGCTTGCATACTTTGCTATTATGTTCCGGTACAGCACGCATTGTATAAAGGATTATTGGTTCGGTATCTCTATCGAACCGTAAATACAAATCACATATATTGGAGGCGATCATAGTCCCCAGCCAAATGGGTCACGCAGATACATATGCTCCTATTCAACCGTCGAAACTATCATATTCTCAGATAGCACATATCCAAGGTCCTATGTTCTGGGTATAAGTCTAAAATCCCTCAATGGAATCATCAGGATAAGACCGTCCACAACGCAAAATCTCCCCCCGATAGCACTTAACGTAGGTATGTCATAAACATAATATCATAATAAACATAATATATGCATACTTTCATCCTATACATACAAGGAGTATGTTTCAAGTTTATCCCATAAACTAATAATTTGCATTTTATTCCCATTTTCCATTATTCCTAACATCTCTTGTTAACCGAAAGGATATAAATAATTTAATTAATTATTTCATTAGCTACCTTCAACCCATATTATTGGTCCAAAACCCAGAATTATTATAACAAGCACGGATTATATTTTAATTCCCAATAATCTATTTTTCTCGATAAAGTTTCAATATGCCCAGAAATATAAAATTACAATTTGAGGCTTTTGTGATTCGATTTTGGAAAAACTTAAAACTGTAAAGTTGTTCAGGACATGATTTTATATAAGAACTCTCGAGCAAGCTACCAATTTTTGCTTAAAACTGTCCTAAAATTATCATACAATGTTCGTCCTTTTTTTTAAATAATTTCTCATGTGTTTGACTTTCGGATTTGTACGAGTTCACTTCATTTCTAGTTAGATAGTTGAATCTCCAATTTAATCACATGCTTTTCTCATATTTCAAAATCATCAATAAACTATAAAATCCTAATCATGAGTTCAAAAATCCCAAATGATGTTATCTTATATCAAAAGCTTCATTATATAATCTCATACTCCCAATCAAACTTACCAAACATCATCTCTACCTATATATATGATTTCTAACATTTCATAATCATCAGATCATCAAGAAACATCATATAATTGGAATTAAATCAAGAATCATTTCCAAAAATTCTAGTTTATCATTTATCCTCAAGAACCTCTATAAAACCCAAATTTTTTTCATGATAGATCTTATGAAATTCATTCAAATTCATTATATTGCATAAGGGATTAAATTACAATATTAATTCAACCCAAAACATGATTTAATCTCTTAATTTTGTCATCCATATTCATGAAATCATGATAATTAACATCCTACTCTAACATGGATGATATATCCTTCTTAAATTAAGCAAGATAAATACTTGCCTTTGTGTGTAGGTCTGAATTTCACAAAATTGTTGATGCGGTTGTGTTCCTCTCCCTCCGATCTACGCAACGGTGGTGTTTGGTGGTGGTTCAAGGTGGCTCTAGGTGTTGCTCCTCCTCTAAGACCACCTTCTTGAGAAACTCTTCACTTTTTGGTAAAAGTTCCAACACTTTCTCTCCTTTGGTTTCCTCTCACTTTGATTTTTTAATTCCCCATTTGATTAGCCAAATAATTGGTTTTAAAGTAGCAAATCCCGTATCACTTAATTGGTTGGAAATCCAAAGGTCAAAAATTGACTTTTCACTTGTCGGGTCGACCCAGAAATGACCCGAGACCCTATACATATGCCCGAATATAGTTTTATTACTATTTCAACCCTTTGGACACTTTGGCGCACTCAAAATGACCATTTGAATTTTATAAAATGCACTTATATTTTATTTCCCAAATCTAAGTCTCGACAGGACTAATACGCGCGTCCCTACTAAATTTACCGTAACTTCCCTATTTCTCACTCACCGCAATCATAACACTTTCTTATCAATTTATTACTCATTCACTAAATAATATTCAACATAAATAAATATTAACCCTTATCTCCCTAATTAATATTTATTTTATCGGATTAATTTTCCAAATATAATTTAATTAATCCCAATTATTCTTAATATAAAAATCAATTAAATTACGGGGTGTTACAGGGACTATGTTCGCCTCAAATATATGTGATTTGTATTTGTGGGTCTAGAGAGATACAAAGCAAGCAATCCTTTATACATTGGATGATGTACCAGGACATGATAGTAGAGCATGCATGCACCACAGGTCTTAGCGTAGGGTTATTGCTATATAGAGAGAGTGATAAATGTTTATATACTGGTGATTTATTCAGCGGTGTGTACTTAGCTGAAAAGTAAGATAGTGATATCTATAAAGGCCTTGATGTGTGCAGAATTGAAAATAAAATGAGAAACCCGGAACTGGATAGTTGATATAAAATATTTAGTAACGTATTGTATTGGTGATACGGGTGAAAACGAGATAACTTTTGAAATATGATTGGTTTGGACTAGTGAGGCGGTGTAGCATAACTAGGATGTGTTATAAATACACATTAGGTGTGCACATTAGATGAGAGATGAGTATCTCAAGTGAGGGCACGTTAACCTAACATGTATATAATGTTTGCAAATTTTGCATTTAAACATTTGTTAAATTTTTAAACTATTTTACTCGGGATCTGACCCGTTTTCTCTAAATATCTATTTTTTTGTAAATATTTTAGGTGCCCATCCACAGGGACATCAGGCTTAACATGTCTTATCATTTGGCGTGCTGCAGTTGCAGGTCCTTAATGTTAGATGCCTCTGTATTCTGCATTTCTTCATTATGGGTAGTTATTTCATTCAGTCGAACATGTTGTCCATTTCCATTTAGACCTTTTCTTAGATGGTGGATTTTATTCTATTTAGCAGATCGAAGGCTGGTTTTATTATGGATGACTATATTATTATTTCAGATTGGATTGTGTATTTCAGACACCCTTATTTATTCTATTATTTAATTTATCACATGGTTGGTGAATGTATGGAAATGGTTTAATATTCAATTGTAAAGTAGTTTCATGTTAACTAAAAAGATAAAATTTGACACCATCTTACAAATACTAGGTGGTTAGTATATATTAAAAAGTTTTTTGACAGTGATGCTAAGAATGTACCAATTGGATATTCTTTTTTAATTTAATAAAGGCATGATCACCCGGTATTTAATTAAGCGGGGTGTCACAGATGGTATCAGAGCATCAGGTTCTAGTGTTCTTAGGATCTGTGCTACTTTATTACGTTTCAACTTAGCGTTCTTTGATATAGGGCCCTATTATAGGATTGTTGTATTCCTCTTCGTACGCACATTTAAGTTCTCCTGCTACTAAATATAGTTAATACGAGTCATATACGAGTTCGGTTAGGTTTTGTACACCGAACAATATAGGGAGACCATTGAGGGCCATTAGAAGGACTATAGGAGGAGAGGCTCAACAGAAGCTATAAAGTATTTTGGGAACGGTGGCCGTAATGGGAGTCATTATGATTATTGTTTAGTCAAATGACGATAGGCTAATCATTAGGGCACAGTAATTTCACCAAGCACCGTTGCAGAGAACAGTAGTATAAATTTAGACTCACCCAGTGTACTTGGTAAAGGGTGAAATCGGAGGAGCTCTTTCGAAGAGCTATTTGTAAGGATTTAGTTAAGAGAGGAAGTGTGATGGGCCAACGGAAGAAGACAATCAAAAGTCAATGGCGTATGGTGGAGTGCAGTGGCACTCGGGATTTTAATTTTGGTTTTGATTTTTGCTCATAGGAGCAGTGCTGCCATGGTGGGAAATAGTCACCACATATAAGGAAGTAGATAAGGAATTAATCGAGAAATTTTGGGCACAGTTTAACCACAAGTTCTTTCATCTACTGTTCAGACGGAGATGTAAAGGAAGTCTCTGGACTTTTCACATGAGGGACGAATAGAGGTTGATTGTGATGAAGAATTTATTTATTTAAGTGAACATTATACTCGAGGAGGTAGGTAGTGGGGAGGAAGATTCTTTAGTGCGATGATGGAATTATGGGAAATAAACCTTGCAAGACATATGAACAGGGGGTCAATGATGTACTTTTACAATGCTTATATCAACGCTCCTATGAGAAGGGAGCCAAGAGAGAGTTGAAGAGCATAGCCAGAGAAGGGCAAGACTAAAGGAAATTGGTGATAGTTATGCACCACAGAGGGATACCCAGCAGGGGACCCATTTAAATGATTTAGATCAATGGAAATTCCTACTGAGTAATGATGGATTCAATTAGGGTTGCTAGGGACAACAAGGTGTTCCACAGGACCATCAAAGTCAAAGGAATAACGGTGGTAGTAATCGAGGCCAAGACTACCAGGTCTGAGAAAAAGACAATTGCAATATGGCCAGTGGGGCCAGAGATAGGGGAATGACACCAAAAGGTGTCTTATGTGAGAAGAGTAGGGCCACATGTATCGACCTTTTACACAGCGAGTTAGGGGACAGGAGCGAGATGCCTAGTAGGGCAATAGTTGTAAAATTTTTAGATCGGTTTGGACGAGAGTTTTATGTCCAGGATGCATTTGGACCGCCAGTGCAATTGGCAATTAAAAGTGCGAGTCTTATCCTAGGGTAAATGGGGTATGTTTTGGGTGACACGAGCGAGTCACAGTATTTTGTTAACACTAGGTTCGCGCATGAGACGGATTTAGTGCATGTATCGTTAGTGTTACTATTGTGTGTATATATTTACCGTTGCGTTGTGGGACTCTTTTTGGTTCCATCTACAGGGGAGAGGGTGGGGACACTGAGAGGATATATTTTAGTGGGTTATCTCATTTTGAGAGACGATATTCGAGTATAACGTTATCCTGGGTATAGTTTGGTTAGTGACAGATTGAGCGATGGTGGGTTGTTACAACGAGGCTATCTTGTTTGCTATTCCAGGGCAGGATATGTTATTTAGCAACGTGTCACCTGGAAAAAGGTTGAGCTCGCATTTATATTATATCGTGGAGGAGACTTCAGAGGTTATGGTCATTTCGTTGTATTTGATCCCAGTGTGTTAGGATAGTACTGATATGGTCATTTAGCTCGTTATCGACTTAGCGGGGGAAAACTACTGATAGTGACAGCGTCGTGTTGTATATATCCTTTAGTGATGTGGGAGTGGATGGTTTGACTTGTATGTCTGGGCATAGGATTTTGGATATTCTGGTTATGTGCATAGGACTTGAGGATCTCGGCGATAATGTTAGGTAGTAGTGTATCGGGAGGGATCCTTATTTGGATTTCGCTTGCAAGACATCCCACGCATGAATCCCAGCGAATGTCGAGAGTTGAGAGATGTATTAGTCACTAGGGCATGGGTTTACCAATTTAGTTATTACACATGTATGTGTATGAAATTATGAGCTGAGAGTTATTATATTATATAAGAACTGTAGAGTTGAGTAGTGTTGTGTGGGGAGCACTGGGGAGAACTTTTCGCACCACTAGTTTATGGGTGGGGCAGTCTCGGGGGGAATTGAATCATTTTAATTAGGTAACTGAGGTAAGCCATACAGAATAGCCGCGCTAAAAACATGGGGTCGGACTTGAGATAAGTATGTTACATGTGGAACGTTAGGGATGATTGTGTAGTTATGCACGCACTACAAGAAAAAAACCATTTTATGACGCTCGATAAAATAATTTAAAGACATTTATTACAAAAATATCATTTAAAGGTTAATGCTATTATTAATGTGACAATTCTAATACAAAATGTCATTTTATACATATTAGTATTATTTTTTATGACAGTTTAAATATAAAAATCATATTTGATTATAGATATTATGACATTTTTTAAGAGTTTCCAACCAAAATATACATATTATAACCCTTTTTTCTCCTCCAAAATTTAGAAGCGGAGTTTTTTCCCTAATTTTTTTTGGTGTTTTCCCCGCTCCCTCCGAACTTTTGGTTTTACCCGCCCACGACTCTCCTCACCATTCTCCGATTGATCTCCCCTCTCCCTCGCGCTCTTCTCTCCATTCTTTGGTATGTTATCTCTCTCCATTCTCTCACATTATTTCACCTGTGACTTTCATACTCTGTTTCACCTGCTACCGTCTGACGCCCAGAAAGCTCCATCCTTCCTATAAATAATCTCCCCAAAGATTTTGACTGGAGGGAGCATGGAGTGGTTACGGGCGTAAAGAATCAGGTTTGTTTGTTGTTGTACCATTACCAATAAATTTTAATATTGTTGTCATAAATCATGAATGATGATTAAGTTAAGTAATTTTACTAGGGATCTTGTGGGTCGTGTTGGTCGTTTACTACTACCGGGGCATTGGAAGGTGCCAATTTTCTTACTACCGAAAAACTCGACAGTCTAAGTGAGAAACAACTTGTGGATTGCGACCACGAGGTATTCATTTCTTTCAACACTCATTGTGGAACATCATTACTCTTTTATTCTTTAACTGAAACCTATACATTTATTAGTCCACTAGTATCATAACCAAGTTCATTTGATGAAACATGAATGATTCATCAAATTTGAATAACTTATTAGAGTTTTAACCAGTTATAATGATTGAACAATTTATCTTAATTCTATACCCATAAAATCTAGAGACTCTTGATCAGTTCGACCCTGAGAATATGGGGTCCCTTGGCTCATATACAATTGTGACTTTTGTACTCTGTTTCACCTGGTATTATTGGGTTTTAAATATCAATCCCTATTTTTTTAGATTTGGACAACAATTTGTTGTGACTTTCATTTTTTTCCGTCTGTTGTGACTTTTGCATTTTCCATTTTTCATAATTTTGGGTTTTAAACAGCAATCCCTCTCTTTTTACATTCACATTTGTTGTGACTTTCGTATTTTCCATTTTTCGTACCCTGTTATAAACATTTTTAATTCAGATTTATTGTCATTTTTCAAGAAATCGTATTGAAAAGTTATATTTTAGATGTAATCAGATCAAATAATCTTTATATTGACTTAACTACACATAATCGTGTAGCTAATGTTATATTTGAATAAAATATCTTGAATATTAATGTGATAATGAATCTTAACAATCCAAATAACACCGTGTGATCCTATGTTTTATGATTCGAATTAAAAATGAGAGTGGTTAATAATAAGGTTCTACTTAAATTGGTTATAGCCTCCATAATATATTCTCATTATTTTTATTTAATTATAATTTACTGCACTAAATAATTGTAATGCCCTTCAAATTATTAAAATCGATCATTTATCAATGTGATCATGTATTACAGTGATTATATTTTCGCAGATTAGGTTTAGACCTGTTGTTCGATTAAGTTTTCGTACTCTATT
The DNA here is from genome assembly GCA_949130495.1 of Sambucus nigra. Lineage (NCBI taxonomy): Eukaryota > Viridiplantae > Streptophyta > Magnoliopsida > Dipsacales > Adoxaceae > Sambucus > Sambucus nigra. The sequence goes on from OX422214.1 coordinate 16,840,814, forward strand.
TCTCCCCTACTATGTTATGATTGAGCATGTCGTATCAAGCTTGGCATTTGGATACGATAAATTGGATGCAACACTATCGTTTTAATTAACGAGTTGATTTGTCTTCTAATTGAAACGCTACCGTTTTGTTTTACTGATTGGACAAGTAATAGTAGATTAGGTTCTAACAAGTGAAAGGCTCAAAAGTCATCTAACGACGTAGGAGGAAAGTTGAATGACATCATATCAAATTTGGGATCCTTCCACAAGCGTTGTCGATTTAATTACTAAGCTATAGTGTCTTCTAAATGAAACGCTACCATTTTTTGTTACTAATATTGTGTTCTGAATGGCAATTGCTATTTATCTGGAAGATTACATTGTTAACAAGTGGTTTTTGATAGATCAGTTATAGAGCTCATTCAACGTTTCCATATTGGATGATCGTTTTTTAATGGATCCAATTCTTGATAGTTTTTGTTCCCATCCCCCCCCCCCCCATTCTTGTTTTTATCCACAAAGCCAATTTTGTATTGACGGGATATTTTTTCTAACAATTTCTATAATGGTAATTTATCACAACCTATGATTAAATCACAGGAATTTTGGAGTATGTCAAGTCTGATTAACTGTATTACACCACTATTGATTCATATCGAATATTCCATATTTTTGCCCTTTATATTCATGCATTCTAGCACTTTTGTGTTCCTAAATGCTTATATTTATGCTCATTAACCAGACAACCTTGGATTTGGATATATACATGCTTTTCAGGGGTTAATTGTGCTTTTTTATGTATTGGAACGCTAAAATTGAGGATCCGTTGCATTTTGGAGAAGTTCCGTCGTTGGACGCTACTTCAAGGGAATTTTAGTCAATTGACATTTCTTCTCTGGCTCATGAAAATTCCACGGATACGTAGTTCGTTGAGTTAGCATCGTGTGGCCATAAACGGCACGTCGTTTGGAGTTCGGACGAAGAAGTTATGGCCATTTCCATTTGCAACCCTTTCCCCCCATTTTATGGACCAAGAAGCCCAAGAAACAGAGTGACGGTCGACCGCGCTTGGGCCCCTGGTCGACCGTGGTTCGAAATTATGCCTTGGATCGAAGACAATGGGTTTGAACCTGCTCGATCGATCGACCCTGCCTGATATTTGTTGCTTCAATTCCTTTTCTTTTCTTTTCTATTTTTAATTCCAACTTACTATATAAACCAATTTTGGTTTCTATTTTCATTATCTTGTAATATAATTCATTTTAGGTTAGTTTAGGTTAGGGTTTGGAGGTGGAGAACTCATTCTTCTTCCTCATTTGGTGTGACAACTTCTGGGTTTGTAAGTGTGCATTATTCATCATCCCTACCATTTAATTTAAGTTGTATTTCCTTATTTTCTTGCTTTGTAGTTAATTTACTTGCTTTTTAATTTAGTTTACATGCTTTATTTTCGTGCTTTCTAGTGTAGATTTATCGCGTTTATTTATTGCTTTGATTTACCGCAATTTTAATATGCTTTCTAGTTAATTTAGTCTAGTTAATTTAGTTTACGTCAACCTCGGCTCATGAGAGGGCCGAGGTTACAAAGGCTCCTGACTGGCTACTATTACTCTCGTCCTACACAAGGTCGACCATGGCCGACATTACTAGACACCTCAGTCAGGAAACATCAGAGACCACGACTACCCCTTTCATCAACCGCGGCTGGGAGTCAGCCGACGTTCCATCTACTCCAACATGACCTCAGCCCAGGCCGACGTTATAACCCCACCTGTCTTATTTCAGCATTCCTATTAAGCCGAGGGTCACCATGGATAACCTCGGATTGAGCAGCAGCCGGACCTCACCAACCTCGTACTCTTCCAGGCCGAGGTTGGTATCAATTAAAGACAGCCGAGCATTGACAAGCATATGCAAGGATAGGAATACGTGTATAAAATCATTTGTAACCGAATTAATCCCCTCACGTGGGGGAATATTTCATCATCATTCTCTACATGTGACAGTGACAGATGTCTTCGTTAGATTGACTAGATCAATACACACATTCTCATTGCATGAATGGGGGGTGCATTACACCCCCCCCCCCCCACACACACATACACACACTATATATACTTGTCTTCTCCTACCTGGAGGGGGATGGATAATAACAATCCTAGCTGAAACTCTGTCCAATGATACAGTAGAGACAGAAAGCTTGAGAGATTGTATCCATGGCCATTAGTGCCTTATTCTAGTGACCTTACTCACTCACTTGCACAGTGGACGTAGGCCTAATTGGCTGAACCACTTAAACATTTGTGTTCATCCTCTTCTCCTCATCTCCATCTCTTGTACTTGTCTATACTTGAGCTGCCATTGTTATAACTAATTCTAGCTTACGAATACCTTGAAGGGTGGTGCTGTTTCCAGCATCATCAGTGTCGGATTGAACTCATTTCGGGTTGACGTGTTGCTTTCCTTTGGTGATGGAGTTTATGGGTCTATTTCGAGTGCGTTGTCCTAGTTATTACGCCTAGGAGATTTGACGGGGTATATCATGTATGCTCCATGCTTACGACCTTGGGTGCATAATTTCTGGAGTATTTGTTGACTCCAAAATCATATTAGACTTTTATGCGAATTTAGGGGTGTGACAACTCTTGATTTAATTAACTGTCGAAACGAGACGCAATTGTAATAACTCGTCGACCCATGTAACCATTTTATACTAATTAACTCAGGTGAGGGATATTCGACGCAACCTATAGTTTTTACCGCTTTTGTTAATCTAATTTAATTTACACTCATTTAGATTAATCTTTCCCTTTTTTGCATCTTTTCCTTTTTGTTGTTATTTACCTTTTACACTTTTATTTTAGGAATATTAAACCAATTAAATTCTAGCATTTCGACTTTGTGGATTTCGATACCCGGACTTGGCCGCTATACTCACCTGTTGAGTGTAGTTTCGATTTTTGTATAGAGATGGTGATCCGAAAATAACACGATCGGCGCGTAGGTGACGCTCGCGCCGCGGCGAAACCCTGCCTATTAACTATACAACACATATTCGGTATTTCATGCATTTATTAGGCTGCCTTAATATTCCTAGGAGAAAAAAAAATATCAGGTGTGACTATTTTTCTCTCACGATAGTATGGTTTAAAAGTTACAATTTTCTCGGAAGAGTGATTTGTGTGTTTTTAAAGATTTTGATTGATTTGAGTTTAGGCTTAGAAGGTAATGGATTTGAGTTTAGGTTTATTTAGCTCCTATGATATTGTGACAGTTGATTTTAGTTCAGAAGTGACCATATAGGTTTGTTTTGGGGTGAAAAATGAGATTATGGGACAAATAACATAATATTAAAATCAAAAGACTTAGATAGAATCACAAAAACCTTATGAGTAGGCCTGTAAATTGACCCGGGCAAGCCCGAAGCCCGACCGTTCAACCCATTATTTTTTTACCGAGCTTTATTTGAGTTTGAGCCGAACCGAGCCTGAGCTAAAATTTCAAGCCCGAATGAATTTCGGGCCAAGCTTGAGCTGAACTTTGTCGAGCCCGAACTGGGCCCGAAGATCGAACTTTGAATATATAAATAAATAAATAAATGTTTTTATATAATATAACATATTTATGTTAACTAATTTTATATTTATAAAATTTAGTTAGTCTTTGTAGGTTTTCATTCTTACGTTCCTTGTTTTATTTTAATACATTTCGTAATTATATACTTTATTTTATGAAATATCAATTAGATTTTGGTGTGTACATTTTCTCCATGATGGAAGCACAAGAAAACAATACTAGTTCAAACTTTTTTTAAGAACAAAATTGAAATCGAGCCTGCACGAAATATTTATAAGCCGAGTTCGGGCTTAGGTAGAAAAGTTTAGTTTGGCCCCAGTTCGGGCTTGAGCCTGGGTAAGGTAGTTCGGTCCGAGCCTGAGCAACCTCAAGTTCGGCTCACCCAGCACGATTTACTGCCCTACTTATGAGGTACCAAAGTAATTTGTGTGAAGTGATCGTGTTTTATTCAGACATTCGTTTTAGTAAATTGAATACTATATGCTCGTGTTAGGGTTAAAAATGCTCTTTAAGGGCAAAGATTAAAAACAACAATGAAGTGGCCTATACAGATAGACACAAACACCCCAGAATATAAAAAATAAACTTATGGGAAGTGATCGTATCCTCATTAGACACTTGATTTTATAAATTCACTTGTATAATCTTGTTTTGGGGTTGAAATGGGATAATGAGGCGAAAAACTGAAAACAATAATAATGAGTCGTGGAAATCAACACAAACACCTCATCCGGTAGCTATAAACAACTTACAAGATTATTTCGATTGTATTCATTAAAGCATTATTGTCTTGGCTTCTTCTCTTGTGTCTCCGTATATTCCTCGTTCACATAATCATTTTCCTCGTCGAAAGAAATGGACTTACAAACTATTGCCTTGTCAAGGATGCATAAATTAAGGTTACTCGAACTCAATAATGTACGAATCATTAGAGGCTATGTAGATTTTTTTCTGTAATTCTACTAAGGGTTGTGGATTCAAAGGTAGAGAATTAGGACACTATAGCTATAGTGTATAGTTAGAATGCTGGTCGATCCTAAATAGGTAATGGCAAATGAATGATATCGTTGTCTAATTATTAGTTCTTTACTTAGAGTTTATTTTAGGTGTATATGTTTGATCGACATTACGTTTCTTGTTTTGTTAGTTATTAACTTCTTACTCCCTAATTAATAATCAATATTTCCTTTTTCGTTATCCCACATTAATAGTCTTTGTTCTAAAAACAGTACCCCAGTTCTACTTTCTTCTTTTGTCCATCCTAACTTAATAGTCAACTCTTATTTTTAATACTTAAAATCAACTTGACGTAAACCATACGACAATGGTCAAGAAAATATACCAAACCCTAACTTTTAGAGAGAGAATCAAAAAATTTCTTATATTCAAAATGGAGTGTGTCCTCAAACGAGGAATACAAGGGGTATTCCTTTTATTTTAGATTCTTTGTGATCTTTAAACATAATGTGAAGACTATACCAAATTTAATTTGTTTACTAATTGTTATTAGTACGGTTAATTATGTAATATTGGGTAGGTTTGACATTTTAGATTCATCGCAAATCCATTTGTAACAGAAATGTTCATTACAAATTGATGTCTATATCTAAAATAAAATAAAACAAGGCCACACCAGTCTTTGTGGTCATGCAAATATGTCAACATGTATTCAACTCTAGGTATAGTCACTGTGAATGCAAACATGCTCATATTTATAGAAATTAATAACATAGTTCTGAAAAATCAAATTAAACATATTTTGAATGACCTGAAATTGATACACATTGGAAGTAGTAGGACTAGTAATGATTTACAAGGTTCCCAAAAGAGTTTGAAGATGTCATTTTATTATGTTTGTGAGTTGGTGTCATACTCATAGTGTCATACAGTTATTTGTTAGATACTAATCCATAAAAATAATATGCATGGTTTGAAGCCTACCTGGTTGGTGGATGTGTGAGAGATTTACTCCTAAATAGAAAACCAAAAGATTATGATGTGATCACCACAGCTACACTGCAAAAGGTGTGTGACCCGATTTTGAATTTTTTGAAACTCGTGTAACTAGTGCATGGCGTGGTTCAAACTTTTTATGGTGATTATGTATTATTTTATCTTAGATAAAGAAGCGGTTTCAGCGTTCGAAAATTACTGGGCGTGGTTTTCCTATCTGTTTAGTGCATGTAAACGGCTCTGTTATTGAGGATGGTTGGTGCATTTACTTTTAGGCCACTTTCAATTTGGGGTAAAATAGTTCTCACCTGGGGGAAAGATATATCGGTGAAAATTATTTTCTTCACAGATAAATTTTATTCACTTTTATTTATTGTTAAATTTACATAATTATAGTCTGAACATTTATTATTCTAACTTTTTATAGGTAAATATACCTTTTGGCTATTTTATTTTCCACTTTGTGAAAATTTCTTCCCAAATCAAATGGTGCCTAAGATTATTTAAAAAACTGTCTCTTTTTGTTTATAGTTTGATGTTGTGGATAAATTGCTCCTTTTTTTACCCTGGTATCCAGCTTTGAAAATGTGACAAAATATGCGAAAGGCAACAAAGAATTAAATATTTTTAAATTTCCAGGGGTCTGTGATAGTTTAGATCTCTTTCGCTGGAGGAACAGCATGCATCGGGACTTGACAATTAACAAGTTCCTTTGTGTGTGTGCAATAACAAGAAATTATGCCTTTTTAATGACTTTTGAAGTTTTGTATCATGCTGCCCAACATGAATAATATTTTGTTTTAGAAGTTGTTGAGCAACTTATTTTTTAACCCTTTTATGAATAAAATCTATGATTACGCAAATGGAATGATGGATTTAGGGTACTCAAATGTGACTCTTCATTATTTTCTACTATGCAGTTTACTCCGTTCGTTTATTTGAAGTTTGATATGTTATTTATTTATTTTTGTGTGTAATATGTGTTTAGTTACAAACACTACTGCTTAATTGTCATTCAAAGACGACTGTGGTAAGTGTATCATTTCCCATATATAAATTTATTTATAGCACCATGCAATATGATGATAGTAGCTGATTGTTTTACATAATTAGACCGGGGAATATTAATTGTTTAATTTCTAATAAAATAGTGTGCTCTTTCATACGGCAAGAATCTTGCGAGGCTTGAGAATCGCAGCTCGTCCGGGATTAGCTTTTTCAAAGGAAACTGGGGATGCAATTTATAAACTCTCTTCATCCATTGCAAGCTTATCCAAGGTACTTTTTAGAAAGTGTAGTAGGACGATTAAGCCTCAAAAAAGGTTCTCTAGCATTTTGATAATTTGTTTTACATATTTTTCTTTTTATTACTTGTGGGATATAATATATTTAATTCGTAAGAACTTCCTATTGGCTTCCTCTTTGGACTTGTTTTGGTGTACCATTAAATATGTTTTTATTCTTATCAACTCTTTTACCAAAATGTCATAGTTTATTTATCCAGTGTAGGTTAATGCTGGAGTTGAATTATATGCTATCTTATGTTGCTGTTGAGTCGTTTCTTTGTTTAATTTGGAGATTCAACATTCTTGAAAGTCTTCTACCATTTCATACAAGTCATATTTATATTGCCATTTCACATTTCTTTAATCATACTTGTTTTAAATTGCAAGACAAGTTTATGTTTGAAAAACTACTGAATTACAAGCGGCATACCTTCGTAAATAGTCTAGTGAATTTGGTTCCATGATGTTAATGAGAAATAAGGACAAATGTCGTAATTATGGGATTTGAGATGTACCCAATTTGATATGGTAATATTAGTATAGCTATATGACTGTGTTTATGCATATACTATCTATGTGTGTAAATTATGCCCGCGCTACTTGCTATCCCTGAGGTTACCGCGCTGGGACAGTCTTATCTCGATGGGACCTTTATGGGGGATATTGACTCGTACCCTAGAAGATAGATATCCTTGGTACAGGCTATCTGATTGATGGTCAGACGGTCCTAAGAGACGTGAGGGTATGTGTTGACCTCTTAGAGACTTGGAATCTATGCTTCGCCTCAATATTGTTTGTGTATGTGTTAATACAGTTCGAGAGTGATCCCGAACTTCTATTTCCCTTAGTACGAGAGATACGGGGATTGGATAGCAGAGTATGCCCGCACCATAATTTTTATGTGGGGTGCTGTTAGAATATATATATATTATGCGAGTATTTAATATATATATGAAATTCTGAAATTTGGAGCTGCCTACTGTGTTATGGTAAGTAAGAAATGAATCTTGACTTCAATTTGGAAATACTTATTTTGAAAAGTATAATGGAACACTGGGAAACTTCATTAGTAAATAAGGTTTAAATGAGAACTTTGTGATCAAATGAAATTATTCTCTTAAACAATTATATTGTTCAGTTTTAAATCTTACGAGTAACCTAAGATAAGTTAATCCGTTGGGAAGGTTAGTGCGATAGGCGTGCACATTAGAAGAGAGGTGAGAATTTCTCAAGAGAGTGCCGCACTAATATGTTGTTGCATTGGCCTGTAAACATTTTGAATACTTGCTAAACAAATTTTAAATCATTTACACTATCGTGCTCTGACCCGTTTCTATTTCTCTTTCTCTCTTGTATATATATGTATATATTACAGGTGCCCAGCCACAGGGGGGTCTTGCGTAGGATCCTTTGGAAGGAACGCGCTGCAGCTTAGGTGGGAGTTGCAGGCCTCTTGCTTAGACGACTTCATTTATTTGATTCCACTCCTAGCATATTCATTTAGTGGGACATGTGTCGCCCTTTCCATTATTCAGTTGTTTTATTGGACATTGTGATTCAGTTATTTCTAGTTTTGCCACTTTGGGATTTATTACTGTCTGGATGTTTTACTTTAAGTTTTAAATGTTGAGATTTAGTTGTTGAATGTTTAAATTATTTGGATTATATGTTCCAGGATAATTGTGGTGTGATTCTTTAATATTGAATTGTTGTAAACATTTAAATCTTGGTTTATAAAATAAAATTTGGTAAGTAATGTCTAAAAATGGTTTTGACACTTAGCTTAATTAATTAGGGTGTTTAAATTGGAAAAGTTATTTTTTTCGACAGTGATGCTAAGAATGAGCCAACTGTTCACCTTGATTTAATTTAATAAAGGAGTGATCGCCCGGTATTTAATTAGGCGAGGTGTCACAGCAAGGGGACCCAATGTCCCCATATATCTTTGTATTGGACATGGAAGCATTTTTCGAACTAATGAATTGCATGGTATCCGAAGGAAAATGGAAGTTCCATTGGAAGTGCGACAAGAAAAAGATATCCCACTTGTGCTTTGATGATGATCTACTTATTTCTTGTAAAGGTGAAATCCACTATGTCTCATGTGTTGCTCAGTGCCTTGAGGTGTTTAGGCATCTCTCCAGACTTTTTCCTAACCCTGACAAGAGCAATGTGTTCATGTGTGGCAGAGCAACGAATGTGGGAGAGCAAATCTTGAGATCGCATGGATATAATGCAGGTTGTCTTCAAGTTAGGTATCTTGGTGTTCCACTGATCTCTTCCATACTCAAAGGATCCGACTACAGAGCTCTTGTGGATGAAATCATTGCCAGAGCGAAGAGTTGGACCTGTAGAGCCCTTTCTTATGCTGGGAGATTGAAACTGGTGAAGATTATTCTATTTGCCATCTAGGTTTACATGTCTTTTATATTTAAACTTCCCAAGGCAGTGATCAAGCAAATTGAGCAAACACTTAGAGCCTTCCTTTGGAAGGGCACCGATCTGTGTACAAAAGGGGCAAAAGTAGCTTGGGAGTATGTATGTCTTCCTAAAAAGGAAGGGAGCCTTGGTCTAAGAGGTCTAGAAGAGTGGAATAGGGTCGCTATGCTCAAGAATTTGTGGCACATATGCACTGATAAGGAACAATCAGCGTGGTCGAGTTGGATCTGCACTCATCTAATCAGAGCCAATAATTTTTAGGAATGAGGTGACTGTGCTTGGGCATGGAGGAAAATATTGAAGCTTCGACCTTTGGCACGAGCGAATTTTAAATTTTGGGTTGGCAATGGGTCGTCTATTTCCTTATAGTTTGATAATTTGCTCCCATTTGGCCTTCTCGTTGAGAGGTACGACGAAAGGTTCATATACGACTCTAGTTTGGGGAAAAATGTTGTTGTGGGGGCCATCACCAATGGTGCGGAATGGGATTGGCCCACTGCTTCATACATGGAATGGATGGAGGTGAAGAATTCCACTCTAGGTGACTTCAAAACTAATCCTATGAGAGATGACTTTTTATAATGAGGAGGAGACCCAAGTGATAGGTTTTCTGTAAAAAGTGGATGGGAAATTATTCGGTCTAGGGGTCTTGAAGTTGATTGGCACAGGGTCATTTGGCACAAGAAAGTGATTTCGCCTCATGCAATTATTCTGTGGCTAGCTGTTCGCAACAGACTGAATACTCAAGAGAAATTGTGTGTTCATGGTATTATTTCAGAGGTCCGTTGTGTATTGTGCGGGCAAGGGGTAGAATATATTGACCATATCTTCTTTTCTTGCCCCTTTTCTGAGCGTTTGTGTCTTGTGATATGTGATAAATGCAACCTTCCATGGATTCAGATAAGCTAGGTTGAGAGCGTAGGCTAAATAATACAGAACTCTAAAGGCAAGTCCCTCAAGAGCTTGATCTATAAGCAGATGTTTACTGCTTCGGTTTATGCTATTTGGAGGGAAAGGAACACAAGGACTTTTCAGGACAAAGCTAGACATGCCAGTAGTATAGTTTATGATATTTTGTTTTGGATTAGGGCTAAGTGTAATACCCTATATAGTCTTTCACTATCTCAAGAAAATAGGTGGCTGCAAAGCCCTATATAGCCTTACTAGATAGGGGGAATTTCAGAGGATGTATTTTGGTTGTGGTAGATCTGTAGAGCTATTTTGTAATCCCTGAGTTGGATTGGGTACTTACACAAAATGATAGTCCCCCGGCCAACTTGAGCGAGGTTGGTGTTGTATTGTAACATGGGGTATGCCCCTGTGCTTTTGTACACTCTTATCTCATTGATACTACTACTCACTTTACCCCCCCCCCCCCAAAAAAAAAAGAGAGTAAAAAAGTTCTTGGGTCCTTACGCGATCCAAGTCGAAATTGCGTTAAGAGATGACCGATAGCGCTAAAGAAGTTGATCATTGGGAAACGGTTAAAAGGACATTTATATTCTTCCATCCTCCCCTTCCTATTATAGCTGGCCTCAGCAACTCGGTGAGTAATTTTCCAATCCATATCGAATAGAGATTGAAAGAACAATCGATCCATGCTAGAAAGAATCATGAAAAGCTAGGATCTGACCAGCCTTTACTCCCGAGTCCAGTCCTGAAGCTCCCGCTTCCTTTATCCTTTTACCGCTAATAATTAATCAAGGAGTTATGTTTTCAGGCAAAAAGCAACATTCCTTATTTGCATGCTCATGTAAACATTGAGGTTAAGCTCCTTAAAGAACTTCTAGTAACTTAAGGACTAAACCGCTCATGCCCCTCAAAGGGATGGGGCACTTCGCTTGAGTACAACATCAATATCAACAAACGAAAGTAGAGACAATAGGGCACTATAATGTGCCATGTCATGCCATGTTTGTCTTCTTTATGTAATATTGCTTATATATGACCTATAGGAAGAAGTCTAACATCGGAGTTAGAGTGGTGAAAAAATACATGTCATTCATATAGGTTCGGAGTTGTAGTTGCTAAATCAAAGGTAAAAGGATAGACATTCATTCGGTAAGTTTAAAACATAGCTGATTGTCCGAACCTTATATGCTAAATGACGGCAATGCAGACGCTACGAAAAGAAGCAGAAATCCTTAAGAACGGTAAATAGTGTATAAAAGGAAAATAATCGAGTGATGAATGGAGCTATATTTTAAGCATTACATTTACAGAGTCGGTATCCCGGAATTCCCTCTTACTAAATACCAGGAGTTAGTAAGTAGACGAGCCACTCTGAAGATATAACATTTGAATTTCTTTGTTTCAAAGACAGAATTTGAAATGAATAAGAAAATAACTTCCATGAGTGGGTTACTGGAGCGGATATGATGGTGCTCGATCACAAATATTAGATCGGGAAGAAAAAGGGGGAAAAGAGTAATAAAACGCATTTTGAATTAATGTTGTTTGCTCTTTTACGACCGTTTGTTAGGCTGATTGTCTTTTTTATCTATTTGTTAATATGCCACAAATTTTTTAACAACTGGCAGATAAAGCCACTGGGTCGGATCCATTTTGCTTTCGAGTCATTAGAATCAAGCTTCAGCTGGACTGAAAGTTCCTTCAAGATTAATGTGCTGCTGGAATCTACGGTGGAAGCACAAACACCCCTTTCAGATTTTCGAGCGCAAAACTCCGATGTGGAGGCAGAGCTCTTTGCGCGTATACGGGCCCTGGAATCCCATCTAGATCATGGGATACCGCCACGACTCAACCCAGGAGAGTATAAAAGCTTAGTACGGGAAAATTTTGAGAACTCCATTAATCTAAATCATTATTGGAACAGCCTCTCCAACAAGTTCTTTGAAATCCAAATACTAGAATGAAAAGTACGCTTACAAGATCTACTGTTCCAAACCATGTTGAGCGAACCCTGACTTGAACAGATTTTTAATGTTTCAGCTTATAACGATATTCACGCGGAGGCATTCGATTTTATCGAGTCTAAGGTCGAACCTGTAACTGAGATTCGACATAATTTTTTAAAAAACATTTTGGACGAAAGTCTGAGGTATCATATCAAGGACATGGAACAAAAGGGAAGCCAGCCCTTAATATATAGAGCATTCTATTCGCACTTCACTGACGAGGAATTTCATTGGTTGATCGACCCAAACCTCCATAATCCTCATCGATGACCAAGCCCCTTTTTGTTCCTCATTTTTTCCCATTCTTTTCTTATGAGGTCGTTTACAACAACCTTAACCGCACAAGCCTGGGCTAGGCCTACCTCCATCCCTAGAGGAGACGTATGAGGCGGAAGCTCAGTGTACGATTTTGAAGATGAACCTTTCTAGCAATGGGGCCTAGGGACCGATATAATGATTGGTTTAGGTAGGGTGACATGCCTATTACAGGAACCTGTAGGGATTAGTGTGTGAGACCGTGATCCATAAACTGATGCATGGGACTCACCCTTTACTTGGGAATAGAGAGGGGAAACATAGCATGTCATAAGAGCGAGGCGAGTTTTGGAACCCTCTTATATAGTAAAAGAGAGGGACGCCTCACGAGCCGGGTTTTTACAGATGAGGCCTTTTGGCGAAGCCAAGTCAATTTTGGGCCACCAAACCCTGCAACTCATAAGAAGGCCCAATGAAGTAAAGGGAAGCGTGTACGTTGTCACACTCCCTGCCTTCCAAAGGTGTATAGATGACGAGCCAGAGCACCAGAGCAATGACCTGGGAGCGTATTCCCCACCGGTAGGGGGACAGGATACATCCATCTCAAAGCACATCACGGCCTACAGGCAACACTAACGAGTCTTGGGAAGGTAACTCGATTGGGAGTCAGAGGATCCATAGTACTTGCAGCCTCTCGAACTTCATATTCCTTATTTTTAAAAGCAGAGGGAAAGGATCCTTTTTCAGTAATGAAAAAAATAGAGCAGATTTGAATCAGCACAACCTAACGATACATCCAATACCAATGATTTGTGCCTAGAATGCGTTGCTAGATATTTTCTCTAAAAAGCTATACAGGCAATAACGAACGCGATTTTAATCGGGGCTTCCCTTTCATTACTTATTTCACGATGAGAGAGACGCGTCCGCATTACTAGAAGTGGTGGAAGTCCCCCCTAAGTCAATGGGAGAGCTTTTGTACCTCTCTCCAAGAGATACAATTCGGTATCTGAAATGGGTGAAAGAGAGTGAATATGCGGCTACTCTCCCAGCCCAGCCTAGCCCATGGGAAAGCCTCTTCTTTCTGGTCTATGTGCATTGAATGCCCTATAATAAGAATCAAACAGGATGGGTCTAGGGGAGGTTCGGAACAAAACCAGTGTGGATTTATGGCAAAGCAGATCCTCCGAAGGTATAGAGACTTGTACTCTGCCGTCATTTCAAATTCCCGACCGATTTCGGCACTAATGAAATGGGGTTAATCACCCAGATCTTGAATTAACTAGTAAATAATGAACACAGGGTCCCAATTCATTCTCTGAATGAGTTGGGAGTTGGGGTTGCCCGCGCATGACCCATACCAATCCTACACTCCTTTCGTGTATTATTTCTTATCACTTCTTGGAAATCACGAAGTGGATTTTCAGGTTGGACTAAGCGGGAGGGGAGAATACTTTTTTTTCATTTTATATATGAGGGAGTTATTATGAAGCCTAGAAAGGTGGAAGCGACAAATCATTTCTACCGAGTTCCCCAACATTAGCTTAGCTTAGTAACTTAACTCTTTATACTGGTGTGGTACTGCTGGATGCTTATGACAAATATGAAGAGGAGGAAATCAAAAATCTTATGATGAGCATCTATTTGAGTCTAGCATTTCCAAGATCTAATTCAAGTTTTTTCTTATGTAGTGGAAACGCCTTAAAATTTGAAGTTTTCGCTTAAGGGAAGAAATGTTCTTGGTGGATGCAGGACCTGGGACCCTCAGAATTTGTATGCAAGATGAGCCTACATGAATGTCAATCAATCGAGCCATGAGGTTTAAGAATAAGGTGATATCCCTGGATCTAGTGGCCGGTGAATCACTAATCAAATAGAATATTTTTGAGAGATTCTTCATCGATCTAGTGGCCGATGAATCACTGATCAAAGAGCGAGCAACCACCAGGTTTAATGATTTTGTGGGATCCACAGATGTAGTGCCTAGTGAACAGCTTACTCTTCTTCCACAAAGATTCAGACAAAACCGATCTTGGAGGGAACTCAATAAGATTTAGCGAACGAATACAAAGGTCAAAGGCTTTATTATTGAGAAAGTCAAAGGAGGTTATACAGTAGTGATAATACGCAAATATTGCGTATTTCATCCGTCGAACCTACGCATTTTAGCTCCGTCAGGTGCATTAATCTCTATATTTAAGCCCGTTAACCAGATAAACTCGGTTTATATTGTTGACATGCTATATGAGGTATAATTGGGCCTTTATAGGTAATTATGTACTAAGAATGGAGTTCGGACGCATTCCGCTCAAGTTTCGTACGTAATCGCACGTTTAAGGGCAATTCGGTCAATTCACAATTTGGGCACCTGGCCCGACATCTACACAGAAGTGGTAGCCCTCCTCATAAGATTCGCGTGGCCGCGAACTGTGCGCGATTCGAATCCCTAACGAAGAAGTTACGACACTTTTGGCGGAAGAGAAAAGCATTGAAACCATAAGAGGGGAGAAGAGGAAGAAAAGGAATGCAGTAGGCTGCCTTAATTCTTCCCTGCTTGATCGATCGATCGATCAAAAGGATCGATCCTTCAGATTTTTGCCACGATTTCAACCATCGATCGATTGACCAAAGGGGTCGATCGATCGATCCCCTGTTTTCTGCAGATATTTTGCTTTTCTTTTCTTTCTTCTTTTCTTTTCTCCCAACTTACTATATAATCCAATTTTGTTGTAATATCAGAGATAGTCATTTTTAATTAGTTTTAGGCTAGGGTTTGTGGGTTTTGAGAGCTTGGCTTCATTTCTCTTTGGGTTGACATCCATTTAGTGTGTGTAAGTTGAACTTTCCATCTCATTTACCATTAATATAGTTTTGTTCTTAATTTTCTTTGCTTTGTTAATTAGTTTCAATGCTTTGTAATTAGTTTAATTGCTTTATTTCTTGCTTTCCCAGTTTAATTAGTTGTAATTTAGTTTAATTCATGTATTACCCTTAGATAAATAGGGTCGGGATTTCGTTCCGCCATTTTCGGGCCTCGAGCTCCGAAAACTAGGTTTTGTGCAAAATTGCGTTTAATTGAACCCGCGTGTATTAAAGTCGGATTATTATGCGTTTAACTTTCTTTGTCATGCAACGTTAGTGTTTATAGCGATAATCCGAATTTAATCCGCGTGTGACCAAATTTCGATTAAAAGTTTATTCTCGCAACTTTGGCTTAAATTCCTTATTGTGTGAAGTTTATGATTAATTGATAATGCTCGATTAAATATCTTTCGAGACGGAATCTTGAATAATAGTTGTTTCGAGCCGTATGGTTGGACGATGTCCCGATCCTCGCTTTTACTTTATTTAGACTTAGCTTCTCTTTTCTTTTATTTACATTCACACATCACCCTTTTACACTTTTATTCCTGAATTAATAATCCAATTAAAATCTGTCGAACACTCCCTGTGGATTCGATACCCGACTTACCGCTATACTTGTATCGCAAGTGTAGTCGTAACTTAGGTTTGTTTGTATTGAGGCGGTGAACAGAAAACAACGATCTGCGCTTGACACGCGTCGCTTTTTTCCCTCGATCAAGTAGCCATCGCAGGTTTCATTAGTTTTCTTCCATCCCGAAAACATCCTCTCATAAGTAAAAGGATATCGAATAATCGATTCACCATTGAGATTATTACCCTAAAAAGCAAAAGGACGAATATTGTGGTGTTCTAACAGCGGCAGTCAAACGGGGGCGTGAATGCGAGATGTCAGGGTAGATCAAATTTTTTCTAACGTATTCTTATTTCAGTTCCGAACCAACCGCAAAAGTTCACTCAAGTAAGTGAAGGGAAATAAAGGTCTTTAGTTATGTATTTGTCTAGGGGATGTAAAAGAGGGCTTTCTCGTCTAAAGGCGGGGGTGAGCTTTCTCACTAGACAATGACCACTACGAAAGAAGGACCAACGACGATGAAGGAGGATAAGGAATAGGAGTAGGATCTAGACTAAAGTAGGGGGTAATCGAATGATTACGAGATAGATAATGAGATAAAGCATAGAGGGGAGAGCACTTAGACAATTCACTTTGAGTACAGGGAAGTCTACTTGTAGGAATTCTTCAGGGTGTATTAGGATTTTTCACCGGGGGGTGGATCGAAGCGATTACAGCGAAGGATTAATTTGAAACGAAGCATTTAGTCTATGCGCATTGTATAAAGGATGGAATATGACCTAAATCATTCTTCTCGAATCGCTCGAGTACGATAGATTGAGGGGGTGCAGCTAGGCCACCAGAGGAAATGCAACACAATAGAAGAGTTCGCTTCACCGCGAAAGATCCTCGAACCTACCACGACCACCATCCGTGGTCACCATCCGCAGTCCATTTTTATTCTCTTCCCTACCCGGGATGGTAGATCAAAGAAAGGCAGCTTGCTTCTCTCCTGGACGGATGGCGGCTTATGCAGTGGTCGACCTTCCTACCAGAATGCCTCTTTAATTGAAGAGCCCCTTAACTAGTATGGGCGTAGGAAGCAAAAAAAACTTGCGCGAAGGACGTTTTCTTTTCTGCCCTCTCCTCTCCAAAGGCCAAGGGAGAGACTGCATCCTTTTCCTTTTGTTGATATTTTGGTTTCCCAAGGATAGCACTAGCTGGGGCAAAGCCCGCTTTCTTCGCTCCGTGAATGAGAGAGAAACCCCCTTGTATAGTTAGAGTAAAAAACACGTTCTCTTTTTAGGAGATCCGAAAGTATAGAACGCATTGCATTCTCTGGGCACATAGGATCAAACGTAAAGTCGTGCTTTTTTAGCAAAGTTTTAGGCGACAAGATACTTTAGGGATTATTGGAGCTGCTGAGCATAACGAATCGAAGCTGAAGACGGATCAAGGTAGCTTGCGTGCCAAGCTGATAGGCGAAGGGCCGAAGGATGGAACTTGTAAATTTGATCGTGCACATGTCGTGTGACCCGTTGGTCCTAAGCAATGTCTTACGCGAAGTGACCCACCTAGAAATAACTCTCCTTCATGTTAGGGGGCACTCAAATTGAACTTCAATCGGATGCGGGTATCAAATCACACCGCTGAGATGTCCAACGAATTCTTGGGCCATGACGAATGGCCGGCTACCTTTTACGTTAAAATAGCAAAAAGCTCGGGGCATAACAGGATGAACCAATGTGAATGAGTGTAAGCTTCATTGCCCGAACACGATTGGTGCTGACCACACTAGGTGCTATTAGGTGGCATGGCGGGGAGGCATGGTGGAAGCCTAACCCGCACCACACGTTCTCTAATTGAAACGAAACTTTTTCCCTAAATTGAAATAGTTCAGGAATTCTAGCAGATGTGATACTGGTTCAGCAAACGGACTCAACATTTCACTTACAGAAATAGAAAGAGTGTTCGGGAATATTAGAAAAAGCATTTCAGGTACAAGAATGAAGGAGCACTGCTGCACTTCCACGACATGGGAAATGGGTGAGGAAAAAAAAAAGAAAAAGTGCAAGGTGAGGAGATATCGAGAGGTAGAATAGGCGAAATGAGTTCAGAGGAATTAGTTAAGACACGCTTTTTTAGCGCAGGTCACGGAGTGAAGTTGGAAGGTTCAATGAGCTACGCGAAGGGAAGATTTTGGGCACTATTTTTGTCTATATACAAGTGGCGTAGGCGAAGCTGTGGTGACTCGTGGAGTAGACAGCGAGCTCCGCTTGAACAGAAAGCAGCAAGCAGCAAGAACATATTCCTATCAAAATAAAAACTAGTGAGCTCCGTAATAAAAGCGAAGCGATCCGCGCTAGCGCCCAACCTATACAAGGGCTTACATTTTTCAACTGCATCGTACCGTACTATGGGAGGGACTCGTACCTCCTTTAGATAGATATATACCCCATGCTCCTAGTGTAGAGCTAGAACTACTGCTACCGTGGAAGTAACGATCACACGCGAGTACCTCGCCTTCGAAAAAGCACTTTCTAATTAACACTAATGCTAATGGGGATCATCGATCAAGAAGGACTTCAGAGACTGTAATCAAATTGAGAAAAAAAATCAAAATGTAGGGCCAACTTTTCTAGTTGAGCCTCTAACCTTACTACACTACCTAACCAGCTGAGAACAGGTCGAATTCAGCAAGACTGCAGGCACGAAATGCCGATCAAATCCGATCTGTTAAAGGAAGCCTAATTAAAGTGGGAAAACATGAAGATCTGACTTAGTGGATGATGGTGCATCGCCTATTTCTCATTTTCGCTCAGGAGCCAAAATAAACACGCCTGCTACCTACTGTACTGGGCCTTCAACCAGGAATTCTACCTATGTTGAATCGGAACCAATACCACTGCATTGTGCTCGAACATTTGAGCGGTAGCCCCTTCCGTGCAAAAATAGATATATATTCATTCTTCGTACCTAGTCCAACCTCACAACCCTTTGTGGGTTGGTAAGAAGTTAGTGTTGTTTAGACGTAATTAGACAAAGAAAAGAGAGTGCTCGATCGAAACCCAAAATAACAGTCGACAAAGATTGTAATGACATAAATAACTGCTCATCCCCTTCTCCATCTCTAAGGCTTTAAGGTGAATCGTATAGCGACTGGAAAGAAATACGACCTCACCTTCTCGTAGATGGTGTCAGTGAGAGCCATTTTTGTATCCCCCATTGACCTTCTTTTGTAGATAGAATCTTCAGTGAGTGGAAACAAGCAACCTTACTAATAAAGGTGCTTGTTGAGTAAGGCCAACTTTTTTCGCATGCTTGAGCGCATCTTTTTCTTGAATTTTTAATAAGGGGCAAGAAGCCCCTTACTACTATAGGCTACGTGAAAGCCCCTTACTATAGATAGGGCGTTAGCGCACTTACTAATCAATTTTCTTGCTCATTAGCTAGGCATTTTCTTGCAAGAGTGCTAACGCGCGCCCTTAGGTTTTCTTTTCTGCACCAATCCTTTTTTACTACTACATATTTTTTTGGGTGTATAGCTTAGTTGGTAGAGCATTGGGATTTTAACCTAATGGTTGCAAGTTTAAGTCCTGCTATACCTAAACCTACCTTACATTATACTAAGAGTAAGGATGCGTAGTAGCGTTCAAAGATAACTCTTTAACCTTTAGACGCGCTTTGGCTGCGGATAGCAGCATGGGCAGAGGACTCTGTTGTCGATTCTTATTGCATTCACCAAGATAGTCTTGCTCTCTCTTGAACTCTGCGATGAGTTTAGCCACCACCTCCGGGCCTGAGCTCCGCTCGAGCGAAGTCAGTCGGCTTCGTGACTTTGCTTAACTTCCAGCATTATAAAGGGATAACCTTTCACTATCTAGGCGCCCTAGAAGGACGGGTTCCACGAACTTCTTCCCCGAAGATCAATCATCCCTGTCCCTGGGATAAGTGGAAGTAGTTAGGAGGAGGGATCTCCCTTTGCCCTAAGAAATAGGCGACTTTGCCTTCAAGCCTTAAAGAAAATTGAGCGAATATGTGATCATGACAGTATACTGATGCATATGTCTTCTTTACGGCCTTGTGATCATGATGCATCATGAATGCGCCAATATGTGATCGGGGTGAGAGGTGGTTAGATATAGGGGCGGCTTTATCGGCCTGGATTGGAAGGAAGGGCTTCACTTTTCAATCGCTTTTTGAGGTCGGTTTGGATTAGTGTGGGCAAAGAATGGGCCCTGTTGGAAGCCCTCGCCTTCGGCTCCGTACTGATCAGGTCGGTCGGCCATGAAGGGACATCACGACTATCCTTTCTGGTAATACCTGGCTTCATATAATCCTGATCAGTGATCAGTATATTTTAATATTCCGGATCCTTTTGTGATTTTTTTGTTATACTAACGGTGACAGATCTATTAGTAAACAGGAGTCACTAACGCTCACCCGACTGGATGTCAATCTGACGGATGAATAGGCATAGCAGAAAAGAAAAGATAGGGTCAATTATGAGAGGAAGGCAAAGGAAAAAGATAAGAGAGCAAACCCCAGGAGGCTCGTAACTACCACGACCGTAAGAACGACTCGAAAGACGGGCCCCTGCCCAGATATAGCGATAAAATATTTCGAAATGCAAATTGTAGGGTGGTAGCGTAAAATGGTTGCTTTCCTATGCCATTCAATTCATACGAACGCAAGCCGATACAATTTAGGCGTAGGACCCAACTCCATTCCTTTCAAAGGTGACTCCGACTCCTAGGGTGAGGTGTTTCTCCCAAGATCTTTTTTAAGACTCCACTCCGTTTTAGTTGTCCTTCTTCGACCTAACTTCGAACCCTTTGCCTGGCCTCAGAAAGACCTCAGCCTTTCGATTTATTACTATATAAAATCTTTCCAACCAAGATGAGATGTTCGCCTCGATGTGGTAGATAAGTGGATAGGTTCGCGATAGGATGACTGGCCCTTCACTTGCATGGGATAGCGAAGTTGCTCGCTCAAATCCACTAGAAAAAACCACATTCTTAGACTTTATAAAAATGTTGTAGCATTGATTGAGTGAAGTCGATCCTTCACTATTACAGAGCGTCTTACTGCCTCATGACAGGCAATTTACTTTTTGTTGTCTATTGCTCCTTTTTGCATGTGCTCTATTGTATCTGCCGCAGGTCTTATCAACTTATGTACTAAGCAAAACCAACTTCGGCCCTGAGCTCTCGATGCCCTCACCTTATTGGGGCATAAGCACCCTGCTCGTTCATAAGCCCCTTTAGAGATAGGGGCGAGCCATGAGCTTACTTCGAGTATTTATGACTCTGGTGGCAACACGTGACAGGCGAATGGCATGATTCTCGACGACCATGTGATGATGCATCAAATAGATGCAAGGGTTGATGACTTAATAGGTCCTTGTATTGACGAATTCAGTTCCCCCTCATCTATAAAGGAGAGCTTTAGAGGGAATAAGGGTGGACATCTATATGGGCTTCATGTGATTCGAAGCCAACCACTATGTATTGCAGTCCTATGTGTAGCTATGTATACCTAATGAAAGCCTTAAAGAACCTCTTAACACTTACCTGCCTAAACTAAGCAAGATTCAAGAATCAATCTATTACGAGCAAGATACGATACGGCTCAGCCAAAAAATGTGAGCGCCCCTATCTTTAAAGGGCAAGCCTTATTGAAAATGGTCGTTAATATATAACTGTGTTCTGGTCTTTTATTCTAGTCTTTACTTTTATTCTTTCAAAAGTGGGCTGGGGAGAGAGAAGCTCTGCGAAGCTGGGCGTTCAGTGTTCTTATAGAGGAGTCATACTAGAAAGAGAATAGAAAGGGCCTTCATAAAAGAGCAAGGGAGTGATTGGAAACCCTAGTCTATATATTGCTCGTAAGCCACAAAGTACCAATCTCGCAACAGTATTAGCCCAAAAGGATTGGTCCTTCACTTGCTGATCATTCGCTAGTCAAAATCATTGTCTTGCCACGCCTTTCACTCACTTGTTTGAGTCGGACTCAATCACTCTTTTGGAGGATCGTTCCTTCTTCACTCTCTTGATATTACTCACAGGGAGCGCAGCAACCAAGGTGCATATTATCATATAGAAACAAGTGAAGCGTAGCGATTCGTACTACCAAAAAAGTTTCGTTAATCGACTGGCAATAGAACCCGTAGATAGGCACAAGCAAGCATTGCGAATCACATAGAGAAGCTCCTACCTGCCAGCGCGCGGATAGATAGGGTGGGCGAAGCGTGAAGGGGATGAATGTCTGAGCGATTGAAGGAGTCGATCTTAAAAACCAAAATATTTCTAGGAATATCGGGGGTTTGAATCCCTCTCCATCCGTGAGGTCATAAGTTCTCTTTTGCGTTATCTATAGATAAGAACGAACCGGATCGACTCGACTGATATGATAGATGGAATGGTAGCTTGTGTTATGATTTCGTTAGGACTTTGTCTCCCTTTCGTTATCTTCCTCTCTCCTTGTATGATTTAGTTAGGACTTTGTCTCCCTCTCCTTATATAGATACTATTTATAAATGGTATTGCAACAATGGTCTTGAACGCCCAACTTCACAAAGTTGCTCTCTCTAAAGGGTGGCCTTTAATTTTTATGGCTAGTTGGATTAATTTTGTTGAGACAGTTGGAGTTAATTCAAGAATTTATAGTGAAGTTTCATACAAAATTGAAATCAACATAGGACAAAGCCTCACATCATAAATGAAAACACTAAAAAAAACTGTTTGGCATTGAAATTATTATAGATCCGAAATTATATTAGGGATCTGAAACACACAATCAATCAAGGAGATATGATTTTTGATGGACGTTGTTCATGACGGTAGGAAGGAATAGAGAAGACCTTTCACCAATATATCTACTGCAACTCCTAACATAATTATAATGTCCCTACATTCTCGAATTTATGAAGGATTGGGTAAGAGACGACCTTCAATTATTTTTATTTTAGCTACTGAGCCAGAACAACACGGGTTTGATTCCGTTACATGGGCTACAGGAATTCTATGCTTATTTGATATAAAATGAATGCCTTTTCAATTACATCTAGAAAACGGATACAACTTACCCCTTTAAGGTCTTTTTAAAGATACGCAAAAGTGACCTCTGCATTACCCTTTTGCCTTGTGGTGTATTAACTATACATACTGTAGGGTGCCATGATGATGAAGATTTGATAAGAATTGCATATAACACCAATAAAAATAGGTCTATTATGCATTTGGAATTTTTGAATCACATATGTTTGGATTCTATTGATGTTAATGTTATAGATGTTAACTAAGGTTGTCATAAAAGTCCAAATAGATCTATTTTTGCTCTCCAATGCATACAACACCTATAGACTATTAATGGTTTCAATTTTTATTGTATATAACAACTATAGAGTAATAATTATTGCATACAATAATTTTTATATATGTTTCTGCAATATCAGTCCTTCAAATAACTTTCTATAGATGTTATTTCAAGAGATGTTACTGAAATATTTATAGATGTAGTTACAATATCAGTCCTTCAAATCTGTTGCAGCAATATCTATAGATGTTGCTACAATATCTAAGTTATTTATATAGATGTTGGTCCAAAATCAGTTCTTCAAATATGTTTTTGCTCTTTGATGCTTCTCTGTTTGGATTCTATCGATGTTAATGTTATAGATGTTAACTAAGGTTGTTATATCTCTCCAAATAGATTTGTTTGTGCTCTCCAATGCATACAACACCTATAAAGTAATAGTTATTTCAATTTTTACAATATACAACAACTATAAACTAATAGTTATTTCAATTGTTATTGCATACAACAATTAGAGTTCAATTAATGTCTATGATGCTGGAAATAATGTAGAGTTTAGTTTGCGATTTGAACAAGGAAAGATGCATATACTAAATTCTTTGTTTAGGATTATAGTTAGGCGGAGCAAGGGGGAATTCATTTTAAATTATAATTTCAAGTCAAACCAATTGTGAATTTTTAGAGAGAATGTGATTAACCCCTGAGATCCTGTATTGCCATGAAGTAAATTTGTGAGTAATCTGTTTTAATGAAACTATTTGTTGTGATAGTGTAAGTATTTTACAAGATAGTATTTCTTTGGGTATGATATGTGTGAAGATCCTTTGGGGTATATATTACCCTCTAATAAAATAATGTGTATACATCTTTGTTTGGATTTATTTGGACTGATAAACTAAAATGTGAAACTATCATGAACTGATAAATATAGCAGGTAAATATGTTTGATTTTATCTTTCTTCCACTATTGTGTTATTGTTGTAAGTACTTACTATGTCACTATGATTTTTCACTTATATGTTGAATTTCATATTATTTAGATTGATTTTGGGGGGTAATTTTAAGGACATATCCATTGATTTGAGGTCCTCTATTCTTTCCCTCATTTATCTTGTTTTTAGCCAACACTACCTAAGTGAGGCTATCATCGCAAATACATTTTATTTCATTAGTCCAAATAGATACAAAGGATCTTCACATATTTGACTACCCTCTATTAAAATAATGAAACATATATGTCTCTTCTCTCCAATACATACAACAGCTATAGCTGTAATATCAGTCCAAGCAGATCTATTTCTGTTACACTGCTAAGTTTATATTTAGGTCTTTTAGACTTTCACACGTCCAATATTTGGGTTATTAGACTTTATTACTTGTCACTAATTTTTATTGACTTGAGTACCTCATTCATTAGTGGTCAATTGGACTTAACAGTCATGTGCCATGCATGTGACCTTTTTATTAACTTTACTACCTCTCTTGCCCATGTGTTCATGAAGCTACGAACTGGAGCAGGGTGCAAAAGATCAGTGAGCACGCCACAAAGTCCTATAGGACATCAGCGAACTGGGTTCGAGTGATCCAACGAGCAAGGTGAGAACTAGTTCACATGTAAAATGTAATCAGAATATATATTGCATATATGTAAAGACAGACTTTCCCCACAAAAAGGTTTTGATAAGGTTTTCATTTTTACCATGCTTAAACAAACGGTGAAACTAAGACTCTAAGTCTAATTTACCGTTCATCCTCACCTATTATCTAAGTTATAAGATAACTACTAAAAATCCTCGTCACGACTCTCAAGCACTCTCGCTATCAAAACCACGATCACATAGCCCAAGGCCAACCTATCTACCACTAGTTTACATCACGTGATCAACGTACATCAGAAATCGGTCGCACATTCAGCGAGTCTATAGATACAAGTAATGTATATACAAGCATATCACAACATTAAGATTCTTGATTTATTGAGAACAACGTTTATATCTTGACTTTGCATCAACTCTCAACCTCATAATAAGATAGAGTAGATATTTAAAACTTACCAGTCACAACAGAATACCAAATCAATGACAAATAATATATATTTGAATACAAAAAATGCCTCTACCACTAGTTTATATCAAATGGTTTAATAAACAACATAAAACGGTTGCACATTCCAAAAACCTTACAGGTACAATGTATATGCACATATTAGCATTAAGCAATATCAAAACATTAAGATTTCTCATTTATAAAGTAAAATGTCGAACGACTAGCATCGACTACTAAACTCATCAATCACCACATTGAATCAATGACAAACAAATCAAAAAATAAATTGACAAAAAATAACTCAAACCTCTACCGCTAGTTTATATCTTATGATTTAACAAACAACAAAAATATGACCGCTTATTCTAACATGAAGTAGTAAGAAGATAAACTAATATATAATATGAAGTGAACAAATTTATGGGTGATACCTATAAACTAATCTATAAAATAAAGGCGGTGACACTAATGTTTCCGCATTTGGTTTTGAGAAGTATCAATCAAGACCCAATAATCAAACCGTCGAGTGCATTAGTAGTCATCTATGTGTCTTATAGTGTGGTAATGACACTTAGATCCGTGCTCGTGGTTAAAATAAAAACAATATTGGAGCATGAAAATGTAAGATAAGAGCAAAACCTTATGAAAATAGGCATAAACACCTCACATATGATCAAAGAAAGTTATGGAAAAACCCGAGTAGTCATGTGACTCAGGGGTTTGAGATTTGATTAAAATTTGAAAATTTTAAGTGTTAAAACTAGAAAATTGGGCTTTGTGGATGAAAATGCAAAACAACAATCAAACATTACGGAAAGAGGCAAACAGACCTTATACATGATTAGAGTAACTTATACAAACAACCCGTGTAGTTATGACACCCATGGATTCAAATGTCGTTCTAAATTTCAAATTTCTAAGTATAAAACTTTAGAGTTGGGGTTGGAGCATGGAAATGCAAGATAAGAACATAACGACCCGAAAAGAGGGACGCACATCTCACAAGGGACTAATGTAAGATTATTGTTAGGTTGTGCAGGCCGTGTAAGATTATTATTATATATTTTTTTAACTCACACATGAGCCTATTGATCGTTTATGTTGATGGATATAATTTTTTGTATCTTATATATGTTGAATAGGTGGAAGGAATTTATTGTTGGTTTAGTTGTAGCTTTTGTTGTTGAGTTTATTTTAATGTTAAAAGAGGTTGGATTTCATGAATAAACAAAGGAAACTCTACCGAAATTTTTTGAAATTCATAAGTGTTAAAATTGATGAAGTCAAATAGACACGCATTGAAAATTGGGTATTGGTGGACGAAAAAGTAAAACAACTAATAAGCATACCAGAAAGAGAATATACATTCATTTTCTGCCCAATTTTTTTATTTTTTTTTACAATTATTTGTGTTATATAAAAAATATTTTCAACTTAAATTATATACCACTTAATAGTTAGGAAAAATTAGAATTCATATGTTGTGTTTTACATTGCACTAGATATTTATATATGGTGTTTTAAACTTATGCAGGGCCATCTACTTAGAAGCATGTGAAAGGGGTATCGCATCAGACAACATGATAGTGAACGTTAGTCGGAAGAGGACTTCGACGCATTGTTGCCTAAAATTATGAAGCGATTATTACTACGGAGGAACACTTAATTTTGATAGACAAATTTAATTTGGTTGATGTGTTAGATCGATTTGATTTCATGTAGTTTTGTTTGATGTGAGACAAAAAAAATGTTGGTGGGAGTGTTGTTGTATTTCTTGACTAAATATTATAATCTATAATATATCAATTCCAACATTGAATGTAGAATAAATGATTCTATGAATTTTGGTTTGTGTTTATATTTATTTATCAACTATGAAATTAATATTGGTTATTAATTTTTCTATTATATGTTTAATTTATGACCGTTTATATTAAACCCTTACGTGATGAAATTTTTTATATGACCTTTTTAAAATTTTGAAAACTATTTATCATGACGCTTTCTAAATCATATATGATATCTTATAGAGTATATTATGACCATTTTTTTGTAGCAGATATGATAGTTTTGAAAAAAAAAGTCATATATAACCGTTACCTAATATGACACTTTTTATGGGTATCAATTATGACACCCAAACTTATGGCGCTTTTTATTGAAAAATAAAGCGTCATAATATGCATTTTATGACACTTAAAAAACGTCATAAAAGGACTTTTTTCTTGTAGTGAAGGGATATAAGGTGTATGGGGCCCTGGTTCATTTGACTTTTGGTATTATCTTTGATAAGGAGGCTTAGAAAGATGTTATAAATGTGTTTGTGGACAGTTAGATGAAAAATAAGTGGAAATATTGGTGTAGGAGGGTATTGAGACTGGGGTCTATGAATAATTGGAAAGGGTGAGGCGTGACCCACTCCAATGGACACTGCCTGCAAGGTCTTCAACGTCTTCTAGTGCAACTTCTTAAGAAACCTTCTCCTTTTGGTAAAAATGGAGCTCAAGCTGGAACTCCCTCCCTGCAAGAAGATGAACTTCCACAAAAATAATAGTAATTTTCTCAAGAGGAGCTCCTTAGAACGATGGTTGTCAGTGGGGAGTGAAAGAACAAGGCACTTAGTACTAGAGAGAGAGAAGGGAGAGAATACTAGGAGGAAGACCCAGAAGTCAGTCAAGACTACACACACCGCACACTTAGTCACAAGTGAAGTGGGCAGCCAAAGAGCTGGTTGGTCACAAGGAATTAACTTTTTATAAAAAATGACTTTTTTCAGAACAGGAGGTCCTCGAGGTCCCTCTCAAGAAAAACAATGATTTTAGAGGAGCGGGGTCCTTAAGGCCTCCTCCCTCAAGATTTGCAAAGATTACACCAAAAGTTACCGTTCTAGAAGGATATTTACCAAATCAGATATTTTGTCTTCATTGGGAGACATATTTGATTTTTGACGTTGGTTGGCGCCAGGTGGCGCCTGTAGGAGGGGACAGGCAGAGCTGCCTACAGGTAGGGACAAATGGTACACTTCAGACATTGTTCCCCACCAACCCTCTCAGTTTTGGCACCAAAAGTGCCAACCCATCCCTAGTGCCCAAGTATAAATATGACCCCTGGGCAAGGTCAAGAAAAGATAGAAAAACTCAATAGCACTGTTACTCTGCCAAAATCACACCAAACTTCCTAATATTCTCTCCCTGCTCTCTCTCTCTCTAGTGCTAAGTGCCTTGTTCTTTCACTCCCCACTGACATCCATTATTCTCATGAGCTCCTCTTGAGAAAATTACTATTATTTTTGTGAAAGTTCATCTTCTTGCAGGGAGGGAGTTCCAGCTTGAGCTCCATTTTTACCAAAAGGAGAAGGTTTCTTAAGAAGCTGCACCAGAAGACCTTGAAGACCTTGCAGGCAGTGTCCATTGGAGTGGGTCACACCTCACCCTTTACAGTTATTCATAGACCCCAGTTTCACTACCCTCCTACATTTGGCGACTTTGCTGGGGAGGTATCCTCACTTTTATGGACAAAGAAGGTTTTAATGTTTCTAAGCAGTTGATTTTTGAAGACCTTACACCTGGGGATGGAGCTCAAACTGATCAGACCACCCAAGAGGGGTGGTAATGATTGAAACTATAGTAACTGCTCCTCAAAGAGGACAGAGTAGTGCAACAACAGCTACTCCATTGACAACAGCAGTAGCCCCCTCTGAAGGGGAAGCCATAGAGGTGGCTACTCCATTGACAGCAGCACCAGCAACCGTAGAGGTGGCTCCGCCGTGGAAGGCGGCGCCGGAACAAATAGTTGCATCAGTGACGATTCTCGCAAGAGAGAGCAGCAGCGCCAGAGGTAGCGCCAGCACACAAAAAAATGATGACCAAGTAACTCTCTAGATAGAAAGTGGCGGTGGAGGATTCACCCTCAAGGACACCTTACAGGAGACCCTACTCCCTTGTAGGGCATATCTTACTCCCGATCAGCTAAGTAAACTTGCCTTGCTTTATTATTTATCGAATATGTTCATTTCACAAGTATTGATTTGTGTTCTAAAAGCATTTCATAAATATGCTAGTTGATTTACTTGATAAAAACAAGTATTATTCATAATTAATTTTATGAATTTTATCCGCATAAATGTTTGTGGTTTTCAAAACCACATGCTCTCTCGTTAAATATTATGAATCTTAAAAAAAGTCAAAGCATATCGATTATTATTTTATTTATATCATGATGAATAAAATAAAATAATATAAAATAGAAAGACAAAGACCAATTTCGGTGTCTTAGACGAGGAACCTGCAGTCCCAAAGGCTCCTGACGAGGAACCCATCGTGGAAAATAATATCTGCGAGGAACCCTCAGCCATATTGGTCCCAGATGGCAAACCAAAGGTTGTTGCTAATGAAACTGCAGGCGAGGAACCCCTAAGCATTGAGGGGGCACATATGAGACCAAGTGAATTATTTGTGGTAGTCGAGGAACCCGAGACGAATTGAGGCTCCGGTATCATTTCCGACGAGGAACCCATGAAACCTGAGATGGGATGCGAAGAACCCTCCGGCACAAACATAATAGGCGAGGAACCCTCATCCATATGGGTTCCAGACGCCAAACCCGAGATGAGGGTATCTCCCAACGAGATACCCCTCAGGTCCGAACTAAAATTAAAGGAACCCACTGCTGCAACAACCCCAAATTGTTCCTCACCAACACTGCAGACACTGTTTAGGTTCCTCGACCACCTAATAGGAAAGTCTTACAAATATTTCAGAAAGAAAACATAGATAAAAATAATTATTGGTTGCTCGAAATCATGATTTGATTTCACAAACCAAGATATTCATTTGATCATTCATCAACCACCAAGGCCTGACCCGGTGCCCCTCGTTCTTAACAGTACCCAAAAAAAACCCAGAGGAAACTAAAAAAGTACAAAGAAAATATTGAGAATAAATTAGCAGAATACTCTCAATCACTTCCTCGTCCATAGGTTCCTCGCCTTTAAATCCAGAGGTGCCTACTCGCAACGTATATCTAAAAAAATATCCAGTTACTCTTTAACAACCACATCAACATGAACCACAAATATCAGCGTCACTTGCTCGTGTTTGGCATGTTCGTGTTTGGTTTGCTGGACCCAAACACGCTCTAAATAAGAGGTTTGAGATTTGATTGATCCATTTCATAAATTAAGATTCCAAGTATCTCCAAGCTAGTCTGGTCGCTTGGTTTCTCAAATCTAGATGAAAAAATTTGAGATATGGAAAATCTATTCACCTAAGCCTCACATCAGCTATAACCCACCCATAAAAAAAGGGGGAACTTTCGCCGACATCTCGAGGCTGATTGCACATAACAGACCGTCAATCCATTCATATGTAGGTGGCGGGTGAATGGAACTCCAAAACCTAAAAAAAAACTATTATCCTCAAAAGCCACAAATTATAAACCCGTTGATTGCTTGATCGCAGATTGCAATAACTTTGCAGAGATCTTCAAATATAAGTCGGGGGAGTTTTCGTTATCATCTCGTTCAAATAAAAAAAAATTGAGGAAATAAGAGAGAGAACCCACCCGAAATTTCCTTACCGATCTTAATATAAGGGATGTGTTTTCCCATTGCTATGTTTGATAGAAAAGAAAAGAAAAAAAATGGGGTATTGCAAAAAGAAATACAGATGCGTGTTCTCTCTCTGGCAGTTGAAATTCGGTTAGAGTAATGCTACATGTACCCTCATTTGGTACCCTCTAATAAGACAAGGCAACAAAATATTATACTTGTTGCCCTGGCAGGACCCACAATAACAAGTACAACCTCTTGTTGCCTTGTCTTATTAGAGGGTACCAATGAAGGTACCAAATGAGGGTACACATAAGTTTATTCATTCTGCTAAGGGATGTCAGATGTGAGAAAGGGCCCACCCCACTCCTTGCGAATTGGGTAATAGACAAGATTGAGTGGAACTGAGCGTTTTCAACGACATGCGTGGCATAACAATGTGAGCACAAAGTTATCTCTCATATTTTTTTTTGGAGAGGGTCTCTCTCCTCTTCGAGGAATACAATAGGGGGCATCACTCGTTCAAAAAAAAAAAAAGGGTTACAGACAATATAGAGCGCAGAAGCACTCGCTCAAGAGTTAAAAAAAGATATTATTAAATAAAATAATCCAAGACACTCTTCGCCCCCCTCTAAGTTATGAATCAAATTTAAAAAAAAATGTTGTGGGGGGCTCGCTCCCCTCTAAATTATGTTTTGATTCAAATGTTGTAAAATGTTGAGGGGGGTCGCCTGATCTAAATATAAATCTAAGGTACTCTAGATGAGCATCTAAGGCTTTAAGGGCACCGGAGCACTCACAGTCCTGAGTGAGTGTCAAGTATAAATATAAGGCGCTCCAGATGAGCACCTAAGGCTTCAAGGGCACCGGAGCGCTCATAATTTTGAGCAAGTGCCAAATATAAATATAAATATAATGTACAATAGTTTAGTACCTAAGTCTCCAAGGGCACCGGAGCGCTCATAGTCTTTAGCAAGTGCCAAGTATAAATATAAGGTGTGACAGTTGAGCACCTGAGGTTCCAAGGGCCTGGAGTGCTCACAGTCTTGAGCAAGTGTCAAATATAAATATAAGGTGCGCTAGTTGAGCACCTAAAGCTCCAAGGGCACCGGAGTGCTCACAGTCTTGAGCAAGTGTCAAAGTATACCGAACTAATGTTTTCTCTGTCTTAAGAGAAAAGTAGAACCTTTATTAGACTAGAAAAGGGTCCACGACATGAAGGTCTTTCCTCATTATACTTGGGGGAATACCCATCCATCCCAAAGGAAAAGTATGTTTAGCAAAGTTCTTATGGACACAACAGATAAATTATTTTATACCAGACCAGTAGGGGGTTATCCTCCTAGTAATAATAATAAAAAAAAATCACTAAATTTATTTATTTATTATTCAATAAAGATTTATAGCCTAGAGAACAAGTCCTAACCTCTATTCTCAAAAAAATAAAAAATAAAAAAAATTTACTTGACCAGTTTTCAGAAAATAGGGAGAAGCAGGTCTACCCTTCTCTCTAGACTTATTATAAGACAAAAAGGTTCCTAAGAAAAGTTTGGAACAGGGTCCCTGCAGACCAAGGGAAATTTTCAGTATAAAGAAATAATTATTTCTTTATTTATAATATATGTGAAATTTTATTCAAAGTTTATGGGAAGGAGAAGGGTTAACCCCATCTCCTAGTTACTACCTAAGAAATGAATGTGCATAACAAAATACCCCACAGCCACATGGGGTTGCTCTAAAAAAATATACCCCAAAGCCACACAGGGTTGCGCTAGAAAGTACCCCACAGTCACATGGGGTCGCGCTAAAAAGTTATAACTTGCTCAACTATATGTAAGTACCCCACGGCTAGAGGGGAAACTTCCAAATTTTAACTTGCTCAGCTTATATGCAAGTACCCCGCAGTTAGAGGGGCAACTTCAAAAATTTACAGATGGTGAGTCTATATGCAAGCACCCCGCAGTTAGAGGGGAAGCTTCAAAATATTTACTTGCTCAGCCTATATGCAAGTACCCCCACCGTTAGAGGGGCAACTTCAAAATTTCCAGATGGTGAACCTATATGCAAGCACCCTGCAGTTAGAGGGGAAGCTTCCAAATTTGAACTTGCTCAGTTATATCCAAGTACCCCGCAGTCAGAAGGCTAGCTTTAAAATTTTAACTTGCTCAGTTATATGCAAGTAGCCCGCAGTTAGAGGGGCAGCTTCAAAATTTTAACTCGCACAGTTGTATGCAAATACCCCACAGCTAGAGGGGAAACTTCTAATTTTTAACTTGCTCAGTGATATGCAAGTACCCCACAGCTAGAGGGGCAGCTTCCAAATTTTAACTTGCTCAGTTATATGCAAGTACCCCGCAGTTAGAGGGGCAGGTTCAAAATTTTTAACTTGCTCAGTTATATGCAAGTACCCCACAGCTAAAGGGGCAGCTCGTAAATTTTAACTTGATCAGTTATATGCTTGTACCCCGGGAGTTAGAGGGGCAACTTCAAAATTTTAACTTGCTCAGTTATATGCAAGTACCCCACAGCTAGGGGGCAGTTTCCAAATTTTAACTTGCACAGTTATATGCAAGTACCCCGCAGTTAGAGGGGCAACTTTAAAATTTTAAACTTGCTCATACCTCATGTCGGTACCTCGCATCTAGAAGGGACACCTATAGAATGATAACTTGCTCAGATCATAGGCACTCCCCACAGACTACGAGGCAGTTCAATCCCGAAGTTCTCACAGAAAGTAGAGCAACTCACAGTACTTCAGGCTCCAAGGGAATAGGAGCGCTCTCAGTCTTGAGCAAGTTCCAGGTATAAATATAAGGTACGGCAGTTTAGTACTTAAGGCTCCAAGGGCACCGGAGTGCTCACAATATTGAGCAAGTGACAAGTATACATATAAGGTACAATAGTTTAGTACCTAAGGCTCCAAGGGCACCGGAGCGCTCACAGTATTGAGCAAGTGCCAAGTATACATATAAGGTACGACAGTTTAGTACTTAAGGATGCAAGGGCACCAGAGCGCTCACATTTTTGAGCAAGTGCCAAGTATAAATATAAGGTACGACAGTTTAGTACCTAAGGCTCTAAGGGCATCGGAGCGCTCATAGTATTGAGAAATTTCTAAGTATAAATATAAGGTACGACAGTTCAATACCTAAGGCTCTAAGGGCATCGGAGCGCTCGTAATATTGAGCAATTGCTAAGTATAAATATAAGGTACGATAATTTAGTACCTTAGGCTCCAAGGGCAACGGAGCGCTCATCATATTGAGCAACTGCCAAGTATAAATATAAGGTACGACAGTTTTGTACCTAAGGCTCCAAGGGAACCCGAGCGCTCACAGTATTGAGCAAGTGCCAAGTATATATATAAGGTACGACAGTTTTGTACCTAAGGCTCCAAGGGCGTCGAAGCGCTCACAGTATTGATCAAGTGTCAAGTATACATATAAGTACGACAATTTTGTACCTAAGGCTCCAAGGGCACCGGAGCGCTCACAGTCTTGAGCAAGTGCCAAGTATAAGTATAAGGTACGACAGTTTAGTAACCCAGGCTCCAAGGGCAATAGAGCGCTCATCATATCGAGCAACTGCCAAGTATAAGTATAAGGTACGACAGTTTAGTACCTCAGGCTTTAAGGGTAACAGAGCACTCATCATATTGAGTAACTGCCAATTATAAATATAAGGTACGACATTTTAGTACCTAAGGCTCCAAGGGCACCGGAGCGCTCACAGTCTTGAGCAAGTACCAAGTATAAGTATCAGGTATGAAAGTTTAGTACCCCAGGCTCCAAGGGCAATGGAGCGCTCATCATATAGAACAACTGCCAAGTATAAGTATAAGGTACAACAGTTTAGTACCTCAGGCTCCAAGGGCAACGAAGTGCTCATCATATTGAGCCACTTCCAAGTGTAAATATAAGGTACGACATTTTAGTACCTATGGCTTCAAGGGTCCCGAAGCGCTCACAGTCTTGACCAACTGTCAAGTATAAATAAAAGATACGACGGTTTACTACCTGGGGCTCCAAGGGCATTGAAGCGCCCATAAATAAAAGGTACGACAGTTTTATGCACAAGTCTCTCAACATTACAAGACACTTCTGCACGAGGGGGATAATATTGAGAAGTCCTCAAGCCAGTGAATAAATAGTGAAATAGCTTGGAGTATGGGGATCCATTTAGAGTGGCTCTACCTGCCCAAGATTGCAAGTTTGACAGAAAATAGTCAAGGGCGAGGGGCTCACCGCGAGCAGCCCCTCCGCCCAAGATATAAGTCCATAGAAGAAGGCTAAGGGGGAAGGGCGAAGGGCGCACCGCGAGCAACCCCTCCGCCCAAGTCAGAAGGCCACAGAAGAAGGCCAAGGGGAAAGGGGCGAGGGGCTCACGGTGAGCAACCCCTCCGCCCAAGACAGAAGGCCACAGAAGAAGGCCAAGGACGAGGGGATCATCGTGAACAACCCTTCCGCCCAAGATAGAAGGCCATAGAAAAAGGCCAAGGGCGAGGGGCTCACCGCGAGCAACCCCTCCGCCTAAGAGAGAAGGCCATAGAAGAAGGCTAAGGGCGAGGGGATCACGATGAATAACCCCTCCGCCCAAGATAGAAGGCCATATAAGAAGTCCAAGGGTGAGGGGCTCACCGCGAGCAACCCCTCTGCCCAAGATAGAAGGCCACAAAAGAAGGCCAAGGGCGAGGGGCTCACCGCGAGTAACCCCTCTACCTAATAAAGAAGGCCATAGAAGAAGGCCAATGGAGAGGGGCTCACAGCGAGCAATCCCTTTGCCCAAGAAAGAAGGCCACACAAGAAGGCCAAGGGTGAGGGGCTCACCGCGATCAAACCCTCTACCCAAAAAAGAAGGCCACATAAGAAAGCCAAGGGAGAGGGTCTCACCACAAGAAATACCTTTACCCAAGATGAAAGGCCATAGAAGAAGGCCAAGGGTGAGGGGCTCACCGTGAGTAACCCCTTCGCCCAAGATAGAAGGCCACAGAAGAAGGCCAAGGGCGAGGGCTCACCGCGAGCAATCCCTCTACCCAAGATAGAAGGCCAAGGGCGAGGGGCTCACCATGAGCAACCCCTCTAAACAAAGTAGAAGGCCAAGAACGAAAGGCTCACCGCGAGTAACCCCTCCGCCCAAGTTGATACCCAGATAAGGAGGTCCACTATAAGTGGCCTCATCTACAAAACTTGGGATGAAGTGACAGAACATTTAATGACCCTAAGGGGAATGATGAAGGAACCCTAGGGTCCCTCAAAATAAAAAATTGAATTTGTGGCGTACAAAGCCTTTTGATCTACCCAACATAAAAGGCTTTGCACAAGAGGCTAATATAGAAGGGTGTTTCAAGCTTGAACACTATATTTGTGGGTGAGGGTCCCTCAAAGACCCCCCCCCCCTTCAGCTTACAAAAAATATGAGGTTGAGGGAACCCCCAGGTCCCTCGACCATAGAAAATCCATATTGGTTAAGGAACCCCCAGGGTCCCTCCATCGCAGAAGTGACATATTGAAGAAGGAACCCCCAGGGTCCCTCAATCGCAGAAGTGCCATATTGGAGAAGGAACTCCTAGGGTCCCTCCACTGCAGAAATGCCATGTTAGAGAAAAAAACCCAGGGCCGTTCAATCGAAAAAATGCCATATTATAGAAGGAACCCCCAGGGTCCCTCCACCGCAGAAGTTCCATATTGGAGAAAGAACCCCCAGGGTACCTCCACCGCAGAAATGACATATTAGAGAAGGAGCCCCCAAGGTCTCCACAAAGAACCCAAGTTGAGAAGGGCTACCGCAAGGGTCCTTGAAGAAACTCTAGTTGAGAAGGGCCACCGCAAGGGTCACTGTAAAAACTCAAGTTAAGAAGGGCCACTACAAGGGTCACTGCAGAAACCAAAGTTGAGAAGGGCTACCGCAAGGGTCCCTGCAAAAACTTAAGTTGAGAAGGGCCACCGCAAGGGTCACTACAGAAACCCAAGTCGAGAAGGGCCACCGCAAGGGTCCCTGCAAAAACTCAAGTACATAAGGGGCCATCGCAAGGGTCACTGCAGAAACTCAAGTTGAGAAGGGCCACCGCAAGGGTCACTACATAAATCAAAGTTGAGAAGGGCTACCGCAAGGGTCCCTGTAGAAACTTAAGTTGAGAAGGGCCACCACAAGGGTCACTGCAGAAACTCAAGTTGAGAAAGGCCACCGTAAGGGTCACTGCAGAAACCCAAGTTGAGAAAGGCTACCACAAGGGTCCCTGCAAAAACTCAAGTTGAGAAGGGTCGCCGTAAGGGTCACTGCAGAAACCCAAGTTGGGAAGGGCTACCATAAGGGTCCCCGCAAAAACTCAAGTTGAGAAGGGCCATCATAAGGGTCACTGTAGAAACTCAAGTTGAGAAGGGCCATTGCAAGGGTCACTGCAGAAACCCAAGTTGAGAAGGGCTACAACAAGGGTTCCTGCAGAAACTCAAGTTATGAAGGGTCACCATAAGGGTCACTACAGAAACCCAAGTCGAGAAGGGACACCTTAAGGGTCCATGCAAAAACTGAAGTACAGAAGGGGCCATCACAAGGGTCACTATAGAAACCCAAGTTGAGAAGGGCTACCATAAGGGTCCTTACAGAAACTCAAGTTGAGAAGGGCCACTGCAAGAGTCACTGCAGAAACCTAAGTTTGAGAAGGGTCATCACAAGGGTCACTGCAGAAACCCACGTTGAGAAGGGTTATAGCAAGGGTCCCTGCAGAAATGACATTTGAAAAGGAACCCCCACTAGGGTTCCTCAATAGCAGAAACTTATATGGGAGGAGGGACCCGCAAGGTCCTTCACCCTCAGCTCCCAGAAAACCAAGTTAGGATGATGGGGTGTCTACCATAAGACACCCCTCATCATGAAAAAGAACAGAAGTACTAACACTTATTTTCTTGTACAGGTTGCCTAGTTGAGCAAGCAGGGCTCAAGTAGGCCAGTTGGGATCTCTTGAGAGTTTTAGCGTGGCGACCGAGGGACAAGGTATGTTGAGCAAGCTCAACCACTTAGCACTATAGGATTGAGAGAATACTAGTAGGAAGACCCAGAAGTCACTCCAGACTACACACACCGAACACTTGGTCACAAGTGAAGTGGGCAGCCAAAGAGCTGGTTGTTCACAAGGAATAAACTTTTTACAAAAAATGACTTTTTTTCAGAACAGGGGCTCCTCGAGGTCCCTCTCAAGAAAAATAATGATTTCAGAGGAGAGGGGTCCTTAA
The DNA here is from genome assembly GCA_949130495.1 of Sambucus nigra. Taxonomy (NCBI): domain Eukaryota; kingdom Viridiplantae; phylum Streptophyta; class Magnoliopsida; order Dipsacales; family Adoxaceae; genus Sambucus; species Sambucus nigra. The sequence goes on from OX422214.1 coordinate 16,878,772, forward strand.
GGCCTCCTCCCTCAAGATTTGCAAAGATTGCATCGAAAGTTACCGTTCTAGAAGGATATTTACCAAATCAGATATTTTGTCTTCATTGGGAGACATATTTACTTTTGGACGTTGGTTGGTGCCAGATGGAGCCTGTAGGAGGGGACAGGCAGAGCTGCCTGTAGGTAGGGATAAATGGTACACTTCAGACATTATTCCCCACCAACCCTCTCAGTTTTGGAGCCAAAAGTGCCAACCTAGCCCTAGTACCCAAGTATAAATATAACCCCTGGGCAAGGTTAAGAAAAGATAGAAAAACTCAATCGCACTGTTACTCTGCAAAAATCACACCAGACTTTCTAGTATTCTCTCCCTGCTCTCTCTAGTGCTAAGTGCCTTGTTCTTTCACTCCCCACTGATAGCCATCATTCTCAGGAGCTCCTCTTGAGAAAATTACTATTATTTTTATGGAACTTCATCTTCTTGCAGGGAGGGAGTTCCAGCTTGAGCTCCATTTTTACCAAAAGGAGAAGGTTTCTTAGTAAGCTGCACCAGAAGACCTTGAAGACCTTGCAAGCAATGTCCATTGGAGTGGGTCACGCCTCACAATAGGACAGGCTGAACTTCGTTCGAGGAAAGGAGATAGTATAATTGTGTGCATGTAACGAGAAAACTCCCACGACCGAGGTGAGTTGGAAGGTGAGTCGAAATACGCTGGGAACAAGTGGAGTATTACATAGTCGAATGTATAGAGTGGTTCGCACATAGATAGGTCGCTAAAATTCTAATAGATGGAAAAAGGGTCTAGGAAGTGCGCAGTTTTAAAGCAAACGCATGGGCCATAATTTTTGTATATCTCGGAATAAGGGGAGTAAGATATTCCACGTGGCGTGAGATGTTTAGAGTGTTGATATCTGGTTAAGTGAGACATGGTGAAGTTGTTTCCAAGTTCACCACTCGTAAAAGAAAGAGGTGGACCCGATACTACCAACCTGAATCTTGTGAAAGAATGATGATTCCATGGACAAAATGGATGCACAAATTGATAAAGTTCATTATTGGATTATCAAAATTACAGAGTGGGCAGAATTTTCATTGGGTTGTGTAGTGAATTGTCCAGGAATAAAATAATCGTTATTAGTTTGGGGTGTGTTATATTACTAGGAAGTGTGCCCATCATGTTATTAAAGAAAATAAATGAACCGCCATAAGGTGATGCCCAATATTGTTGTGAATTAGGACGAGACCTTTGAATCCCCCCATTGAATAGGGAGTATCAGGAGGTAATGGGGGCGGAGTTGAGTCCTAAGCTTTGTGTGTTAACCATAGGTCGGTGGATAATTGAAAAGAATGACATAAAATGTGGCAGAATGCATGTTTTGGATTTTAGGAGTTATTCTAGATATTAATTGCAACTAGTAGACTGCATGTGATGACTCATAGCACGATATGAATTACGAAGGAATTTTTGAGGCTTCACAGGAAGAAATTTTTTACCCACCCTTGGGATAGTTGCAAATTGGGAAATAACAAGTTTCTTAGACCTGGAGTGATTCATGGTCATCCGATAAGGATTGAGTCAATCCACATCATTTTTGAATAGTTCAGAAATGTAGTGAGAGTACGTTGATGTAAACCAAAGTTTTGAGGCCTTATATGAGTAGTCATGGATTGCCGAGGGTGTATCCCGCGAGGAGAGATATCTTGGTATGGCAATAAGGGAAATTAGTACCTATAGAAGTGAGGCCTTTTCTAACATAGAAATGATAGAGCCAATGGAGTGTAGGCTCGTCTTTTGATACATTGTTATCGAATTCATGACATTTTTTCATGCCATTAAATATTTGAGACCTCAAGTATAAGGGAATATATCTGTATGTAAGGGCTTGAATGAACTTGTCGCTAAATCGTGGGTTGTAGTGAGTATACCTTCAGTTAAAACGGTACCATTGGTGTAGGTATAGTGGAAATACCAAAAGATCATTACGAGTAAATTTTGAGTACCTTCGGATGCAATTGTGTGCAAGGATCTGAGGTGGTAATATAGGGCATCATAATGCCGAAGAGTCCACTTGGGAGCGCGAGGATGAGGTTACTTATACCAGGTATTCTTTGCGAATTTCGAGATGAAACTCCGTTATTAGGGGGAGTATGCAACACCCCAAAATTTTATTAATTTTTATATTGGGATTAATTGAGGCTAATTAAATTAAATTGGGAAATGTGAGAAATACGACAATTACAAAAAATATAACCGGGACGCGTGTGTCAGTCTGTCAGGACTAAATTTGATAATTAAAATGTAATTTCACTTTCAATATTTCATATGATCATTCTGAGTGCGCCAGTGTGTCCAAAAGGGTCGAAATAGTCAGAAAAGTCTACTCGGAGGTTTAGTTTGGGTCCCAGAGCACTTTTAGGCCAAACAAGCACTCCGGAGAGGTATTTCAATCTTTGAAATTTTGAAGAATAAAAACCTACGAATTTTATTAGTGTAAATTAGATTATGTATTTAGGAAGTCAGGTTTAGATCATGCACAACCAAAGGGATGCCATAGGAGTGAGAAGAGAGTAGACTTCCAATGCCAATTCACAAGTTCTTACACCAAAATCACCGTAGTCACGTAGAACGTGGAGAGAGAACTCAAATCATACCCTTCTTCCTCAATGGATCAAACCTACCAAAAGAGGCAAGTATTTATCTTGTTAAATTATGTGCATATGTTATCCATGCTAGAGTAGATTTGAAGAAATACCTATGTATCTATGAATTTGATGTTAAATTTGGAGAATTAAATTAAGTCTTTGGTTAGGAATTACATGTAGATGGAATTCTGAAATAATTAGAGGAAGAAATCAGACCTTAATGGATGGGAAAAATCTAGACTTGTAGGTGTATGAACATGGAAGAACATAAAAATAGGGTTCTTGATGATAATTATGAATTAATCGATTCTTGGGTAGAATTCTTAATGTTTTGATGATATATTTTACGTTGGTTTATGATGTTTATGAACCTTGGTTTTAATCTCTGTTCTAAAAGGCCCGCCTAGGCTCCGCCTAGGCCCGCCTAGGCTTGAGGCTTGAGGCTTGAGAGAAACGCATCGCCTACGCCTTATTACGCCTTATTACCCCCTATTCTTAGTAAAAGGCTTAAGGCACACTTTTTTTAAACAAAACAAAGGATTAGTTGACAAATATTGGTTATGGAGCATGAATGTGAGAAAGATGGCTACCAAACATATGGATATATTTTCAAAATTCAAGGTATGTACTATTTTATTATATTACTAGCCTTGGAATAATTAAAATAATAAAAAAAGGACAAACGCCTTTTTACGCCTAAGCTTCGCCTAGGCGCGCCTAGGCTCCTAAGGCTTGAGGCTTGACCTCTACGCCTCGACCACGCCTCGTGCCTTTTAGAACATTAATTTGGTAAAGATTCATGAGAAATTGTTTAAGAAAATGGAAGAAATTCGTAGTTGCATAAGGGAAGGAGACGATCGCAGATACGGCGGACCAGTTCGCTGTACCCCCCGGACCGGTTCAGAATGTTTGTCACCTACAGTCTTGTCTTTTGTTTAAATTTTCTTAGAGATTTGAGTTGATAATTGGTTCCTAATTAGAGAGAATTGAGTTTGTAACCTTGGGGTAGATTTTGATGTAATTGGACATCACGAGAATTTAAGTGGGTTACGTATAATGTGAGCTAACTACGAAAATGATTTAATGTTAAATAATATTACGGATATTTAAATGAACACGGAGGTTACGAGTGAACCTAAGACCGGACTAGTGGTAGAGGGATAATTCTCCTATTGAAATAGTTTGATGATTAATTAGAATATTTCAAATAGCGAGGGATACTCGGAATGTACGGTGAGAAGTATAATTTGAAATTAATTAATACGTAGAATATTCAGGGGATATAGATATACTACGTATGGAACATGTATGATAGTTTACGTGTATACCTATACTAATGATATAAAGAGGTGAATTGTGTGAAAACCTATTGTATGATTTATTATGTGTATGACATACCTACTCTGCTTTCTATCGGGGGGAGGTTTCGCGTCGTGGATGGTCTTATCCCGACGAGCCCATTAGGGAGATTTTAAACTTGTACCCAGAACATAGAACCTTGGATATGTGTTATCAGAGAGTATGAGAGTTTTGATGATTAAATGGGAGCGTAGGTATGTGCATGACCCATTTGGCTGGGGACTATGTTCACCTTCAATATATGTGATTTGAATTTATGGTTCTAAAGAGATTCAGAACCAACGGTCCTTTATAAAGTGCGTGACGTACCAAGATATGATAGCAGAGTATGCATACACCGCAGGTCTCAGCCTAGGGGTGCAGTATTGTTATATATACATAGTGATAAATATATATATACTAGCGATTTATTCAATGGTGTGTACTTAGTTGAAAAGTAAGACAGCGATATCTAAAAAGGCCTTGATGTGTGCAGAATTGAAAATAAAATGAGAAACCCATAACTGGATAGTTGATATAAAATATTCAATAGTGTTTTGTATGGGCGATACGGGTGAAAACAAGTTAACTTATGTAGAAATATGCTTGGTTTGGACTAGTTAGGCGGGGTAGCATAACTAGGAAGGGTTAAAAATACACGTTAGGTGTGCACATTACATGAGAGATGAGTATCTCAAGTGAGGGCACGTTAACCTAACATGTATATAATGTTTGCTAATTTTGCATTTAAACGCTTGCTAAAATTTTAAACTATTTTACTCGGGCTCTGAGCCGTTTTCTCCAAATCTGTATTCTTTTGTAAACATTTTAGGTGCCCAGCCACAGGTACATCAGGCTTAGCAGATCTTATCTTTGGGCATACTGCAGCTGCTGTGAAAGTTGCAGGTCCTTGATGTTGGATGCCTCAGTATTCCTCATTTATTCATTATGAGTAGTTATTTCATTCAGTCTAGACATTTTCAGAGATGGTGGATTTTATTCTATTCAGCATATCGTAGAGTGGGTTTATTTTGGATAACTGTATTATTATTTTAGACTAGATTGTGTATTTCAGACACCCTTATTTATTTGAGTGTTTAATCTATCATATGGTTGATGAATGTATGGAAATTGTTTACTATTAAATTGTAAAGTGGTTTCATGTTAACTAAATAGATAAAATTTGACACCAACTTTCAAATACTAGGTGGTTAGTATATATTAAAAGTTTTTCGACAGTGAAGCCAAGAATGGACTAACTGGATATTAGTTTTTAATTTAATAAAGGTCTGATCACCCAGTATTTAATTAAGAGGGGTCTCACAGATGGCATCAGAGCATCAAGTTCTAGTGTTCTTAGGATATGTGCGGCTTTATTACGTTTCAGCATAACGTTCTTAGTTATAGAGCCCTATTATAGGATTTTTGTATTCTTCTTGGTACGCACGTTTAAGTTCTCCCGCTATTAAGTATAGTTGATACGAATCATATGCTAGTTCGGTTGGGTTTTGTACACAGAACAATAAAAGGGCGACCAACGAGGGCCATTAGAAAGACTGCGGGAGAAGAGGCTCAGCAGAAGCCATAAAGTATTCTAGGAATAGTGGTCGTGATGGGAGTCACTATGATTAGTATGTAGGCAGATGATGATAGGATAATCACTAGGGCGCAGTAGTTTCCCCAAGCACCGTCGTAGAGAACGGTGGTACAAATTTAGACTCACTCAGCATGCTCGGTAAAGGGGGAAATCGAAGGAGCTCTTTCGAAGAGCCATTTGTAAGGATTATGGCAAGAGAATAAGTCTGATATCCCTCCATGCTTTTGGTGGCTGACTCCCACCACTACAGCGTTGCTCCTATGAGTTAAAATTTTTCTCTCAAAATTTAATCATGGGTGCCCCTGCACTCGACCCTACACCATTGTCTTTGGACCTTCTCCTTCCATTGCCAAGGTGGCTTCTATCACGGTCACCATTCCCATAATATTCCATGGATTCTGCTGAACCTTCCCTCCTGTCGTCCTTCTAATGGCCCTCGCTGGTCGTCTTAAAATTCTTTGGTGTATGAAGTCCAACCGAACTCGTATATGGATCGCATTAGCTATACTTAATCACAGGACAACGTAAGTCGCATACGTGAAAGAAAGCCACAATCCTATAATAAGGCTCTATAACAAATAACGTTGAAACGTAATAAGCCGCATAGATCCTAACGCTCTAAAACCTAATGCTCTAATACCAACTGTGACACCTCGCCTATAATTACCAGGTGGCCAGCCCGTGATCAAAATAAAACGGTGGCCTCACATGGCTCATTCTCAGCATCACTGTCGAAAAACTTTTTAAAGTTACTATCCACCTAGTAATTTAATTAGACTAGTTCCAAATTTTATCTTTCATTAAATAATAACAATGCGGAAATAAATAACAATTAAACCATCACACAAACTAATAAATAAATCCAACACAAATGAATAATATAAATTAAAGTAACCGAATCAACTATCGGTTCAACAATAAAATACAACTGCAAACTGAAACAATAATCGAAAAATATAATGTCAAATAAATAAATAAATACGGAATCTGGGGGCGACATGCCCAAATGAATACTTGAGTAAAGATCTTACACTAGGAATAAATGAACGAAGTGTTAATAGCAAGTCCTGTAACTTCCACATGAGCTACAGCTACGCATCCCAGGATAGAATATTCAAACTGGGCATCCCTATAGCTGGACATCTAAAAGGTTTTGAAAAAAAATTTGACATGGGTCAGAGCCCAAGTAAAATATTTTGAAAATATTTAGCAAGCAGTTAAATTGCAGTAATTAAATATGCATGTACACTCTTTATATTTAAGTTAGTGTCGCACTTTATTGAGGTATAACTCACCCCTAATCTAATGTGCACACCTAATGCTTGTCTGCTAACCTTTCCTAGTTACGCTACTCACCTAACTAGCCGTATCAAGTCTCTTTATTCATACTAACTTATTGTGCCCACCCGTATTTCCCATACAATACGTTACTGGATTCTTTATATCAATTCGACAATTATGAATTTCTCATTATATGTTTAATCCTCCACCCACTAGAGTTATTTTAGATGTCGCTATCTCTCTCATTTACTAATTACACACCGTAGAATAATTCGTAAGAATATATTTATCACCTCGTTATATACATACTAACTCGATACATCATCTACCAAACACACATAGTAGAATAAACCACAAGTATACAATACGGCATCCCTAGACTGAAACTTGCGGTGCATGCATACTCTGTTATCAAGTCCCGGTACATCACGCACTGTATAAAGGACTATTGATTCAGTATCTCCCTCGAACCATCATCACAAATCACACATATTGGAGACAAACCTAGTCCCCAACCAAATGGGTCACGCATATACCTACGCTCCCATTCAACTGTCGAAACTATCATACTTTCAAATTGCAAGTATCTAAGGTCCTATGTTTAGGGTACAAGTCTAAAATACCCTCAATGGGCTCATCAGGATAAGACTATCCACGACGCGAAACCTCGTCCCGATAGCAAGCAGCGTAGGTATGCCATACACATAATAAATCATACAAATCAGTATAAGTATACACACAACCTATATCATATATCCCATATGTAGCATATATATATATATATATATATATCTCGAATATCCTACATATTATTTCATTCCAATTTACACTTCTTATCGTATATTTTCGAGTATCCCTCACTACTTTAAGTTTTGCCAATTATCAATAGGTAATTCACTCATATCCTATTGATTTAAATCATACGGTTGCTTATTCCCTGAATTAGTTACATTTTAATTTACACCAATTAATCGAATCACTTTCACATTAATTAATTTATTAAGGTAGTGTCACCCAACTACAATACCTAGACTTACTTACTCGGCACGTATAGTCACTCTTAAGAATTTATTCTACAAAACCCCAATATTAGTTCACTACACTCGTTAATTATCACATTCAATAATTTATTATATTTTTCCAACAATGAATTAGTCCGGCCACTCCGTGCCTAACTCCCGACGCAATCGCCTGAAAATCATATCCGATTCACAATCCTAACTTTTAATTAAAAGAATTTCACCTATATAATTTTATCACGTAGTCTCACCCAACAAAATGTTTGGACTCCCTAACTTAGTCCGTAATTTAAATTCTTGGGACTTTATTTCATAAAATTCCTTTACTAAACTTTACCTTTTATTTTACCTTTAAATATGTTTATCTCCATCTCCCATTACTCAAGGTATTTAGTTAACTCTTAATTAGAACCCTTAATAATCCCCCAATTTCCTAAGGTCACAACTGAGAAAAAATGGCTGCCAAACTTTTCATATCGGAATAAAAGGAACAAATTTGGGTCGGCTTCTTCAACGTCATTCGAACAATAAAGATGGTCGTTTAAATGACAACATTGATCGTTCAAACGACAGGCATGGTCGTTCGAACGACCCCTGTCTCCTTCCCACTCACACTTCTGCCATGCACGACCTTTCAAGTTTATTATTTTCTCAACACAGGATGAAATTTCGACAAATCCTCACCAATTCCTTCTCTATTATTCATTTAAAACATGGATTTATTCTATCAACTACACTAATCTACCATAACAGGTACCAAAATCCAAGATGTGCGTCTTACGGTTCTTGGGATTTCCACTATAAATGAATCCCAAACTTCCTGATTTTAATACCCACTTCAATTAGATATTTCCCAACAACAATTTCCCCTTCCCCTTGTCCAGATCATACTAAGTCTCGCCAACTTCAATCATCAATGATTTATAAAATTTCCCACTGAATTCGTAGGTTGTTTAAACAGGGGTTATGAGAATTCCTTCCAAATTTAACTTTTTTCCACATCAATTACACAAGACAAATTATGGGTTTTTAAGAGAGTCTAAAATCCTACAACCATAAATCGGCATGCCCAACAATTTAACAATTAATCTACATAATATATTAAATCCTTAAAACCCATATTTTTATACCATAATCCACCCAAAACAAATATGATTTACACCCACCATGATATAAAATGCAATACTGCAATTTAAATAAAATAAAGTTTAACTACTTGTGTGGATAATTTTGTAGGGTCTGATTTTGGTGAAGATATTGATAAGCCTCCAAGAATTTCCTTCCCAAAATCTTCACTCCAAGAATGTTCTTGCAAACGTTCTCCAAATCATCCCTTACACTCTTGAAATTCCTTATCCATTCTCTTCATTTTCTCTCTACCTCTTTGTATAACTCTCCTAACCTTTGGTTTTGTAAAAATAACTCTTCTGTAAGCCCAAACCTTTCATTTTATAAGTCTACTCCCGTTTTTGACTTTTCATATACCATTAAGAAACCCAAAAGTCATCAAAATAAGTTCTAATTAGTCTTACAAGCCCCCGAGACCCGAACACAACCCCTGGGTACTGAATTTTGACTATTTCAACCTATTCGGAACCAACCGTGCACTCAGAATCATCATCCGTGTTACTTAACTAAAATCTCCATTTTCAACCTCAAATTGTGACACATGTATTTTAAAAGAAATAATCCGAATTAATTTAAATCTTAATTCTCCAAATAAATTGAATCTTCCAAATTAATTAAATTCTCCAAATAAAATAATTTTTCCAAATTATCGATTTAGTTTAAATTCCAATTCACCAAATTAAATAAATTATTTATTCACAAAAATACTGGGTGTTACATACTTCCCCCCTTACAAAGGAATTCCGTCCTCGAAATTCAGATGAGTCTAGTACTCCACGCCTCGAATACTTTCCTACTCACATGCCCTTAAGATCGCTACCCATATCTCTACCCCTTGTAATTGAGAATTTTATTAGAATTAAATCAATTCCCCAGGGTGCCCATACACCCTGTACCCATTCTCATCAGTATGAAAGTCACCCGGCTCTAGTAGTCTTAAATTGTAACGTAACTTTAAGCTCACAGTTATTATCACATATGTATATATTAACCAAGGTACCAAACCTATGTACTAATGACCACACATCTCCCCATTTCCAACATTTCATTAAGTTTCATGCGTGGGACATCTTGCAAAGCGAAATCCAAATAAGGAACCCCGCGTTACACTACTACATAACATTGTCGGTCATTGAGATCTGCTAGGTCCTTAGTCCATATCACGTACACCCAAATTCTTATCTCTTAACATAAAAGTATACTCATCCAATCTCATGTTACAAAAGACATCATACAATACTGCGTTCCTACTATCACTAGTTTCTTAGCGCGAATTAATCACTAGTTATATCTCTCTGCTAGATAATAAAAATATCCACCATGAATCCCATTAGTAATCGTCCCTACTCAACGGGATCAAATATAACAATACAACCACTTTGTTATAAGTCTATTATACAGCACACAATAATATATATAGACTAGACCATCTTTCAGGTGATAACTAGCACAAATAAATCATTTATCGAAACAGCAATTACAAAGTCTCATCATACTATATACTATAGCCCAAAAATCCAGGCATAAACACCACTAACATATTATACGTAACATACTTATCTCAAGTTCATTTATGCACTCTCTCGGCATTGCCCCACAATTTGCAATTTAATTCTTCTCGATACTGCCCCACCCATTAACTTGTGGTGCAAAAGTTCTCTCAGTTCTTCCTTCGCAGCACTAGTCAGCTCCACTGGCCACATATCATAATAACTCTCGACTTAAAGTGTTTTTTTTACATGTTCAATAATTTAACATTTAAAACCGATGCATTAGCATCCAACAACGTCTCATTACTCCCAACATTTATAACGTTCCATGCGTATACCATCCCGCAACGAAGCCCAAAAGAACTTTCCCCAATGCATTATTTCCTAGCATTGTCGATCATTGAAATCCGTGGTTCCAACACACGACAAAGATATGATCAATTATGTCTCTCGACACATAAATCAAATCGTCTATGCCCATGTCTCTCAAGGCATCACATGATACGATGCTCTCACTATCACTAAGGTCTCTGCATGTAAATAATAATGAACTACAACTCTCCACTCAATGGTGAACCCGATATACTCTGAATCACATTAGCAAAAGTCACTGCGCACTAGGATCCAATACAACTAGACTACTATACTCTCTAAAGTATATTTCATAAAATCTTACCGTGAGCTCGACCCGCTCTTAGGCGAGACATCCCCAAAATATACATTCTGCCCCAGAACAGCGAACACGATAGTCTTGCTATATCCGCCCACCATCGCACAACAATCAGTACCCAGGATAAAACCATACCTCGAATATTACCTCTCAAAATGAGTCAACCTTATAAAATACATCCTCTCAGCGTCCACACATGCTCATTTGCGGATGAAACTGAAGAATACTCGCTACTCCACGGTAAATATAGACACACTATAGTAATATTATCGATACCTCTACTAAGCGCGTTTCACATGCGAATCTAACACTAATAATTTACTGTGACTCGCTCGTGTCACACAAAACAGACCTCAATCACCCAGGAAAAAAACTCATACTTTCAAATTCCAATAACACTCGCAGTTTAAATAGTTCCTGGACATAACACCCTTGTCCCAACCAAAACAAAACGTCTCATATTGTTGCCCCTACTAGGCACCCCATTCCTGTCCCCTAAGTCACCGCGGATAATATCTACATATGTATTCCTACGCTTTACACATGAGACACCTCAATATGTCATTCCCCTTCCTATGGCCCCACTGACCATGTCGGGGTTATCCTTCTCACGTGCCTAGTATACTTGTCCCTAATTGCTACCCCCGTTGTCCCGTTTGCTCTGCTGGCCCCTACGGGACTCGTTGCTGGCCTTGATAGCCCTGATTGAATCCACCGTCACTTGGTAGGAATTCTTTTGATCTCAATCATTAAAATGAATTCTCTACTGGTTATCCCCACCAGGAGGCTCCTGTGGTGCCTCACTAGTATCGTTAAATCTTGTCTTGCCCTTTTGGTTAGGTTCTCTAATTCTTTTGGCTCCCTTCTCATGACATTGACAAAAACGATATCAGTCTTTCTATTTGAACTTCCCCATCCATGCTTTTATAGTCTACCCATGCGTCCATCATTAACTTACGGACCTTATTAATTCTCCATATCCACCTCGTCTGGTATGAAGTTCGCTAAACACGTCAACTCTCCTTCATGACCGACTACTGTACGACCCCTTTGAAACAAATCTTAAAATCCCTTTTTCCTTTTGGTTAAAACAGTTGGTGAGAGGATTTGCGGTCAAACCGTATCCCAAACTCCTCGTTACCCATGATATCCCTCCATGGTTGTGGTGATCGACACCCACCACTATAATGTCGCACCTATGAGTTAAAATTTTACGCCTGAAATTTAATCCTGGGTGACAATGCACTCTACCCTCCACAATTGTCTTTGGACCTATTCCTTCCATTGCCAAGGTGTCTTCTATCGCTTTCACCGTTCCCAGAATATTCCATGGCTTCTGCTAAACCTCCCCTCCTGCCGTCATTCTAACGGCCCTTATTGGTCGTCCTAAAATTATTCGGTATATGAAGTCCAACCGAACTCTTATATGGATTGCATCAGCTATCACTACACCAAAATGGCCAAATTATCACCTTTCAGCCGACCACCCTTGTCACGGTCATTGACCGTGACAACAAATACGCGTTTTGTTTCACGGTCATTGACCGTGACACACCCGTGATAAAGTATTGTCACGGTCAATGACCGTGATAATACTTAAAATAATTGTCACGGTCAAGGACCGTGACACGTCCGTGATAATTTACACAGCAAAAAAGCCCTACCCTTTCTTTTTTTTTCCACCGATTTTGGTTTTTCCCTCTCTTTCTCTCCCTAAGCGATTTCGAGGTCTCTCTCTCTCGCTAAGGTATGTTTTTTCCTCTCTTTCTCTTTCATTTCTATATGTGTGTGTATATATGAGTGTATATGTATGTGTATATGTGTGTGTATGTGTGTGTATATATGTGTGTGGTGGTGTGTGGTGGGGGTGGGGTGGGCTGTGTGTGTACGTGTGTGTGTGTGTGCAGGTGTGGTGGGGGAGGGGGGCAGGGGGTGTGGCGGGGGGAGGGTGAGGGGGCAGGGGGTGGGGTGGGGTGTGTGTGTTTGTGTGCAGGCGTGTGCGTGTGTGTGTGGCGGGGGGAGGGGGGTGGGGGTGTGGTGTGTGTGTGTGTGTGTGTGGTGGGGCAATCTTAACAATTGTATAGCTTTAATTAATAAATTGTATAGCTTTAATTGCAATTTTAATTGAATAATTTTAGATGAAAGTAAATTAATAATTAGTGCCCATTTCATATGAAAGTAGGATTGCCCCTCATTGTAAATTAGTAAATTAATAATTGTATACTTTAATTGTTAGTTTAATTGATGAAATTAATTAATTGAGTAGATGAATTAGAAGGAGTACGGGATACACATTTGTTGTTGACATTGCTGTTGAATTATAGTGGATCGATGTTGGGTTGGTTAACAGTAAAAGTGGCATTACCACTGGATTATTGTCCATATGGGGGTGAGATTTTTTAACTTTTTTTGAAAATTACTTTGTATATCGAACAATTAATAATTATTGGATTATTGTACATATGGGGGTTGGCCAATGTGGGTTTTTAGGTGTATCTGGTGGGTATTCTTTAGTGGTTAATTCTAGATATTATTAATAAAGATAAGTAGGGATCTTTTGGTATGGATGAAAATGGCTATATTATTAATAATTATTGTGTGTGTGGTGGGGGGTAGGGGTGGTGTGTGTGCGTGTACGTGTGCGTGTGTGCGGTGTGGGAGGGGGTGGGGGAAGGGGGTGGGGCAAGGTGGGGGGGAGGGGCAGGGATGGGTGGTGGGTGGTGGGGTAGGGGTGGGGGCCTGCGTGTGTGTCTATGTGTGTGTATGTGCGTAGTGTCCCTTGTAAAAGAATTGATTGATTATTAATTTTTTTAGTAAATTAATATATGATTGCCCCTTATTGTAAATTAGTAAATTAATATATGATTAATTATGAAAGTAGGATTGCTCCTCATTGTAAATTAGTAAATTAATAATTGTATACTTTAATTGTTAGTTTAAATTATGAAAATAATTATTGTGTGTGTGGTGGGGGGCAGGGGGTGGTGTGTGTGCGCGTACGTGTGCGTGTGTGTGGTGGGGGAGGGGGTGTATGAAAGTAAATTAATAATTACAGCTTATTTTTATTTGTAGTAATTGTACATATTTGCATGTCTTCTTCTAATTTTTTTTTATCTGTATTAATATTTTTTTACAGCAAATGTCTCCTTCAGGTATTAAGGCGAGGATGATAATGCTGGTTATGATGATGTCGTCTGGGCTCGGTGGTAGCGGAGGCGACGAGGGCTCCTCGGCCCCTAGGCTCCCCAAATATGGCAAATTTGGGATTACCATCGAGAACAAGTCGGAGCTATTAACGAGATCCCTCGAGCTGGTAAAGACGGTCATCGGCCCGGGGTATATGAGTTGGAAGGAGGTGCCATATGAGCTCAAGTTAGCTGTAGTTAGCTGTTTGGGCGGCACTACAGGTAATATATTTATATTTATATGAATATTTCAATTTCAATTTCGATTTCAATTTCAATTTCATTTTATTATTTATATTTATATTTATTCGCAACTAACATTGTATTTGTTGGACAGCAACAATTCCAACTTGGATCCAAAGCTACGCGATCTCATTGGATCCAAAGTTACGTGAATCCGTCCCGCCGAAGGAGCCGATCTCATTGTCACAATGGCAAAAGTTCACTGACAATGATATCGGGGAGCGACAATTGGCATCTCGCCAATCGGGGAGGGAAAATCGGGCAAAAAAGACGGACGTGCACTACTCCGGCTGGACGTCTTACGCCGAGGTGGAGCATAGGATGATGGTAAGATTTAATTTGTCTATAACTACAGAAATATATTATTCTGCATTATTTTACTTTGCGGGGCCGAAACTAATTTTACTTTATTTTATTTCAGGGGATAGGGAGTGGCCCTGGGGGTAAGCCACATAGGCTCGATACTTATGTGGCTCTTCGAACGAAGAAGGGGAAGGACATGGAGGTGTCCCCGAGCGTCGTGACCACGATTATAAGTAATCCGACAGTTTACTTTTTGTTAATTACGTTATAATTTTTTAGTTTACTTATTTTACTAATCATGTGCTTTTTGTCGTTTCAGGCAAAGCTTAAGGAAGTGCATGAGTCGCAGTCTGATGCCGACAAGGCATATTTGTCCACAGACGCACTTAGCCAAGTGCTTGGCTCTGATCTCAAGGGGAGGACAAGGGGGTGAGCTCGCGGGTGGCCAAATCTAGGATCATCGAATTGGAGATGAGCGACACCGAGTTGGCTCGAATGGTGGATTCACATGACGCGAAGCTTTCCCATTTGGAGGCGACGGTCCAAGATATGTATTCATGAAGCGTACGTTGGGCGGAGACCGTAAGGGGAAAGTGAAGGAGAAGGCGGTGGAGGAGGAGGTGCGGGAGGACAAGGTGCAGGATGACGAGGATGTGGACCTCGCTTCTTCATCACCGACACGTGCGTACTTCGATGATCCACTTCCCTATTTGGCTCCCTTCAACAGACCGATGTCGACACTTGGTTGGCCGAGCGTGTTCATATTCGACGTATTTGATATCTAGCAGATAGGGAGGGGGTTGAGGGACCCGAATATCGTCCAGGGTGGAATAGCTCATGGATGTGAGCTTCAAGAGATCGAGTCCAAGGTGCTCGTCACGCATGTGATACCCGGGAAGGAGAACTCCCTATTGTGGTTGCGCGAACAATGTGGCACGATGTATATTAGTGGGTGTGTCAATTCATATATCGTGTGGCCTACTCACCTCCTCACATTTACCCCAGACATGTAGTGACATTATTTTTAAGTTAGTACATTTGAATTATATTTGGATTATATCGTCATGTATATTGTTTCTATTTTGAATGTATATTTGCATTATCTTTAGTTTATTTGGATATATGATGTTTGAACAGGTACAACGTTGCTATAACAGGTACAAATATACTGCTGGGCAGTGGTAGTGGCCATACTGCCCAGCAGATTTTTTTTAAACTCTGCCCAGAATTGTCACGGTTAATGACCGTGATAATGTTTTTAAAAAGGGTCAAGGCCTTGTCACGGTTATTAATCGTGACTAAACTTGTCATGGTCAGGGACCGTGACAATTCTAAAGAACTTGTTACGGTCAATGACCGTGACAAGTCCGTGACAAAAAAAGTTATCTCGCCCCGAATTGTCAAGGTCAATGACCGTGACAATTCGGCAGATTTGGTGTAATATATACATAATCGCAGGAGAACGTAAGTCGCATACGTGAAGGAATACAACAATCCTATAATAAGGATCTATATCAAAGAACGTTACGCCGAAACGCAATAAGCCACACAGATCCTAAGAACGCTAGAACCAGATTCTTTGATACCATCTGTGACACCCCGCCTATTACAATTACCGGGTGGCCAACCTGTGATCAAAATAAAACGGTGGTCTCATATGGCTCATTCTCAGCATCACTATCGAAAAACTTTTAAAGTTACTAACCACCTAGTAATTGAATTAGACTGGTGCCAAATTTTATCTTTCATTAAATAACAACAATGCGAAAATAAATAACAATTATACCATCACACAAACTGATAAATAAATCCAACACAAATGAATAATATAAATAAAAGCAACTGAATCAACTATCGGCTCAACAATAAAATACAACAGAAAACTGAAACAATAACCGGAATACACAATGTCAAATAAATAACTGAATACTACATCTGAGGGCAACATACCCAAATGAATATTGGAGTGAAGATCCTATACTAGGAATAAATGAACGAAGCGTCTATAGCAAGTCCTACAATTTCCACATGAGCTGCAGCTGTGCATCCCTGGATAGAATATTCAAACTGGGCGTCTCTGTGGCTGGACACCTAAAAGGTTTTGAAAAAGATTTTGACATGGGTGAGAGCCCAAGTAAAATATTTTGGAAATATTTAGCAAGCAGTTGAATTGCAGTAATTAAATATGCATGTATACTCTTCATATTTAAGTTAGTGTCGCACTCTCGTGAGGTATATGTGACACCCCGCTTAAGAAAATACCGGGTGATCAGTCCTATATCAAATTAAATAGGAATCACATCTGGTTCATTCTTAGCATCACTGTCGAAAACCTTTTTAAAACTTATTAACCACCTAGTATTCAAAAAGACACGGTGTCAAATTTTTATCCTTTTATTAAACATCACTAACACCATGCGAAAGAATATATAATTAACCATTCACACAATCACTGAATCATCCAATGTTGAAAAAGAATAATTACAATCCTTGCCGAGAAAACCATCGGCTACAAAACCCAAAATCAAAAAATATAATCCACAAGAATAATAAAATAAGTACATCATCTAACTGTAAAGGAATGGAAAAACTAAGCGACATGCCCATATGAAATACTGATTGCATCCTACTCTAAGAATGAAATGACCTAAGCTGTTAAGTCAAAATCCTGCAGCATCCACATATGTTGCAACTGCGTAACCCTGGAATAGAACAATTCTAGTATCACTGTGGCTGGACACCTAAAAGGTTTTGAAAATATTTTATAGTAAGGGTTAGAACCCAAAACATTTTTGAAAATATTTAGCAAGTGAATTAAATTGCAGTAAATTAAAATACACTAATGATCTTCATACTTAAGCTAGTGTCACACTCCCTTGAGGACCGGCTCACCCCTCAACTATTGTGCACGCCTAACACTTTTCTATATAACCCACCTAGTCACCTACCCCGTAACTAGTTCTCAATAATACCCTTCTTGAAACACTACTCTACCCCGAGTATGTTTAATATATGATTTGTAAGTTATTTATCACATTAACTTAATTAATCATTACTCACTTGGGACCATATAACATTCTCACAGTTTATATGAAACATCTATACAATTCACATCATGTATCTTACCCGTATATATTTTTTCGCACCATATACACATATTAACTATTTACAACATTCACACACATGTAGTAAATATATATAACAATCCTCCCGAGTAAGAACTCACCGGATGTTATCTAAAATGCTATCATTTCCAGGTATACTCATTCACCTGGACATCCGGACACGGTTAGCTCCCCGAATCAGTAAAAACAAATCAACGCATTTGAGGCAACCATAGTTTCCTCGGCATGAGACCGAATCATACCCAAAACGTCTCATTCTTGATTTCGAACGCTATGACCTGGGGACTATACTCACCCTGCTCATCAAGCCAGGGGATTCACCCACATCGCGCAACCTCCCATGATATCACTAGAGGGGTATGCTTTCCTATAAATATTATTCACATAAATATTTATAAATCACACACACACACACACACACACACATATATATATATATATATATATATAACACCACCACATATATATATATTTAAATAATCCAGGCTACCCGTGCACAATTTCCGTAACACTAGCCTAACATTCCCAAGTTTATATATACCAACTTGATTTTTAAATAATTCTCACAATTATTTATTTATCACTCAAGTTGTGTCACCCAACTAAATTACCCGAACTGGCTCTTTTGGTCTGAAATTATCATATTGTAGAACTTATTACTCAAATACCACATATTAAGGTTGACACCCTTTTTATTTTGAATATTCCATAATTTATTATGCAACCCTATGATAAATTAACTCGACCAAATTCATGCCTAAACACTCGTATCACTAGTCCAAATTTCACCCGAGTCAATACCCCGACTCAATTGAATCAATCACGCATTAATTAATTTATTATCTTAGTATCACTCAACCAATATACCCCGACTCACTCGCTTGACCCAAAAATAAAATATCTCAAATTTATTATTCAAAATTCTTTCTAATAAGTCTTACACACTTATTAATTTAAAGTTCTTAATTCACTCAAGATTAACCTTAGTTCCCTCTTGGTTTTACACCATAATAATCCATTAATAAATCTCACAAATTAACCCACTACTGCTAGCCCAATTTGCTAAAATCGTCCAAAGCAGTAACCCCAAGAATTGAACACCCACGAAAAAAATAGGGGAGGAAGGAAAGCTTTAAAAAAAGCACCGTCGTTCGAACGACTTAGCCTGTCATTTGGACGACTATGGTTGTCGTTCGAACCATAAACCAGGTCGTTCGAACGACCCTGGTTTCTTTTTCCTCCATTGTCATCCTCCAAATCCAACCCGTCATTGCGGACTTAAACATCCATTTTCTGTTCAGATTTCCTCCATTAAACCCTCCAAACTTTAAACTAAATCCCTCACTTCATGATCCTAAATCAAAATACAACATCAATACAGATTGGGGTTGATAAATCACATTTCTAAATCATTTACAAATTTTTAATCAAAAACCATAGAAATTCCCAAATTTCATTATTGAACTAACCCTAACCTTACATTCTTTTCACACCTATTATAATATGAATAGAAATATGCAACTAATTTAAAAGAAAGTTTGACCACTTGCCTTAAGGTTCGTAGGGTTTGAATCCGTTGACGTAGATGATGATTATTTGATGAAGAACACTCACTTTTGTTCTTGATTTTGGCTCCCATGGCTTCTCCCACTTGCACTCTCTCTATATATATATATAAAGGTTTTCTAAAATGTGTTACGGATGCCACACCGTCTCACTCTTAGGGTTTAATAACTCAATCCCTTTTTTAGACTTGTGGGCTTTAACTTAAAAAATGCGACATAAAAATATTTCGAACAATTAAGCCTCAATTTTCCAATTTAAATAAATTCCCCGATTTAAATAATTTCTCCAAATCAAATAATTTGCTCCAAATTAGAAATTAAATTAAAAGTCCTCGAATTTATGGGGTGTTACAGTATAACTTACCCCTCATCTAATGTGCACACCTAACGCTTGCTTGTTAACCTTTCCTAGTACGCTACCCCACCAAACTAGTCGTATCAAGTCTCTTTATTCATACTCACTTGCTGTGCCCACCCGTATTTCCCATACAACACGTTACTGGATTCTTAATATCAATTAGCCAATTATGAATTTCTCATTATACGTTTAATCCTCCACCCACTAGAGTTATTTTAGATGTCATTATCTTTCTCATTTACTAATTACACACCGTAGAATAAGTCATCAATGCATATTTATCACTTCGTTATATACATATTAACCCGATACATCATCTACCAAGCACACATAGTAGAATAAACCACCAATATATATATTATTCTAAATATATATATACAATATGGCACCCCCAAGGCTGAGACATGCGGTGCATGCATACTCTGTTATCAAGTCCCGGTACATCACGCACTGTATAAAGGATTATTGGTTCAGTATCTCCCTCGAAACATCATCACAAATCACACGTATTGAAGGCAAACCTAGTCCCCAGCCAAATGGGTCACGCACATACCTACGCTCATATTCAACCGTCGAAACTATCATAATTTCAGATAGCACGTATCCAAGGTCCTATGTTCAGGGTACAAGTCTAAAATCCCCCCAATGGGCTCATCAGGATAAGATTGTCCACTACGCGAAACCTCCTCCCGATAGCAAGCAGCGTAGTAATGCCATACACATAATAAACCATACAAATCAGTATAAGTATACACACAACCTATATCATATATCCCATATGTAGAATATTTATCTCTCGAATATCCTACGCATTACTTAATTCCAATTTATACTTCTTATCGTATATTTTCAAGTATTCCTCACTACTCGAAGTATGCCAATTATCAAGAGGTAATTCACTCATATCCTATTGATTTAAATCAGAGGTTTGCTTATTCCCTGAATTCGTTACATTTTAATTTACATTAATTAATCTAATCACCTTAGCATTAATTAATTTATTAAGTTAGATCACCCAACTACAATACCTAGACTTACGTACGCGGTACGTATCGTCACTCTTGAAAATTTATTCTACAAAACCCCAATATTAGTTCACAACACTCGTTAATTATCATACTCAATAATTTATTATATTTTTCCGACAATGAATTAATCCGGCCACTCCGTGCCTAACTGCCAACGCAATTGCCTGAAAATCATATCCGATTCACAATACCAACTTTTAATTAAAAGAATTTCACCTCTATAATTTTATCACGTAGTCTCACCCAACAAAATGTTCGGACTCCCTAACTTGGTCTGCAATTTAAATTCTTCGGACTTCATTTCATAAAATTCCTTTACTAAACTTTACTTTTTATTTTACCTTTAAAATTTCTTATCTTCATCTCCTATTACTCAAGGTATGTAGTTAACTCTTAATTAGAACCCTTTAATAATCCCCCAATTTCCTAAGGTCGCAATTGAGAAAAAATGGCTTCCAAACTTTTTGTACCGGAACAAAAGGAACAAATTTGGGTTGGGTTCTTCAACATCATTCGAACGACGGCCTTGATCGTTCAAACGACAAGCATGGTCGTTCGAACGACCCCTGTCTCCTTCCCACTCACGCTTTTTCCATGCACGACATTTCAAGTTTATTATTTTCTCAACCCAGGATGAAATTTCGACAAATCCTCACCAATTCCTTCTCTATTATTCATTTAAAACATGGATTTATTCTATCAACTACACTAATCTACCATAACAGGCACCAAAATCCAAGATGTGTTTCTTACGGTTCTTGGGATTTCCACTATAAACGAATCCCAAACTTTCTGATTTTAATCCCCGCTTCAATTAGATATTTCCCAACAACTATTTCCCCTTCCCCTTGTCCAGATCACACTAAGTCTCTCCAACTTCAATCATCAATGATTTATAAAATTTTCCACTGAATTCGTAGGTTGTTTAAACAGGGGTTATGAGAATTCCTCCCAAATTTAATTTTTTTCCACATCAATTACACAAGACAAATTATGGGGTTTCAAGATAGTCTATAATCCTACAACCATAAATCGGCATGCCCAACAATTTAACAATTAATCTACATACTATATTAAATCCTTAAAACCCATATTTTTATACCATAATCCATCCAAAAAAAATATGGTTTACACCCACCCTTATATGAAATGCAATACTGAAATTTAAATAAAAGCAAGTTTAACTACTTGCCTGGATAATTTTGTAGGGTATAATTTTGGTAAAAATATTGATACGCTTCCAAGAATTTCCTTCCCAAATCTTTACTCCAAGAATGTTCTTGCAAAAATTCTTCAAATCATCCCTTAGACTCTTGAAATTCCTTATCCATTCTCATTACTTTCTCTCCACCTCTTTGTATAACTCTCCTAACCTTTAGTTTTGTGAAATTAACCCTATTTTATGCCCAAACCTTTAATTTTATAAGTGTAATCTCGTTTTTGACTTTTCATATACCCTGAAGAAGCCCCAAAGTCACCAAAATAAGTTCTAATTAGTCTAAACAGCCCCCGAGACCCGAACACAACCCATGGGTACTCAATTTTGACTATTTTGACCTATTCAAAACCAAACGTGCACTCAGAATCGTCATCTAAGTTACTTAACTAAAATCTCCAACTTCAACCTCAAATTGCGACACATGTATTTTAAAAGAAATAACCCAAATTAATTTAAATCTTAATTCTCCAAACAAATTGATTCTTCCAAATTAAATAAATTCTCCAAATTAAATAATTTCCCCAAATTATCAATTTGGTTTAAATTTTAATTCACCAAATTGAATAAATTATTTATCCTAAAAAATACGGGGTGTTACCTCATTAATGATAGGCCTGTTCAGGCTGAAGAGAAGAGCATAATACCTCATCTTCACTATTAGGATATGAATGAGAACTATATTGCGTCTATCAAGGCCTTGGGTTAGGAGGATATGAATGCTCTGAATGACAGTCCACTCTGGTATACCAAGAAGATCATACATATGGGAACCAAGGTAAGAATTTCATTCGATCTTGCACGTTCTTCCTGTCTCAATTTTAAATTTTACTTAACTTTATTTCTTATAGGTTAGCATCATCGATACTTATATAGCTAAAAATAGAAGGCCCAGATTGATGGTACGAAGTTTTTTTTTTTAAGTTGAACATCGGTTTGGCAATTGAGAATGTCCTCTGAAAGAAGGCCAAAGGAGATATTCTGACTATAAAGAACCAGCTAAAGTTGGATAATAAGGCCAAGGATATTGTGGTGACAAAGAAGACTGGTCTTGAAGCTGAGAATACCCAACTCTGAGATTAATTGGATGAGTTAAAGAGGCAGTTGGGGGATAAGGATATGGTAAGGGACGAAGCTATCCGAGCTGAGAGGAAAATTACCCCGCTCATCAGGTTCAGAGATCTGAGGTCCTTCTTACTTATACCTACATGGGGTTGCTAACGTATCAATAATTTCTAAACATCTATAACGAGTTACTGAATCGGGTGAAGGTTGCTTGTTCTGATGTGGATCTTTCCACCTTCGACCCTACTGACTGCGAAGAAGTCGATGAAGATTCAATGGCATCCCATTTATGTATAAATCAAGATATTACACTGAGTACCTTGGACTCCTCACTAACAACTGGCTTCCAGTGGAATCTTAAGCCAAAGACTTTCACCTATTGATATGTGAAGAACTCAATTGCCTCCTTATATATGATGTTTTTTCGTGGTTAGGCCCGAATAGAGGGATCTGATGGTATCCGTAATACATGTATTAAAACTCACCATTTATGACTGGTTGTGGCATCAACTAATTAATCGATCTTCATTAGGGGAATCTATTCATGGGATATAATTTATTTAGGTACCCCGACTCAAATTTAAGGGTCACCCGCCGGTTAACTCGATCCGGCCCAGCTCCATTAAGTGTGGAGTGCTGTGAATCACCTTAGATAATGTTTATAGTCCGTTTTGAGTTTATTATATTAATTGAGTAAGCATGTCATTCCATTTTCCAAGCACATAAACATAGTAATAGCAAGTGCGAAACTCGATAAATAATGCTCGAGGGTTCCAGTAATCATATCTACTAACGTAAATAATAAGAATCATTTACCTATATAACACTCTCAAAAGAGGGAGTATTGTTTAACCAGTCGTAATAAAGGGAACGGGGAGAGTCATTTCATCGTGGGGTCCCCTAATAACAATGAAATATAGAATCGAACGATAAAAAGAATGGATGCAAAATCATACATTAATTCGAATGTATATGAAATAATAAAACGGTGTATGCATTAACCATGTTTTATTATAAAACATTTATTTTAGCTTAAGTCAAAATCTCTTAACCTTTATTTTTTATACATTACCGTTTTATTGTAAACATGTTCCCTCAAGACATTAATCCATATGATTAATATATGAGAAACCATGTTCCTTTAAAATTTATCCATTTCTCACTAAAACTGTCCTAACCCCAACTACATCATTTGCAATATTCTTGCCAAAAGTGTTTAGACAGTCAATATCACTCACTAATGGCTAGCATCCTTTTCAAATCTTATAATTCCCATTATATGAGGCATATAAATGCTTATTAAATACTCATCCTTCTATGCTTTTCTAATAATTCATTCACTAATATGATTTCAGGTTGCCAGAAACTATACTACCTAAATTCCTCCTTTAAGACCAAATTTTACCTCATGCAAACGATGAACAAGAGAAATCGTTTAGGACTTGTTTACTCTATGTCTCCTTGGCCTCCAAATATTACACATGTGTAGCACCACCATTAAACACTTCCCTCGCCAATGGATGCCTTTCATACTAGGTATCAAACCCCTTTCGAAATATTTATCCAGCGACACTATAAGTCCACTAACATTCACCCTTATGTGAATTTCCACTCTGCTATCACAACTAATTCATGCTTCGGAACATGTTACGATATACATATGACAAGACCGCCTTGGTGTTAAGACATTCTTGATTACTAGTATTACCATTACATAAAAGTGGGTGCCAAACTAAGGCACCTGCTCCGTGGGTTATGGGACCACCACGCTTCTACTGCGCTACTTTGATAACCCAATGAGTTGTCATACTTTTATCATGGGCCCTTTCTCGATGAACACCTTAAGACATTACTCAATACCCACCAAGGCATAAACACCCTTCGCAACTCGATATGGTGCGTCACCCATTTTTTGAAAAATACCAATGTTACTATGAGTTCCCGAGGTAAACACATGACACCCCGCCTAATAAAATACCGGGCGATCACTCCTATATCAGAATAAAATAGGAGTCTCATATAGTTCATTCTCAGCATCACTATCGAAAACCAATTTAATTACTAATAACATATTAGGCTGGCATCAAAATTTTTAAATTAACTAATCTTTTTAACCAAACCATTCAAATAAAACAATTACAACATTTTATATGCAATAACTGAAATGAATTAAAATAAAATAACCGAACACTCGGTACAATAATACAACCAAATCGAATGTCGCACTAAAATGCAGTAAAAGAGTAAATGAGTACAGTTGGGCCTTCAGCCCGAATGTCTCTAGAATACCTCCTATCTAGATCTCAATGATAGAAGCATCTACAATAAACCTGCTTACATCCACAGCTGCGGCAGCAAACGTATGACTCAAAGGAATCATCATCCAGGTGTTCTCGTGTCTGGACACCTATATAGATAGATATAGCAAGAGAGGGGAAAATAGAGAGACGGGTCAGAGCCCGAGTTATGAAAACATTTTAGCAAGTGCTTAAAATCCATATTTTATAATATGATATTTCTCATATTTAAACTGCTATCGCACTCTCATGAGATACCCCTCATCCCTCTTCTAATAGTGCACAACTATCGCATACCTTTTTAAATAACCTAGTTAAGATACCCTGCCTAACCAAGGTATTTCGCCCATCTTCCAAAATCCTCATAAATCCAAGTGCTATGGACTAAACTTCTCCCCATTCCCAATATTATGTTACGTTTGTGCGTGGGGTGTCTCGCGAAGCGAAATCCAAATAAGGGAACCCCCCCGATACACTACTACGTGACAATGTTGATCATCGGGATCCTTTAGGCCTTCAGTACATACCACATTTTATACCATCCCGTATTTATCAATAGTTCTCATTAGAACCTATGATCCATACTCATATAAATCCGGATGTAAATCTACCGAAAGGAGTATATCACTTTATTCATTATTTTCACTTTATACGAGGTTACATTATATGATATTTCATCTCATGTATAAACAATATACTATACGCAACAAGTATAATAATTAGTCCACCGAGCTATAATATAAGTATCTTAGTCATTCTCATCTTCTAAGCTATAGTGGAACATCATAAGTATACATATATATTATTCTCAGTACATATGTACATATATGGCACCCCTACACTCAGCTGTGGTGCACTCATACATCACAAGTATACATATATATATATATCACCCTCAGTACATATATGAATATATGGCACCCCTAGGCTCAGTTGCGGTGCACTCATACTCTGCTATCAAATCCCTGTACATCACGCACATAAGGATCATGCGTTCCGAATCACTCAGGAACTGTATTAATACAAATCACACATATTGGAGGCGAACATAGTACACATGTCCACGGGTCAAGCACATACTTACGCTCCCATAGTCAGCAGACTTATCGACTCACAAATAAGCCCTTCACAGTCCTATGTTCTTGAGGTACCAAATTTAAATCCCCCCGAAGGCACATAAGATAAGATTTTCCTCTTCCTACAACCTCCCGTAATAGCAAGTAAGGTATGTATGTCATACACATAAGAAATAATAATATAGGTATTCATTCCACCTATATAAATATAACATCAATGTGGTATTCACACAATCATATAATAACGATAGGTATTCCTCTCACCTATAGATACATTAACAACGGGTATTCATCTCACCTATATATAATCCCCATAGGTATTCATTTAACCCATATATAATAATAACATCAGGGCATACGCACAACCCATATAATAATGACAGGTATTCCTCTCACCTATACATACATAAACAACAGGTATTCATCTCACCTATATATATAATCCCCATAGGTATTCATTTAACCCATATATAATAATAACATCAGGGAATACACACAACCCATATAATAATGAGAGGTATTCCTCTCACCTATATATAATTGTCATAAATAGACGTATCGGATAACTGCTCAATTCTCTTTAGCCCGTATCCTAAATTTCATCCTAGTCACCTCGTAGGATTTTACTCAACCAAAATCAACATATAATTGTATTATCTACATGAACAATTACTTATATAAAATTTTGCCCACCGAAATATCACCCCGAGTGTTGCTCCTCCCAAACACCCCTATTTTGGTAAGTCTTGGATTTTACTTTCAACTAACCCAAGGTACATGCCTTACTCAAAAATTTATTTAAAAGTCCCCACACTATTTTTAGGATCCCCAAATATTTATCTCCAAATAATTCTAGCCTTTATTTTTCAAATTTCTGATTTGATTTCTGAGCTAATGATTTCAACCTCGGAACTGCTTCCTTAGAAAAATCATAACTAATTAAAAAAATTAGAAAAATACTCAGTTGGCACCCACGCGACCGTATCGAAAATATCTAAAACTTTAATGTTTTGACCAAGATCTGAATCAATTCACTTCCTGGCCGAATCAACCCCGCAAGCTACTGCATTATTATTCATCGTCTTCTACAAAATCCCAAATCTCCATTAATACACCTCCGAGGTTCTTATTTTCTCACCCATCATCATCCAACCTCAATCAACCATAAATGCACACATACAAAGGGTTCTAATCATCCTAGAACCCAGATCCAACAATTAATTTCAATTAATTCCTAAATTTCTCAAATTTGATATTATTCGGGTTTTACTCGTTAATCTTTCCAAAAACCCATTTTGATTCACGAAAACTCATCCCAAAAATCTTTATAGTTTTACACACTAACTATAATATGAGAAATAAACACACTAAATTAATAAAGCAAGTAAACACTTGCCTCGTGGATAAAATCCGACGACCCCGAGTCGAATTTCGCGAAATTTGACCGGAAATTTCCTTCTTTTCTTCTCTTCTCTTTATTCTTCTTTCTTCTCTTCTTTCTCTCTTCTCTTTCTCTCTCTTAGGGCTGATATGTGGGGGAAATAAGGGCTCTCCCCTTATTAAACCCGAAATTGGTTGAATACCCAATTGTAAAATGACTCGTGTACTCAATTGCGAGTCCCTACTAGTCCAAAAAG
The DNA here is from genome assembly GCA_949130495.1 of Sambucus nigra. Lineage (NCBI taxonomy): Eukaryota > Viridiplantae > Streptophyta > Magnoliopsida > Dipsacales > Adoxaceae > Sambucus > Sambucus nigra. The sequence goes on from OX422214.1 coordinate 16,907,018, forward strand.
CCCCCGTAACCCAAACATTACCCCCGGGCACGTAATTTTGACTATTTCGACCATTCCAAACCCAATCGCGCACTCAAAATCTCCATCCGAGTCACTTATCTAAAATTCATTAATTAAACCCAACACATTTCAATACATGTATTTTCCAATTAAAATATTTTCCTTTGTCGATTTACCCATCTGCGACATGTAATTAAAATAATCCCACTCACATTATTAGTCTCGTAAGAAAATATAATCCATGTAAATATTAATCTGACACTTGCAAACTAATATTTACTATTCACTTTATATTCTGAATTTATTCAATTTCACTCATAAATTCCAAAACTACTATTCACCGTAATTCCTCAATTTACCAAATTACGCCCACCTTTGTAATTTAAATATCTTTAAAAGTACGGGTTATTACAAAACACTCGCCTATTCATTCGACACTCTACCTGATGATTTTGAAGAAATAGTGAGATGACAAAACTTAACATATTGTTGCTGACGATGAAACCTCCAACGATGTTGTGATCCTTAACTCCAACGTCGCAGCTGCACACGTGCATAAACTGGAGTTCTCGCTCGCCTTATAAGATCGAGCCCAAAGTCGAGATTTCGATGATCAAAGATAAAACCCGATTTCACTACTAGACATCACTCCTATAAGGAATTTTAAACCAGAAGATTGGATACCAAGTTTTAAAGCCCAGTCTGAATTTAAGGGTTACCCGTGGGCTAACCAGATCATGCCCAGCTTTGTTAAGTGTGGAGTGATGTGAAGAACCTTAGATAATGTTTCCAGTGCATTTTTAATTTATTATATTAATCGATTAAGCATGCAATTCCATTTTTCAAGCATATAAGCATAGTGATATCGAGTGAAGAGTCTATTAGACAATGCCTTGGGGTTCAAATAATCAGAGTTACTGGCATAAATAATAAGATTCACTTACCTGTAAAATGCTCTCGAAATATGGAATATTGCTTAGCCTTTTATAATAAAGGGAATAGGGTAAGCCAATACCCAGTGGCGTTCCCTAACAACAATGCAATGTAGAATCAAATGACAGAAAAACTGATACAAAATCATACATTAATTCGAATGTATATACAATAGCTAAACGATGTATGCATTAACCATTTTTTATGTAAAAATATTTCTTTTAGCTAAGGTCAAAATTCGTTAACCTCTATCTTCTATACTTTACCATTTTATTGCGAAAACGTTCCAGTAATCCCTTAATTCATATGATTAATATACTCTTTTAAAATTTATCAGTTTCTCGATAAAACTCCATATCCATGGCATTATAAAAAAATATCATTTGCACTTGCACCCAATGTATAAAAAGGTTAATTTAAACTTATATGTTAACTCGGGCTCATAACCGTTATAGGTTACTCGGACATCTAATTACAATCTTCATTACTTCATTTCCTTTAACCTTTACTTTACCAACACATTACCGTGTTAACTCATTATATTCTTCAATTCATATACCATGGGATTATCAATTATCTAAATTACAGATTTACCCATAATTCCTTTATATATCATATAAACCCGCAATAACTCGTTTGTATTCACTTATTAATCGTTTATCTTCCCGAAATTTTATAATTTCATATTTTTCCCTTTATTTCCTTATATAATCTTGGAGTTGACCATATCCTAATTATGTTTATGGGCTTTTATAGTCTACCATAAATGTCGCATTCGTTGCTTCCCTGACCAATGATTTGGGGTTTAAGCCGAAGCTACATCTCAGGGCTCCGAGCCTTTCTCAAGTTTTTTCGATAGTCCCTTGTGAAAAGTGAGAACACACTATATGGTTAACTCACTTGAGTCTATACCCTATAGGAGTTCCAACTAGTTTGGACATTGAGACAAAATACGATTAGATATTTAAGAGTTATCCTCTTTCAAAGATTCCAAGCTACAAGATGGAAATCCAGTTCAAGAACCTCAACGATCTACCATAAAGGGAAGTATTGCACTCATGAACTCACATTAAGACACATTCACTTCATATAATAGTTAATTTGTGTGCAAAATGGGCTGAATAATTTTTGAAGAATTTTTCTAACAGTTCTAAAACGATTTAAACATTTTTAAATCATCTAAGATGATTTTTTAATAATTAAAATTATGTTTTTAAGAGTGTTGGGGTTAAATTAGAAATTCCTTTTATCCTAAAAATTGTGTTTGGGTAGAAAACAAAATTGGTGGATAAATTTGTGGGTGCATTTGGTATTATTAGAACATAAAAAAAACACGTGTGTTATGCAATAATATCTTTACACGTGTGTGCACTCTACTGGTCCATTGTGTGTTTCTTATGTGTCTGTGTTAAGCGCTTCATTCACAGCCCTTGGATCAAACCCTATCTACGATCTACATGCCCTTAAACCTAATCATTGTACAACTCGAAACAACCAATCAATGAGAGAATAGAAATAGTGCCTTTATAGCCTTTAGATCGAAAGTCAATTGGTCAAACTTGATCTCAACCATTCCTTTCGTTCGACCTTCTGGATCCTTCTCAGCCTACTATATAAGGGGCCTTAGGGTCAGCCTTTACAAAGTTTAGACTTCGTCTCATTTTGAAAAATAATTAAGATAGAAGGAAGAGAGAGAAGAGAGAGAGAGAGAGAGAGAGAGAGAGAGAGAGAGAAACCAGTTTGTATATTGAAGATCGTAAACGTTTTTCTTTCCAACCAAACACCAAACCTTTCCCATATACAAACCCAGAGTTGAGAGAAAGTATGTTTAGGTGTTGAGGTTGTGCCGTTTGAAGAAATCTTCAACCGGTGCCTCTCTTGTGAACCACCCTTGTAGTTTATCTCATCTTTCTTTTTAGAAAGTGTGAGATCTACAAAAAGGGACATTCACACTTAGTATTTTAGGTTTCCCACTGTTCTTTTGTTGGATCTTTTATATTTTCTATATATGTTGTTTAGATCCAACCCGTTTTCTAAAATGGTTTGAAAAAGAGACTTTCAACTCTGTATAGTTCTATATCTGAAAATATTTGTTTCAAAATCATATTTCACAGTTTGTGAAATCAGGACGTACATAAATAGATTCTTGAAACAAATTAAATTTAATTTTCAAAAAGAGTTCTTTCGGATCTAAAAGCTTTGGAGATTAATTTTCAAAACATATTTGAAATTTGCCCTCATGTCATATAGCATCTCTGTAAATTCACAGGATTTGTTTGTATAACTTTTGAGCGAAATGAGCCGCACATTTGCATGTAACTAGTCACATCACTTTCACTCTCACACGAACACTTAGAATTTGTGGTTTAATTAAGAGGAACTATGTTGGTAGAGCTGCTACAATCAGTGGACAAGGAAAAGGCAAGGAAGTCGTTATAGGGAGATCAAAGCGACTCAAAATCAACCTTTGAAAGTGGAGTAACTCGTGTAGGTATAATTATAAACTTAGACTTAGGATCTTGATAATGCATGCTTAGTGATGTAACTTGTAAATTGTGATTGTTTTATTGGAATTTTTATTTTGTGGTGTAGACTTCACCGTGGATGTTTTCCCAACCATTGGGATTTTACCATGTTAAAAATTTAATGTTTATTTGCTTGAATGATTCTTAACTGGTTATGCTTGGTTTGACATTAAAGACTTAGTATCTAGTTTTAAAAACCCAAGGTAATCAAACTATTGAAACAATCATATATATTTATAATCTGTTTACACATCTTGTGTAGTATTTCGAAATGAGTTTTGTTCAAGGAGTTTACTTAAAACATAACTTTTTTGTTATCAACATTGTAAATAAGTTTTTCAAGTGGTATCAGACCGGTTAATCAAAGTCATTTTTTATCCTGAGACTCTATAAACTGTTTTTGCAATCTTAATTCTAAAAATGGATGAAAGATTTGAGAAGTTAGGCAACCTTTCTCGTCCACCTCTCTTTGATGGACACAACTTTTCTTACTGAAAAGTACGAATGGTTGCATTCATTCATGGAACACTTGGTGATGATGTCTAGGATATGATTGAAAATGGTTATGAGCATCCAATTAAGCCTTTATCTGAAACCAATCCTACAAGGGTTAAGAAAATTCTTAGCGAATTTACTAATAAAGAGAAAAAGATGTGTCTTGATAATAAAAGGGCAAGAATGCTATTTTTATGTCCATTAACGAACATGAATTTAAAAGAATATCTATCGGCTCAACTTCTAAGGAGGCCTGGGACACTCTAGTCACCGCCCATGAGGGTGATGAACATGTTAAGGCTGGAGAAACCCAAATGTTAATCCAGCAATACAACACACTGAATATGGATGATAGTGAATCTTTTGATGACTGTTATATAAAGTTAACTGATATTTTCACAAAACTGCATGCTAATGGTATAACCTATAATAGAAAATAAATTGTCCAAAAGATCTTTATGTCTTTACCTGCCAAATTTGACAATAAGAGATATGCGCGCTATAGAAGAAATGGACGACCCAAATTTGATTCCTGAACTACTTAGCAGTAAATTACGAACTTTATAAATGTAATTGGCATATAAGAAGCAACTGACTTCCCCAACTAAAAGACCTATTAGTTTTAATGTTGTGTTTTCATCTCAAATGTATGTTCCTAAAATTAGTCCATTAGACTTTGACCTTGACCTAAATGATGACTGTGATTTGGATCACCTTGACAATTAAATAGCTCTTACGAGTAAGGAATCAAAATTAGAAATACAGGTGCCTTTAAACAAGGCAGACAAAGTTATCAAGGTCATCAAAATTACAGACCTCATGAAATACACTATGACAAACAGTCCAATGACAATAATAGACACATAACTGACTTAAAAGATATGAAGTGTCATAGATGTGGGACAATGGGACATTATGCTAATAGATGCAAAACCAAACTAAACAATGATAATAGATCTAACATGTGTAAGACATGTGATAACTCTACCGATTCTGATGAAGATGAATTTGAGTCAACCAAAAATAGTGAGTCATGTATGACCTTCTTTGCTAAAATTGTGTACAATGATGACTTTGTATGCTTGCCTACTCATGATTCTGTTATGCCTCATAATATTATTATTATGTCTGTTAGTGATAGTATTGTGTCTGTTGATGATAAAAATAAACCTGATAATGTTAGTATACGGGTGTGTCAAAGTGAGAACATTGTCGACCAACTGAACGTGTGTGTGAGTTCCACAGAAAAATTGAATGCTATAGGGGACACTACACACGATGCACTTAGTGAGTCCGATGATGATCTTCCAGATCTTTAAGAGCTATATATGAAAACATTTAAGAAAAGTGTCAGTCTTGATAAAATGGTGAAGCTATTAACTGAAAGAATATACTTACTTAACCAGACCATTAGAAAGAATGCTGATGATTATACAGCTCACTCTGTTGCCTATGAGACATAATTTAAAGAGTTTGCCTTTAAAATAAAAGATTTGTCTAAAAAAATCATGTTTTGGAATAAAGATATAAGGCAGCTCTTGTTGAATTAGAAGAATCAAAGCAAAAGGTATCAAATGTGTTTAAAAAATGCTTACACTTTGAAACCCAAGCTAAGTCCTACGAAGAAATAGTTTTAGGAAGTAAGTTTGATTCTGAAGATAAGTCTGGTTTAGGTTTTGGAGAAAAAGTTGTTACTAGTAGAACGAATATGTTTCCTAAAAATGTCATTTTTGCTAAACAAGGCCAGAATCTTCAGAACACTTAGAAAGAAAATTTTAACAAAAATGTCTCTAAGGCAATGCAAGGTATGAATAATCAACAACATAACTATTCAGCCAAGTATATCTGTTCACCTATTAGAGACCAATGTCAAAAACTCAAGCCTAATGAAACTTGTACAACTATACCGAATAGGGCCAAACCTATCTTCAAATACTTTAGTAATAAAGCCAAGCCTTCCACCCCTAGTACTATTCGTACAGTGATGTTTATGGACACACCATTGCCAAATGTTTTCAAAAGAGACTATGCACACCTACTTTTCAAAACTTTAAGTATTATAGGAAGAGTAGGAAGACTTATGTTCTCCCAAAGCAGACCACTCATAACTCTAACTATAAAAAGAAGGGAGGATCTAAAACTAAGAAGAAACCATTTAGAAAAACCCATCAAACCTTTTCTAAATCCAAGGTGAATAAAAATTTAAAAACCAGGCCCTTTTGGATGAGAAAAGATGATTTGTTACCCCAACTCAAGTGCAAAACTGTTATATCTTCTTTTAAGGCACAACGCACTTCATCTGGATGGTACTTAGACTCTAGATGTTCTAAGCATATGACTGGAGATGAAACCAAATTGATAAATAAGACAGACTTCCTTGGAGGTAGTGTCGTGTTTGGAGATGGTGTTTCATCCCAAATCATAGGTAAGGAAACATTGTGCGAGGATGGGCTCCCCAATCTAAATGATGTTCTACTAGTTAAAGGTCTTAAAGCTAACCTACTGAGCATAACTCAGTTTTTTTATTCCAATCACACAGTTACCTTTTCAAAAACTTATTGTAAAATTATTAATGAAAAGGGAAACTGTATTTTAACAGGAAACATAAATGAGGATAACTGCTATACAATGATTCTGAAATCTGAATTTCGCTAAGTTTCCAGATTAGATGATGCTGATCTATGGCACAATCGATTGGGACACACAAATTTGGATAATCTTCGTAGGTTAAGTTCCCAAGAAATAGTTAGAGGACTACCAAAAATTAAAAACTCTTTTAATCTTGTTTGTGTTCCTTGCCAAGAAGAGAAGATAAGTAAATCTGCTCACAAAAAGGTTAAAGATGTTTTAACTTCAAAACCTTTGGAACTGTTCCACATGGACTTTATGGGCCCTTCTAGAACTGTTAGCTTCTGTGGCAACAATTATATGTTAGTTATTATGGATGATTTCACACGTTATACTTGGATCACATTCATGAAAAATAAATCTGATACCTTTCATGAATTCTTAAAAAATATTTTTAAAACTGAGAATGAGAAGGGCAACCAAGTATGTCGCATCAGAAGTGACAGAGGTGGAGAGTTCAAATACTCAAGTGTCATAGACTACTGCATAGGCAATGGATATAAACACGAGTTTAGTGCTCCTAAAATACCTCAACAGAAAGGGATTTCTGAACGAAAGAATAGGACCTCGCAGGAGATGGCTACGGTGATGTTGCACGCAAAAAGTTTACCAAACTATTTTTTAGCAGAAGAAGTATAAACTGCGTGTCATAACATTTATCATGTATACCTCAGGAAAAATTAGCGGTGGCAATTCGGGTTAGTCGTGTCATTTTCGGGTCGCATTGATTTTGATTTGAGTATAAGTTTTGGGTACTCTTAAATCTATACAAACTAATCGTGTCATGTTCGGGTCATTTTCGGGTTATTACCGTAAACGGGTTATCGTGTCAGAAATTGTCAGCCCTAGGAAAAATTCCAAACAGACTTCTTATGAACTTTAGGACCACAAAAAACCTAGCTTAAAATATTTTAAAACCTTCGAAAGTGTTTGTTATGTTTGCAAGGACAGGGAACATCTCTCAAAATTTGACACCCGAGGAGAAAAAGAAATCTTTATTTTTTACTCTAAAACAAGTAGAGCTTATCGAGTTTTTAATTCTCATACCAAAGTAATAACGGAGTCATTTGATGTAATTAACAAATGATACTGGTGTAGAGAGTAGTGCCAGTCAAACAGTGGTCCTGGATGATGTTGAAAATAATTTTACTCCCGACTCTTTAGAGATATCTGATTCACTACCACCTGTGAGTCCTTCTGTACTAACTTGGGTTTCTAAAAACCAACCTATTGAAAAGATTGTTGGTAATCCTTCTTAGCCAGTTAGAACAAGATCCCAACTTCAAAAAGTGGCAAAATTTGCATGCTTCGTTTCTCTTGAAGAACCAAAAAACGTAAAAGATGCCCTTTGTGACTCATTTTGGATAAATGTTATGCAAGAAGAGCTTGTCCAGTTTTAGAGTCATGATGTGTGGTATCTTGTTCCTAGGCCAAATGATAAGAAGGTTATCGACATACGCTGGATTTTAAAGAATAAAACTGATGAAAATGGGGAGGTGTGAGTGTGCTACAGCGGAATAATAATGCTTCTCAAATAAATCCAATTCTAATTATGTGACAAGCCAACCAGTTTTAATTAAACCCGAATCTTCGATAAACCCTAACACATGCATCTAGGTGATTTAGAATCATAAATCAATAAACATGGAAAGGAAACCAATTTCAGGAAATATCCTTGAAGGGAAAAACCTTTTATTTCATTATAATTTGTAAATCGCAACTTACAAGGATTACAATGAAATATGGTGACACGCGAATACCCTCAGGCGTCGATCGGCGTCGTAAGTAATAGAACAACCATAGAAGCCCCACAAGAACATACAGTTCTATCTTTAACAAAGTTCCACACGCAGCGAACCTCAATGATCACAGTCGTAGTCAGCAGTAGGCTATCCTCCCTACAAGAGTAAACTTCAAGAAGATTGTATCTTGGGTTCCAAAATAATTCACATAAGGTTTGGGATGTTTTTTGAATTGAAAAATAAGGTTTTAAACCCTAAAATTAAAGAAGGCAAATTGTTCTGTCGTTTGCAGATTACTGGTATCGAAAATTGTCAGGTCTCCTTCACGAAAACGGAGTGATCTAACGCGCTTTATATAAAAAATTTGAGGCGGCGAGATCCCATGTCGTTCGAACGAGATCCCACGTCGTTTGAACGAGAAAGCGCTAAAAATAAATTTAATTTTTTATTTCAAAAATTCTTCTTTTAATCTTGGAAAATTCATTTTAACGAAAAACAACGCCTCAACACTAGAAAATATTTTAGAAAAATTTTCAAACCTCCTTTAAAAATTATCCCAATACCTTGAAGTGATCCGTAAAGGGACTTAGATACTTTCTCATCGAAATTTACCTCGCAGAGGCTTAAATGTTGAATAAGTTTGATATTTGGCTCCGTCTCGATGCATATGCGATCTCAAATAATTCTTTGACGGTTGTAGCGGTATAAGACATACTCAATTGTGACAAAAATTTATAAAATCATGTCCTTACAGGAGGTCATTAGAAATAGAGCTAGGTTGGTAGCACAAGGTTATTCTCAGTTAGAGGGAATTGACTTTAATAAAACTTTTGCCCCCGTTACTCGTCTTGCGTCAGTTCGTCTCCTCCTTTCCATATCATGCCATTTGCAATCTAAACTTTTCCAGATGGACGTTAAGTCCGCATTTTTAAATGAAATTTTAACTGAGGAAGTATACGTAGAACAACCCAAAGGCTTTATAGATTTTTCAAATACTGATCACGTTTTTAGACTTAAAAAAGCCTTATATGGTTTGAAACAAGCACCTAGAGCTTGGTATGAGCGTCTATCCACCATTCTGGTATCAAATGAATTTATTCGTGGGGGAAATGATCAGACCTTATTCATTAGAAAGACAGACAAGCATGTATTAATTGTTTAAGTTTACATTGATGATATCGTTTTTGGATCAACTTGTGCTAAACAAGTAAAATAGTTTTCAGATATCATGCATATCGAGTTTTAGATGTCTCTAATGGGCGAACTACAATATTTATTAGGATTACAAGTGAAACAATGTAATGATGGGTTATTTATCACTCAATAAAAATATGCTGATGATCTAGTTAAAAATTTTGGGTTAGATAACTCTAAACCAGCATGTACACCCATGAACACGTCAATGAAATTATCTAAAGAGGAGCATGGGAAAGACGTCGACATGTCTCTATATAGAAGTATGATAGGATGTTTGTTATACCTTACTGATTCTAGACCCGACATTTCTTTCACTGTGTGTATCTGTGCTAGATACCAATGTACACATAAAGAAACCCACTTATTATATGTTAAAATAATTATTAAATATGTTAAGGGTACATTAAAGAAGGACACCACTAGTTCCATTATAGGATACACGGATGTCGATTAGGTAGGATGCTTATATGATAACAACAGCACGTCTGGCGCCTGTTATTATGTAGGCAATAACCTCGTAGGATGGAGTATTAAGAAATAAAACTGCATATAACTGTCTACGATAGAGTCCGATTGCAGCGGGTAGTTGTTGCGCCCAACTTTTTATGGATAAAGTAGATGCTTAGGGATTACGGTATCGTCTAAAAACAATTGACTATGTATTGCGATAACCAGAGTGCCATAAATATATCTAAAAATCCTATCCAACACTCACGAATTAAGCACATAAAGAGAAGACATCATTTTATTTGTGAACTTGTACACTCCAAAGAATTAAATATTGAATATCTAAATACTGAAAAACAGTTAACTGAACTGTTTACGAAACCTTTAGACAATATTAAATTTGAGTTCCTTCAGAAAGCCATAGGAATGATAGTTCTCACATAATTTCTTTCACACAAACTGTCATAACCTCGGTAGTTTCATGCTAATAATTGGTTTATGAGGATTTAGGGCACGGACGTTCCTCAAATGACAAAAGATGCCTCCTAAAATCTGTTTAATGTAGGAGATGAAGTTCCTCAAATGACAAAAGATGCCTCCTAAAATATGTTTAATGTATGAGACCCTTGACTCTGCCCTTGCTCATAATATTGTTTGTGTTGGATTCATTATTTACATAATTCTGTATTTTTTTACCCCGTTGTCTATTTGAGCAAAATTGGGGGAGAGGAACTTGAGTACCTGGCTTTCAATTTCATATTTTATCTCTAGACTTACTCAGCTAATATTTTATTTTGAAGTGTTCATATTTTTTAGGCATTATTTCAGACCCAGCAGTGTAACTTGTTGTAATTATTTAAGGTATTGGTCCATATTTGAGTTGAATAATGTATTTTCTTTCCTCTTATTTTCGGTTCTAGGATGGGAATGGGTAGTTAGATATTTTGTATAGGAAATCTAGGATTTTTACCCACGAGTACAGGTTACTCAAGGAAATTTTGTCTCGAATATACAAAGGGGAAGATTGAGAACACACTATATGGTTAACTCGCTTGAGTCTATACCCTATAGGAGTTCCAACTAGTTTGGATATTGGGAGAAAATAAGGTTAGATTTTTAAGAGCTATCCTCTCTCAAAGATTCCAAGCTTCAAGATGTAAATCCAGTCCAAGAACCTAAATGATCTACCATAAAGGGAAGTATTGCACTCATGAACTCACATTAGGACACATTTACTGCGTATAAGAGTTAGTTTGTGTGCACAATGGGTTGAATAATTTTTTAGGATTTTTTCTAACATTTTTAAAACATCTTACACATTTTTAAATCATTTAAAATATTTTTTTAATAATTAAAATTATGTTTTTAAAAGTGTTGGGGTTAAATTAGAAATTCCTTTTATCCTATAAATTGTGTTTCGGTAGAAACCAAAACTGGCAGATAACTTCGCGAGTGCATTTCGTACTATTAGAACATAAAAAACACGCGTGTGTTATGCAATAATATCTCTACACGTGTGTGCACTCTACTGGTCCATTGTGTGTTTCTTATGTGTCTGTGTTAAGCGCTTTATTCACAACCTTTGGATCAAACTCTATCTACAATCCGCATGCCCTTAAACCCAATCCTTGTACAACTCGAAACAACCAATCAATGAGAGAATAGAAATGTTGCCTTTATAGCCTTTAGAACGAAAGTCAATTGGTCAGACTTGATCTCAACCGTTCCTTTCGTTCAACCTTGTGGATCCTTCTCAACCTACTATATAAGGAACCTTAGGGTCAGCCTTTACAGAGATTAGACTTCATCTCATTTTGAGAAAAAAATAAGAGAGAAGGAAGAAAGAGCAGAGAGAGAGAGAAACCAGTTCGTATATTGAAAACCCTAAACATTTTTCTTTCCAACCAAACACCAAATCTTTCCCATATACAAACCCAAAGTTGAGAGAAAATATGTTGAGGTGTTGTGGTGTTGTTGAGGTGTTGGGTTGTGTTGTTTGAAGAAATCTTCAATTGATGCCTCTCTTAGGAACCAACCTTGTAGTTTATCTCATCTTTCTTTTTAGAAAGTGTGAGATCTACAAAAAGGGACATTCACACTTAGTATTTTAGGTTTCCTACTGTTCTTTTGTTGGATTTTTTATATTTTCTGTATATGTTGTTTATCCAAGCCATTTTTAAAAATGGTTTGAAAAAAGACTTTCAACTCTGTATAGTTCTAGATCTGAAAAGATTTGTTTCAAAATCATATTTCACACTTTATGAAATCAGGACGTACATAAATAAGGTCTTGAAATAAATTAAATCTAATTTATAGAAAGAGTTCTTTCAGATCTAAAAGTTTTGAAGGTTGATTTTCAAAACATATTTGAGATCTGCTTGCATGTCATATAACATCTCTGTAAATTCATAGGACTTATTTGTATAACTTTTGAGCGAAGTGAGTTGCATATTTGCATGCAACTAGTCATATCACTTCCACTCTCACACGAACACTTAGAATTTGTTGTTAAATTGAGAGGAACTATGTTGGTAGAGCTGCTACAATCAGTGGATAAGGAAAAGACAAGGAAATTGCTCGAGGGAGATCAAAGCTAGTCAGAATCAACCTTTGAGAGTGGAGTAACTCGTGTAGGTATAATTCTGAACTTAGACTTAGGATCTTAACAATGCATGCTTAGTATTGTAACTTGTAACATGTGATTATTTTAGTGGACTTTTTATTTTGTGGCGTAGAGGTCACCGTGGATGTTTTTCCAGCCTTTAGGATTTTACCACGTTAAAAATCTAGTGTCTATTTGCTTGAATGATTCTTATCTGTTTATGCTTGGTTTCACATTAAAGACTTAGCATCTATTTTTAAAAACTTGAGGTAATCAAACTATTGAACCAATAATCCATATTCAGAATCTGTTTACACATATTGTGTAGTATTTCAAAAAGAGTTTTGTTCAAGGAGTTTACAATCGGAGTTTACTTAAAATATACTTTTAGTTATCAACTTAGTATACGAACTTTTCAAAACTCTTTCACTTCACAATAAATTCATTTACTTGTGGTCCAACCGCCGTTCTTATACTTTTAATTCACATAAATGCCCATTTTCACTTGCTTTAAACTTTTTCCCTGGACCGTAGGCCAATACCTAAGGTTATTACCACCCTATCACCTTTGCCACACTTTGAACACGTTTTTATCGTATAGTCCTTTTTACTTAACTTCAATATTTAACCAACATTATAAGCATTTTCAAATAAGACACTTCCTTTCCATTCACAAATTAATAACTATTTACATCATTTATGTTCATTGAAGTCTTATGTAAAAATTTCATTCTTTTTATCAAAAGTCTCACATTTGGGGAAAAATCTCAATTTTAATCCTCTTTAGAGCCCATTTTATAAATCATCATTTTCCCAAGTTAATATTAAACTTATCACCTTATGCATCGAACACTTTAAAGTTTACTATTTGGACCATATTGAACTTATTTCAACTAATTACCTTGAATAACATTTAACAACATTATCACACATTCTTTTACTTTAGAAGCCACAGATAACATAAATAACATTGTGAAAATATTTACTTAATATTTTACCTTCAACAACCTTTAATCATGTCCATAATTAGTCCAAAGTCACTACATGTGACTTTACTAAACTTTTTATACATAAAATAACAAGTTTTATACAAAACGGCCTTATATGCAACCCTACCATTTTCATTCATGAAATAACAATATTCAAATTATAATAAAAATATTAAAGGCCTTATTCTTCTATAATTAGTCGATTTATATTCTGAATTATTTACCATTAGCAAACTATGTTGTAAACCCATATTTAACTCTTTTATTCATATGGAATTTTGCCATAATTTCATAGATACGTAACATGTGTGTATTTTACATATATATGCACAAATATATGAATAACATGCATTAAACATAAATTTTAGAGAATAAATGTAAATAAACCCCCACCTTAAATGATGATAAAGCCCTTTGAAGCAGATGATGAAATTCCTCCCGTAAGCTCTACGAATCCAAGCTTTTATTATCTTTCTAACTCCATAAAGTACTGCACTTTCATACTCCACTAAAATACCCTGCTAGCTCCATTTAATGTTCATCGATTCCATGAAAAACCTCCATAAAACCCAACATCAAGACTCCATAAAACCCCACCTTCAATCTCCATAATATATATATATATATATATATATATATATATATATAGAGAGAGAGAGAGAGAGAGAGCATTCACCCTAATGAAGTGCGTATATTTTTATATAAAATGGTGTGTGTACTTTAATGGCGGTTTTTGCTTTGAAAAATAGTGGGTTTTGTGCCTTAGATAACAAACTTTTATGTGAGTTAATAAGGGAGAGAAATTGTGTTGCTAGGTTTTTGTGAAACAAATGGGAGGATGTTTTTCTCCTTAATTTTGTGTTGGTCATATCCCCCTTGCTATTCCACTAAACCATTTTATTTAAATACCGGAGAGGATAAGGTTTTATTAAGTGTTATTCTAGGATTTAATCTTACTGCCACGTGTGACACCCCGACTAATTAAATACCGGGTAGCTACTCCTTTATTAAATTAAATCAAAATGCCAAGTTGGTTCAGTTAATAGCATCACTGTCGAAAACATTTTTAATAATTACTAACCACCTAGTATTTAAAAGTAAGATGTCAAATTTTAAATTAAGTCTAATTAACAAGCAGTAAGTGAGATATAAAAGAATAACATAACCATACACCATAAAGTCTCAACGAAGTAACCAACAAACATTAATGAGTCCAGAGGAAAAACTCCTCACAACAATCCACAACTGAAATGAACAAAATAGTGTATCCTGAATTAATTACATGCCAAGAATCTGAATAACTGAAATATGAAATGTCTCTAATAGAAATGGGCGACATGCCCTACAAATGATGGAACTGAATATGGAGTCAAAACCAAAGGAAGCGTCTACTAGCAAGGCCCTGTAACTTCCACAACAGCTACAGCTCGTCACCTGAATGGAAATCCTATGCATGGTGTCCTTGTAGCTGGGCACCTAAAAGGTTTTTACAAAAATAGATTTGAAAGCAAACGGGTCAGAGCCCGAAAGTGGAGAGTATTTTAAAAACAGCAAGTGCTTTAATAACATTAAAACAATGAATGCAAAATACATGTTAGGACGTGCACTCACATGAGCTCCTCACCTCTCAACTAATGTGCACTCCTAACGCATCCATAGCCCGTACTAGTTATGCTACTAACTAACTAGTCTAATACAAAACCTGGCTTCACTTTGTAGGTTTAAGGGTTTATTCATGTCATTAAAGTATACCATGTATGTGCCTTAATTCCCTATTAACAACCTTTTATTATGTGGAGTTCTCATTTTAATCTCTATTAAAATAGTACAAGTATACACATCGTTACTTTACTAAGTATTTCATTGAACATTATTTGTATATTATTCACATCATAAATATACATTATAGGCACCCCTAGTCTAGGCTACGGTGCACATACTCTGCTATCTCATCCCGGTACATCACGTACATAAGGATTACAAATTCCGAATCTCTCGGGATTTGTTAGAATAAGCACAACACACAAAAATGGAGGCGAACATAATTCAACATATCCATGGGTCACGTACATACCTACGCTCCATAGTCAGCTGACTTATTAACTCACAAATAAGTCATTCTAGTATTATGCTCTTAAGGTACCAATCTAAATCCCCCCGTAGGCACACAAAGATTAGTGGTCCTAAACGAACGCAAACCTCCCGTGATAGCAAGTATGGTAGGTATGTCATACACATAAAATCATACATACTAAGCATGCACAAATCTTAGTAATTACCATATTTTATTAGTGGTATACTTCTCATTCTCATACCAACTTATAATGTTACGCAATTCACATATCCCCGGTTAATACTAACATTTAAATCGTCAATTATTCTCACATCGTAATTAGTCACTCACGTCCTAATCCACAATTTTCATTTGGTTCAAATCACACTTCTATGTTTTACTCCTCAATATATCCCAAATATCCCAACTATATCAATTAGTCATCAAGGGAATGTTATCTCTACAATTAAACCAGGTTACGGGACATTAGAAATCAAATCAGGCCAAAAAGGCCAATCTGTCAACTCGTTAGAAGTCTCGTTCGAACGAGGTCGTTCGAACGAGAGTTCGTTCGAACGAAGTGGGCATCTAACGAGATCTCGTTCGAACGAAAGGCATCGAACGAACATCCAACTCGTTAGAAGTCAAACTGTCAACTCGTTAGAAGCTCGTTCGAACGACCTGAGCAGGCCTTCTAACGAGGTGACAATTTCGAGCCCAGAATTCTCCTATCTCGTTTTTCCCAATTTTCTTCACCTCTAATCTCATCTAAACATCATTCCAACAGTAGTTCAAGGTTTCTAATCGTTCCTAAACATACTTAGGTTGTATTTTAACATATATATGGGGTCGAATCCCCCTAAATAACACCCAATTATCAAATCTCCCAATTTTCCCCCAAATCTTATGAGTATGAACCCTAAAAATTAAAGTCATCAATATCCCTAATTAAATCCGTTTTTGTAACATGAAAGTTATATTTCCAACAGTATAATCATCCAAACACAATTCTACATACAATCTCTTTATCAAAACATGAGTTTCTAATTCCAATTTCATGGGTTTTTGTCATTCTCCCAAAACAATGCAATTATATAAATTTCTAAGCATGGAAGAAGCATTCGTTGTAAATAACGTAATTAAACCACTTGCCTTATGTTCTTCAGATTTTTGTTGTTGGTTGAAGAAGGTTGGATTGCTCTCTCTCTCTCTCTGCAGAATTCTCCTCTCTCTTTCTCTCTCTACAAGTTCTTCTCCAAGATGACAATGGTGGTTTAGAGGTTGCCTTAGGAACCTCTTAAAATTTCTTCCAATAACTCCCGTAGCCCATTAAGTCATTTAGTGTTGTTAGTGGGTTTAGTGGGTAAAGACTAAATCAGATTTTAACTTCTAATTTTCGTGGGTTTTAATTCCCAAACTAAACCCCCGGCTAGTGTTTTCTGACTATTTCGACCCTTATGGACTCGTTGGCGCACTCAAAATGATCATACGGTTGATAAAAATAAAATTCACTTTTTAATTCAAATAATTACATTCCTGACGCGACTGTCACGTGCGTCCCAACTAAATTTTCCAAATTGCTGTATTTCAGCCTCGCGACAATTTCAATATTTTCAATATTCATATATTGCCATATATACACATTATAATCAAATACCAACTCACATCTAGTTAGTATTTTATCCGGATTAATTCTCAATTAATTCACATTTAATTTAATTAATCCCATAAATAAATATCGATAAAAATGCGGGGTATTACACCACGTTTCGACCTATAACTCCCCTGATCAAATTCCCTCTCGCAATTGTGCCCGCGATCAATATGTGCCGCCACCGCGGTTTGCTATGCCATTATCGCGGCTTACTTTGTCGTCCTCACGGCTATGTTTTTCTTTGCACCCGAACTTATGCTTGATCGACGCCTCAGGTCACTTCCAAGGTTCTTACAGTAGTTGTACAATAATAAACCCACAAAAAATGTGTCGTAAAAACCACCCGCCTACTACTGTTGACTACAAAAGCACATGTTCCTGCTATGTCTACTATTTAGTTATCAAAAAGTATAGAATAATTAACGAAATAATAATTACCTAATTAAAATGAAATTACAGAATTAAAATAACTTACTTGATATTGCAGAATTAATAACAGAAATAAAAAGATAAATCCGAGCCCTGTAGAACAGTCTCCTTAAGACAAATATTATTCCCTCCAATGTGCTCAAAGGTTATTGAATAATTGCCTCCCAAGATAGAACGGATTTCTCGAATTAATTATGTAGCACAGCAATAATTAATCCCAACGAACACAAATCTGTGTTAATACTCAACCAGAACAGTAGCATGATATGCAGAAATGAAGAAAATATTTTTCTGGATAAAGGAAAGAATGCAGTAGCATTTTCAAAATTTTTCTGGAGGGGTTTTATTGACATCAACCAAAACTGGAGGGAATGGTTTGTATTTATAGCTTTGGTATTGACTGTTGGGAACAGTCGAAATCGAAATTGACTGTTAAAAACAGTTAATTTCGTTAACTGTTGACCTTTGGCAATTAATTGTCAAACAGTTAATTAATAATTAATTAATTCCGTAATTAATTAATAAAAGCCCATAAAGTTTAATTAATTCGGCCCAAAAATGTAAGAGATTTTTATAAGCCCAAGCCAAAGCCCGAGCTAAGCTGAGCCTAGCCGAGCCGGCCGGACGGACAGACGGCGCGCGTGTGGACTTTTGTCCCAAGCCCGACACATGCATAGTGTAGGTCATCTCCCCTTCAAAGAGTTGGGATACCCCAAGGCATCCAAGCCTTAGTCCATCATTTGGGTTTTATTAACTCATCATTTTTCCACTACTCTTCCAATGTGGGACAAGAGTTAAAACATACCCAATTCATTAACTTTCATTGCTTTGTGAGTCACTTTCGGGACATATTTATCATTCATAACTTAATAAAATTGGACACGTGAATATACTATGTTAATCTCCTTGCGAAGGAGAACGCGTTCGTATATGCTCCCACAATTATCATGGTGTGTGTCCCACCTAAATTTGAGCTCAAAGTTGCTCAAAATTCTGTCCAGGAAAATCTGGACAACTTTTAAGTCCATTTTAAGTCCAATTTTTCCAACAATCCCCCATATGAATGATATTGCTATAAATAAAAACAAACAGACGCTTATGTAGATGCAGACACAGGTTGAGTAAAACAGAAGATTTATTGCATCAATAGAAGTAGCCTAGTGGCCTTGAACTTTCCTTAGTGATATACCATCGGATTTACTTGGTTAATCAGTAAACTTCATGTCTTTGAACCGTCAACCGTTTCTGTAAACCTAGACAACAGTATTCACATAACAATTCTTCAACACAGTTGGTTCTCGCGTTTGTGCTCATTTTGCCTTTCATTATTCTCATAGAAGTGGCTCCCTTCTTACTCACGTAGGTGACTTCCAGAAAGAGTATCCTGCAATACCCCACTTAGACATACTAAGATATGGATATCATTAAAAGCATAACTTATCCTAATTTCGGGGCAGATGTACACTGTCTCATCTTTGGAATGGATATGATTAAATATCCTCAAGTGCTTACTGAATACAATGTAGTTCGGTTTGTCCATTGAACCTACATCTTGGGATCTCTAGTCAGCTAGGTTGGGTTGCCACTATATTAATTATTATTTATTTATAGGCTTTAAACCCATTCCTCTTGATGATCTTTCAACTTGCTCTTGGTTTAAACCTTTTGTTAATGGATCCGCTATATTATCTTTTGACTTTACATAGTCAATTAAGATAATTACGTTTGAGAGAAGTTGTCTAACGGTATTATGTCTACGACGAATATGTCGTGACTTTCCGTTATACATGTGATTTTGCCCTTCTAATTATCAAGTGACTATCGCAATGTATACATATTGTGGGTAAAGGGTTCGACCAATTTGGAACATCTTCTAAGAAATTTCAAAGCCATTCAGCCTCTTCTCCAACTTTGTCTAGTGCAATGAATTCGGATTCCATTGTCGATCTAGCAATGCACGTTTATTTTGAGGATTTCTAAGATACAGTTGCACCTCCAAGGGTAAACACATACCCACTCGTAGACTTAGAGTCTTTTGTATCAGATATCCAATTTGCATCGCAATGTCCTTCAATAACAGCTGGATATTTTGAGTAGTGCAGTCCATAGTTTTGAGTATATTTCAAATAACCCAAAACTCTCACTATTGCTTTCCAGTGATCTCTCCCTGGATTACTCGTAAATCGACTTAGCTTACTTATTGAGTATGCTATATTCGGTCGTGTACAGTTCATGATATATATTAAACTGCCGATAATACGAGAATATTCTGGTTGATATATGCTTTCACCATTATTTCTTGCTAGATGTAAATTTACATCTACATGTGTCCTGGTAGGATTGATATCATACTTCTCGAATTTTTCAAGTACTTTCTCTATGTAATGAGATTGAGATAATATAAGTCCATTCGATGTTTTAGAAATTTTAATTCATAATATAACATCGACGATACCCATATCTTTTATGTCAAATCGAATACTTAACTTTTGTTTTGTAGTTTTGATAATTTCCAGGTTACTACCCATGATAAGCATATCATCAATAGAGACACACAATGACATATCCATTTTGAATGCATTTAAATTAAACACATTTATCACATTCATTAATTTTGAAACCATTTGATAACATTGCATTATCAAATTTTTCATGTCATTGCTTAGGTGCTTGTTTTAATCCATAAAGTGATTTAGCAAGCTTACATACTTTTCCTTCTTGTTCGGGAGCCTTGAACCCTTCAGGTTGCTCCATATAAAATTCCTCGTCTAGTTCACCATTTAAGAATGCGTTTTTTTACATCCATTTGATGTATTTCAAGTCCATTAATAGCAACTATTGCTATTAACATCCGAATGGACGTTATTCTTGTTACCAGTGAATATGTGTCGAAGTAATACAACCCTTCTTTTTGCCTATAGCCTTTAGCTACAAGTCTAGATTTATATTTATCAATTGATCCATTGGCCTTCAACTTCTTTTTGAAGATCCATTTATAACCTAACGGTTTTGAACCTGGTGAAAGATCCACTAGTTTCCATGTGTGATTTTGTAATATGGATTCAATTTCACTATTAATTGCTTCTTTCCAATTAGAAGCATCGGGTAAGGATATGGCTTCTTTGTACGATTGAGGTTCATTTTCTAGCAAATATGTTAGAAAATTCGAACCAAAAGAAGTCGAGGTTCTTGCTCTTTTACTACGTCTTGGTTCATCCTCTATTGGTTCAATAGGTTGATGAGTCCCACTTGTAGTAGCTTGATTTGTCCTTTTAGAAGGACCATATTCTCGGGTCATGTTATACGGAAATTCATTTTTAAAAAATGAAGCATCCCTCAATTTAATAACCGTATTAATATGAATATACGATATCTTAGATTTACAAACTAGAAATCGATATGCACTGCTATTAGTAGCATAACCGATGAACATACATTCCACGATTTTTGGCCCTATTCTTACCATTTTAGGTTTAGGAACCATCACTTTGGCTAGGCACCCCCACACTTGTAAATATTTATAAGAAGGTTTTCGACCTTTCCATAATTCATAAGGTGTCTTGTGAGTCTTCTTGTGAGGTACTTTATTGAGAATGTAATTAGAAGAAAGTAAGGCTCCCCCTGCAAGTTCTGGGGAGCTCCTGAACTTAATAACATTGAGTTCATCATCTCCTTCAATGTATGATTTTTACATTCAGCGACACCATTTGATTGAGGAGAATAAGGAGCGGTTGTTTGATGGATTATACCATTTTCAGAACAAAATTCCTCAAAAGGAGATTCATATTCTCCTCCTTTATCACTCCTTATTACCTTTATCTTTTTACTTAATTGATTCTCAATTTTATTTTTATATTTCTTAAATGCATTAATAGCTTCATCTTCACTGTGTAACAAATATACATAGCAATATTTTGTGCAATCGTCAATAAAAGTAATAAAATACTTTTTTCCACCTCTAGTTTGAACAAATTTTAAATCACAAATATCAGTGTGAATTAAATCTAAAGGTTCAGTTATTCTTTCAACAGAATGGAAAGGTAATCTGGCTAATTTAGATTCCACACAAATTTCACATTTATGATTTTTATCAATATTAAATTTTGGAAAAAAATCCAAGTTAATTAATATACGCAGTGTATCAAAATTAACATGTCCTAATCTAGCATGCCAAATATTAGATGACTCAATCAAGTAAGAAGAACTAGCAAATTCATTCATTGAAACGGATGTTTTTGGGGTTAAAGTAAGAACATTGATTTTAAAGAGCCCCTCATTTAGCTAGCCCTTTCCGACATACATGTCATTCTTTGACAACACAAAGCGATCAGACACAAACACAAGCTTGAACCCATTTTTAGTCAGGAAAGATCCAGAATTCAGATTCTTTCGATATCAAGCACGTGAAGAACATCATTGAGAGTAAGTTCCTTTCTAGAAGTCATTTTTAGAACAATCTTTCCTTTTCCCACCACCTTAGAAGTGGAAGAATTCCCCATAAAGAGGGTCTCCTCATTTTTCAAAGGCTTATAGGTAAAAAACATCCATTTGTTTGCACAAATGTGTCGTGTGGCTCCAGTGTCCACCCACTATTCCTTGGTATTTACAATCAAGTTACATTCAGAGACCACGGCATAAAGATTCATATCTGCCAAGTCATTGGCGATGTTTTCACCCTCACTTACATTTGCTTAAGGATTATTCCGATTTTACTTATTAGGCTTACGACACTCGCTTGAGAGGTGTCCAAGTTTACCACAGTTGTAGCATTTGCCTTTGAACTTCTTCTTATTCTGTTTGGAAGTGCCTTCCCCATCATGCTTTCGCTTGCTCTTCTTAAGACCTTCAACAACATGAACTTTCGTTTCCATTGGATTCTTCCAACTTTTCTTTTGAGACTCAAAGTTGTCTTTTTCAATTCTCAGCCTGACCACCAACTCCTCCACATTCATCTCCTTTCGCTTGTGCTTATGATAATTTTTTAATAAGGTCCAAGATGGTGGCATTTTTTTAACAATTACAGCAACTTAGAAGGTTTCACTAAGGGACATTCCTTTAGCATGAATGTCTTGGAGGATCACTTGGAATTCTTGCACCTGCGAGATCACTGGTTTAGAGTCAACCAATTTGAAGTCCAGAAAACGCCCGATGATAAATTTCTTCATCCCAGCATCTTCAGTTTTGTACTTCTTTTCCAAAGAATTGCACAATTCCTTGGATGTCTTGATCGTGCAGTAGACAAGATACAATATTTTTTACAAGTAGGCAAGAATATAATTCCGGCACAGGTAGTCAGAGTGCTTCCAAGCATCAACAACAACAACCTTTTTCGAGTCATCTCCCTCTTGAATAGAGGGGCAATCTTCATATACAAACCTACCCAGCTGGCAGGTAGTGAGATAGAAATACATTTGTCCTTGTCAACATTTGAAGTTAGCCCCATTGAACTTTTTCGGTTTCTTCCAGTGTGGCAAAAATACGGGTGCAGTCACATTTGTGTTAGTGACAGTCACATTTGCAGGAATAGTGTTCGTACTATGCGATTACATTTATGTTACAAAAATAGAATTTTTATCAACGATAATATTCATATATAAATTATTTAATCAAAACAGAATACACAATTCTGTTATACTAATTTCCTCAATTATAATTAATAATAAATAAATTTCAAAAGAATTCTAAATAATATTCAGAATTAAATTAAAATATAAACACAAGTTTATACTAGTCTAAGAAAAAAAAATATGTGTCACACTGTTGTTAATAAAAAAAAATTCCGTACAAAACAGAATTATAATTTCAAAGTAAAATCTTATATAACCAGATTTAACAAAAAAAAAATTACAAATAAATTTTCATTTTCTAACCAGAATATATAAACGGTGTAGAAATTAATTTATGTAACACTAACTGTTTTATTAAATTTCTATAATAAAATAATATTTTAATTCAATTTTTTCTGTCAAAACAGATTTATTTTATACAAATAAAATTCTATAATTAAAAAAAATTATGTACACTATAAACCGTAGAACAAAATAAATTTGCCTTAAGATTGTTATGTATACTATTTACTTTAGTTATCAAAAAGTGCAGAATAATTAATGAAATAATTATTACAAAATTAAAATGAAATTACAGAATTAAAATAACTGTAACACCACGACTAATTAAATACCGGGTAGCTACTCCTTTATGAAATTAATACATAATATTAAGTTGGTTCAGTCGTAGCATCACTGTCAAAAATATTTAATTTATTACTAGCCACCTAATATTTAAAAAGAGAGATGCCGAATTTTATTAATTCAATTAACAATAACCAAATAATTAAATCAACCACCTTCAAACGCATAAACAATCTCATGTGAATAATCAACGAAAAGAAATAAACTGAATCTGGAGTAAACACTCCAATAATAATAATGCCAGAGTAAATAAAGTCCCAACACAAGAGTCTGAATAAATAAATCAATAACCGAAATAATGAAAGTCTGTAGCTACAACCTCTAATTAAAAATGGGCGACACGCCCTAACTAATACAAATGACTCTGAAGGAACCAAGGATAAATATGAAGGCATCTAATACCAAGATCCTGTAGCTTCCACAGCAGCTACAACACGTCATCATAATGGAACTTCTACGCTTGGCGTCCCTATGGCTGGGAACCTAAAATATTTTTACAAAACAAAAATAGATTTGGAGGAAAACGGGTCAGAGCCCGAGATAAAAACAGTTTAAAAGTTTAGCAAGTGTTTAAATTATAATTGAACAACACATATTATAAACATGTTAGTTGTGTACTCTCACACGAGTGTCTCACCTCTCAACTAATATGCACGCCTAACATATTCCCTTAACCCATCCTAGTTATGTCGCTAACTAACTAGTCTGTACCACTCCTGCTTTTGCATTCTAACATAGAATATCTACTCGTAACACCCAAACAAGTCATATTCATAACCCATTTTCACATTCATTAAATTACTTATCTCAAGTGTAAATTTAATTCTCACATTTTTAGCCCATTCAAATATCTTAGTTATTCACATCTACTAACCAACAGTGATCCAGTCACAAGTACATATATAAATCACTCTCAGTATATATATACATATAAAGCACCCCTAGGCTAAGATGCGATGCACACATACTCTGCTATCAAATCCATGTACATCACGTACGTAAGGATCACGTGTTCCGAATCACTCGGGAACCATCTCAATATAAATCACACATATTGGAGACGAACATAGTTCACATACCCATGGGTCACGCACATACCTACGCTCACATGGTCAGCTGACTTATTAACTCACAAATAAGTCATTCACAGTCCTATGTCCCTAAGGTACCAGTCTAAATCCCCTTGAAGGCACACAAGGATAATAGGGTCCCACTACACCAAAATGCTCTTTTAGTAACAGACTATTTATGGTATTACTAACACTATTATACCATTACGATTTCTTACAGTACATTACTGTTACTAATTCGAGATAAGTGTTAGTAATATTAGTTTAATATTTTAAAAAGTAATTATTTTTCTTAAAAAATAGGTTAATTTTTATGTCCCTACTCTCTCCAATCACTTCATACCTGCTTTAATTTTTCTCTTCCCACGAAAATAATCCCGACCTAGGGTTCCTAAGAAAGACATCTCTCCAAATCGCATCGCAAGCTCCGATACTACCTCAAAATGTACACATATAAATTTCCACACTCAATCTTTACACGAAACTGTGACACTCCGACTAATTAAATACCGGGTAGCTACTCCTTTATTAAATTAATTCAAAATGCCAAGTTGGTCCAGTTAATAGCATCACTGACGAAAACATTTTAATGATTACTAACCACCTAGTATTTAAAAGTAAGTGCCAGATTTCAATTAAAGTCTGATTAACATACAACAAGTGTAATAAAGAATAAATAACACCATTCACCATACTGAAGTAAAACGAATAACCATCACATAGTGTAAATAAAGTCTGGAGGAAAACTCCTCACTACAAATCCCACAACTGAAAAGTAAACTGAATACTGAAACAATACATGCTAAAGTCTGAAAACTGAAATGTAAAAGATGCTCTGATAGAAATGGGCAACATGCCCTACAACTGATAGATAGTGACTCTGGAATCCAAAAGATAAAAGCGTCTATAAGCAAATCCCTGTAGCTTCCACAAACAGCTACAGCTCATCACCTGAATGAGTATCCTATGCTTGGTGTCCTTGTGGCTGGGCACCTAAAATGGTTTTACAAGAAAAGTAGATTTGAAAAGCAAACGGGTCAGAGCCCGAATGTGGAGTTATATTTTAAAAACCTGCAAGTGCTTTAAAAACATTTAAAACATTAAATGCAAAGTACATGTTAGGACGTGCACTCACATGATATTCTCACCTCTCGTCTAACTGTGCACTCCTAACGTAAGTACCCATCTATAACGACACAAACCACTAGCTAAGTGACATCATAACCAGCTAGACTATCATAGGTACTACCCATATTACTCGGTTCTATCAACATTATAACGCTCGTAATTAAGTAGGAGTTTAACGTCAACTCAGATGCTCAATATGCCATATATATATCACTATCAGTTAACTCGCTATATTTCTCGAAGCAATACCGTAATTATATTCACAACATTAACGTGAAGGTTCCCATTAATTAAGTGTATATTATTCACATCATAAATATACAATATAAGCACCCCGAGAACTAAGCTGCGGTGCACACATACTCTGCTATCCATCCCGGTACATCACGTACATAAGGATTACATATTCCGAATCTCTCAGGAATAGTTCACAGATAACAACATCACAAACAATGGAGGCGAACACAGTCACATCACATGGGTCACGCACATACCTACGCTCCCACGATCAGCGGACTTATTAATATCCCAATAAGTCTTTCTATGACCTATGTTCATCAAGGTAACCAGTCTAAATCCGGGCAACACAAGGATTAGAGGGCCCTAAACGAATGCAAACCTCTCGTGATAGCAAGTACGGTAGGTATGTCATACACACAATTCATATACCAATACTAAGTAAACACACGTCTTAGTAATCCCGTAGTTTAATCGTAGTACATATCGCAATCTCGTACTAACTTATAATATCTACACTTATTTTATTCCGGTTTATAATCATACACGCCATAATTTTCTCACGTCGTAGTAGACACTCGCGTCTCAACCCAAACCGTCCATTTAATATAACTCGCGTATATAGTTTACTCCTCGTAATAACCCAAAAGTCCCAAATCTATCCTTACATCATCAAAGGAATGCTATCTATATCCTCGAACAAGTTTACGGGACTCCAAAAATCAAAACAGTCCAAAAAGGACCAAACTGTCAACTCGTTAGAAGTCTCGTTCGAACGAGACTGTTCGAACGAGATCCCTCTGTCAACTCGTTAGAAGTCTCGTTCGAACGAGACTGTTCGAACGAGATTCCAGTTCGTTCGAACGAACTGTGCCTTCTAACGATATCTCGTTCGAACGAGATATCGAACGAAACTACCCCTCGTTAGAAGAGACTGGTCAACTCGTTAGAAGCTCGTTCGAACGAGCTCGTTCGAACGACCTGGGGATTGCTTCTAACGACTGACCAGTTTCGGCCCAGATTTTTTCCCATCTCGTTTTTATCCATTTTTATCACTTCTAATCTCTTCCAAAGTTCATCCCAACAACGTTTTAGGGTCTCTAATTCATCCTAAACATATTCAAGTCAACTCCTAACATGTTTTCAAGGATTAAATCTCTTTAACATCAATCAAAATATAAATCTCTACACTTTTTCCCAATTTTATCAAGAACATGAACCCTAGATTTATATCATCATCAAATCCCAGAATTAAATCCGATTTTGTTTCTTCTAATCACAATTATCATGGAAATAATAATCTACCTATCATTCTACATGCAATTCTCTTCAAAAATTTTAAGTTCTAAACTCCAAACTACATGGGTTTTCATTCAACTTTCAAGAACAATTAAAATTCTCCAATTTCTAACATGGAAAAGACATTCTCTGAAATTAAATGGAATAAAGTCACTTGCCTTGGTTGGATTTCTGATTTTGGTGTTGGTTTGGTGAAGATTTCTGCAGAATTCCCTCTCTCCAAGCTTCTCCTCCAATGGTGGCTTAAGGTGGCTAGGGTTTTCTTTGGGAAATTTGTAAACCTAATGATAACCTCCGTAGCTTAAAGGGTTAATATGGTTTGGTTAATGGGCTTAGTGGGTTAAATCCACATCAGATTAAAACTCCCAATTTTCGTCACTTTTAATTCCTCAAAAAGTAAAATTACCAAAATACCCTTTATGATGCCGGTATGGCCTAAAAATACCCCGGAATCCAAACTACACCCTCGGCTAGTGTTTTCTGACTATCTCGACCCTTCCGGACGCGTTGGCGCACTCAAAACGACCATATGGTTTATAGATTTTAAATTCACTTTTTATAATCAAAATATTACACCGTGACGCGGCGGTCCCACGCGTCTCAACAAAATTTCTAAAATGCCGTATATCAATCTCACTACAAATTTTATAATACCAAATACATATATCAACTTGTATGCACAAAATCAAATACCAACTCGCATCTCGTTAGTATTTTAACCCGGATTAATTTCCAATTAATACGCATTTAATTAATTAATCCCAAAAATAAATATAGCCAAAAGTACGGGGTATTACATACTTCCCCCCTAATAACTGAATTTCGTCCCGAAATTCGAAACTAGAAAGTACCTGCTAAAAATAACTCTGGATAACGTTCGCGCATCTCATCCTCGCGCTCCCATGTGGACTCCTCGACATTGTGATGTCGCCACTGAACACGCACTAACGGAACTATCTTTGACCGCAGTTTCCTCTCGCTTCGGTCCAAAATAGCAATCTAACCCTCCTCGTAGGAGCTATCCGGCTGGAGATCGATGTCCTCCACAGCAATGTGACAATGAGCCAAATTATCTCTAAGGTATTTCCTCAGCGAGGAAATATGGAACACATCGTGAATCCGATGCAAATGCTCCGGTAACCCAAGTCTATACGCAACCGGTCCGATCCGCTCAATAATAGGAAACGGCCCCACATACCTTGGTGCCAACTTCCCCTTCTTCCCGAAACGCATAATCCCCTTCATAGGAGATACCCTGAGCAAAACCTGGTTACCTACTTGGAACTCCCTGAAAAAATCTCTTCGCATCAGCATAACTCTTCTGCCTGTCTTGAGCTACCTGAATGCGACTCCGAATCAACTCAATCCTTGCCGAAGTATCCTGAATCACTTCTGGCCCAAGTAGTTTGTTGTCCCCCACCTCTAACCAACATGCTGGGGAACGACAAGGCCTACCGTACAATGCCTCAAACGGAGCCATGCCAATCGTGAACTGATAGGAGTTGTTGTAAGCAAACTCCACCAGTGGAAGGTACTGCTCCCATCCACCCCCGAAGTCAATAATGCACATGCGTAGCATGTCCTCCAACATCTGATTTGTGCGCTCAGTCTGCCCATCAGTCTGCGGATGATAAGCCGTACTCAACCGCAATTCCGTGCCCATGGCCTCCTGGAAACTCTCCCAAAACCTCGAAACAAATATCTTGTCTCTGTCAGACACGATATTTAGGGGCACACCGTGAAGTCTCACAATCTCTGAGATGAAGAGCTGGGCATACTGTCCCGTAGTGTAGTCAGTCCTCACGGGTAAAAAGTGAGCGACCTTGGACAACCTGTCCACAATTACCCAGACGGAGTCGTGACCCCTCTGCGACGTAGGCAACCCCGTGATAAAGTCCATGGATATGCTCTCCCACATCCACACCGGGACCTCCAATGGCTGTAGCAATCCTGTCGGTCTCTGATGATCCACTTTTACAAGCTGACAAGTGGCGCATTTCGAAACAAACTCAGCGATATCTCTCTTCATACCGCTCCACCAATACTGGCGTCTCATGTCTTGGTACATTTTGTCCCCTCCGGGATGTACCGCGAACCGTGAGCCGTGCGACTCTACCATCACATCGTGTCGCAATTCCTCCCCTTCCGGAACTACCAATCTCCCATTGAAGCGTAATCCCCCATCTGAGCTTATGGTATAGGACTCGGCTCCCTCTGCTAGTAATCGAACTATCTGCTCCTGACAGAACGAGTTATTGGCCTGTGCCCGTACTACCTTCGTGACAATCTGCGGTGTAACGGTCATCACAGACATGAAAGATCGGGCCACTGCATCCTGGTGTCCCAATTCCTTCCACTTAGCCTTCCACACCTCTGCCACCTCATCTGCTGGCCTACGGCTCAACGCGTCTGCTACCACGTTAGCCTTACCTGGGTGATACTGGATGTCGAACTGGTAGTCTTTCACAAACTCAAGCCACCTACGCTGCCGCATATTCAATTCCTTCTGCGTGAACAGGTACTGTAGGGACTTGTGGTCCGTGAACAGTTGGAACTTCTCCCCCAAAAGATAGTGCCTCCAAATCCGTAGGGCAAATACAACTGCTGCCAACTCCAAATCGTGCGTGGGGTAATTCTTCTCATGAGGCTTAAGCTTACGGGAAGCATAAGCTATGGCCTGTCTCTCCTGCTGTAATACACCTCCCAGTCCTTGCAAAGATGCATTGGTGTAAACCAAATACTCAACTCCCGGTTTCGGCAATGCTAACACAGGTGCTGAGGTCAATTTGTCCTTCAATTCGTCGAATGCCAACTGACAGGCATCACTCCAGATGTATGGTACACCCTTACGAGTCAGATGTGTCAAAGGACCTACTATCTCTGAGAAGCCCCGAATAAACCTCTTGTAGTATCCTGCTAGACCCAAGAAACTACGAATCTCCGTTGGTGTCGTGGGCTGTCCCCACTCCCTCACCGCTGATACTTTCCCCGGATCAACAGATATTCCCTGGTCGAAAATGATGTGTCCCAAAAACTGGACTTCCTTCAGCCAAAACCCGCACTTCTCATATTTTGCATACAACTCGTTCTGACGAAGTGTCTGCAAAACCTGCCTCAAATGCTCGGCGTGCTCCTCCTCTGTCTGGGAGTAAACCAGAATGTCATCAATGAAGACAATGACAAACTGATCTAGGAAATCCCTGAACACTCTGTTCATCAAGTCCATAAACACAGCTGGAGCATTGGTCAAGCCAAAAGGCATAACCCGAAACTCGTAAGAACCATATCTCGACAAGAACGCAGTCTTCGAGACATCCTCCTCCCTGATACGCAACTGATGGTATCCCATCTCAAGTCAATCTTCGAGAAGAAAGAAGCTCCTCTCAACTGGTCGAATAAGTCATCGATTCGAGGCAACGGATACTTATTCCGTATCGTGACCTTATTCAACTCTCGGTAGTCCACACACAATCTCAGTGAACCGTCCCTCTTCTTCACAAACAAAACTGGAGCGCCCCAAGGTGAGGTACTCCTGCGAATAAAGCCCTGACCTAACAGCTGCTCTATCTGATCCCGTAACTCCCTCATCTCAGCTGGAGCCATACGGTACGGTGCGCGTGCTATAGGTCTCGTACCCGGTAGCAAATCTATAACAAAGTCTATCTCTCGACTGGGGGTAAGCCTGGTATCTCCTGAAACACATCCGAATACTCTCTGACTACTGGGATAGAATCTAAAGGAATCACTACCTCCTTAGAGGTATCCTCCTCAATGTAATACAGATGAGCGGTCGATCCTCCCTCTGGGCGAGGCATCGCCACTACAAACATCTCTTGCCCCGGAATGGCAAAAACAATGCTCCCGCTGAAGCAATCAATCATGGCCCTATAAGCTACGAGCCAATCCATCCCAATAATCACATCGTGAACATGCATGTCTAACACTAACATGTCTGCAGGTAATACCAAACCACCAATCTCTACCCCCACTCCCCGGCATATAAAGAAAATAAGTGACCCACTCCCCAATGGTGAGTCGACACACGTCACTGTGCTCTCTGCCGTAGCTAACAATCCTAAAGCTTTCGCGAAGTGTGTAGCTATAAAACAATGTGTAGCACCCGTATCAAATAATACCCGACCCATAGTGCCATGGATAGGAAACGTACCCTCAATCGCGGGCGGTGCCTGTGGAACTGCAGCCTGGTGGACGTTGTAGACACGTCCATACTGTAGCTGCCCCTGCTGAGCTGGGACTGCTGGAATGGGTGGCAATGCTGCCATCTGTGGCGGTGCGGGAAGAGCGGCGGGAAACATAGGCCTCTGTGGCTCCTGGCGAGCACCCTGCTGCTGCTGCTGTGGGGCCCTGCCCCTATCAGGACAATCCTGTCGCTTATGGCCGGTCTTGCCACAAACAAAGCACTTCCCTGGGAAGTTCCCCCCTCTCTGCCCCTGCTGTCCCCGGCCCTGGTGGCCGTTACCGTTCCTCCCTTGGCCCTGCTGGCCCTGGTGAAACTGCTGCCCATTCTGCCCCTGTTGGCCCTGATGGCCGTTTGGACCTTGATGTTCCTGACGGAAACCTCCCTGTCCCTGTCTGTAGTTCCCTGACCGGAACCTCTTATTATCCCCCTGCTGGGAGCCCTGCTAATTCTGTCTCTGCCCCTGACCAGATTGTGCCCCGCTGGCACCATGTCCTCCAGTCCTGCCCTGATGGCTAGACTCTCCCGACCTCTTACCCTCGGTCATATGAAAATGGTGGTCCTGGCAGTGCAACAATGCAGCGTTAACCACATCAGAATAGGTGGCCAACGATAGGTTCCCTAGCAGATGCTGACGGATCCTCCAAGTCAACCCGTCCGTGAACTTCTCAATCTTCTTCTTCTCTGTTGGTATCTCATCTGGAACGATATTCAACAGATTCGTGAACTCGGCCTCATACTCGGCCACAGTCTTGCCCTCCTGCTTCAGACTCATCAATCTCCTCCTCATTTCCGTATGAACAGCTGACGGAAAGTACTTGCGGTCGAACCGCACCCAGAACTCCTGAATCGTGAGAGTATCCCTCTCCTCCATGGTAGTAATGGACTCCCACCACTGTAGCGCAGATCCAACTAGCTTGAAAGTAGCTAGCACCTGCTTCTGAACATCCGTGCACTCATACATCCTTAAGTGCCTCTGCATATCCTTCCTCCATTGGCTCGAGACTACCACATCTGAGCTACCTGCAAACTCTGGCGGATGCGCTTTCTGAAAAGCATCACGTACACGTTCCCAAGCAGACGGGAATGCATTAACCTGTACTGGCGCGGCAACCGGCGCCTGAGGTGGTGCCTGCTGAACAACAGCAATGGCGGCATTTACCGCTTGGGCTACTATAGCTGCAACCTCAGCGGCGTTCATCATGCCCTGAACTGGAGCGGGCTGGGGTTCGGGCGTTGCATCCCTGGGAATTCGTCGTGCACGTCGTGGAGGCATCTGAAATAAGAACAAAGTTTATAAGTTCGTTATTTATAAACTTAAGATAGCTGAAGAACGAAGCATACACAAAAAGAGTACAACAGTCCTAAAATATAGGGCTCTATATCAAAGAAACGTAGCGAAAACATAATAAGCCGTCAGATCCTAAAGGACACTAGAACCTGATGCTCTGATACCACCTGTGACACCCCGACTAATTAAATACCGGGTAGCTACTCCTTTATTAAATTAATTCAAAATGCCAAGTTGGTCCAGTTAATAGCATCACTGACGAAAACATTTTAATGATTACTAACCACCTAGTATTTAAAAGTAAGTGCCAGATTTCAATTAAAGTCTGATTAACATACAACAAGTGTAATAAAGAATAAATAACACCATTCACCATACTGAAGTAAAACGAATAACCATCACATAGTGTAAATAAAGTCTGGAGGAAAACTCCTCACTACAAATCCCACAACTGAAAAGTAAACTGAATACTGAAACAATACATGCTAAAGTCTGAAAACTGAAATGTAAAAGATGCTCTGATAGAAATGGGCAACATGCCCTACAACTGATAGGTAGTGACTCTGGAATCCAAAAGATAGAAGCGTCTATAAGAAAATCCCTGTAGCTTCCACAAACAGCTACAGCTCGTCACCTGAATGAGTATCCTATGCTTGGTGTCCTTGTGGCTGGGCACCTAAAATGGTTTTACAAGAAAAGTAGATTTGAAAAGAAAACGGGTCAGAGCCCGAATGTGGAGTTATATTTTAAAAACCTGCAAGTGCTTTAAAAACATTTAAAACATTAAATGCAAAGTACATGTTAGGACGTGCACTCACATGATATTCTCACCTCTCGTCTAACTGTGCACTCCTAACGTAAGTACCCATCTATAACGACACAAACCACTAGCTAAGTGACATCATAACCAGCTAGACTATCAAAGGTCCTACCCATATTACTCGGTTCTATCAACATTATAACGCTCGTAATTAAGTAGGAGTTTAACGTCAACTCAGATGCTCAATATGCCATATATATATCACTATCAGTTAACTCGCTATATTTCTCGAAGCAATACCGTAATTATATTCACAACATTAACGTGAAGGTTCCCATTAATTAAGTGTATATTATTCACATCATAAATATACAATATAAGCACCCCGAGAACTAAGCTGCGGTGCACACATACTCTGCTATCCATCCCGGTACATCACGTACATAAGGATTACATATTCTGAATCTCTCAGGAATAGTTCACAGATAACAACATCACAAACAATGGAGGCGAACACAGTCACATCACATGGGTCACGCACATACCTACGCTCCCACGATCAGCGGACTTATTAATATCCCAATAAGTCTTTCTATGACCTATGTTCATCAAGGTAACCAGTCTAAATCCGGGCAACACAAGGATTAGACGGCCCTAAGCGAACGCAAACCTCCCGTGATAGCAAGTATGGTAGGTATGTCATACACACAATTCATATACCAATACTAAGTAAACACACGTCTTAGTAATCTCGTAGTTTAATCGTAGTACATATCGCAATCTCGTACTAACTTATAATATCTACACTTATTTTATTCCGGTTTATAATCATACGCGCCATAATTTTCTCACGTTGTAGTAGACACTCACGTCTCAACCCAAACCGTCCATTTAATATAACTCGCGTATATAGTTTACTCCTCGTAATAACCCAAAAGTCCCAAATCTATCCTTACATCATCAAAGGAATGCTATCTATATCCTCGAACAAGTTTACGGGACTCCAAAAATCAAAACAGTCTAAAAAGGACCAAACTGTCAACTCGTTAGAAGTCTCGTTCGAACGAGACTGTTCGAACGAGATCCCTCTGTCAACTCGTTAGAAGTCTCGTTCGAACGAGACTGTTCGAACGAGATTCCAGTTCGTTCGAACGAACTGTGCCTTCTAACGATATCTCATTCGAACGAGATATCGAACGAAACTACCCCTCGTTAGAAGAGACTGGTCAACTCGTTAGAAGCTCGTTCGAACGAGCTCGTTCGAACGACCTGGGGATTGCTTCTAACGACTGACCAGTTTCGGCCCAGATTTTTCCCCATCTCGTTTTTATCCATTTTTATCACTTCTAATCTCTTCCAAAGTTCATCCCAATAACGTTTTAGGGTCTCTAATTCATCCTAAACATATTCAAGTCAACTCCTAACATGTTTTCAAGGATTAAATCTCTTTAACATCAATCAAAATATAAATCTCTACACTTTTTCCCAATTTTATCAAGAACATGGACCCTAGATTTATATCATCATCAAATCCCAGAATTAAATACGATTTTGTTTCTTCTAATCACAATTATCATGGAAATAATAATCTACCTATCATTCTACATGCAATTCTCTTCAAAAAATTTAAGTTCTAAACTCCAAACTACATGGGTTTTCATTCAACTTTCAAGAACAATTAAAATTCTCCAATTTCTAACATGGAAAAGACATTATCTGAAATTAAATGGAATAAAGTCACTTGCCTTGGTTGGATTTCTGATTTTGGTGATGGTTTGGTGAAGATTTCTGCAGAATTCCCTCTCTCCAAGCTTCTCCTCCAATGGTGGCTTAAGGTGGCTAGGGTTTTCTTTGAGAAATTTGTAAACCTAATGATAACCTCCGTAGCTTAAAGGGTTAATATGGTTTGGTTAATGGGCTTAGTGGGTTAAATCCACATCAGATTAAAACTCCCAATATTCGTCACTTTTAATTCCTCAAAAAGTAAAATTACCAAAATACCCTTTATGATGCCGGTATGGCCTAAAAATACCCCGGAATCCAAACTACACCCCCGGCTAGTGTTTTCTGACTATCTCGACCCTTCCGGACGCGTTGGCGCACTCAAAACGACCATATGGTTTATAGATTTTAAATTCACTTTTTATAATCAAAATATTACACCGTGACGTGGCGGTCCCACGCGTCTCAACAAAATTTCTAAAATGCCGTATATCAATCTCACGACAAATTTTATAATACCAAATACATATATCAACTTGTATGCACAAAATCAAATACCAACTCGCATCTCGTTAGTATTTTAACCCGGATTAATTTCCAATTAATACGCATTTAATTAATTAATCCCAAAAATAAATATAGCCAAAAGTACGGGGTATTACAGAAACTCATCTTGACCTAGTGTTTTCACCGCATCATCAAAAAAGGTATACATGCGTTGTAATTAATTTTTCCTTTCATGATATTTTTCCAAATCGAATCCATTTCCATTTGTTCTTGAATATCCAGATCTGTAAAGCATTTACATTTAAAGTGCATATACACATATATGCACAAATACACATATATGCACAAATACACACCCGATCTGTGTATATATACACAAATCATTTCATACATACATAGATTGGTGTATATATACATGAATCGATGTATAGGAGAGTTCACCTTTTCTGCTCGTCATTTCACGGTTGTTGTTCCATCCTTGTGTGCGTGTAGATCTTCAGGTAACCAATCAAGATCTTTCCATATATTTTGTTTGATTTATTTTTAGGTGTTATAAACTGTTTTTGACTGCAAAGATCTGCTTAAAAGTTTTAGTTTTAATTTACCTATGTGCTGGGTTTACAAATTGGTCAAAATCTGTATGTTGCGTATATGTGTTTCTATTTAGATCTATTTTGTGGTAATCGATTGGCACATACTTGGTTCGATTTGATTTAGGTAATGTCTGGTTAATCTCGTAATCAGTTTTGGTAGATTTAATTTACTACCTAATTATGGACATGATTGGGTTACTTTATTTAATAGTGTTGGTTATTTGACGTGATTTGAGTGATATATATACTTCTGCTTTATTGAATGTGGAATTTTGCTCCCCTGCTTAGAGGTTCGATATGATTAACATATACTTTATTGCCCATATATTTCATCACGGTCTTACTTATGTTTCAAAACAGATAATTCATCTGTTTTGAACTACCAATTGCATTGGACGTGTATCTCTTGTAAACTAACGGGCCGTTCAAAAATAATGTTTCAATATTGAATGTGATAGTGCAAGAAGCAATATATGGTGTCTAACTTTGCAATACTTGGATGACTGTGATCCAGTTATCTCCTGGAACAACACCACCACCAAAATTTACTTATTACGTCGTTTATTTCATTTATCCTTTTCTCATTTCACCTTATCATAATTTTTTAAGGCTTCGCGTGTCATTGTTGAAGGGAGGACTTCATTTCTAACAATGTCTCTTTCGAGAACTTTGCTCTATCTTTATCTTTTCAACTACCAAGGCACCAATAATATCTTAATTGGCATGTATCTCACGGATTCGATTGTAGGGTTCAGGCCAGGCTATGGAAATTAGAGTGACAGTTGATCGATGTGTTTTTTATAACTAGAGGTATGCTCAATGCCTTAGTATATGCATACTTGACACGTGTCACTACACCAAAATGCTCAATTAGTAACAAACTATTTTTGTTATTACTAACAGTATTATACCATTACCATTTCTCACATTACATTATCGTTAGTAATTTAAGATAAGTGTTAGTAATATTAGTTCAATATTTTAAAATTAATTGGTTTAATGTAAAAAATGGGAAAATTTGCTCCCAGCTCCCAAAACACCCCGACTTGGCTATACTCGCAAACTCTCCAAAGGCTACACCAAAACGAGATACCCCCACTACCTTCTTCTCCAAATCCACCAGCCAAAATCCCATATTCTCCTCCAAATAGACCTGCTAAAACACCATTTTCTCCAAATTATGATATAGGAGTTCTAGGGTTTCGTCGTTTGAAGGAATTGTAGTTTAGAAGACTTAGGGTTTGGTCATTTGGAAGAATCGCGATTGATTTAGACCCCAAACCTATAAGATTTCCTTCAACTCTTCTTAATATACACTCATATGTGTTCATCTCGAAATATACTTGTTCTGTGATTATGTATAGGTTTGGGATCTGGATGTATATGTTTACTCTTTTTCTATTAATTTTCATTTCATTTGGTGTTGTGCTAACATATAGTGTGCCTAATTTTCTAGCTGAAAGTAACATTTGAAATAATATATTGGTTAGTTTTATTAGAAAATATAAGCAATGGCATGCATTATTTTAGATTTGTGTTCAAGGATTAGTAATTTTATTTTACAGGAAAAAGTTATGTTTTCTTTTCCTTGTTATCTAATTATGCTTTCTTATTCTAACTCATGATAAATCGTGTTCTTGGTGTTTGATGAAACTCCCCAAAGAGTTTAACACATTAGACAAATATCTATTAGCATTGAAGCATCTTTGTTATTATTTTGGTGATTTTTAAGTTGTTGTTTGGGATTTATTTTTTTATTAAATTAATTTTCATCAAGAAGTTAGATATAGTTGTTTAACTATATCATTTATATACATCTTTATATTAGCGCTACCACCGTTGGATAGCTTTGTCATTGTCCATTTGATACTCCTATAAGCCACAAGAAAAGTCTTGCACTATATCACAGTTAAACAAGAGTATGATTAGAGATATGTTATTAAGGTCTAGCGAATTTTAAGGTGATGGGGCTACTCATGTTGTCCCCCTCGCAGATGGTTATGTTATTAGGAGTAGTATTAAGTCAATTTTGATTTCTAGGAAAGATATTACTCTTTTCATCTAGCAACTGATGCGGGTGTGTTTTCTTTCATTATCATTTTTTATTTATTTCTTATTACTCTATTAGTTTATCAATCCCGATAGTTGTATTAATTATTTGCCTATTCCTTTATTGAATCATCGACTAAATAGTAATGGTTTAGCTCTAACTGTACTTTTGTTTCGACATTGTTTCACATAAGAAAGAGGAGATAACATTCCACCAGAAGACTCTCCACCCTTCGATGTCGTTGCTCTTCGGTATCACATACAACATTGTTATAATTGTACTAAATAGTATTGTTTATTGTTTATTGATTATTGCGAGATTATTTATTTGATTTGTACAGTTTTATGTGGTTGACTTGACACACAAGAGTGGTAGGACGACGATTATTAACAAGTTGGCAAAAATGTTACGTTCGAATGTTCTCCTTCTGGTTATTGCATCGCTTGCCTCTACTCCGAAAAGGTCTTCTCTCTTAATTTAATAGATTCTCATGCTATTTCATTTCTTCATATTTATTCGACTATGGATAGAGGTACAAACAAACCAAGCCTTGTTTTTTAAAATTGAAGGCTTTATTACGTGTAGTTTTAATGAGAGACGACAAAGAGTTACTGATTTTACTAATCTAATGTCTACTTTGATCTACAACAGAAGATATTTCTAATGTCCACTTCATTCGTTTCATTCCTTATCTATTCTATACAAGGCTGGGGGAGATATACACATAACCTAGCTTTATTAACATCCTCTCTAATAACGCCATTATAATATATCTAACTACTTTATTACATTCTCTTTCCTCTAATTAATCTAACTACTTAAGCTAATCATAATGTCAAATTAGACTAATAATTCCTTGATATCTCTTAGTTATGACATTATTAGGGTTAAAAAGCATTGAAAACTAATATAAACCTAGATTTAATCACAAATTAAAATTTTGAGGATAATTAATTAATGAAAACTAATAAATTGTGGTTAAACTCCCGGATGAAGTCATCATGCTCATGCGCTTGCTCTGATATATTACAATATCGTGGCGGAAGATAACAACATTATATCGTGGCATGCAAAATACCATATAAAATGATGGTTCAATTATTATACAGTCCCCAACCTAAATACAAAGTCTCCCGTTCAATGTCAATGAGGAGGTAGCATTTAAGTATAAAACAAGGTGGCATTTATCAAGAAAGAAATGGTACCTAGGCCAGGGAATCTTACATACTATTACAAAAAGAGTTAGAATTCAGTTCAAAGTTCAATCAGTCCTTTCTAGTTCGTTAAATAATTCAAAGTCAGTCAGATTTCTAGAAGTTTGTACTTGAGTAGAAGTAATGCTCATTATAATTTAGAAAATTGTAATGAGCATTACTTTTTGTTCTTCTTTTGATATGTTTGTTCCTTGAGGCAACACAACAAATGCAGAAAAAGAAATGGCTTCATAGAAAAAAAAATATTGGAATTCTTGCTATGGAAATCTACTTCCCCTGCTTGTATCCAACAAGTCCATATATAACACACTTACAGAGATACACATATCCGTCTCTATTTTTATGTTTGGTCTTTTTTATTTTTGGTGTCAGAATTTATTACAAAGTGAAAAATAAGGAGGAATATATATATTTCCAATCTGGGTTTGCACTAAATTATGGGAAATAACGTATTTTTGTTTCAAGAAACTCAAAATTTATAAATTTTGTGAAATGCTCGATTTTATATGTCTCGCGTGCATTTATAATGTTTCCACAATGCATGTATGGGATTTGTTAGTGACAATTGTTTTTTATTTGGGGTATATATAATAGTTTACTTATTGTTGTTTATGTACTTCTAAGATCTGGAAAAAGACTCGAATGTTTTTTATCCATAGAAAAAAATCACATTTTTTTTAACTAAATGGTGTTTAGG
Organism: Sambucus nigra; assembly: GCA_949130495.1. Lineage (NCBI taxonomy): Eukaryota > Viridiplantae > Streptophyta > Magnoliopsida > Dipsacales > Adoxaceae > Sambucus > Sambucus nigra. The sequence continues at coordinate 16,947,669 of OX422214.1, forward strand.
AATCGTTGAAGGCTCGTGATGGAGCTAGTATAGGGAATATCCCATTGGGCTTGGACAAAATTGTATGGAATTTTGTACTGAGGTGGAAGATGTTATCTCAATGAGGTAATGATTCTACCTAATTGGAACTACCTTCTTTTGAAAACACATTGTGTGTCATTAAGTCAATGATAATAATTAATGGGCACTCATATGCTTATAATGAAAAGGGAACTAATTTTGTGATGTATCTGTACAAATCTATGTAAAGATCAACTCAACTATTTTTATATAGATCTGATTAATATCGTGCTTACACCTATTCTATCTTCAGATATTCCAATAATTTAGTCATCGTGCTCATGTTTATACTCAACATTTGTTTAGAGCTCAACGCAGCTCATGATATTGGAAATTTTGTGTTCCTACCTAACATAGCTCTCAGTTTTCTAGTGATTTGTTATTATTTTTTCCTATTGCAGATCATACATGCTATTCGGTACTCAAAAATGTATGTTTCATTATATTTTGATGTCGAAATCTACACCTTGGGTTCTGCCACCTCGATTTTTGTATAATGTTCTTAAACTTGTTGACGTCTTTAGTTCTATAGATCAGTGGATTAGGTAAGTAGGTCCCAAGCACATTCAATTCTGATATCTTAATATTATAATGAATCAACTATAGATGATTAATATGCAAAAGCTATAAAAAATAAATTAACAGAGTTGAAAAGGAAAAACGAAACTTTTATCGAGCCAATGTCGCAAATATACTCTTTATTTACAGAAGTTCATATAATGTGATGTCCTATATTATATTCTCCAATATTATGTGTAATATAATAGCGACAGAAACTGTTGTAGCCATGAGATGTGTATGCATTGAACCTGTAGGGAGGCTTGTAGTTAGGCGTGTTATGTTTGGATAAAATCACTCTTTTCACTTCCCATATTGGTTGTTCCTTCCCCCTTCTTAGTTTTTATGTTACATTTTTCAGAATGATGAAAAATATCGCTGCAGTGAAACTGGATATCGAATCCCTTTGAATTTTATTAAAATTGGAGCTGGTTTGAAGGAAATGAGCAGCAAAAAATTGCAGAAGAGTCGATCCGCCCTTGAAAACACTAATGGAAAAACAAACAAAGATACACGTGATGTTGTATGAGACAAAAGATCTAACTACTTCTATAAGACACAGAAGCTTACTAGATGATTCATCCACATTAGAGGGTGGGTCAGAGGCTTACATTAGTTATAGAAGCTATATACCATCAGTTAATGAAGAAAAGTTGTCAGTAGGGTGAATTTTTTTCCTGTATACCAGTAGGTTAGTTTATTTGTGTTATGTTTCTCTTTCAGCATGCCAGAGGAGATTACGACATTAACAAAGGTGTCAAGGCTATATTTTATGGTACTAATCCCCTAGTGTTGATTCTGATTGTGTTTGGGCTTGATATGCATGATCAATCCTGAGGTTTTAAGGGTCCTAGACAAATTCCAAAACCTTGGCCCTTATACACATTCACACATGCCTTACATAATGTTTAATCAATATACCATAATAACTTAATTAGAGGATTGTTAGGTGTCATCATGTACACGTTATTCTTACAATTACCATCCCATACAAATAATTAGGAAAACGTCTGTTGAGTTAAGTATGAAACCTTTAAGTATTTAATTTTTTTTTTATCTTATTGATACTGCTGAGAATATAAATCCTACATCGTGAAATTAAATCGGGCACAATAGTTAATCAGATTCAATTGAAGTTAAATGCAACCATCATTAAAGCTCGAAAGCTATCTAGTGTGTTATCTCCTGCGAGCTCTGTATGTGATCATATGTAATCAGTTTACAGCTTGGTAATGGTGCTTTTTAATCTTACAGGAAACAACAATCTCGAGTCTCCAGGAGTGGTCGCAAGATCCGACCATTAGTAATAACCCAATCTTACGACTAATTGCTGGGATCATATTCATACATGAGCAGGATTATAACGAGGCACTGAAACACACAAATGCTGGGGGCATTATGGAGCTGTGAGTTTACTTGGTTAACATTGAATGTCTTTAAAGCTTTTATAACATTTTATCAATAGCAGATATTTATGAGTGATTTTTCCTCATTGTATTTTGATTGTGAACCTTGCATATTCTACAAGAAGATTGAAGTTTTCTTTATACCATTGTTATATTAGATTTCCCTCAAGTTATTTAGTACTAAAATTGAGTTAGCAAACTTTTTTCTTAGAATTGGCCTAAAATTGGCCAATCCTTCACTTTTAGAGTAATCCTTCACTTAGAAATTTGCTATTTCATATACCCAATCTATATGTATATCTCATGTGACCACATCGGAAGGGTACCTCACATTCCTCTTTGATTATGCCATAATTAGTATATCTCATTAATTATCATTAAACGATGCAAATTAATTGATTCAATGTCTTTTTTGCTCCCCATAACACCAGATACGAGTTGAATTTCGCAGTTACATGCGATTTGGGGTTGATGATGAGTGAACCTCCCTTCCATCCCTGGAGTGAACCTCCCTTCCATCCCTGGAGTGATTTTACCATCACATTGCTTTCTATTTCTTTCACTAGGGACTGCCAATTATAAATTCCACTAATTTACACCTCATTCACACCTATGCTATTCTTATTTTTCATGTTTTTCTTGTATTGATTTATTTATCATACAGACACGACAAGGGGGCTTACATGTTTGGACGAGTAGATCTATGTGATTTTTCCTTGAGCACCCCCACCATATCTTGATTTCATGTAGGTACATCTTCTTTTTTTTGTTTACTCATACATATGAAATTTTGTGTTTAAATTACTACTGAAGTCCTAATGTATGTTTTGATTTGTCGAGGCTCACTTATTTTGGGTTTCGGCGATTCAAAAATTGGGAGAAAATATTTTATGATAAAAAGGTGACAATGCTGGGACCGCGGGACATGGATACAAGGCAATGAGCAATGCAGGATATCTTGACTCTAATCTCATAAGCATCATATGTTGAATATTATTGTGTATTTTTTTATTTCTTAAACAGGGTGGATAGTCCTATAAATAAAGGAAGCTCTGTTCAATTTTTTTTATATTGTTTACAATTATTTATGTTATGTAATAAATATTTTTGAAGTAAGTATTGGTGTTATTTTCACGAATTGAGTTGGCATTTGTTTATATCATGTTTAGGACGGATTTTTAGTATTATTGTTCGAGTATTTTTTCTTTCTTAAATAAGGTGGGCAGTTTTATAACAAAGGAAACTCTCCAAAAAATTTAAATTGTATGTGTTTATTTTCGAATTGATTAGTTTGAAATATGATTAGGTCACTATTTTTGTATATGTTCTTAAGATTTAATTAGCGTTCATGATTTTAAATTCAGGATATTGGATCCTGATTTTTTTTTTAAATATGTACTAAGATTAGTAACATAATTTTACCGTTACTATTAGTAACATAAATTTACCGTTACTAATTTTGAATTTTACCGTTACTACTAGTAACAGAATTTCACTGTTGCTACTCATGAATTTTTCGTGACTATTAGTAACATAAATTTTCCGTTAGTAATTCTGAATTTTTCGTTACTATTAGTAACACAACTTTAGCGTTACTAATTCTGAATTTTACCGTTAGTATTAGTAACAGAACTTTTCCGTTACGAATTCTGAATTTTATCGTTACTATTAGTAACATAATTTACCGTTACTAATTCTAAATTTTACCGTTACTATTAGTAACAGAATTTTACCGTTACTAGCTTCGTGCCCCACGTCTTTTTTCTAACGGAAAAATTGTGTTACTAATACTTTTAGTAACGGTAAAATTGTGTTACTAATGGCGTGTTTTGGTGTAGTGTCCTTTTCCAAAAACTAACCTCCCGTGATAGCAAGTATGGTAGGCATGTCATACACATAAGAAATCCATACAATAGGCATTCACACAACCTAAGTAATCATATTACAATATAGGTATTCACACATTCCATATAGTAAGTCTCGTACGTAGCAAGTTTATCCCGAACATCATACGTAATATATATATTTAACTTGATAACTCTCTCGTTGTAACAATTTGAGTACCTAAACCTATCCCAAAAGGTTACTAGGTCTCCAATTAGTTTCTAATGTTATCACAGTAACTTAGAGTCCCTCCATTACTGTTCTTATCCTTAGATCATCATTCCTTCCCATTATAGTTTCAATTTGAATGATTTCTAACCGTACCTCACTCGGTAGTCCCTAGTAAGCAATAGCATTCAATTCCATAATGTAAACCATTTTTTCAGGCATCAACTAAGACCCTACTGACCTTAACTAAGTCCCACAATATCAATTTAATCACCCTAAGAATCATCATCGGCCTTGGAATTTTCTTTAAACTTTAAGGGGAAACAATTACCAAAAATCAGGAGAGGTCGATCGATCGACAAAAAGGATCGATCGATCGATCGACATTCTTGGATCCATCGATCGATCAAGCAGGTATTGCGAATCTGCATAATTTTTCCTACGGGTTTCATCAAACTTAACCCTCAAATCCTCTACTATAATGTCCCAAACTCCCAAATATCTATTCCTAACATCATACCACCATAAATACATAATTTCTAACATTTTAAAATCATCAAATCCAAATGGGAAATCAGTTTCTTAGATCAATTCACATAATTTTCATATAAATCCCTAGTCCTCCTATTTTCCTCAATAACACTATATAATTCATTACAATTTATAATTCTCTACCCATGAATCATAATTTCGTGGCTGCTATTATCTTAAATATTAAACTACATGCAAGATCTACCCAGATTTCGATTTCAATTCTTCAAATCCATTCAATTATCATTATTCAAGGTTATTCTCCAATTTTAACCTAACATAGATGATATATGCACTAAATTATTGCAAGTTAAATCACTTGTCTGGTAATGACAATTCTGATCCGATGAACTAGACGGTATGAGGATGATCCTTGCTTTCCAATCTATCCAGTGGTGGTGACGGTGGTGCAAAAGCCTCTAAGTGGTAGTTGTGGCCATGAAAACTCTTAGAATTTCTCCTCTCTTCCTCTCTAACTGCCATGATGATTTTTGGTTGTGAAAATCCTAAGGGACTCAAGTGTTGGATGATAAGTATAACCTAAATTTCGTAGGTCACTATTCACCAAAAATAGGAATGACTAAAATACCCTCCCGGGTTGCCGGTTAGGCCTAAAAATGCCCCGGGACCCAAACTAAACCCCCGACTAGTATTTTCTGATTATCTCGACCCTTCCGGACACGTTGGCGCACTCAAAATGATCATACGGATGACATAGAAATAAAATAATTTTAAATCCATTAAATTTGATCCTGACACGACTGACACGCGCGTTCCAACTTAATTACCAAAAATGCCGTATTTTCAACTCACGATAATTTTAATAAATTCAATAACCACACGTTACCATAATCACTCAGTAATATTCAACAATATCATCATATTTCACTCAGTAATATTCAACATTATCATCATATTTAAATACTAACTCTCGTCTCGCTAGTTATTTAAATTCGAATTAATTTTTAATTAATTATCCCAAATTAATTTAATTAATCCCACAATTAAAAGCAATTTCATTTAATTAATCTCATAATTAAAAGTCATAAAATTACGGGGTATTACAATAACTTACTTGATATTGCAGAATTAATAACAGAATTAAAAAGATAAATCCAAGCCCTGTAGAACAGTCTCCTTAAGATAAATTTATTCCCTCCAATGTGCTCAAAGGTTATTGAATAATTGCCTCCCAAGATAGAACGGATTTACAGAATTAATTATGTAGCACAAAAATAATTAATCCTAACAAATACAAATTTGTGTTAATACTCAACCGGAACAGTAGCATGATATGCAGGAATGAAGAAAATATTTTTCTGGATGAAGGAAAGAGTGAAGTGGCATTTTCGAAAAAATTTTAAACGGGTTTTGTTGACAGCAACCAAAATTAGAGGGAATGGTTTGTATTTATAGCTTTGGTGTTGACTGTTGGGAACAGTCGAAACCGAAATTAATTGTCAAAAATAGTTAATTTCGTTAACAATGATCTTTGGCAATTAACTGTCAAATAGTTAATTAATAATTAATTAATTTCGTAATTAATTAATAAAAGCCCAGAAAGTTTAATTAATTCAGCCCAAAAATGTAGGAGATTTTTATAAGCCCAAGCCAAAGCCCGAGCCCAGCTGAGCCTAGTTGAGACGGACTGACGAATGACACGCGTGTGGACTTTTGGCCCAAGCCCGACACATGCATAGTGTAGGCCATCTCCCCTTCAAAGAGTTGGGATACCCCAAGGCATCCAAGCCTTAGTCCATCATTTGGGTTTTATTAACTCATCATTTTTACACTACTCTTCCAATGTGGGACAAGAGTTAAAACATACCCAATTCATTAACTTTCATTGCTTTGTGAGTCACTTTAGGGACATATTTATCATTCATAACTTAATAAAATTGGACACGTGAATATACTATGTTAATCTCCTTGTGAAGGAGAACGCGTTCGTATATGGTCCCACAATTATCGTGGTGTGTGTCCCACCTAAATTTGAGCTCAAAGTTGCTCAAAATTCTGTCCAGAAAAATCTAGACAGCTTTTAAGTCCATTTTAAGTCCAATTTTTCCAAAAGTTCCCTCATGCTTAGTTAACCTACGACTTATAAAAAATCTGGACTCCCATTTGCCAAATGTTAAACTTTTACTCCCATTAAAACCAAAACTTATAATCCTACCCCCAAACTTTAAAGCTTGATACGTGTCTTACTTTGAAAGGGGTGCATCCACAATTTTGCACACAATTCCCTAACCTCATATTCATCCCATGTACAACTAGTCCCACCATTTTACCATATGACTAATACTGTCTAAATAGTTAAAATACACTGTCACAATAAAATCATAATTTTTTTAATGTTAGCCATATAAAGTCTCATAGTCACAAACCAATCACTTAAATAAGTTATTTATTATACAATTAAACTCTTAATCAATTATTTCTCAAAACAACGTTTAAATACTAATTTGTACCTTAGACTTTACGAGTGTCTCCCATATAATTTCAACTATGATAAACTCAATAAGTACACTCTTACAGTTTAATTCAAATTAGTAAGTCATTTCATTCATAATAACATTTCACAATAATTAGTACACATTGTTTAGTACCTTGTAAAGGCATGCAAATCTATGAAAAATTAAATCTAATACTAATACTGCTCATGCGACCTATGTAGGTATCAAGTATTTTATATCAAACCCATGCAAAACTTATATACAAACATATTTAATGTAAACTTATTATGACTAACCCGTGAACGATACGCAATTATCATCCAATCACTCAATTAATAATCGGGGTATTATAAGTGAAGTCAATTTAGGCTATCCACTTCCCATTATCTTTATTTACTACGACTTGATTTGAAAGCCACTTGGGGAATTGAATTACTTTAATAGACCTTGCCTCCAGATATTTCCGACCTCTTCTTCCATTGCCCTTGCTTTTTCAGAAGTTGTTCGTCGTGCCTTTTGTGTTATCGATGGGAATGCTGTGTTAGTGTATACTTTATGATACATTACTTTAGGATCTATGTTGGGAATATAATACGAATTCCAAGCAAAACACTTTTTTATTTCTTCTTAAGGAAGGAAACCAATTCTTCCTTTTCGCCATTAGCGAGAGAGCTGCCGATGATAAGTTTTTTATATAGTGACTGTCCTCGAACAAACCTTCTTGTAGTGGTTCCATGACTTTATCGACGGGATCCAAAATCGTGTATTCTTCCCCCAGTCTCCCATATTTTATCTACTATTTTGAGGGAGTAGCTCCTTCACCATATCCTTTTTCCTATTATGTTTAGGTCTCATGGTTGCAGTAAAAGCATTACTGAGAAAAAGCTTGATTTCCACGTATCTCCATTACCCCAGTTCAATAATGCATTTGAGCTTGTAATGGTAGGTAGACAAGACTTCTTTCATTGCATGACTAGAATCACAACCTTCTCTAGTGGCATTATCATCTTCTTTGCATATCTAACCAAAGGAATAGTCTATTATTTCAGATCGTTCATTCACAAGTTAAGATAGTTGAACAACTTAAGGTACATAATCTCCAAAGAACATCCTTATTTTACTAGTAGCTTATCCACATTGTAGTTAAAAAATTTGATTGTGATTACTAGTGCGTTATGATATGGAGCCATGACCCCGACCATATCTTCTTCGGTGAAGACTATATGCTTGGCGTAATCTATTTCCTCTGGTCGATGATGTTTTTCGATAGTAGGCTTGGTCAGATGATCCTGGAAGGCCTCCACTACTATAGTGATTGTCTTTAACTCCATTATTACATTACTACCTTTGATATGGATAGGGTTTGAGACTCAACAAACTTCAAACTCGTGTCCCGGTTCTTCATCTTCTAGGACATTATTTGAGTTTGGTCGCGTTCTATTGAACTTTTCCCATTCTTCTTCTTGAATAAGTCATCCAAGTGGCTTGCTAAGGCATCTCTTCTAGGTGTGATTTAAGGACATTAAAAATATCAATCTCGTGCCCATGCTCCTTATGGTAAGAGCATCTCATGGTTGTGTTTCTCTTTAAGGGGTTTCCTGACATCTTTTTAGCAACTTGAAATATTGTTAGTCTTCGATATTAATCAAGATCTCGTATATTGGTTCCTTAAAAAATGGTGTGGATAATGTAACGAGTTTTATTGGGATCTGGCTTCTCGTTCCCCTTTAAGACATTATTCTACTTCTTTACCCTATTTTTGGGAATAACCTCACTATCTCCATTTTTATTCGCCTTCAACGGACCATTATCCTAGTCACATATCTTAATTTGTGACATTAGGTCATCAATAGTGGTTCCTTCATTCTCGGTAAGGGATTGATATAACATGGAGTTATTTAGAAGGTCGATCTCAAATGAGGTTGTCGCCACCTGTTCGGTGCAGTCTTCTACCTTATTATAGATCTCCCGATTCCGCCTCACATATTCGTGCAAGGTATCACGGGACTTCTTCGTCATGAGGAGTGAGCCATCCTATTTAGATGGGTGCTCATGGTACTGAACCTTGCGGTAAAGGCTTTTCGCGAGTTGTATAAAGCTGTAGATGGACCCGTATGATAGCTTTGAACCATTTTTGCGCTATATCCCCCAAGATTGAAGAAAAGTTACAACACATTAGAGGCTTGTTGTTGTTCCATAGCATCATGGCTTGACGATATTAATAAACATGGTCAGTGGGATCCATCTTCCCATCTTATATCTTGAATATGGGCGTGGTGAACTTCTTAGGAGATTTAAAGTCTTCAATTGACCAGGTGAACGACGACTTCATTTGGCAGATGAAGGCTCTTTTGGCCAGTTCCTGGTGATCACGTCCCCTCGGTGAGTAGATTGGTCATCCATATCCCTCCGTAGAAGATTACACAGGTCTTTCTTGCCATGACGATTGTTGTGGTGATCTCTCATTTCTAGTGATATCCTTTGGTAGGAGTGATCCGGGTTACACCGCAAACTCATTCATTGATTGTGAGTTTTAGGGGTGCGAGCGATCTTCTTACAACTACATTTGTCCATATGGATTTCCCGTTCCATCTTATCCAAATAACGTTGAAGGCGAGCATTTTTTTCCTATCGGTGGCACATGGTTGCCTACTGCTTGCAAAAGCGCTGCTCATAAGTGTCTACCAACCATAATGTTTAGTTAGACTGTGGTGTCTTGTTGCCTTTTACCGTTTTCTCCTCGCGTGAATGCTAGCGAGAGCTTGGAGTACTTTGGTTTTAGTTGGTTCTGTTCACAAATTTGATCCCAAGAGGGACGTGCTCATTGTGGTCGTCTTGATGATCGACTCGAGATGATGAATGCTCACTATGTGAATAAGACATGATCGCTGTTGGCTGGTAAGGTTGAGGAAGGAAACTTGTTTCCCACCGATGGTGCCAATCATAGGTGGTCAAATTTTATTGGTTATGGTTCAATACACAACAACTGCACATAAAAAAAGATCAAACACACACATAAGAACAAGATGTAACTTGTTTGGCAATATGCCTACATGCACATGATCTTTTTCTATTAGTAGAGTTTTAATGCTCGTATTTACCTTCCCCTTTCTTATGGGGACTAGGTTTACATTTACAAGAAGAAGTAATTAAGTCACAGGGACACAATCACAATGGTAGTCATCCCAGTTTGATCGACGATATATTGTCCTTTGATTCTCGAAGGTCGATAACTCCAATAATTTTTAACTTTATGGATGGTGACGATTAACCGAATCAATGGGGCACGTGGCCTCCTTTCACGCGTGGCAAATTTTTTCTCCACATTTATAAATAAAAAATACTAACCCTTTTTTAAACATCTTTTGATTACCTTTTTATAACTTTTTTACTACAATATTTTCATAACTTTTTTTGTTACATATATTTATTTTATATAATTTATAAATAAAATATTGTTTATTTAAGTGAAAATGGACTTTTTTACAAAACAGTTTTTATCATTTTCTTAAAAAAATGTTTTTCATAAATAAAAAGTATTTTTTATTGATGCAACATTGGATTTTTAAGCCGTTTTTATATAAGGATTTTTTTTAACGTTTATAAACAACGAACTTGACTTTTTATAAAATAGTTTATCTTTTCAATACATAAAAACTATTTTTTTTATAAAAAAATAAGAAAAAACTTAGTTTAAAATAAAAGCAAAACTTTTTTTCACAAATTAAATAAATTTTAACACAAGTTAAATAAAAAGTTAAATATTAATAAATATTAAATAAAAATAAAACTTTCTGAGAGCACGAGAGAGATACGTGACGAAAGAGAAATAAAATAGAGAAATTGAGAGGGTTAGAAAACGAGGTATTTTAGGAAAAAAAGTAATGGTCGATTAATGGTATGACTGGTTTTGGTGCAACAATTAATTATTGAACAAAATTAAGATTAAATCTAGTATCATATTGTCAAGAGTCTTCATAACATGTATCCTAAGAGCACACACTTAGAACCCAGAAATAGTAGGAACATAATTTCGAAATATAAGTAATAAAACACACATACTTATTGAGACATAAAGTCCCACACGGGAAAACTAGAGGCTTGCACCACAATATATAAGATCCTGAGTCGCTCCACTCATTACCAATTAGTTTTGAGTTGGATGCTCCAATATTTAACATGGTATCAGAGCAGGCTATTCATGGGCCAACGACCCAAATACTCTGCGTCACCCAATAAAAAAAATGTCCACGTGTTAGGGTCAAGTAACCCCACACGTGAGGGGGCGTATTGAGACATAAAGTTCCACATGAAAAAATTAGAGTCTTGCACCACAATATATAAGATCCTGGAGCCCCTCCACTCATTACCAATTGGTTTTGAGTTTGGATGCTCCAATATTTAACAATACTAACGTGACGTTTTCATACTTACTATTTTGAGTGTCAAAACATATGCCCTTAAGGCACCTATTAATATTTTCCTATCATTGAACGAAATTTTGTCGAAATGACCATTGTTTATTTGAATAATTATATTGAGACACCATTTAATGACACCATTTTATTCACACTCATGTGTCTTTAATGTAGTAATGAGTCAAATGTATTAATTATAACTAACTTACTTATCAACCAATATATTAAAGACATATCATAATCTCAATAAATGGTGTCATGGCCTTCTCTATAACTAATCTTGTTTTTTATGTGCCACATCACTAGGTTGGGCTTTCATTCACCGCAACATTTGAGCATAATAGAAAGAGTATTTTTACGTTGATTCATAGTTTTTACGAGTTCATCGCGGCACACTGACATATCATGTTACGATTGATTAGTACATTTGACGCGAATTCGCATTTATAAGACGTTGACCAATCACAACACGTTTTATCAGCGACCGACACATAAAAATCACGAGTCGACGTAAAATTGGTGCAATTTTCAGTCCTAAAACCCGAATGTGTTTCCATGTTTCAACGGTCCATAATCTTTATTTTTTGGACTGCCTCAAAAAATTTGTCCCATCTTAAATTCTATGTCCGGATATTAGAAAAACCCGTCTTTCATCTTTGAGGTAGTCCAAAACCGAAATCTACTAACAATCCAAGGAACCAAACACTCGATCAATCGTTCAAATGCGGCTACTCAATTGGTATTCTTCTTCTTCTTTTGTTGTTCCTCATCTCATTTATCTCTACAAATATATCATGTAATATCTAGGGTTCCTTCCTATTCAATTCTCACACACGCATATATACACATACATACATTGTTCATATTCTTTGCCCATTTTTGCGGCTACATATAACTAGACTTTGCTTCATTGTATAATAATTTTACGAATTTACATGTATCTCATGCTTTGAGTGTCTACATTTTGCTGAAAATTTGTACCATAACTTGGTATGAAGTATTATATGAAATTTTAGAAGCTGTTTGTTTTTGATTCTTAGGTCCCTTTGTTTCGGGTGAAATACTTTAAATCGTTGTGAAATATGTTTCACCTAAAAAAAAGGTCGGACCCCATGCACAAGGCTCCTGTTTAACTGGAGAGACGGATGTAAAGGCTGCTTCCATATCTCGAACCTGAAATTTTGTTCACTATTTTTGTTTAAAGTTGCATTATTATAAGTTGTGCACTTATTTACGATTGCAAACTAACTAAAATCTAATTTTAAATATGTGAAAATACCACTGTTCTAAAAAACCCGCCTAGGCACACCTAGGCTTGAGGCTTGGGAGAAATGCCCCGCCTTACGCTTTTTACGCCTTATTCTTGGTAAAACCCTTAAGGCGCAGTTTTTTCTAAAAACAACAATGTTTTAGTGTAACGATATCGCCTTTTAAATAATTTTTTTACAAACCGGACCATTATCTCATCCAAAATAGTCAAATTGTATCTTAATTTGCATATATTCATACATATTTTTATGATATGTACAATTTTAGTATTTTAATAGCCTTGTAATGGTTAAAAAATATTAAAATATATTAAGAAGGCCTAAACGCTTTTTCACGCCTTTTTACACCTAAGGCCCGCCTAGGCGTCTAAGGCTTAAGGCTTGGCCTCCACGCCTCGATCACGCCCCGCGTTTTTTAGAACCTTGAAAAATACATTTCACCATTTTATTATTCACTGCGGTTAAAAGGATTTCACTCCAAACCAAACAGAGGGTTTGTTTGGTTTCTAACCGTGGCGAAAAGCTTATAATTATACAGCTTTAAACAAAAATAGTGAACAAAATTTAACTTTAAATAGGTGAAGACATATTTCATCATTTTACTTTTGATAACGGCGAATAATATTTTACTCCGAAACAAGCGGATCCTTAAGTGTGAATTTTTTACCATTTAGACTGAATAGGTACCGAATAGTGTTTGTTATTTTAAACGAGTAAGAGGCTAACAACTATATTTATCTAAATAAATTCATTCGAACATAAAAACAAACAAAATTTTCAAAGTCAGATTTTGATTTCGACTTCAAATTCAGTTGAAAAAACAAACGCAACTTTAGATTGATTGGTGCTTAAGATAATAACCAGCCAATAATTTTTGTGGTAATCCTGTGCTAATTTGTTCTGCACAAATTTACACATCTAAATCCAATTTGCCTTTACTCTACACACGCATATATACACACACATACATTGTTCACATTCTTTCCCTATTTTTGCTTATGCATAAAACCAGACATTGTTTGATTGTATAATTTTACAAATTTACATGTATCTCATGTTTTGAGTGTCTACATTTTGCTGAAAATTTGCACCATAACTTAGTTTGAAATAGAATGTAAACTGCACAATTACGGCCTGTTTATTTGTAGAAAACTATTTTATGTTTTATATTTCCACTTTTATTTTAAAGACAAAGTTTGGAAAACTAGGGAAACACGTTCATCTGTTAGAAATAAAGCATTATTTTCTATATGGGATTTGTAGAAATTTGAAAGTCAAAATATAATCTACATAAAGTTCCAGGGCCAAACTGTAATTACAGAAAGTGTAGTAGTCAAAATCTAAATTGCAGACAGTTAAAGGGGCAGAATGTAAGTAACAGATATTCCAGGGGCCAAGATGTAATTTATAGAAAGTGTTGGACGTGTCATTTTTTCTTAAATTTAGCTGTAAAAATGTCGTCATTAAAATTTTGGAGGTCAAATGTAATTTCCGAAGATTTAGGGGTCTAAATTCAATTTTAAAAAATAAATGAAGTTTCGAAATTGGTAGAAAATATGTTAATGTAATTTTTCAGTTTTCTGGAAAATCAGAAAAACTGTTCTCTAGGATTCTATTTGGAAAAATATTACATTTAATCACATTTTCTAGTTTTTCAGCGATGCTTTTTTTTAACCTTTTGCGACGCTTTTTCGTCGCTAAATGTTAAAATGGGGGGTAAAGTCTAAAGAAAAAAAATGCTGGGTTAAGTAAAATAATGATTAAACTACATGGTGGTTATCCAAATTTGTACCATAACTTAGTTTGAAGTAACTGCACACTAGACCTGGCAATCGGGCGGATGTGGGCGGGTTGGAAATGGATTGGCTTGAATTTGGGCGGGTCAAAAATGGGCTTGGCAGGAGATCGGGTCGGTTTTGGATTTGTTCTAGGCCGCGTTGGTTTTGAATGAACCTGAGCTTTACAAGAAGAAAAAAAGGAAGGAGAAGAGAAATGGTAATGGTAAGCAATTCTTCCCCAAACCAATTGAGTTCATGTATACAGACTAAAAAACTGACCCGCCCACAATATATAACAAAATAGGGGCCGATTTATACATTATATATACACACAAACTGGGCATATTTATACATGCATATATACACACACAAATTGGGCAGATTTATATATATACACAATAAACTAGGCAGATTCATACATATATACACATGTGCAAATACAAGTATCTAGAACTCTAGGTTGGTTACTAACATTTAGGAAGGGAGAGCTTTCAAAGGGAATGGTATACAAATTCGATTCCGAATCCAGAGAGAGAGAGAGAACAATAACAGATAAAGATTAGGTTTTAGATTGTAAAACTCCAGTCGGTTTATCTTTGTGCCCGCAAATAAACCGGCTTAATGGGCCATCAAACCCATTTTTGACCCGCCAGCAAAATTGAAATTAACTGAGCAGTATGATTTGGGCGGGTTATGGGTGATTTTGTGATTTTGTCCTCATCAACCCACATTGCCGGGCCTACTGCACACTTAACATTTCTATGAAATTTTAGATTAATTGATGCTCCCCCCAAGTATAATAACCATCCAATACTTTTTGTTAGTAATCCAATGCTAATTTGTTATGCACAAATTTACACATTTAAATCCAACTGACAGTTTGATGTACTTTCATTTCATTTTATTTTAGATAAACAATATGATGTACAATCACTCCGCTCTGCATTAATATCAACTTAAAGGCGTCTTTGAAACCCCAATTCCATGGTTTGGAATTGCAATTGAAATTTTTTGAATGAACATTTTTGAAATTCGGACTGGAGATTTTCCAACTCCAATTCAATGGCATGGAATTGGGGTTCCCAAACACACCCTTAAAGGTATTGCAATGCAAAGACTTTTTCTAGCACCGGGTGCTCTAATATTCGTAAAGCATTACATATAGAATTAAGTGCTCACCTGTTTTTACTCACTTTACTCTTAGGTAAGGGTTTCTGGTTCTATTTCATATAGACAAGCATCACAGGTAGTTATTTAACAAAGATGAGATCTATGTGTTAGCAGTTAAACCAAACAACATATTTAAAATATTATTCTTTTGACACTTTATGGTTTGAGTTTGCTTTGATTAATGATGGAATCTCTGGTCAGTTTGGTGACATGTACTTTTATATTTTTGAGATATTTATAGGTTTTTATTTTGGTTGAATTAAAGTTTTAGTATTATGCTCTTTGATTATTGTTCGTGTATTGATGGAATCCTTATTTTGGGTTTTTCGTGGTGTGTTGGATGTTGTCATGTTTATCTGTTTATTAAGTTTTATTTTTATTTTGTTTAATGCTGGTTCTTGTTTGGACTGGATTTTTAGTGTGACTCAACACAAATAATGTTTTTTTTGTGGAAATCACTTCTATAATCCCACTAGCGTTTTATTGCTCACTTCTATACTCCTATTAGCGTTTTATTGTGATGCAAACTAAGTAAACGAAAAAGAGCACAAGGAACTATTATGGAAAACAAATTTACAATCATTTAAGAATTACATATATTAGTTAAAACCTAAGATTATGTCATACAACCCCCAAAGATCATATTTGTTATAAAATGTCCCAAGATGTGGTCTTTGGTGAATGATGAGGGACACCACTGGAAGCAAAGACATGGCCGAAACGTTTCAGACACTGACACTATCATGACACTCTTCGACATGCGTCCGACACTCCTTTTCTTGTGCCCACATAAATATAAATTGACGTAAACTACACGTCAATGGCTAAAAAGAAATACCAAACCTTAATTTGAGAGAGAGAATCAAAAGATGTCTTATATTCAAGAATGGAAAAAGTAAGTATATATGAGATTAAATGGGGGTATTTATATGAGAAAAATTACTTGCTAATCAAGTAATTATCTAAAATGACTAAAAGGACCAACTAATAACAAAATAATGCCTAATTACTCCCAAACATGCTTGGAGACTAATTAAGGAAATAAAATGCCTAAATAGAACTAAAAATAGAAAATAGAAATAAAATGAAAAATAAAAGGAAAATAACAACGGATGATTCCCATCACCCTCTGTAGCTTCGAAAAGCTCGTCCTCGAGCGTAGGAGATGAATGATAAAAAACAAGGCAACCATCAAAGGGTTCTCCACTAGAAAGAAGAGTCGTCATCGGACACGTCATTTGTACCGGGTTGCAATAAATCCAGGGAGAATAGGAGCATAATCCAAACATGGCCGACCAACTCCTCCCGAGATTCCCGTGATGAACCCCCTCATTGCTATGCCGCGAAAAGCATCCACCAAGCGTATATCAAATGTCACTAAAAATGGTACCACATACCCACCATCAATCACATCCTCGGTAGAGACAACCACCAATCCATCCTCTTCAAAATCGTCATCCCCTCTCCCAAAGATTGGGAAGAAATCTCCCCAATCAAATGTTTCCGGCTCGCGAAAGTGCATGCGAGTCACCCAAACATCCTCGACAAAAATGTCAAAAAAATCCCCAATACATAACCCAATTTCGTCGTTTTGATCTTTCTTGCAATCAACCGGCTTAGTAAGGGAATTTTTATCGTTGATTTGACCCGATTGGGTGAGTGAGGGGGGAAGAATGATTGGGTGAAGCAACCAATCTTGAACTAGCCGCCAATAATCTTGAATTAAGTTTCGGGAGTTAATCGGTGTGGAAACGTAATTTTTTTGATGATTGGGGTTTGAAAAATGGGCGGTGGGTTGGAGGGTTCGGACTGGTGGTGGAGGAATTTTGTAAGGTTGGAGACTAGGGTTTGTAAATTGTGGATTGGATTGTAAAATGGTAGGTGAAACCCTAGAAGTGGGTTGTCTTGGATCCTAAATGGAGGGTGTATAGAACGGATTAGGGTTTTGGGGGAAGTTAGGTTTCAAGATTTGGGTTTTCGGGGTGGTGAGTTTTATGGTGATGAGGCGGAAGTGATAGTCAACGTTCTTGATGAGATCTTGAATGTTTTTTCTCCATTCTTGATCACCTTTCTTCAATTTTTGAATCCCCCACTTTCGTTGTTTGGATTTCTTTAGGGTCATCGAGAGAGTAGCGTACGATTTTGATAATCTACACACACCGATACACACTAACCAATGTTTGGAGCGACACCCGTTCTGATACCAATTTGACGTAAACTACACATTAAGGGCTAAAAAGAAATACCAAACCTTAATTTGATTGAGAGAATCAAAAGTTGTCTTATATTTCAAAAATGGGAAAAGTAAGTACATATGAGATTACATGGGGTATTTATATGGGAAAAATTACTCGCTAATCAAGTAATTAGCTAAAAGGACCAACTAATAACAAAGAATGCCTAATTAGTCCCAAACATGCTTGGAAACTAATTAAGGAAAAAAATGCCTAAAAATAGAAAATAAAAATAAAGTGAAAAAATAAAAGGAAAATAACAACGGATGATTCCCATAAAATATTAACATGTCCGACACTTATTTTTTACATGTTCGAAATTTGTTTGCACGCATATATACTTGAAATACGAGTATATAACAATATAAGTTAAATTTGCAGCATCTCTTGGGCCTCACCCTTTTAAGAATATGCCCCAGTGACACTCAGAACGACTCTCCTCACTTTAATAGCACTAGAACGACTCTTTACAAAAGTTCTTATATTAAAAAAACCATTGGTCGGGAGGGGTTATTTGATAACGCACCGATCCAATCTATGCTTCGATTTACCCATAACACCGAACCAATACAACGGATCGATTCACCAACAAACTTCGATCCACCCGTGGACACACCAAAGACAACCAAAGTGCACTTCATCAAACAACATTGGACTATAACCTCATGTATGTGTTTCCTCTCTCTCTCTTGATACCTCTTGATTCTCCAAACTCTTAAGGGCTTGAGTTGGGTAGAACTGAGGGGATAGGGGCTCAGTCGAAAGGTACCATCTTGGGAATCTCTAGGGTACGTGGTTTAGAGGGAAGAGAACATGGGATCGTTGGGCTCCCATAGGCTAATCACTATTTTACGAGATATAGGACAAAGAAAATCCATCGAAATACCACAACCGATCCATCCAAAATACCACCTTCTCAGTACTTCTAACAATATATTGATATACCCTCTTAAGTCATCATTACTCCTTTTGCAATTGACAAATTGCATTCAACCCTATCACGTTTCTGTCAAATCAGCCCCCCCCCCCCCCCCCCCCCCCCACCCACACACACACACACACACACACCATCGAGCAAGTACTTATCTAATAGATTCTTATTTCTCATTTATTGCACCGACTTGCATTAAATACATGGCACTGTTCACTTCTTGTTCACTAACCGCAGCCAAGATCAAGACTCACATGCATATAAATACCACTTTCAACCTCATTTATTGTGAATCTCGTTGTCAAAGCATCCTAAACATCCCCTGCAATTCCCACCATTAAAGACACAATCTCCAACCTACAACCTAACCACCGTATCGAGACGCGCTCCCTCACGCCAACACACTGTGCTTAGGCTGCTTCCTCTTTTTTATTTGGTGGTATCACGTCCTCCATTGCATTACTCTCGTCTTCACAACATTCCGACGTACGTTCTTTGGAACGGGTTACATCTCGCCTCTTGAAGAGTAATTTCCACCTTCACTTTCATTTTTTTATTTTTAATAAGTATTCAAATATGTTTTTCTCAGTTCACGTTCTTGTAATTTCTCTATATAAATCTATAAAATATATGTATTTATCGTGTCGTATCCAAAATTTTTTAGATTTGCCGTGTCGTGTCAAACACCTTTGCTTATTGATAATTAACAATTTAGGAATCTTTATTGTTACAATCACTCTAATCCCTCATGGTTATAGATAGGAATCCCTTAACATAGCACGACACATTGACCACTGTTGAAGCTAATGAATGAAAAGCTAGTGACATTCTAGAGAATGAAATTTAAAGAATGTTTGGTTCAGAATTTTGTTTACTAATATAATGTTATTAACGATTATTTATAATTTATACACCTGTTAGATTTGTTTAATTTTGGTAAATGCAATTTTCAATGAACCAATGTTATGACTTTTCTTGTGCTTTTGTTATAATTAAATATATTTAGTAGCAAATGATTTAGTAGATTTTTTGCACTAATGAGGTAGTAATGATCCCCATGAGGTATTCTACTATATTTCATTTATATTGCTTGTTATATGCTTTGCAGTGTGTAGTTGGCTCCCCACTATTACACGGGATGCTAGTTTTAGCAAGTTGAAAAGGTAGTTGTCCTCCATATGTAACTGCTCTCTTATTCTCGTACTTTTTAATTTTAGTCATATATGTCAATTCTGTTTGCATGCTTATGTTTTCATTCCATCTTTGATAAGCTCGAGCCAATGAAGCTGCTGCCTATATTTGCTTACTTTGCTCAAAGTTTCTGGTTTTATGTTGGTAGACAGGTTTTAAATATTGAAGCAGCATATTTTGTGATATAATTACTGAATATGTTTTTGATAAAAAACTTACATCACCAATATGTATATATATACATATATATACACACAAGTATATGTTCCCGTGGTGCGAAATGAGTGGAGAAGATTGTTACTGTTGTTGGGGCTGTTTTTTGGTGCTAATGTAGCCCAGAGGTGATTTTGCACTTTGCAGGCATTTTTAAAAATGTTTTATTATTTGGATTTGCTTGAAAATATTAGCTATCTTTGTTGAGGAAAAAACTTTTGATTTGCATCAAGGCCAACAAGTGGAGTTTGCATTTTCAAATTTTCATGTAGTTCACTAGATTTTCACTGCTCTTTGAAATTGAAGACCTTGGGATTAGTTGTCTTCCATATTAAAAGATTGCACAATATCAATTTAGAAGTATCATTTATTATTCTTAGAAAGCAATGGCTTCCTCTTACCTTTTGGGAGATTGATGAGATTAGTTTTCTCAGTTCACCTTATCCTCATCCATTATTAAGATTTGGATAGTATCAAAGGCTGTGCCTTTGGAACATTACGAAGTGTTAAAACAGTATGCTACTTATAGATAAAAACAATTTAAAACTAAACAAATCTTCAAGATGATCGTACGGTTTTTAAAACTCTGAATATTGTTTGGCAGGTGCTATGCATCTTTGCCCACTTTTCTTCTTCTCTATAGTATAAATTTGATGTTAATTGAAATTGGGGTCGAGTTATATTTATTTTTAGGCAAGGCTGTCATTTACTTCCCCTCCTGACTGCCTACGTAGCAAGTTTTTTTTTTTCCTTTTACGTCCCTTTATCTTTTAGCAGTGTTGCCCTAGGCTAACTAGGGATAGACTAAAATACATGATGTCAGCCTTTGTTCGTCAATATATCTTAGAGAGGATTTCCTTAGTTTGAGAGTTTATTCTTGCCATTGAGAAGTTTCATCAATTAGTATCAGACTTGTCACTATGGTTCAAAGTATCGGCCGAGTTGACTCGGTATCGGCCGAGTTGACTCGGAATCGGAGGGTACCGATCCGATACCGAGAGACGTTTCAAAAAAAATACTGAATCGGCCGAGACAGCCGCGATATCGCCCGAGACAACCGATTCCGACACGCCTCGCCGCGATATCGGTCGAGACAGCCGCGATATCGACCGAGACAACCGATTCAAACGATATTGTCATATTTTGTTTTATTTTTTGATAGAACTTTTATCTTTTACCATATTTCTTCGTTGTTGAAAATATATTGTAACATTTACAGAATGGTATTACTTTTTCAAAACTATTGACATTTATTTTTTAAAACATAAAACTCTTTTTTTTTTTAAATGACTCTACTAAAAAAAATATATAAATCTTTTAAAAAGTAGTACTCTTTTTTTTAACAATGACTCTACTAAAACTCTTTTTTCAAAGAAATGTTATTTTTTTACAAAAAATATTCAAATCTTTTACAAAAAATATGTAATGTACATTTATGTTTGTAAAAAATTTACATTTCTGTACAAATGTTATTTTGTTAAAAAAATGTACATATTTGTAAAAAATGTACATATTTGTAAAAAAAAAGTGTACATATTTGTAAAAAAAATATATATTTTTGTTAAAAAAAAATGTACATTTTTGTAAAAATGCCCTTTGGTACGCTTTTGTAAAAATGTACATTTTTGTAAAAAATGTTCTTTTGTACGTTTTTATAAAAATGTAAAAAAAAATATACCTATTTGTTAAAAAAATGTACATTTTGTAAAAATGTAAAAAAATGTACATTTTTGTAACAATGTTCTTTTGTACGTTTTTGTAAAAATGGAAAAAAATATACATTGTTGTTAAAACAAAATGTACATTTTTGTTTTTCAATAGTATTATTGGTTTACTATGCAATATTGAATCTGACAACTCTGCCGCGCTTCAGTATAACCAATTCTACAATGCAATGCATATTGAATGATGGGTTTGAATGTATCTCATTGGTCCACATTGTTAATCTTATTTTTTTAAAATTTCTATATTTTTTTCGGAATTTTTTGCGCTCTCTAAATAGCGTATATTTGCGTATCGCCCGATACCGCGACCGATACCGCGACCGAGTTGAAAATCGGGTGTCCGATACCGGGACCGATACCGAGACTTTGAACCATGACTCCACGGTTGTTATAGGACAAAATCGTAACAAACAACTAAGAGCATCACAAATGAATAAAACAACGGGAATGGCATTAGCTGGTTGATATCCAAGCCCTAACTCTACTCATCACAACGGAGCAGCGCCGAGCCACCGGCGACCTCACTCCATTGCCCGCCTTGATTTGATCTTCATCAAAGATGGTTGCATTTGGGTCGTTTAATGAGCCTCTCATTTCAGTCCAAACCAGGTTTGGAGCCACCTAGACTCTTAACCACCGCCTGTGTTTCAACTAGTCGTTACCACTCTAGAACCCACTCCCGTCATTAGTCATCTCATACCCCAAAATACTATGCTTCTGCCTCAAACCAGACTCTATTCCCGAACCAAAACTCCCCTACACCATGCCTCGGACCACCCATACCTACCCTCGCCTCACTCCATGTCAATTGCACTTAACCCCAGGGGCTTTGAGCGGCTAAATTCAACATCTTCTATGCACGATATGGTTTGGATTGCTAGCTTTCTATGCTTCCATGACCTATTGATGACCTCCTCCAACTCCTTGCCCCTACTACCGAGGTTGTTTTGGTTGAAGCAAGGCTCCATTCAAGCTGACAAACGCTTGATGATTTTGGCCCCTTTTAACAGTCAGCAGTTTTATTAAGATCACAGTAGATTAATTCATGAGTGGGTACAACGGCCACCACATCCGCATAATCCATTGATGTTTGGGGATTTCACGTTTGGGAATTTTATTGGCATATTGTGATGCATTAGTGATACATTACCCGGTTAGACATCATTTATCAAATGAGCACATTCGGCCCGAGCACGAAGTGTGGCTTTCTAAGACATCACCATTAGAGGATTTGAGCCCTACTTTTTTCCGCGATACTTGATTCAAGTTCTTTTTAGTTACTTTATATGATCTTTCTTCCTGCCTAATTATTAAATGCATAGATAGAGTAGGTCCTTCACCTACTCGCTATACTCTGTGTGACCTCAGCCATGCAATCAGATTACGGTAACCCCATATATGATATCCTTGTTCATCAGCATACTTTATTATTGTTTTTCTAGGAGTATTTGATGAACTATTTCCCGACGTCGATTCATTATACTAGGATTATTTGCTAAGAGTATTTAATGAACCTTAAACTGCTTTATTATTTGTTTTACTAGGATATTTGATGAACTACTACTCGAAGACACACTGATTCATCACACAAGAGTATATGAGTATCCAAATTATTTTTACCTATGTCATTGATTTCCCTTCCTTAAACTGCCCTAGCGCCTTAAGCAAAATAGCATTTTTCTATTCGAAAAATAAGATTGTGGAAAAAATTTGGCAAATTTGTGGCTATTCTGCACTCAGATTTGCCACACCAGGTGGGGAAAATGAGAATCTTGCACGGCATTCCATTTGCCGTGGGAGACCTTCGCGCGACATTTGGATTGCCGCACTAAATTGTGAGATAAATAAATGGATGTAATCTTACTTGAGGGTAATATGAAAATTTACCCCGTGAAAGTTCAAATTCTGTGCGAGGGTTACTCGTGCAGCGACTCAACTACCACGACGGGTTGTTTTTAGAATATTTATAGCTTTGGAGTTGGGACCATTTTTTTGGTGTGGCAAACTGATATTTGGGCACCAAAATGCCCAAATGGCCAGGAGATTGGCTTAGTTTTGCTAGGTTTGTGGATACTGAGTTCATATGTGCTGTGGGTTATCAATTTTGTACATTTCCTTTTTTAGGTGGCGGCTAACGGTACCCCTGCCCCAAACTTACTCACTAATACCATTGTAAGTTTTAAGGATGTTGCTAAGGGAACCCACAACATAAAAATTGTTTATTTGCACACATTCACCAAAACCCACTTTGTTTTTTAAAAATCCTGCCCCGACCCTCACGTTCTCTTGACACTCTTTTCTCATCACCACAGACCGAAAATCGCCATCTCTGCAGCCGCTTTGCCACCATTATCGCACAAAAAATCTGAAGAAAAGAAAACTATTGAAGTTAGACAAAGAAGGGAAAAGATTTGAGCATTGTTCGAAACAACCTTAGTATAAAAAGTAGTGGATAGTGCATCTAAAGAGAAGTGCGTTGGGTCTTCAATCCAACACCCAACATAGCCAAAGTAATCAAATAGAGGTACATTTCTTCCCATGATGTTAGTTTTTGAAGTTTGTAGAGGTTTACACGTTACAAAATATGCATGCTGTTTTGACTTCATTCGGGTACACAACTCTGAGAACGATGACAGTATTCTTGCCCCACACCTGAGAATGTTATATATTCGTTTCACCCACAGAGCACAACCGGGGGGCATGTGCAGAGAACAATATATGTACTTTGAAAATACTCAGGGTCCCATCATAGTAAACATGTTCATTACTAATCTCCTAGTATGTATGAATCATGTTAAATAATGTATTCTTCATACACTATCGTTGGACAAAGCCCGAATTTATAGGCATCATTTGCGGTATGTTTAAAAATATCAGCATTGAAAATTCTCCACTCATCAGCCTGTGGGCGAATATGTGACTTTTTTTCGGGGAGTGTATTTCAAAGCAAACGCTCTTTTCCGTCTGTCCTCCAATTTTTTGTTTATCCCTTAAATGATCCCATGATGGAAGCCTATGGAGATGCTAATAAGATCCTTGCACGTCGCTTCAATCAAATTCCCCAATAATCTGCTGATAGGCCAATAAGTCATAGATCATAGAATCTGTCCATCCTGCTTCTATTGAGCAAACCTGGCATGTCATTAATGTTGTGCCTCTCAAGAACCAAATACCACAAAAATGCTGACTTCCAGCATAATTTCAGAACGTACCTTTTTAGATCCTCCCATGGAACTTTTGGCATCCTCAAAATGACACCATAGCAAATTCACAATCAAATTGGGATTGCTCTCTAGTCCTGATTTTTTTTCTATATATTTTTAAACTGAAGTCTTCGTGCCCTTTCACGACGAAATCTCACTAATGTTTCGCAGAAATGGTGGTCCAATGTATCGTTGCACAACAATGTTGAGCAATTACCCTGCGCATATCAATTTCATGTATTGAAACCTTCTTAATTGCCAAAAAAATCTGCTTTGTTAAATCAAAGACTTTTGCGAGTTGAGATTTTCCTTTATGTTTAAATTTCATAATTGCTCTAATATTTATATCTGTTGCAGCTCATGGCTCGTAGAATGCAAGCTATCATGCTTCAGACATCCGTGATAGTAATGGAGAATGAAAGCTCTGAAACATCATGTGGCATACTCAAATACAGCAGTACAAACCTGAACTGGAAAAACAAACCAACTTTCAGGGTACCAACTTCAGAGCTTGGCATAACATCCACATCTGCACCTTTTCCTAGAAAAAGGTACATTTGGACCTTTGCTAATGTTTAACAAGTTAAAATCTACTACCTCTCGGGGAACTTTAGTATTGAAAATAAAAATTGCATTGATGTGCTAATTCAAGTTCTTCCTCAATTGTTCTGCTTTCTGCTAGCTCTCGGGGAACTTTTATTACATATAGTAGTAGTTATTTCATGTTATATATATATATATTTTTCATGAATATACCTTTCTCAATCCTGTGTGGTCCCTATCTGATCAAGGTGGCAATTCAGTAGTTGAATCCGATATGCTTGGTTTGCACTTACATCATTGTAACAGAATGATGTTCTTGTTGTCTATTGATGAAGATAACATGCTTGTTGTCCCAGCGTTCTTATGTAGCACAATGTTAAGACATAATTAGGAAATTTTTTAGCCACATAATGGGACTAGGTAATTTATTTATTCTTAAATCAGAAACAAAACAATTGTATTAAAGAGGAAGTAACAGTAAATCAAAGCTAGTGGACCAGCATGTAAGAATCCGGTATCCAACCCAAAAGGTTAATCTATTGGGGGGAGTGACCCAATCGATATATAAACCCAAAGACCACACTTTAACTAACCGATGTGGGCCTCCCTTGGAACTCCTAACACACTGACCAGTGGTGAAAAAGGATAAATAAGGTGCTCATAAAACAGGGGCAACTAAAAAAGGAAAATCTAGAAACGGTAGTCCTCATCATAAAAGCTATACAAAAGCAATCCATCTGATGAAGCCATCTCTCAAAGATGATAATTTGTTCAAAGGAACATCAAGGAGCCTGCAAAACTCCTAACCACAGCCCAAAGGTCTCCCAGTTAAAGTATAAAATGATCCATTTCTTCGCAAACACCACATGGTTAAAGTAACATAAATTGAAGTTTAAAAAACTCCAACACATATTTTACTGTAATAAAAATAGAAATATTATATACTAGTTTATAATTTATAGTTTATTGTATAAATATATGGGCCAGGCTAGGCTTGGGTCGGGCTATCTAAATAAACCCAAACCCATCCTAATTTTGATTGGGCCTATTTTTTAAACCTAGCCCAGTCTTGTGCTAGTTTTCTTAGCCCAAGCATAAATTATTTGGTCTGGGCTAGTCGGCTGGGCGTGCCATTCGATCCGTGGACGAGCCTTTCCCCAATGTACCTAAGTGTCCAAACTAAATCCTAAGTACATGTTCACAAATACATGCTTGTTTCTTTGGCTCAAGGGGTATCCAATTAATTATGACAAAATTATGCTTCCTGGATCCCCCCTACAATTCCAAACTCGTAAAATACTTTTTTCCACAAGCAGCCCAAAAATTAGAAAGACGAGAACACTGTTTATTGAGTTGTAAGCCTCAACTTGAAAATAGGGTTAAGAGTTCATATAGTCTTTAGGCCACCTCCATATTGTACCTTGGTGTGTGTGGGCTGGAGGGTCTAAACATACCCTAGGGGATTAGACCTTGATGCCACCAAGACATAAAAAGAGTGGTGGTGATGGTTATTTGGCCAGTGTCTCCATTTATATTGCTACCTTGAGTCTCATACTATCACTTTTTGTACTTTTACTCCTGAAATGTCATAAATATACTTTTGTGGCGCTTTGTGATATTCTTTTGTAACACATAATGAGTATTTGTGATACCTCTGAGTTTCGTAGTCCAGAAATTGAAAATAGCAGGGGATAAAACTCAATAGCATAATAAATGGGGGACAAGGGCTAAATAACCCCCATGTAACAACTCGTATATTCTGATATTTAGGTTGATCAAGTCTAAATATTAGGTTATACAAATTGATTATACAAATTAAATATCGTTCTCAGCATGTAAAGAATCAATAGAATAATAATGATGTGACAAAGTAAATAGTGTGACATGCTAATATTCTCAAATCGTAACAATTGAATCATCATCCAACAACTACTGATATAGTAAGAATCTCAAATCATAAAGTCTAAACATCAACATCCACCAACACAAGTACAACAACAATAGTCTCACACACCACCACCATCGATATAAAAGTCCATGACTCAACAAATAACAACTATTGAAATAAAGCTATAAAGAGTATATCCTCAACCCACACAACTCAAAATAAACTGAACAAGTACTAATGACACCCCCCATCAGGGACTCTTGAAGATGATGACTTGGCTAGAGAGAGAGGATGGCTCTATGCTAGTTGGAATGGAAACTAATCCCTGCTGAACTCGAGCATATGAAGATATTCCACGATATAATTGGGTCAGAGCGCAACAGCGCAACAAGATAATGAAGCTACGCAACTCAAAACAGTCATAAATATAAGTGGTATCTCCACAATTGTTTAACCTATAATATTGTATACGCAATACGAAATGAGTTCTCACAGTCAATTTTTGAATACATTAAGTTCCATGATTAATTAGTCTGCTTAATTAAATCGTAACCACATCTAATATTCTCAAATCATAACAATTGAATCATCATCTAACAACTACTGATATAGTAAAAAACTAAAATTATAAAGTCTAAACATCAACATCCACCAACACAAGTACAACAACATAGTCTCACACACCACCACCATCGATATAAAAGTCCATGAGTTAACAAACAACAACTATTGAAATAAAGCTATAAAGAGTATATCCTCAACTCACACAATTCAAAATAAACTGAACAATTACGAATGACACCCACATCAGGTACTCTTGAAGATGATGACTTGGATAGAGAGAGAGAATGACTCTATACTAGTTGAAATGAACACCAATCCCTCCCAACTCGATCACATGAAAATATTCCAGGATGTAATTGGCTCAGAGCGCAACAAGATAATAAAGCTGCGCAACTCAAAGCAGTCATAAATATAAATGATATCTCCACAATTGTTTAACCTGCAATATTGTATACGCAATACGAAATGAGTTCTCACAGTCCATTTTTGAATACATTAAGCTCCATAATTAATTAGTTTGCTTAATTAAATCGTAGCCACATCTAGCCTTGTCTCATGACTACCATCACGTGATACGCAACATAATAACCGTCACCACGTCCAGACACCGTCGGCCTCAGCATGGGCCCACCATCACGGGTAACGCACAAATAATTATACCGCACTATCGAGACCCACTGTCATCAGCATGGGCCCACCATCACATAGGGCGCAACACAAAATCCGCTACACATCCAATCGAGTTAGCACGAAGGGATCATGGCTACCATCGCATGTAACGCGCACATAAGGTGTTCTCTCTCGGCACACACCAAATATAATAATCCCAATTACTTTTTATGTTTTTAAGTATTATCTCAATAATGTTCACAACTATTAACTCATTATCATTACAACATAAATATTTAGCTCATTACCCCAAGCTATAATCAAAACAATACTTTACTTATCAACCTGTCGGGTAATACTAATTCATGTCTCAAACAATACTTAGCCAATTATGTAATAAATGAATCATTGCTACTTATATATGCATACCTTTGTCTTATAGGGATTCGCAAGAACTAAGGATACTTTAAATCTCAGAACTAGTTATGACAAGAGGGAACTCCTTTAGCATATTCATAGACAAAAGGGCAATTCCTCATTTATTAATTAATTAGTCAATTCCAACTCACATGATTTAAACTTTGGGGTTAAATACCTTTATCCAATTTTCAAGTATACATAGCCAATCCAACTACTATTATAATCTCACCAATGCATAACAAGTCTGAATACTAATTAAATGCCAACATTTCTTAAGGAAAGTCTAAGGGCTCTTAATTCCTGAATTTTCTACTAGGATGATATAAGCGTTAATAAGAACATATATGTGTTCCTAGTCAATTTCATACTATAATTAACATGTTGATAATCTCAATTCATACTTTAAGCCTCCCAATCATAAGAACTTCCATTATTTAAACTATGACATGTGAATTCATGATTATTTAATTATCATATTGCATTAACCCACAAGAATTGGGTATTTATACATGAATGTTCAACATGAAGATCTAAGAGTATAAGCCTAGCATGCAATATATATCAATTTCCTAGCATGCAATATATATCAATTTTCTAATTACATGGTTCCAACATGGTAATTAATTAACAATAGTCTCACTATTAATCATATCAATTGAGAGCTAATTTATATTTATCACGTGAGTCATAAATCAATTTCATCGTATAAGAGATCTAGATAGCGAAAGTGTGAAAACCTAATTATCTCTTATTGATTTTAAGCCTAAGTTGTTAATTTATGTGAATCTACCAAGGAGAGGAGTAGAACATTATTTTGCCTTCTAATTAAACAAATCTAAAATTAGCACTGTTCTAAAAAACCCGCCTAGGCTCCGCCTAGGCACGCCTAGGTTTAAGGCTTGGGAGAAACGCCTCGCCTTACGCTTTTCACGCCTTATTCTTGGTAGAACCCTTAAGGCGAACTTTTTTCTAAAAACAACAATACTTTAGTGAAACGATGTCGCCTTTTAAAGAATTTCTTTACAAACCGGACCATTATCTCATCCAAAATAATCAAATAGTATTTTAATTTGCATATATTCAGACAAATTTTTATGATATGTGCAATTTTTGTATTTTAACAGCCTTGTTATGGTTAAAAAATATTAAAATATATTAAGAAGGCCTAAACGCCTTTTCACGCCTTTTTACGCCTAGGCCCGCCTAGGCTTCTAAGGCTTAAGGCTTGACCTCCACGCCTCAATCACGCCCCGCGTTTTTTAGAACCTTGAAAATTAGGTTGCTTGCTTTCCAAATCAGCTTTGAATCTCCCTTGAATCACTTTAGTTCTTCCATTGAATCATCATTTTCATAGTTGTGTTCTTGGATTGAGGTTATTAATGGAGGATCTGATTATGGAAAATGTTATACACACCGGGTGGTAGTACCGGATTAGTACCGGTACTGCTTTATTTGCTTGTACTATGGTGTGGGTCCCGCTAGGGAATGCAGTAGGTCCTACCAATGTACAATAAAATAAAGCGCATTTGGTACTAAACCGGTACTTGGACCCGGTAAGAGTATCATTACTCTTTGATTATTTGGGAAAAAAGGTAGAGAGAATTTTCAGGGATTCTTGTGTTTAAAAGGGAGGTGGGTTGAGAGAAATCTGATGTGAATATGAGTAAAAATCGTGTAAGACAAGTAATAGAAAGAATCCCACCAGTACGACCTGTAACTTGCTAGCTAATACTAGTAGCTCGCTGTCACGGGGGTCCATTTGCGGTTGCGACGCAAAAGCCCGCGGTCGGGTCCCACCTGTTGTAGCCTACTCCAATTTGGTTTATTATTTTGCACACGTGGTTCAATTCACCAAACCTTTGTATTGCTCCCAAAGAAATGCACTAATGATTGTTTTACCCTTGGGGTTTCACCTTATTCCCACGTATAACCTTTCTAGTAAACTCTAGCCCAACAAACTAAGCCCACAATGCCAAATTGGATTCTATTTCTTAACAAGCCCAAATTCAGTTATACACTAATTTAAATTCCGCAACTTCAATTAAATGCAAACGATTAACAAATCTACTTTTAATATTTTATCAATAGAATTCTCAATTTCATTTTAAATATTAATATAGCCATTTTATAAATCCTAAAATATAAGGAGTTACATTCTTCCTCCCTAATGAAAAGAATTCCATCCTCGGAATTTATACAAAGATACATGCCTCAAACAAATGCGGAAACAACTGTCTCATCGTCACGCTCACAGGTGGACTCTCCTCGCTATGATAACTCTACTGAACAACTAAGGGAACTTCTTAAACCTCAACATCTGAACTCTACGGTCTAAGATACGCACACATTGCTCATTATACGAAACATCAAGCTATAACTCAATGTTTCCTAAGTTTATGTGTTGATAAGCGGCCTCATTTCGCAGAAATCTACGAAGCATAGATACATTAAATACATTATTATGTACCCGATGTAGATGGTCCAAAGAGCTAATCTTTACGCGACAGTCCCCACTTGATCCGTAATCATGAAAGGCTCAATGAATCGCGGGGTCAACTTCCCCTTCTTCCCGAAGCAGATCACCCTCTTTGTGGATGACACCTTGAGAAGCACTTGATCTCCAACTGAGCATGCTTCCTCCTCAAAATGTAATGTAATTAGATTTCTTAAAATGTTTGGAATGTAATTTTTTTCTTAGAATGTTTTGACTATTAAGTAGGGCATGGATCGAGTATTTGTTTGGAAATTATCTTTGATTTTCCTTACCGCTCTATTTTTGCTTTTATTAGATTTCTTTGTGGCCAAGGACTCCTCACGACCTTAGAGAAGCTCTCTTTTGTGATGCACTTGATAAGTAATAAAATTCTTGGTTTTTGATTAATTGTGCGTTTTTGATATATTGTTTCTGGTGCATATACATCAGAATCTCTCAATCCCTGGTTCGCTCCACAGCCTCTCCACCTCACCTTCTTAATTTTGATATGATAATTAGTAGGCGTTTGGAACCCTAAGAGAAAAACAGGTCTTTTTGTCTTCTGGAGCTATAGTTGTTTCAAGCATAAAGGCAATGACCAAAAAATGCATAGCTACTCCATTTCCATACTACATATTTTTGAATCTAGGAATTTTTCCTCTGTAAAACACCCCTATCAAGTAAAAGGACACCTGATCAGAAATAATAACTGGAAGAAGTCAAATTGTAGTGATACCTAGTACTTATCTGAATCTGAAACACAAGGAGTTTATCAATATGGAAATACTAAGGCTCTCGTGGTTTGTGTACAACATAACTCCCCCCCTTGTCCGAATATGAAA
Organism: Sambucus nigra; assembly: GCA_949130495.1. Taxonomy (NCBI): domain Eukaryota; kingdom Viridiplantae; phylum Streptophyta; class Magnoliopsida; order Dipsacales; family Adoxaceae; genus Sambucus; species Sambucus nigra. The sequence goes on from OX422214.1 coordinate 16,980,201, forward strand.
CACAAGGAGTTTATCAATATGGAAATACTAAGGCTCTCTTGGTTTCTGTACAACATAACTCCACCCCCCACCCCCCCACCCCCCCAAAAAAGAGAAAAATAAAACGAAAAAAAGAAGAAAAAATATCCAAACATTTATAATGTCTAGTTGAACTTTTGTATTTCCCTTGAAAAAAAAGGTTTAACATGCAAGCCTTTCATGAAGGAGTAGTATCTTCTGCTCCTTGTACACCAAAGATACTCCATTTAATCCTCATTAAAGTCCTCATGATCATCTCGTCAAGACTCCCGAAAACACCCATGAGAACTCATCGAAACCAGAGCTAGGAGACATGACAATGCTGATCGTTCTACTTGTTTTTTCCTTCGGCAAAACTCGGCTATCCCATGTCACAACTTTTTACCATTCGTAGCTTCTGTCATATTGGGCTCACGTAAAATTTTGCTTAAACCCACGCCCCGATTCGTTAAAAATCATGCATCATTCGTGTCGTGTCTTGTCATATGGATTTCTGCTGTGTTTTAATCATGAATTTGCTATATATACCTGGCTAGTGTCGTCTATGCCCGGGTTTTTGTCGTGTATGGACGGGTTTGTGACACCCATTTGTGTGTGCCTAACGGGACATTATCTTATGACCCAAAGGGTTGATTGACCTTATTACTGATAATATTGTGTTCGTGTCCTGTCGTGTCTCCTTTTTCAGGTGTAGCCAATGCATCCAAGCTAACTAAATCTAACCATCTCATTCCCCCATTACGTCTTCTCGCTACACTCTTATTCATCTCCTACATCTTACTCTCATATACAAACTATATGAGGTGTCCACCTCTTCACTGCCTCATTAATCACCTTTCTCAGTTCAATCTACCTTTTCAAGATTTTTGTTTTCTTCCGTATAATGGAAGAACAACTTGATGTGTATATGGGTGTGCTTTCGATGGGGGGAAATTTCGTGCAAATTTTTATTTTATTAGACTTAGGATGCTTATTAGTAATTAAATATAGAGTTCGTACCTTGATACGATGGCAAGCGTCCTCGCCCAAGTTACGGTTGGTCTCGGGTTCGAGACATGGGAGCAACCTCTCTATTATATGGGGGTAAGGCTATAGCTGACATCCGCCTCTGCCACACCCCGCAGTTAAGCGGAAGCCTTGTGCACTGGGAACGACCTTTTTATTAGTAATAAAATATAGTATAGGTCGTATATTTTAGTAGGGGATTTATCACCTACTAAATTATATTGTATAGGTATTATATACTTGTCAGCGGAATTATTTACATTGTATGATCATCTAGTTAGTTTTGGGTCTTATGATGTAACTGATCTGTGATATCTACAATCACATGAACTTGGTTTGATGATTTCATCATCCAAACAGATCTGATTTCTCTTGATCAGTTGGTTTTGTGTTTTGCGGCTTCATTTACGAATTGAGTCGGTGATTCTGTATTCGATCAGTCATGCTCAGAGCTGGATGGTTTCTATTCAACGATTGTGTATATCAAATCATCTTCTTTGGGTTATTTTCCAACGCATATGGGTTAACATGGTGTTTCTATGGCAGTGGAATTTCTTACTGGTGGCTTCATTAATGAATTTTGTTTCGTTGCACACACAGATATAGATTCATTCTTCTTACCTGGTCCAGCCTCACAAATCTTCGCGGGTCTTGTTTAGTAAGACGTAATTGGACAAAGAAAAGAGAGTGCTCGACCGGAACCCGGAACAACGGCCGACAAAGACCGTAATTACATAGATAACTGCTCCTCCCCTTCTCCGTCTTTAAGGCTTTAAGGCGAACCGTATGGCGGCTGGAAAGAAAGACGACCTGACCTTCTCGTAGATGGTGTCAGTGAGAGCCATTTTAGTATCCGCCGGTGACCTTCTTTTGTAGATAGAATCTTCAATGAGTGGAAACAAGCAACCGTACAAATAAAGGTGCTTGTTGAGTAAGGCCGGCTTTCTTCGCATGCTTGAGCGCATCTTGGTCTGACCGTGGATTGAAATTTACACGCACATGGGTTGCGTGTTTTGTCAACGATGTGATCATCTCATCTGTTCAAGTTTTGGGTCTTGGTGATCAGACGGATCACATGGATCTGGGTTTTACAAATGATTGCGGCACATGAATGATCTGATGGTCCAGTTAAAACTTATTTTTGACTGGACAAATTTGGTGGTTTCCTTCACTTCACTTCATGATTTGATCTTGTCTTTGGGAGACTGTTTCATACGAATGCGTTACTATTGGTAGCACAATTATCTCGTTTGTATTGTACCGATCAACAGCTGAACAGCTCGACCAAAGTCCGTCAGTTGCACGTACTCTATTCAAGTTTTGTTTTGAACCCAATCTAGTTAGAAGGGTCTCGACTACGGTTAGGCTCGCACGTGATGCTAAGCAAGGACTTCCCCCTCCTGTGGAAATATAGGACCTCGAGCCGAATTTATTTATCGAATTACCTCTCGGCTGAAAATTCAGGTGTGTTGGTGGATTTCTTCGAATGAAAGTTATATTTGACTTGGTCTAATATACTTTCAGCACTATAAGATTATGACGTAATGTTAAGTTATCAGGTTCATGGACGTGTCCACGGATTATTTCAATTTTTGATTAGATTGAGTTGTCAGATGAGTGATGCTGTAACACTCATCATTAGAATTTTTTTTTTTTTTTTGCATTTTCTCTTGTTAGCTTTGGTGGTGGGCACAATCATCCACCATTTTTATTTTCTTTTAATAAAACATTGCTCCATGTGAGCTTTATTTAAAAAAAATAAAATATTGACATAGGCAGTGGTGTCGACATTCAATATAAGATTCAAACAACTATCTTTTCTTCTTAGTTAAGAGGAAAAAAATTGAATGTGAAAAACAGTAGAAATTTAAAAAGCTGAGCCATAATAATTGATAACAGGTATTTGATTCAAAAAAGAAAATGGCCTTTTCACACTCTCCAAGTTCACTCTCCGCCTCGAGCCATATGATCCTATCTAATCAGCAATCTTCAAAATCTTTAGTACTTCCATAGCAAATTAAAAAGACTGGTAAAAAAAAGATCCAACAAAATAATGGAATTGAACCCACTATAATCCAACAATGTTTTCCAGATTTCACATGAAATTTATTCTGTAAAAAAGAATTGTCATAGGCCACTATTTAGAACTCGTGTTACCATGCATTAACCTGTACATGAAAATAAATTACTACGGAGAAGTAATCAAAGATTGTGAGATCTGTAATAACAATTTGAATACATAGTCACCAAACACCTTTCTTTTACTTGGGCTGTTCAATCTACCTTTCCAAGATTTTTGTTCTCTTCTGTATAATGGAGAAACAACTTGATGTGTATATGGGTGTGTTTTTGTCGACTTTAGTATTTCCGGATTTTCGGTGGGGGAAAATATCTCGTAAATTTTGTTTTATTAGATTTAGGATAATTCTTAGTAATTAAGTATAGGTAATATATTTTAGTAGGGAATGGAAAAATAATTGGGAAAAGGCTTTGTTGAGTTGAGTTGAGTTGAGTTGTTTGGCTGATTTAGGACTCTACTTTATTATCCTATATAAAGGCCACCGGCCACCTCTTATATCACTTTATTTTTGGATGAATGATATTGAGAATTGAGAATGAAATCCTCTTGCACATCCAAAATCAAAAATCAAAAATCAAAAATCAAACAAATTGATTACTGCATACTCATTAAACAAATTGATTTACACAAGTTGAAGACTTAGATTGGTGGCTTTAGATCATAAAACATTTATAGATGGTGGAACTTGAAAGAAGTGCGAGAGAGAGAGAGAGAGAGAGAGAGAGAGAGAGAGAGACGTGGGGTTGCAGTGGGCGGGTTAGTTGCCACCAATGGTGGGCAGTGTTCGGCGGCGCTGGGGGTTGAGGTGTCGGGAGTGGGGAGGTGGGAGGTTTGTTTTGAGTTTGGTTTCTTTTTAGTTTTTGTATTACTTGTTTTTTTTTTCCAGATTTTCCTTTGATTATAGATTTATTTAAATTCTTTTAATTAAAAAAAGCACGTGTTAGTTACACTTCACGATTTTTTTAACGATTTTGGGCAAAGTCTAATTTTTCAATTAAAATGTTTTTAAGTCTAAAATCCAGAATTAGTAATGTATATTTATTAACTGTTTTATTGAAATATTATATTCGTTTTGTGATAGAATTGTTGATCATGCATTGAATCGGATTACTTATGGAGAAACTTTAAGTTATTACTGATCATTAAATTTCCGACATCCTAATTATTAGAGGGTTGACAATATTATATGAATATGTTGTAGTTTCCTTAAGTGCAACCGTTTCCATGAATCTGTTGCAGTTTAAAAAATTGGGGCCTGTTTGGTTCTCTAGTCTGAAAACTCGATTTAAACGCTGTTTTTAAATACAGTTTTAAAATTCAGTTTTTTGTGGTTATAATTATTGGTGTGCGTTTGGTAAACTTGTTTTTAAATACAATTTTTTAAAAATTTGACAAACTTGGCAAACATGTATATTTATGTTATACATGTATGTATATATGCATAAACACATACATAAAACTTTCATACATACATGATATATACATACATACATACATACATACATACATCATAAATTATATACATGTACATTTAATAACATGTATTTTTAGGTATATTTAATGAGGTATGTTGTGGATAAAACTTTCATACATACATGATACATGAATGTATACATACATACATACATCATAAATTATATACATGTACATTTAATAACATGTATTTTTAGGTATATTTAATGAGGTATGTTGTGGAGTTTAATTATATATATATATATATAAAACTTTCATACATACATGATACATGAATGTATACATATACATACATACATACATACATCATAAATTATATATATGTACATTTAATATCATGTATTTTTAGGTATATTTAATGAGGTATGTTAGGGAGTTTAACTCTCTCTCTCTCTCTCTCTCTATATATATATATATATATATATATATATATATATATATATATATATATATATATATGTACATATATATTTTTTATTTATAAGAATTACACACATTAATGTATTATGTATGTATATTATATATTAAGGTATAATTGCTTTAAAATATTAAGAATGAATAATTCTGAGTTGAAAAATAAAAAAACAGATGTTATAAAACACCCAAGATCTGTTTTCTGAAAAACTTGATTATAACACAGGAATATTATAATTCTGTGTTTAAAAACAGGTTGCCAAACGGAGATTTTTATCAGAATTGTATTTAAACACAGAAAACAGAATTATAGTTGCAAACCAAACAGGCCCGAGAGTTTTGGGCAGAATTCATAAACATGGTTTCCATTTACTGCTCTTCCCCATTCCCCTAAGTAACTTACTTCCAGTTAGATCATTGTATTGATATCTTTTTAAATTTTGTTTTGAATTGATTGGACTACTTTCATTTTAGAGTTGATAATTTTAAGATAGCATCATCGATTGATTTAAATGATGCTTACGTTACTAGTCCACTCCAATATATTTGATTGATTTAATTTCGTATTTTGGGCATAATTCCATGATCCGCCTTGTTGAAAATATTCACAAGTATATTTTTATGGGTTTTTGACTTTAATACATTACTAATTTTTGATATTGGAATTTAATACATTTTAATCAGTTTATTAGACTTTAGTACATTTTTCATCCCTAAATGTCCCTAATATCACTTTTAGTGGCAACATTTTACATTTAGCAACGAAAAAAGTACTAACGTTTGATAATCTGATTAAAATGTATTAAGGTTCAATACAAAAAATTAGTAATGTATTACAGTAAAAGAATCTGTAGTTTTATTGGTTAATCAAATACTATTCGTCAACAATTTATAGGTCTCCCATTGTTACTAATTGTTGGCTTTGGGTTTTTTGTAGTTTTGATACGGCGACAAGAAGACACGGGTGGAGAATAGCTTTTGCTTTAGACACGGGTGGTGGTGGCCAAGACGGCCCGAGTCTCGGGCAGACTCGATTGGGTAGGCTAGTGAGTGCAGTTGGGAGACAGTTGTTGGAGAAGCTTAATTCAGCTCGAAAGAACTTCCCCATGAAGATATTCCTGCTGCTGCTCGGTTTCTACACGGCAAACGCACTAGCTACTATTCTTGGGCAGACTGGTGATTGGGATGTGCTAGTTGCTGGTGTAGTGGTTGCTGCCATTGAGGGTATTGGTATGCTTATGTACAGAAAGGGCCCCTCCTCTCAATCTACTGGGAGGTTTCAATCTTTGGTGGTGATGGTTAACTACTGGAAAGCTGGTGTTTGTTTAGGCCTCTTTGTAGATGCTTTCAAATTAGGTAGTTAATAGGCCTTTTCCATTGTAGCCTTGTTTTAAAAGAAAGGGTCATTTTGATAAAACCCTAGTTTGATAATGCGATATTTGATTTAATCCCATTTTTTGCAAATAATTAGACATCACATTAATTTCATGATTTTTTTTTTAATTCTCATTCAGTGTGTAGTCTTCTGTAAAATGTGTTGTAGAAATGTTACTTGGATCACAGGTCGCTCCGGTACGTGGTACGTGTATGAGATACATAGGTTTAGTCCGTATGCGGTATGATGTGGGTATGATTAGATAGTTTGCTACTTCAAATCATAAGGGCAGTTCGTTATTAAAATAATGCATGTTGTCAAGATCCCTGTACTGCACTAGTATAGAAGATTTCCTTCATATTCTATAGTATATTAATAATATATATAGAGAATTATGTATATATATTAGTTGAGAAGTTTTTTTTTTCTTTTTTTTAATATTCAATTACTTTAGTCCACTAATTGCCTTGAAATTAATAATAACTAAAGTAGCTAATGTTAAATTGGGGACATTATTCGAATCGAGAACTCGCTATATTTCGGATTGTACGATCCCTAATCGCGGTATTGTGGTTTGGATTAATCGATTTGCATGAAATATGCGTCAATTTGCATGAAAATGGTGTGATGTCTAATTATTTGCAAAAATAGCGATCAAGTCTAATATCGTATTATCAAATTGGGGTTTTGTCAAAATATCCCTAAAAGAAATGTAGTAGATGAGGCCATTGTAGCCTTGTTTTAAAAGAAAAAATGTCATTTTGATAAAACCCCAGTTTGATAATATTATATTTGATTTAACTCCAATTTTTGCAAATAATTAGACATTACACTAATTCAATGAAAAAAAATTGTTGATTGTATAATTTTTTTTATTTGCATTCACTGTGTAGTTTTCTATGGAGTATGTGTCTGTCGATTTGCATGAAATATATGTCGATTTGCACGAAATAGGTGTAGATTTGCATGAAATAGGTGTATTGTCTAATTATTTGTAAAAATGCGGGATAAGTCTAACATCGTATTATCAAATTGAGATTTTGTTAAAATGTCCCCCAAAGAAATGCAGTATATAAGCACATGGGCAGTGGAGTGGGTGTTCAAATTTTGAAATAAAAAGGAAGACGGGTGCATTTTGAAACAAGAAAATAAATATCTATAATTATGAAAAATTAGAAGATGGGTGAGTGTAATTTACCCCATCTTATATTTTGTGTCTTTATTCAGTGTTTTCATGCACTGGTGCAAATTGTTTGTCACATGTTAAAAGTAATGTAGGATATGAGGAATAATGATAGTGGGTTTCCAAAAGGTGGTGAGTATTATATTTGAAAAAAGAAAGTTTCTAAGGGAACCCTAAATAATACTCTAAAATACCACCACTCTTTTTTTTACTACAAAATACCACTTTAATAGTTACTTCCAAATCTCACAAAGGACCACCACATATTTAGAATGTTAAAATTCATTTATACACTTTCCCTCTATCTTTCTACACATTCAAACCTTCAACCCTTTCATCTTCAACTTCCAAACCTTTGATCTTCAAGTAAAGATTAAGCTAATTGGATTGGTACGTTGAACAAAATAATCTTTCATCTTCAAATGAACTAAATGGGTTTAACCTTTTAATTACCTTATACTATATATATTTTGACTGCCTTACGATTAATTTTTACCACCAAAACCAAAGCTTCCTAACATCACAAACGAACGAACTGTTGAGAGCTTTTAAACATCACAGGGTTCGAACTGTTGAAATGGATCAACCGATTGATTATTGAAATCAAAATGGACTATATATGATCTTTTTTTTTTAAATCAAAACGAACCCCGAACTGTATGATCTTTTTTTAAAAATCAAAATGAATGAACTGAATTATTGTAAGTGTCAAACTAGGGTTTCAATTGGCATAAATAACACAAATTAATTGCATCGATTCGTCATATTTATAACGAATCAATGCAATCTGAATTAGGGTTTCATTTGTCATGTTTATAACGAATTAGTTGCACTGATTCAGTATGTTTATGCCCATTTTTTTTAATTAATCAATTATTTCGGTGATAACATAGCGAATCATACTACTAGTTCATAAGGTTTCATTCGTTATATTTATGCCGACTGCACTATCATTTGTCGGCATATTTATGCTGAATGAATCTAGGTTTAACCTAGTTTCCATTCGCTGCATTCACCCCGAACTCATGACTTATGTTTATGACTTTGTTCATGACTTATGTTTACAATAATACATGACTTTTGTTAATGATTTATGTTTATAACAATATATGACTTATGTTTACAACAATACATGACTCATGCTTACAACACTACATGACTTATGTTTATGAGTTATGTTTACTACAATACTTGACTTATGTTTATGACTTATGTTTATAACATTACATGACTTATGTTTACAACAATAGTTGACTTATGTTTATGACTTATGTTTACAACAATACGTGACTTATGTTTACAACAATACATGACTTATGCTTATAAATTCTATATGAAATGCTATATTTCATTGTACTCATCATTGTAATAATTGTTTTAACGCAGGTCTTCTATGGATAACTTACTATCCTACTCTCACAAGAATAGGAAGCCATTAACTACCTCAGAGAGGAAGCGTCATGATGCTCTGTCTGCTGCTACTAGCTACTACTCCCTTAGAAGGAGATGTCCCTAATGTGATGGATGTGGATGTCCTTATTGTAGAGATGTCTGAGGAGGTTCATGGGGTTGAAGGAGGTTCATGATGAGGAAGAGGTTGAGGTTGAGGTTCAGGAAGAGGAGGTGTTTCTTATAGAGGCGGAGGAAGAGGGTCATGAGGAGGAGGAGGAAGTTCATGAGGTGGAGGAGGGTCATGCCGAGCAAGAGGATGTTGCTTCCACTGAGGGGAGTGTATTACCCTTTCGGCCGAATAATCCGTTTAGCATGTTACACAAGACCACTGCTGAGTACAACAACAAAAAGAAGGTTGCTGAAGAAGGCCCTTCGACTGCAGCTTATGGGGGCCCCAACGATCTGAGTCTACTGAAACATTTTAAATATCACGTGGCTTACCGCATTTGGATGGCTTCTGTGGTGATTACCTTTTCGAACTAAGTTATATCATTAATGTTATATATTATTCATTAGTTTGATAAATTTTTAATAAAAATTTCGTTATGTTTATAGGTGGAGCGGGTGCTTTTACTGTGCATCAATCAATGGACGAAGATTCGCGAGTGAGAATTTAGTGATCTTAGTCCTAGTGTACAAAAGAGGGTAAAAAGGACTAAGTTTGACGGGCTTATAAAATATAGCCACCGTAACATAGACTACGCCATTGTTTTGGCTTTTGTCGAGAGGTGGCATCTGGAGACCAACACATTTCACATGCCATTCGGGGAGATGACTATCACTCTCGACAACATAGTACAGATATTAGACGTTCTGCTAGTTGATTTACCTATTTTTAACCCGCAACCCAAAGTTGAGAAGGAGGAAGAGGGGGAGGAGGATGTTGAGGTCCCGTTTTCTGTGGATCTAGTAGTGGAGACATTGGGCGTGAGCAAGGACGTTGCCTAGCAAGAATGTGGTGAACACTGTGCTGTGCGATTGAACTGTCTGATTTTGAATTTCAAGGAACGGTCGAAGGACACTAATGCCTACACTGCAGTCAAAGACTATTGCGCCAGGGCATACTTACCATACATTATCGGGTGCACAATTTTCCCCGATAAGACAAAGAACAAAATTTCAGTCTTTTATCGTCATATTCTGAAAGACGTGAAGAAGGTGGGGAAATTAGCATGGGAAATGGATATCATGACGCATGTTTATTGGCAACTGGGCCTTGCCTCTCGCTTTGGTGTGAAGCAAATGAGTGGTTGGCTCTCGCTTATTCAGGAAACTAATATTCTAAATTCATATTATAATATCATTTATAAATTTTCCTCCTTTTATTTTTTTAAATTCATATTATGTATGTTTTGCAGTAATCGATATATGAGCACTTCTACGGGGTGGGTGGATGCATCGACATGGAGTTCGATGACAAAATGCCCAGTATTGCACGTTGGTCATTGCAATCCGTCTCTCAGAAGAATGCGCTTCAAAATTTAATCAACTATCGTGAGCAATTAGATGAAACGACTGTTGGAAATGTAAGTGATTTCTTGCGATTGTTTATTGTGTTTTCTTTTCACTTGGATATTTTCAGAAATCCATTCATGTATTTTTTTCTATGTAGGCCATTTAGGATCCTTAAATAGATGCTAGGGAAGCTTATCTATTTCTCGAGGTATCATTTTATAGCGAAATTTATCAATCCAAGGTTTTGCTTCGAGCAATGAACAATTATTCCAGTGACTTGCTACCGATGGAATCAGACAAACGTACTTCAACTTCAAAACTACAAAGTGATTCCCGCAAACATGATCAATCTCTATCAACATTGGATGCACAGTTTGTTCATGTCTCATTGGTAGAAATGTGAGAAAATGTCTCTTCGAGATGAGGACGCACACGCATTTGTAAGTTTTGAGCCAAAAGATAGCCAGAATCTGGCATGATCATCTAAGACTTCGGTGGACAAGGGCTTGTAAAATCGTCTAATATATAGCACAGTGTCCGAAAACCAATCACCAAAAAAGTGTGCGTAAAAGTCATTATTTTCCATAACTTCTTCCATCAAGTTTGATCTCACATGTCTCCATCCATTGGGTCCAAATCTTAGGCATTTAGCAATGCATATAAACCCACAATTGCGGTCAGCATCAACCTCGACGATATCTTCTACGAAACCTTTATAAAAGTTCGGTATCTCATTGATATACTCTTATATGCGGGGGAGTAGTTAGGGCACCATGGGGCGAGGCAGGTGAACTCTGGGAAATCAATTTTCTTCTTAGGTCTTTGGATTGCAGGGTGTTCCTTTTTCGTTGATTGTCTAGAAAGTTTGAAGCCTAAGGAATCCCTTTTAGTTGACTTCTCATGCTTTTCCTCTCGAGCAGTTGGTTTTCGACCTCTCGACCGACCATAGCAATGATTAAGAACGGATGGCTCAAATAGCCTAGATGTGGTTGGACAACCGATGTCCTTGAGTTTTCGCAACATGGGCCTTTGCTCATCTATAATTGACCGTTATCACCTCTGTTTAAAAAGTATAATTTTCGTCTCGTAATCAACTATGTGGTACTTCACTAAATCGGGCACCATTGTTAATTTGCGCCAATGGATATCACCTTATAGTATTGCCCTACCCTCCATCCGGTAGATGACTAATTCATGAGCGCACGGTACATCATAGATATTGCGTACCATGTGTAGGCACGATTGAACATCCATGCCAACTGTACCAAAAGCCTTTAGCTCCTCAACAATTAAGTCAATGGCATAATGAAAAACCCGACCGATGAGCTCACGTAAAATAGGAATATTGTGGGAGTGCTTTAGTTTTTGCAAAGAATCCTCAAACTCCCTCTTAATCTCGGTCACTTGCAACTCAATGTAGTTGTGAATTCCCAAAAAAATCTTGATAAAAGGAAGTGGATAACTTTCCAAGTGCCTCTTCAACTTACCATGTGCGCCTTCACGACGGTTGGTAGTTTGGTTACCCCGATGCTTAATTGTATTTGTCCAATTATGAATGATGCTCTCCTTTAGATTGTACCATGTGCAATCTATGTATGAAGCATGTTAGGGTATGCAACCTAATTAAAGTGAAATAACGTCCACATTTCGTTAAAATCATTCTTGGTGGGGGATTCAACCAAATGCATCCAATCCCTCATTAACTTCTTCAACGAATTCTCATCGTGGATCTCTTTCCTAACATGGAGTTCCACGTTGGGAAAATGCAAACCATAGATATCGCCTCGGGGAACATAACCCACAATGCCTTCACGCACGCATACTCCCGATCTGTGATGAAAATCGTGGGATATGAAAATGGATCGAATAGGGATTTTAAACGTCCCAATGTCAACCGATAGTTATCTTCCTTCTTCATTGCTAAAAATGTGAAGGCAATATTAAACATCCTTCCGCACGGCGTTATACCAACCATCTCGAACAAAGGCATCTTGTATCAATTGGTCTTATACGTGTAGTCAACAATGACAATGGACAAAAAATACTTGGCCAGTTGGATTGAGTTTGGATGAGCCTAAAAAATGTCTTCCACCTCTATGGTAGACTCATTCATTCTATACCAATAGACGTACTGCTTATCCCCAAGCAACTTCATTAACTGTTGCATCACTGTTCTACCGTCTCGTTCGAAAATCCTCAACTTCCCCTTGGCATTGTAAATGGTTTTCATAGTCGAAACATTATTAAAATTATGACTTTTTATCGTCATTAGAATGGCGGCCGACTTTACCCCACTCAAGGACATCTTTTTAAAAATGTTTCTTTCTTACGAAGTGAGTCGATCGGTGTATGCATGTCCAACTAATGTTTTAGGCAAATGGTGATTGTGAACACCGATAACAACTGACAACATTCACTATCCGTTGTCAAGTGGTATGCCCTTCAACATAAACAAATAATTGCACTTCCGAGTGGCCGTGTCCCTCTTCTGACTCTTTTGCCCTTAACTACTCCCTTCGTTCCCATCATTCTTCCCGTAATGATCACGGTACTCACCACCCCTCTCACAACCCATGCGTAGACGCCCCTTAAGCATTGCAGAAGGTGCGTTTGACTTGGTGATAATAATTACTATTTTAAGGGATCAAGCTTACTCTTAAGTCCAAACAACCAACGTTTGCCGAGTGAGAAATACCTGAGAATAAATAATATAATTAATCAATTTACTGTAATTATAATATATAAATCTATTACATCACTAATTGACATTATAATACCTGCTCCGTAAAGAACGTTGCACTAATATCTACTAATACCGAGCCGCCTCCCCCGTTATGGGGTATATCAATATCAATAAAGCCTGATCAAATAACAGGGAGTTGAAATCTATGAAGGTATCCTGCATAGGTAAAATTATTATTAAGTGGGAATAATGGAATTTGAATCATAACATTTCAACCCTTATGACAACATAATTGAATTTGATAACATACTTGCAAATGTAATTGATAACATAATTACAATATATGTTTGAGTTCCATTGTATGTTTCCTAAGGGCCACCACATCAAGGAATCACTGGGATAAGTTTGTATGTTTGTATTCTATTCGGCATTAATATACCGAATTTATTTCATTAGTTCGGGGTAAATATGTCGAATATATTTCGAGGTAAATCTAACGAACTAGGTATAGCTGGTTCGGGGTGATTATAATGAATCTAGTGCATCCGTTCGGCAGGTTTATAACGAACGGACTGAGTTCAAACAAAAAAAATATAAAGTTGGTTCGGGAGGTTTACCCCGAGTTTCTTCCTTGAAATCGGGCCCCCGATCCTGAACCATTGTACATTTTTTGGGATTTTTCAAATTGTCAATCCTTATGAATATACAAATATACATGTAATGGGACCCAAAGTTTACCTCAAAATGGGATTTGTAGATTTGTCATTTGCTTTTGAGGTATTGTCATTGTATAATGGTGGAATATCCATTAGTATTTGGATATTTAAATAATAACCCCTAGTTATTTAATAATATTGTTGCAGATGGTTGGTGTGTGTGAGACAAAACTTTAATAATAGAGTGTGGGAACCATAGGAATAAAACTTTACTAATATTGTTGAAGATGGTTGGTTGGATTAATGGTGACAAATTTGTTGGGTGAAGTGAAGATGAGAAAGGGAGAGTTTGAAGTGTAGTGGATAGAGAGAGAAATAGAGAGTTTAAAGTGTAGTGGATATAATGGTATTATATATATATATATATATATATATATATATATATATATATATATATATATATATATATATATGAGGTGGAAGCCCTTAGCAAAAATCTGATTTATTTTCCTTGTGGTATTCTGAAGCAATTTATGTGGTGCCTTTAGAAATCCCCTTGAAAAAAATAGTGCAGATGGGTAAAATGTTTGGAACAAGGACGTAAGAAGGGGTGTCAATTCGTGTTTTTAGGTCGAGTTTGGGTTGACACGACACGAGACGACAATAATTTTTTCAACACGATATGACACGATTTCTTATTTTTTACTTGATACGAACACGACATGACTAACATGATTTCTTAAATTTTATACTCAATCAAAATAAAATAGGCACGATAACCTGAATAAAAAATGATTCACATGACAAGACACGAAAACATAACTAAAATGACCGTGTAAAGAAGCTCGACACGAACACAACACATTGTGTTAATTTTGGATCAATTTTTCGTTGTTTCTAAAATTGTTAGTCAAGTATCTATTATTCTATGAAATTCGAAGGTATGTGAATCTAATTTACCTCATCTCTTTACTGATTGTTTCAAGTATGCACTAAACCAAATTCCTTGCACGAATGTACCATTTTAATACATGTAATTCAACATTTACTGTATTATGCAAATAGACATTATAGGTAAAGGTACACATTACTAATAATCTTACAATTTTTTTTTCATATTGGTGAAACGCATATAGTTTAAATTCAAATTTATCCATAAATAACATGACTAAAAGGTAATGTAAATATTAAGTGCGTCATGCTCACTTAAGCCTCCACGCAACCCAACTTTTTTCAAGATCAACATTACCTCGCACTCAAAATCAATTGGCATTTAGTTGGGGTTCATGTTAAAACTAGAAACGTATTTGTGTATAAGTACACACGCACATCACACCATTCTAAACATAAAATGGTCTCAAAATTTATGCACAACGCCAACGCCACAAGCTAATCAACAATATTGAACGCACACAAGTTTAAATTTTGGTAACACTCTAAATAATTAACCATACCCCACTCGAGGAACAAGCACACACCTCTCTCTATTCTCTAATTCCTTATTTTGGGTTATGCATATTTGGCTTTGATTAGATTCTTTCATTTCTTTAATGAACTTATTAGGTGGGCAAAAGAAGTAATAGAGGACAGATAGAATATAATTTCATTTCTGAAAACACAATCAAATTACCGAGTAGTATCCTTTGGAACCAAACGTTTTTTGTGAATTATAGCCTTAGGTGGCTTCTAAGGGCACTCAAGAATTTAAGGTCGGTTTAATACAAAAGTCGACAAATGGGTAGGGTGATAATTTTTTTCATGGCCCCATGGCAAATCTTATAATTTTTTAGTTGGGATTGTTTAATAGCATTAACTTTTCAAATGACAAATCCTATTTTTTTGACAATTTTTTAAAGGAGGATATATGAAAAGAAAATAATATCAATTGTCCTCGATTAACCTTCATTTATCACTAGTATTTACCTATTTCACTTGAGTATCTATCGATTCTACTCGAGTATATCCCAAAATTGATAGCAATGTCTTCCAAATATCATGTGTTTGTAGCTCCCAAATACATTTTTATGAAAACTTTATCGACCACATTATATTTTAGACGAGTTGGCAAGTTGGCGATAGTTGGAAAATGGCCGAGTTGTTTAAATAAATGAAACCATGATGTATACATATAAAAATCTTGTACAAGGGAGTGGTATCTGAATGCCTTTAACAAGTTGAATATAAAAAGAATATGATATTAAAAAAATATAATAAAAAATTAAATGTAAAAAAATCATATATAAAAGAAATTGATTAAAAACCGGACGAAAAAAATATAATATAAAAAAATTATGGAACAAAAAATCAGACTAAAAAAAAATGTATAAAAAAATCGGAGGAAAAAAACTATTATGTAAAAAAATTTGATATAAAAAATTATGATACAAAAAAAAATTGGATGAAAAATAAACCATTGATTTTAACAAAATAAAAAACCTTTATTTTAGCAAAAACAAAAGTTGACAAATCTCTGCTTGTAAAATTTTCTTTGGATATATTCAAGGACAAAATTACCATAAAAAGATGGAAAAACTTGGCAAATGGCATGTTGGATGTAAAAAAATTTCATGGCAAATATTGACTATCAAACGCATATAAAAGTGGGAAAAAAAACTCATTTACCACCTTTTTGTCCATTTGCCATGCAAATTCTGCTAATCACAAAAGTGGGCAAATAGATTGGGTAGCAAATATTCCATGACAAAAAATTTCATGACTCGCCCACAATTTTTCATGTGGGGCGGTTTGATAACATTATTTTTTCAGGTGGGAAATCCTATTTTTTTATAGTGTTTTATATGGAGAGAGATTAAAGGAAGGGCTTGATATAAAAAAATATTATTAAAAATACGATATCATAGAAAGGGTCATGCTAAAGGCACCACATATCTCCGGTCACGCGGTGTTTAAAAGTATTTGTACATTTTGCTTTAACGAAACCTTTGAAAAAATATGATAAAAAAATCAATTGTAAAAAATCTTTGTATATAAAAAATTTGTTATAAAGAAGAAAATGATATACAATTTGATCTAAAAAAAATTGATGTATAAAATAAGGAATAAAAGCCGGATGAAAAAAATTGATATAAAAAAATTGTGATGCAAAAAGCATATGATACTAAAAAATATGACATAAAAAAAATCTGATGTAAAACTAAATAACGAATATAAAAAATTCTGATATAAAGAAGAATATATATGATATTAGTTAAATGTGATAAAAAAATCTAATGTAAAATAAATTGTATATGTAAAAGATCGGATATAAAAAAAATATGATATAAAAACGAAGCATTGATTTTAACAAAATGAGAAAAAAAACTTTATTTTAATAAAAACAAAAGTGGACAGATCTTGGGTAACAAAATTTCTTTAGTAATGAGCAAGGCTAAAATATTCACAAAAAGATGAAAAAATATGGCAAATGATATGTTGCATGAAAAAATTCTTCATGTCAAATATTAGCTATCAAACGCATATAAAAGCGAGCAAAAATATAATTCGTCACCTTTTAGCCATTTGCCATGGAAAAAAAGACCTATCAAATAGACCCTAAAGTACCACCTATTAATGAATTATTTGATGATCTGTCATGATAATTTTTTTATGGGGTGAGGTAGAAAAATAATTTTAAGGAAATTTTTCCATCCATGCTCAAATAGATCCTAATAGATGAAGATATAAATAATATCTGATGAACATTATTTAGAATATTGGTTAAACGGATTTATCCATGTCATTTTCGCAGTTTTCGTGTTTATCACTAGCTCAACTAACTTATTATTTGTGTTGACGGGTTAAAACTTGCGTTTTCTGAATTATATGAAGCCAGTAAGCAAATAGCGAATCCATGAGATGAATACGAGTATCCAAGAAAAAATGCACTTTTTAATGGAAGAATGAGGGATCCATTTGAACAACCTTATGTTTATTGTGTTTGTGTTAAGAAATGAACAATCTTAACTTGCTGACTCGTGTTGAGTTCGAATCATATTATCGTGTCCACGTCTTCCTAGAGAATAAAGAGTTACATAAAGAAATAAAAATCACGATTAATGACAACTAAAACTATATGTATAATATTTTTTTTATCCTTTTTGAGGGCCCAAAATAAATTGAGATTTTTTGACCTGCCACCCTGCGTATTATAGTGATATTTGTGTTTGCACTCCACATTTTGAACCTTTTGTGTTTGCATCCCATCATTAGTGAAATCTGTTAGTTGATGTCAATTTTTTATAAAAAGACCATCTCACCCCGTTATAATCGGATGGATCATGTTTAAAGAGGCATAATATAGTCGTTATAATTGTTTCTTCCACTTCATTCCTTATAAAAACACACAAACTCATTTTTGAAGCATCACAAAGCTTTCACACCAAATAATTAAGAAAAAATAGGAAAATGAATGGTCGAAATCAGTGTAAGAAGGGATTATGCTGCTTCAAATGTGGATAAGAAGATCATTGGCTTGAGATTGCCTTTGGCATGGTATGCCACGTGTTTATGTCCATCCAAAAAAAATGGTTGTATGCTGGTCTTCTCAACCCCATAGCCATGGATGTAGGTTTCTTAAATGTGAAGGGCAACCACAGTCCAAGGCTTTCAAGTGGATTGACCACCTTCAACTCACAAATAAATAAATTGCATCCAATTCAAGCTATAAAGAAGAGGGAAGTGGTGATTTAAAAGTGACAGTTGAAGAAAAAGGCAAGAGAGTGACATATGAGGGGAAGTTAAGTGATGTAATTGAGTTGATGAATTCTAAAAATGTAATGTATTTCAGAATGTAATGGAACATATTGATGGAGATTCTTCATTTATTAAGTTATAATAGTAGCATTACACATGTAGCATAAACAAACATTCACAAATGCTAAAAAACTCATACACACTTAGCATTACTGCCTCTGTCACCATTTCATCTACCACCCTTGCCTCTACCACCACTTTTAGGACCACCCTTTCCTCTTCCCATACATTTTACTTTGCCATCACCATAACTTTTAGCAGCTGTTGGACCTCTTTGGCAGTCCCATGAGTTAAGACCAAATGCACCACATTTTTTACATTTTTTGTGATTCCTCTTTGGGTTTAATGCTTTTTCATCATCTCCTCTCTTTCTTTTTGTCCTTGGCTTGCCAGGAGTTCTTATCATCACTGGTGGGAGTACTTTTGTAATGGGCTGCATAAATATACGTTCATGAATTGTCCACATGAATTGAACAAATGAATAGATATCCATTAGTGTTGTGTAATTACCTCTTTCCATTCATTTTCATGTGGTATAGGCTTAATGTTGTCATGATAGGTTGTCTTGCATGCTTTCACAGTGAAATATAGGTCGCAATATCTACAAAACGTACAAGAACTGAACATATTAATTGAACATGAGAATTGAATTAATGAATTAAACAAATTACATATAACTTATTGGACAAATGATTCTCTATTTTGTGTAATAACATGAACTTCATAAACATAAATAATTTCAGTCACTCACCACAAGTGCAAGTGTGGCTATTCAAATCAATTATCGAGTGATCTAGAGTGTAGTGGCTTACACAATATGTCCCATTACCAGATGGATCTGTGAGATAAGCATTAGACTTTGCCTTATAATTGTTTATCACCTTCTCCACCCTTTGGTACCAAACTATCCTCAATCCATATGGTTATTGTCTTCTTTCTATCAAACATTAGCTTCATTAGGAGAAATGACACACTTAAAATCATAGAGCATACTGGTTTATCCCTTGTGGACGAAATGAAACTGTTGAAGTGAAGTTGTTTGTCAAGTGATAACATTTGCACACCTTGTCATAATATGACTTAGCCTAAAAACTTGAATCCTCCTTCAACAAATATCTTTGGCCCAAGAGCAGCCACCTCTAACTCATCCAAAGCCTTATTAAAATCTTTCACTCTATAACATGATGATGTAACCCAACAAAGGTTTTTTTATGTGTTTACCCTTGATATAAGTATTCAAGTTCTTAAACATATGCCTGATGGCACTTAGGACTTTGTGTTTCAGTATTGCTCCCATAATTGTTCTCTACAGCATTGACCAAACCCTTTTATCTGTCAAAGATAATAATAAGGAGTTGCTCATGTTTTTTAAGATTTAGTGTAATAAGTTTGAGGAATTATTCCCAATTGAATCCATCTTCTTTCTTGCATATGAAAATACCCAATGGAAACATACCATTGTTGCCATCCATTCCCACTTCACATAAATGTACTCCACCATATTTCCCTTTCAAAAAGTAACCACCAATACCAACAACTGGTCTACAACATTTCCTCCATCCATCAAGACTTTCTTTTAATGAGACACAAATATAATTGAACTTCTTTGTTTCAGAGCATGCATCTTAACACACCAAACTGCCAGAGTTATTTATTTCAATCTGCCTAGTTATCTTTGGGACTCTTATATAACTCAAATCATAATTTTCACAAACCTTCTCCATTGCTATAGCCTTTGCATGCCAAGCCTTCCAGTATTTGATGCTAACAGTATGTTTGTGCCAAACTAGAGTCATAATGTGCCTTAAAGTAAAACTCCTATAGTGCATCCTCATTTCTTCTTCAACCATACAAGCTATCCATCTTGCATTTGCTAGACAATTCATGCCCATCCCATTATTCACATATTTATGTTGATTATTCAAACATTTACAAACCACAATATGCTCATCATTTAGCCTCCTTATATATCCTTTCATCTTGCTATTATTTTGTCCACACAATTCTTTTGAAATCAAATTTGGAACTTTTTCTTAATCCCATATGGCCTCAAAAAATTTCTATTGTCATATACAATGTCCTTTTTTCCCCATAGTCAATGTGCAATCAGACATCCAACTCAATGGCCTAGAATTATCCAATACTGGTTCACTACAGTCAAATGATTCATCAATAAAATATTGGAAGTTTCTTTCAGTTTGACCTTGTTCATTACCTACTCCTTTATGCTCACTCTTTAATTTTGTCCCACTATCCTCATTAGTCATTATTATCTTCAATATGGTCAGGAACAAAGTCAGAATCATCCTTAGATGAATGTGAACTTAAATATTCTCCCTCTGGATTGATTTCATCAATCTGAGATGGGGGATATCTTGATCATTCGAACTAGTCTCTGTTTGATTATCTAACCTAATTTCAACCTCCATATGATCATCTGATAAATTTTTCTATGTTTGATCATCTAAACAACATCAACATACGTTTAATAATCTACTCCAATACCCCTTGCATCATTCAAATCAGTCTCTATTCCAACATATGTGGAAAATCTAGACAAATCAGGTAATAATGTTATATCATCACTTGGGGAATCTTGGGTTCCTACATAAAAATAAAAGAATTAGTAATATTCAAAATATTGTATTGATGATAACTAAGTTTGAAATCCAAAACAAATCATACCTTTGGTCCTTTTTGGAGTCACCTTCTTGCTTTTTGATGGACATGTTCCGTATATCTTCTCTGGAGTTAATTTGGCAACACTCCTAGTAGTTTTTGATGGACTAGAATTCATAAATTGGACAACATACCTTGTATTTTTTACTGGTGTATCATCAATGACATAAGAGCTTGGGGATGGGTAGTAATTTTTAGCTTCGAGTTTGCTTCTTGCATTAAAATAAATATGTGTATACCCATTTTGATATGGTACTATTTTTCTCCACATAAATTTCAAATCATCAACATTACAAATTTGAAGCCTAGCCTTCCCAACCATATAGTAAATGTTGAACAATCTTTCTTTTGTTTTTGAAAAAAGCCTACAAACTATGTCTAACATTTTCTACATTGAAATGTCATTGGAGTGAATATCTAACATATTCTTCATACAACCACCCCTACAACTGTATGCCTTAGCATTTCTTAATGCACCTTCATGCCAAGTACCCCCACTATGAAAATTAAATTTTCTAATCATCCACTTAGTCCACACTACATAGATATAAACATATACAAAAAAAAATTCAAACAAAAAATAATTTTCAAACATAAAATGCAACTAAAAAGCAAGTAAATCGTCATTATACATGATTTCGCACAAAATAAGGTCTAATACTATAAGATGTTAATGAAAACAAGATGAGATAATAGAAACTTACATGTGCTCACGATTGATTTGGTCGAATTGTACTCCAAATTGGGATAAGAAATGAAACCCTAAAATTTCCTGCCTTTTTTTGTTCGTTCGTAATAATTGTGAGAGTTGTTTTTTATTTGTCCAAATGAGAAGTCATAAACATGCGAGGGAAAATATGTCATTTTACACATCATTACTAGACGATAACTAATAGATCTCACCAATGGTAGGATGCAAACACAAAAGATTTAAAATATGGAGAGCAAACACAAATATCACTATAAAATGTGGGGTGACAAGTAAAAAAACCCAAATAAATTTCTTTAAATCATACCCACCTCTTATATCAGCAAAAAACTGCATTCGAGAAATAAAGTTTTGCAAAGACTTGCTTTATCTGGTTGTTATTGTTGATTTTAGTTAAGAATAAAAATGGGTATAAACTTGTAAATTTGAAAGGGATGGGTCTTGGTAGTCCCGTGGTATGCAATGAAGGAAATTAGTTACCTAGAAACACACTCCACACCACATGTTCAGATACTGGGTTTTCCTAATTCCTATATAAGTAGACAATTCTTATATCTCAACTTACAAAACATATAATAACCATTATATCTCCTCTTACTTACTACATGTATCAACAATCGTGATTACGAAGACGATGAACTCATTGTGGCTTTATCCATTCATCTTCATCATCATTTAGTACATGAATATACTTGTTACGTGTCATCTTTTTCTTATTCTCAACATAATCATTCATGCTATTATGAGCAGTACTCTACGTTGCTTCTGTTTAATAAATTTTTTTAGCATTAATAATAGTGGTGTTGCTTTTGATTATTGTGACTTCGTCAGTCAAACTTCTCAACCAAAGATGAAGTATTGGAAGAGCTATACAGATTGCTGTATATGGGATGGCATCATATGCGATTGGGAGACGGATCACGTGATTGGGTTGGACTTAAGTTGTAGCCAGTTGAATGGAATCATCCCTTCTAACTGTACCCTATTCATGCTTTCTTAACTTAAGAGGCTTAACCTCACTTTTAATGATCTGCGTCACTCTCGGATCTCACATGAATTTGGTCATTTTGCTACTTATTTGACACATCTAAACCTCCTCTACTCTTTTTTAAGAGGCAAAGTTGTTGTGCCCAATAACAATCCAGAAATCAAACTCACACTCAATCACACACAATAACAAGAGATTTATGTGGTTCGGCAATTTGCCTACGTCCACAGGGCAGCGGAATTGTATTATCAGAAGAGGAGAATTATAAACACTCTTGTTCTTTTGATTCTCTCTCAAACAAGACTCTACATATGCTTTGTTTCTCTCTTATTTTCTGGTGTGTTTTCTCTCTCAATACACATGGTTTATTTATAGGTGAGTAAGAGGAATAATGGCCACATAAAATGGCTTTGATGATTTCTACCTAGAGCACAATTTGTGGAGAAAAATACTCCACCACCAAAATAGTGAGAATCTTTACACTAACCAATTACTCCACCAAATGGTGGAGTCTTGTCACAAACCAACAATCTCTACCTTGGCAAGAGTTCACCAATCAACGCTGCACCACAAGCGCCCTTAGGCACCATGAACTCGAGAGATGTTGATCAAGTCCAAACAGTGTTGGAACTTGATCCTTGTTACCACCTTTGTCAGCATATCTGCAGTCCCAATTTTCTGGAGTAGAATATCCCCTTCATCTATAATTTCCCTAATGAAGTGAAAGAGGACATCAATATGCTTGGTGCGAGAATGATGAACCTGGTTCTTTGCTAAACGGATGGCACTCTGACTATCACAGAAAACCTCCACGTTTTCCTGAACAATACCCAAGTCATAAATCAAACCATGAAGCCAAATAGCTTCCTTAAAAGCTTCTATTACAGCCATATACTCTGCCTCTGTTGTAGACAAAGCCACTGTCGACTGTAAAGTTGATCTCCAACTCACTAGTCCTCCTGCTATAGTGAACACATAACCAGTAGAAGATCGACGCTTATCAAGATCTCCAGTATAATCAGAATCCACATACCCGACTAGATGCTTACCAAATATCGTGTCTCTCTCAAACTTCAAACCGACATCCACAGTACCTTGAATGTATCTTAGTATCCACTTCACTGTCTGCCAGTGTCCTTTCCCTAGATTGTGCATGTAACGACTCACCATGCTCACTCCGTGTGAACTGTCTAGTCTGGTACACACCATGGCATACATTAAGGCACCAACTGCATTTGCATATGGAACATGATCCATCTGCTTCTTCTCATCATCTGTATCTGATGACATCAGCGCACTCAGCTTGAAATGTGGAGCCAATGGAGTACTTAAAAGTTTAGACTTATTATCGATGCCAAACCTCTGAAGTACTTTCCTCAAATACTGAGTCTGTGTCAAACTGACTGTGCCTTTTACCCTGTCTCGCTTGATCTCCATCCCAAGAATTTTCTTGGCCTCTCCAAGATCCTTCATCTCGAACTCCGAACTCAACTGAATCTTCAGCCCGTCGATCTCCACCTTGCTCTTAGATGCAATTAGCATATCATTCCTATGTAAGAGAAAATAAATAAAATTTCGATCTTGGAACTTATGAAAGTAGACACAATGATCAAACTAACTGCGTGTGTACTTGTAATCCATTATAAAACGGTTAAATCACTTGTACCACTGTCGTGGTGACTGCTTCAAACCATACAACGACTTGCTCAACTTGCAAGCCCATTTCTCACGTTCAGGAGTTTTAAAACCATCTAGCTGAGATATAAAAATTTCCTCTTATAAGTCACCATGGAGGATTGCAGTTTTCACGTCGAGTTGAGCTAACTCGAGATCAAACTGTGCTACCAAAGCCAATAATATCCGAATGGACGAATGCTTACCAACAGATGAGAAAACCTCATTGTAGTCGATTCCTTCCTTCTAAGCGTAGCCTTTCGCCACCATTCTGACCTTGTATCTAATGTTGTCTTTGCCAGGAACACCTTCCTTTTTAGCATAGATCCACTTGCAGTCGATAACTTCTTACCCTTTGGAAGCTGAACCAACTTCCAAGTCTGATTCTTGTGAAGTGATTCCATTTCTTCATCCATCGCCTTCTTCCACTTGACACTGTTTGTATTTTGTATGGCTTCTCTGTAAGTGCACGGGACATCATGATCAATCACTGGAAGTGCATAGGCCACCATGTCTGTTAATCCAGTAGGTTTTCGAGTATCCCTTTTAGGTCTGCCAGTGGCAATAGAGTAAGGCTGCTGCTTGATCATCGGTGCTGGTTGATAATACTCAAATATTGCATATTTTATCTCTCGAACCTACGCATTTTAGCCCCCTCGGGTGCCTTAATTTCTATATTTAAGCCCGTTAACCAGACAACCTTAGTTTATATTTTTAACATGCTATATGAGGTATAATTGGGCTTTTGTAGGTATTTAGGTACTAAGTATGGAGTTTGGACGCATTCCGGTGAGTATCCGTATGCAATCGCACGTTCAAGGGTATTTTAGTCATTTCACAGCTTGGTCACCTGGCCCGACATTTCACAGAAGTTGTAGCTCTGCTCGCTAGCTTCGCGTGGCCATGAACGGTACGCGAATCCGATTCATAACGAAGGAGTTACGGCGATTTCAGCTGAGGGAAAAACAAGGAAAGCAAAAGGGGAGGAGAAGAGGAAGAAAAGAATGCAGAAGCTGCTGCTTGGCTGATACCTGCTTGATCGATCGATTGACCCTTTTGGTCGATCGATCGACCCTTCTGAACACTCGAAATTTTGCCTTGGTCGATCGATCGATCCCCTATTTTCTGCAGATATTTTGCCTTATTTTCTTTTCTCTTTTCTTTTATTCCCACTTACTATAAATACAATTTTTGTTGTAATATTCAGATATTAGGCTATATGAACGATTTTAGGGTAGTTTAGCTTAGGGTTTTGGGGTTTTTGCTTGGTTCTTCTTCATTTCTCTTTGGTTTGACACCCCATTTGGATTGTAAGTTGACTATTCATCTCCCCTACCATTTAATATAGTTGTATTTCTTCATTTATTATTTTCTGTTGTAATTTACATGCTTTGTTAATTAGGTTTTCATGCTTTCTTTACACGCTTTCTAGGGTAGTTTTATCGCGTTTCTTTATTGCGTTCCATTTACCGCGTTTTTAACATGCTTTCTAGGTAATTTAAATTATGTTGTGTTTGAATGGAACTCACTCGGGTTAACGCGTTGCTTTGCTTTGGCGATGGTGTTTTCGGGTTTATTTCAGGTGCGTTGTCCTAGTTATTGCGCCTAGGAGATTTGATGGTGCATATCATGTATGTCTCGTGCTTACGACCTTTCGCGCATAATTTCCGGGATATTTGTTGATGCCAAAATCTTATTAGGCTTTTATGACGAATTTAGGGGCGTGACAACCCTTGGTTTAATTAACTGTCGAAACGAGACACATTTGTAATAACTCATCGACCCTTGAAACCATTTTATACAAATTAACCCGGGTGAGGGATATTCGACGCAACCTATAGTTTTATCCGCTTTCTTAATCTAGTTTCAATACATTGCCTAGATTAACATTTCCCTTTTATGAATCTTTTACTTTTTAGTTTGTAATCACCTTTTACACTTTTATTTCGGCATATTAAATCACTTAAATTCTAGTAACTCGTCCCTGTGGATTCTCGATACCCGACTTATCGCTGTGCTTGCCCCGCAAGTGTAGTAGTAATTTAGGTTTTTGTATAGTCGCGACGAGACGAAAACAACGACTGTGCACTTTACACGAGCACACCTCCTCGACAACGGTACCATTTTGATAGTGCGCGAGAAGTGTGGTCGCGTAAGGCCACAGTTGTTGTTTTCTGTCTCGCCGCGAAGCTAGCGAGGAGATCTACAACTTTCGTGAAATGTCGGGCCAGGTGCCCAAGTTGTGAAATGATTAAAATGCCCTTGAATGTGCGATTGCGTACAGAACTTCACCGGAATGCGTCCGAACTCCATACTTAGTACCTAAATACCTACAAAAGCCCAATTATACGTCATATAGCATGTTAACAATATAAACCGAGGTTGTCTGGTTAACGGG
This sequence comes from Sambucus nigra, assembly GCA_949130495.1. Lineage (NCBI taxonomy): Eukaryota > Viridiplantae > Streptophyta > Magnoliopsida > Dipsacales > Adoxaceae > Sambucus > Sambucus nigra. The sequence continues at coordinate 17,007,195 of OX422214.1, forward strand.
CTTAAATATAGAAATTAAGGCACCCGAGGGGGCTAAAATGCTTAGGTTCGAGAGATAAAATACGAAATATTTGCGTATTATCACAACCCCTATTTTACACATTGCTAGTCCCTAGCAATGAAATAGGATGCAACAAGAACTACAAGCAAACCAAAAGCAGGAGATAGTCCAAAAGTATGGTATAAAAGCATAAGGCCACTTTCGCGGGCGATTCGATTGCATTTACATATGCAATAAGCCGTTAAACCCCTAGGTCACCCTAGTGAACGAGCGTCGTCTCGTGAGGGTTTTCAGAGATGGTACCCACAAACATCACATGGTTTCCTCAAAATATGCCCAAACCAACATGCGACAAGCCCAACAATAGCGAAAAGGATTTTATACGCATTATTAGCAAATTGAATGAATTAAAACAAAAGTCCAAATTATTTACATTATAGAATGCACCTCATAGAATTGAAACCTTAAAATGTGGGAGGGGGAGCGAGCATATGCAAAGTGTGATTTGACAAAAACTTATATATATCGGATAAACATTAAAGCATGTATATACATTCAATCCTCACGGGCATTACACTCATCAAGTGAATTCACTCGAAACAGGGAGCTAACACACGGGAATGCGGGCATAAGGAGTAAATCTAAATAGAAACTAGGCCGCACACATGTCACAAATGAAGAACGCTATATATAAAATGAAAAATGTAATCTCAATGAAAGATACCGCACATTAAAAGAGGCGAAATGCATTTTCACAGATTATCAAAACTATTATGACTTTTAAATTACATCAACCTAAGATCACATAGGACTTGTATAGGGTTGTAATATAGGTATGGCTAGGGTATGAAATGAAAGGAATGTATGTACGGATTCAAAGTGTTCGGGATGAAAACTCGGGATAATGGAAAAATGCGAGCAATAGCAAAATTGGAAAACAAGTTCCAAAACGGCATTAGATATATCATCGGGGAGAGTAATCAAAGCTTATTGAACTATATACAACATTTACAAATTTCTCTTTCTTTTCTTATCTTCTTTTTCTCATGTTTTCTTTTCTTTTCTTTTGCTTTTTGCTTTCTCTTTTTCTTATCTTTTACATCTCTTTTCCTAACTTATCTCACTCTCACATGCCTAAATTGCAACCGCCATCACAACAACATCATTCAATCCAAAGTAACATTCCAAACAAAGGTATGGAAAGTGTATATATGGTATAAAACTCCAATTTAGAGTTGGTTATGGGAATTTTGGGGTGTGAAACGAAAGGCTATATTTAGGCTCAAAGGGGTTAACGAGGGTAAACATATATGGGTGAGGTCAAGGCTAATATGGGTGATATAACAAAGATGGCCTATGATCATTTCACAAAGTTTACGCAATTCTAGAGTCAAAACAATATATGAAATCATGCTCAAGTAACACATTTCAAGTATGAACTCAATTAATGAACGATCAATCCAAAACCCCCATCGTCCCCACATGTTTTTGTCACCTGTTCAAACTTCAATGTTTCAAACTTGAGTTAATTTCCCTCACCCGAGTTAATTTGTATAAAATGGTTACATGGGTCGACGAGTTATTTGGACAGTTAATTGAACCAAGGGTTGTCATGCTCCTAAATCCGCATAAAAGCCTAATAAGATTTTGGCGTCAACAAATATCCCGAAAATTACGCACGAAAGGTCGTAAGCACGGGACATACATGATATGCCTCGTCAAATATCCTAGGCGCAATAACTAGGACAACGCACCAGAAATAAACCCAAAAAGACCATCGCCAAAGCAAAGCAACACATTAACCCGAGTGAGTTCCATTCAAACACAACCTAATTTAAATTACCTCGAAAGCATGTTAACAACGCGGTAAATGGAACGCAATAAAGAAACGCGGTAAAACTACACTAGAAAGCGTGTAAAGAAAGCATGAAAACCTAATTAACAAAGCATGTAAATTACACTAGAACGCAAGAAATGAAGAAATACAACTATATTAAATGGTAGGGGAGATGAATAGTCAACTTACAATCCAAATGGGGTGTCAAACCAAAGATAAATGAAGAAGAACCAAGCAAAAACCCTAAAACCCTAAGCTAAACTACCCTAAAATCGTTCATATAGCCTAATATCTGAATATTACAACAAAAATTGTATTTATAGTAAGTTGGAATAAAAGAAAAGAGAAAAGAAAATAAGGCAAAATATCTGCAGAAAACAGGGGATCGATCGATCGACCCCTTTGGTCGATCGATCGACCAAGGCAAAATTTCGACTGTTCAGAAGGGTCTATCGATCGATCAAGCAGGTATCAGCCAAGCAGCAGCTTCTGCATTATTTTCTTCCCCTTCTCCTCCCCTTTTGCTTTCCTTATTTTTCCCTCCGCTGAAATCGTCGTAACTCCTTCGTTATGAATCGGATTCGTGCACCGTTCACGGCCACGCGAAGCTAGCGAGGATAGATACAACTTCTGTAAAATGTCGGGCCAGGTGCCCAAGCTGTGAAATGACTAAAATACCCTTGAATGTGCGATTGCGTACGGAACTTCACCGGAATGCGTCCGAACTCCATACTTAGTACCTAAATACCTACAAAAGCCCAATTATACCTCATATAGCATGTTAACAATATAAACCGAGGTTGTCTGGTTAACGGGCTTAAATATAGAAATTAAGGCACCCGAGGGGGCTAAAATGCGTAGGTTCGAGAGATGAAATACATAATATTGGCGTATTATCACTGGTACTGGTGTAGGAACCTCCACCTGAACTGGTACTGGTGTTGGAACCTCTACCTCAACTGATATTTCGTCCTCATCATTAGATTCGACATCAGGAAAATTTATTGTCTGAACAGTCCTTACTGGAATATCAAGCTCCACCCGTTATAAAGAAATGGATTCACATTCTCTTTTTTCGAAACTATGGGTTTTAACATTACAGACTCATCAAAAGTAACATCTCTGCTCAGAATAATTTTCTTTGATTCGGAGCAGCAGAGTCTATATGCTTTTATGCCAGCACTAAAGCCCATAAATACAACTTTCTTGGTGTAACACCCCGCCTAATTAAATACCGGGTGGCCAGTCCCATACCAAATTAAAACATAATATACAGTTGGATCATTCTTAGCATCACTGCCGAAAACATTAACTAATCACCCAATACCCAATCAAGTTGGTGTTAAAAACTTTCCAAATTTTAATTACAAAAAAAACCCATTTTTAGTTTAAGAATAACACTACACATATTATTCTACAAATAACTGAACAGATTACACAAAAGAATTTAAATGCAATTGGAATAAATATTCCCACATAATAATCCAATACAGTAATCCCAACAATAATAAATGTATTAAAACGACACGAGTACAAGAGTATATGGCTCAGATAGAAAAGAGACAATTGAGTTCCTTTGGGCGACATGCCCTAACTAAGAGAATACTGTGAATCAAATGAAGATAGGCGTCTAATCAATACTCCATAGCTCCATAGCTCGTTATAATCCACTAAGGTTGGCGTCCCTGTTGCTGGACACCTGATATAGAAGATACAATAGAAAATAAAATATGCAAGGAAACGGGTCAGAGCCCGATTGTGAAAATGATTTTTAAAACAACAAGTATTTAACAAGTGCAATAAAGCCTTTATTATGTACATGTTAGTAACCAACTCTCACTTGCTATTCTCACCTCTCAACTAGAGTGCACACTTAACGTCTCCTATTAACCTCCTAGTTAATGGTTCCTCCTCACTAGTTTCCATTATATGATTCCATCCTATATCATAATCCCGTATGTCCCATACCATACGTCAGATAATTATTCTCATACGTTTCTCATTTACATGATTCGATTATCATTAATATGAAGTAAGCTTTTCATTAAATATTCATTAACTTATTTTAATTCTTTTCTCAATTCACTGTTATCTACAATTATCTCACAGTAGATGATTTAACCACAATATACACATACATTTAATCCATCAATATATATATATATATATATATACATATATAATACGGCACCCCGAGCCACAACTGCGGTGCAATGCATTACTCTGCTATCATGTCCCATCATCGCTGGTCGCCGAATAGGAGACAAAAGGTTCGGTAAGGATTTCACGAACCACAAACATCAACAAACAAATTGGAGGCGAACATAGTTCTCATATCCATGGGTCACGCACATACCTACGTTCCCACAGTCAGCGGACTTATCAACTCCCCGATAAGTCTTTCATAGACCTATGTTCTTGAGCGACAAATCAAAGATCCCATGGATTCATCAGGATATGACTGCCCTCACGCGCAAACCTCCCGTCGATAGCAAGTAAGCTAGGTATGTCATACACATAATCATCAATCAATCAAATAGGCATTATCATACCTATAATATAATATCAACAAGGTACTCACATTACCCTAAGATAATTCCCATACGTAGCATTATATCTCTTTAAATCCTACGTATAAAATAATATGACTTTTCATCTTTAATTTAATTATCCCCGAGTCTCACTCATTTCCCAAGGTTTAAATAGGTTTTTCCTCAACATAAATTCAGTAAGAAATTACTAGAATCCTACTGGTCCATAACATCATATCTCCTGAATTACTACGAATTAAACTCTCCCTTTAATTAGGGTTAAAACCGACAGTTTCTAATCTCTTATAAACACATCTTCTATCAACTAGGATTGAATACCATCATCACCTGACTCATAGTCTATAGTGTTTCATTCACACTATAAGACTTATCAACAAAACCAACATCCTCGCATCCTATAACATCTCTCCACTCCCGACGTGGTTAAGGTTCATGCGCGGAGCATCTTGCAAAGCGAAATCCAAACAAGGAACCCCTCCAATTACATTACTACTTAACTTTGTCAATCGTGGAGGTCCGTCAAATTCAAATATGCAACCGGAATAACCTCATCCCCTTTTTCAACCAAATGTGGTCCGAACTCCCATCTCTATCCAGGAGCCATCCCACTAAGTGCTGGTACTACACTCAGTCCTCAATAATGAGCTTAAACTCAGTCCTTGATGTTCAAATTGTAACCCTAAGTTTACCCAGGTATTATATTAAATCTCCCCTACTGTACCTATCCTTAATCCTCAAGTATACAAATTAGAATCCAACACATGCATCTAGCAACCGAAATTTCTTTCAATTTAACTAACATAATTCCAATCAATTAAATTCAAATTAAACCAATTCAAATCTTATCTAGGGCTTACTGATCTTCTCTAAGTCCCATAATATCCAATTAACAATCACCGAAGATTTACCAAAGTTTTGGGATAAGAACCAACATTAAAAAAAAAAAAACTATAGGAATTCTGGGGAGGTCGATCGATCGAAGGCATGGGGTCGATTGATCGATCGAAGGCATGGGGTCGATCGATCGATCGCTCTGGTAACAACCCAGTTTTTCTGCATTTCTTCAACTACGGGTTTAACCGTTTTTGATCATTCAAACCTTCATATTAACATCCCAAATGACTTATAATCCTTACTACATGATATATCAACATATATGAATGATTTCCAATACACTAATCATCCTAGAATCATCAAGAGAATGAATTAAAAGCATGTTTATATCCTCTCTTTTTTCAGAAAATTATCAACATAATATCTTCAAGAACACATCAATGGTTTCCATAATTTCTTCAACAGATTTATGATTATTTCGTGGATTACTAACTACCTACAACATGAGTTTGATTCCTATATATTTTTAGTTTCCAGAAAATCCATTAACAACTCTATCCTTTCATCTTCCAAACATGAAAATCATTTCTTTTTATAACTATCCTAACATGGACAATATACAAACTTAAATTGCCATTATCAAACACTTGCCTCTAATGAAGATCTGATCCTTTGGTGTAGTATGTCACAGGTGGTTATCCCTTCTCCGGCCAACTTTCGGTGGTGGTGGGTGGTGGTGACCTTTGGTTCTTAGTTATTCTCCTTCCCAAGTACACTCTTCTCTTCCCAAGCAACCTTTCATTTTCTCCAGGAAGATGACTTCTATATTTTGTGTTGAAGAGATGAATAACCCACGTACACTTAATCTCCAATTACTTATAATAAGACAAAACCCGAAATCACTATTCATCTCCCTTGTAAAAATGACCAAAATTCCCTTTTGGGTTGTCTTTTCATTTCCAAATGACCCGAGACCCAAATTCAACATCCAAATAGACTTTTCTGACTATTTCAAACCTTCCAAACGCAACGACGCAGTCAAAATGACTATAAAATTGATAGAAAATAAATTTCCTTTTTAATTTAACAAATTAGTCCCGACACGTCCCATACCGCGTCTGACTAAAAATTCAAATTACTGAATTAACAACTCACAGCAATATCAATAGCATCACATTCATATATTACCTAAATATCTTTAAGTAATATTCAGAATCATCCATTTTAATATCCACAATTAGGATAAAACTCAAATGAATTAATTTATAATAAAATCCAATTAATCCATTAATTTAAAATATAACCCATTTTAAAAGTCATTAAAATTACGGGGTATTACACTTGGCTCTAGGATCTAACTTTGATTCAGTCACATGATAATAAGCAGGACAACTAAAAATATGTAACCAATCATAATCTGTAGCAGATTTACCAAACCATACCTCCATAGGAGTCTTCCCATCAATTGCGGCTGTAGGAAGTTTATTGATCAGGTGAGAAGAATAATTCACCACTTCACCCCAGAATGCCTTTCCCAATTCAGCATGGGACAACATACACCGAACTTTCTCCACCAAAGTACGATTCATACATTCTGCAACTCCATTTTATTGTGGCGTTCTTCGTACGATAAAATATCTGATAATTCCCTCATCTTGACAGATTTTAAGGAATGGGTCTAAAGTGTACTCTCCACCATTATCTGTTCGGAGTTTCTTGATCTTCCGACTTGTCTGAGTTTCTATCATCTTTTTCCAGTTAAGAAAAATCTCCAGAACTTCATCTTTCTGATGCATCGTGTATACCCAGACCCGTCTGGAGTAATCATCAATGAAAGTCACGAACCAACGTTTACCTCCCAAAGTTTCATTTTTGGTAGGTCCCCATACATCTGAGTGAATATAGTCAAAATTCCTTCGGTGCAGTGAACAACAGTGCCAAACTTGACTCGAGTCTATTTACCCAAGACACAGTGTTCACATAAATCAATCTTGCCTGTCTTAGCTCGTTTTAATAGGCCTTGCTTTATCAAACCTTATAGAGCTTTCTCTCCATCACGTCCTAAGCGCATGTGCCATAGTCTGGATTCATCTGAATTATTTGAACTTTTGGAGACTGCCACTATCTCAGTGAATGTGCTCCTGTTGAGGAAATATAACTTTCCTTTTCGGGTACCTTTTATGGTTATAAGTGCTACTCGAACCACCTTTAGGACTCCACCTTTGATGATAATAGAATAGCTTTTAGCATCAAAGGTTCCCAGTGAAATGAGATTCTTTTTCAAGTCTGGAATGTATCATACATCTGTCAGTACTCTGATTGATCCATCATGAAGCTTCAATCGAATCGAGCCTATCCCTTTTGTTTTACAGGCGTTGTCATTACCCATTAAAACACATCCCCCGTCAAGCTCTTGGAAGCTTGAAAACCAGTCCCTGTTGGGACACATGTGATAGGAACACCCTGAATCAAGAATCCATTCCTCAGAATGGTAGGTTGATGATGAAGCGGTCAACACTAACTCAAGGTCATATTCTTCATTTTGTGCAACGTTCACACTTAGCTCTTTGTTCTTGTCTCCATTCGGACAGCTTTTCTTCCAGTGCCCCTTTTGATGACATTAGGCACATTGGTCTTTAGTAATTTGTCGTCTATCAGATGATTTTCCCCTTGACTTTGAGCGAAATTTTCCTTCTCGTCCTCTATTGGGTGTCCTCCCTCTTACTGTCAACGCTTCTGATGATGAGGGGTCTCGATGGACCTGCAGATCCTTCTTTCGTACCTCATTTTTCATCAAAGCATTAGAAACATCTTTAAATTTTACCTCATCTTTTCCATACAGTAAAGTAGTAGTTAAGTGATCACACGATCAAACAATGAATTTAGCAATAACAATGCCTTATCCTCATTAACAATTTTAACCTCTAAATTTTACAAATCGACTAACATTTTATTGAAACTGTCTAAATGAGTATTCAGAGACGTACTGTGCTTAAATTGGAAGCGAAAAAGTTTCTTCTTGAGATAGAGCCAATTTTCTATGCTTTTCGTCATGTACTTGTCCTCTAGCTTCTTTCGGAGACTTGTTGCCACTGTCTCCTTCATGACAAAATACTTATGGTCTTTGGCTAAACACAATCAAATTGTACAGCAAGCTTGACGGTTTACAAAATTCCAATCTTCCTCCGAAATATCCTTGGGCTTGGAATCCAAGGCAATATGTGACCCTTCTCAAAATAACAGATCCAAAACTTCACACTGCCAAATGCCGAAGTTATTTGTACCGTCAAATTTTTCGACATCAAACTTTGCATTTGACATAGAAATTATTTTCCAAGAGCTACTGGTGGTTGTCAGAGTTTGTACTTTAATTGAATCGAAAGAAGTTTCACCTTCCATTGTTCATTAGACTCCACCCAAAAAAAAGATTCGAAGCCTAGAAGTGCCTTAAAACATCGCTATATGTCCCTCTTAAGTCAATACATCAACTTAAGAGAAGAATTAGCAGAAACGGAGGGCACGGTTGTGTTCAGAATGGTCGAAATAGCTAGGAAAGAGTCTGACTCGGTCGAAAACGGGTCCAAAATGAACTGAGTTGGCCTAAGAATAGATTTTTGGACCGAGTTAACTCAAGGGGAATATTCTGTTAAAGCTAACAGAATATTCCACTTTCGTTTGATGACATCAGTGGCTCAATCAAACAGTTTGGCAACTTTGTCAAACGGCTTAGTGGCTTGGTCAACTACTTGGTCAAATGGCTCAATGGCTTGGTCAACGACTTGGTCAAACGTCTCAATGGCTTGGTCAATAGCTTGGCTGGATATTTTTTTTCTCTTCAGTTGGCAAATTTGGGAGCTGGGGAGCTCCGTTTGGCCTCCGGTTTGTTTCGTTGGACTCGTATCAACGATACGCTCCTCCTCCTCCTGGTGTGTTCAAATTTGAGATTTGAAGATTTTGATTTCTAGCTAAAAAAATGAACAAAGCGCCAATAACGGCCGCGTCTAGCTCTGATACCAATTGTTGTGCCCAGTAACAATACAGAAATCAAACTCACACTCAATCACACACAATAACAAGAGATTTATGTGGTTTAGCAATTTGCCTACGTCCACGGGGGCGGCGGGATTGTATTATCAGAAGAGGAGAATTACAAACACTCTTGCTCTCTTGATTCTCTCTCAAGCAAGACTCTCCATGTGCTTTGTTTCTCTCCTATTTGCTGCTGTGTTTTTCTCTCAATACACGTGGTTTATTTATAGGTGAGTAAGAGAAATAATGGCCACATAAAATGGCTTTGATGATATCCACCTAGAGCACAATTTGTGGAGAAAAATACTCCACCACCAAAATGGTGAGAGTTTTGTCACTAACCAAAAACTCCACCAAATGGTGGAGTCTTGTCACAAACCAACAAAAGTTTCATAAAAAAATCTATCATCTTTCCAAACTGGTTTCACTGGATCTCTCTTACAATTATGGCCTAAAATAAAAGTCAGAATTTCAAATTGCTAGTCAAAACTTAACCTAGTTGACAAAACTTTCTCTTTCACGTGTCAACATCTCTTCTGTTTTACCCGTAAATTTGTCTTCTTATCTTACATTTCCTGATCTATCACATACTGGACTATGTAATTTCCCGATAATTTTACAGTATTTAAATCGACTAATTATTAATGTAATTGTGTAAAGAACTGAATTTAACTTTGAGAAAGTTTATGCGTTATTGAGTTAGAATGATGTAATTAAAAAAGTAATAGAATTATAAAGTTAATAAGGGTAAAATTGATATTTTAAAAGTACCTCATTTAATTGTCAAAAATTTAAATTAATATGTTTAAAGTGGTCAAATTATTAGTTTTAAAATGTTAAAATCTAATGATTAAGTAATCATGGGTTGTCTCTTGATGATTGAATTTTTATGATTGGCTAATAACAGATGAGGCACTGTGACAAATACTTAGGGACTGGAGTGTCCTTTTCTTATAAGAAAATGATAACTTGTGCCCTTGGGCACATGTTATGAGCCTCAAAATAGTAAGTATTAGAGCTCCACGTGAGTATCTGTACCCTATTAAATGTATTTTAAAACTCTGTCCATACTATTTTTGGGTTCTTAATATGTGCCCTTAGGGCACATGTTATCAGGACCCTATATGGGTTCTAATAACATATGCCCTAAGGCACACATTAAGATCCCAAAAATAGTAGGGATAGAGTTTCGACATACATTTAATAAGGAACAAATACACATGTGGAGCTTTAATACTTACTATTTTGAGACTCAAAACATGTGCCCTAAGGGCACATGTTAGCATTTTCCTATATATATATATATATATATATATATAGGGTCATGGTAACATGTGCCCTAAGAGCATCCGTAGTGGTGATGAGCCACGAATGCTAACTTTGTCGTTCCTTTTAGCCTTTTACCTTTCGCCAACACGAAGAACATGCAATGGTGGGTTTCCTACGAACAAAAGAAGTTCGTAGGAAACCCAACGTTCGCACGGCTACATTAATTTTATTTATTTAAACGACCTCCTCTTCCTCCAAACCTCACACCACTACTGCTTCCCCATCTACTGAATCCCCCCATTCTACATCCCACACCACCACTGCCTCCCCTCATCTCCTCCTCTTCAGTCCTCTAATTGTTCGTATAATTTTTTTTTTGTGAGATTATCGTCTGTTAATTTATTCATTATGGATGGGGAAAAATGGAAAAACTATTTCAATATCGGAAAATAAAAAAGGCACGGGTCAACTTCAACAAGCGTTCGCGCTCCATCCGCACCGATTGAACTGTCGAATCTTGTATATGGTAACTATACCTGAATTTATGTCGGAGTATCACATGCGTCGGACGGAGAAACCCCAATTATAAATGAAAACAAATTCGAGTTCCGGGGCAATTGGGCGGGCCCAATAAAATTGTACAAATTGATCAAAGAGAAAAAATCGGCGGTCAATTCAATTATCGACACTGTCGGTCATATGTCGAACGTGTTTTCTATGGTGATGCCCAATTCCGACTAATGTGTTGTGATGGCGATGATCGAACGTTGGTAGGATACGATGCATACCTTCCAACTACCATACGTCGAGCTTGCCTTCACGCTGGTCGACTTCACGATGCTTTTTGACAATTAATTGTTTTATATTTTTTGCATTTATATTCATAATTGTTTGAATATATGACACTAATTTGTTGTACTTACATTCATAATTAATTGTTTCAAAAAATTTTTGTTGTACATATATTCATAATTGTTTAAATATATAACAAGAAATTTAAATTACATATAGGCATTCCGATTGGACAAGGGTGACCCATTCTAAATCTCCCAAATGTAAAATATACAAACTTTGCAAATACCGTAAATGAATTTTTTTTCGAAATTCATATACAGAGATTTACCGGTGCAAGAATTCCAGTTTTTTACCTTAAAAAATACATAGAAAACTTTGTCAAGGCTTAAGATATACCAGATTATATGTGTGTAATCATAGGTCGGGCATTTTGGTTATATATTATCGGAAGTGTATTTTTTCCAAATGCCAACTCCACTTCTGACCTCGACTTTTTACATTATCTGGAGGATATTACTGACGTCGGCACATACGACTGGGGTTCGACTATTTATGCCCGTATTATATGGTCTCTGGACAAAGCCAGTTGACGATCGTTGACTAGTGTTGAATGCATGTGGCAATTACTTGAGTTATATTTTCTTTTAATCTTATTTAACCGCTTATATGAAATTTATGTTTCATTAAAATAATACTCAACTTATTCTAATCAATTAAATGTATTGACGTATTTTGCAGTATTTACATCACGAGTACATGGCCACGACATGTCCATTTCTCTCCGATCCTTCCATCGATGCGTGGCCCCGCATATTCTGTTGGTCGAGGGGAACATAAAGCATGTCAAGGGAGTACAACGGTTTAATATCTCAAGCAGTCAATATGAACTTGATATGCGATCACCCGAGTCCATTACATGGCAACCATACGAGACTTATTCCTACCGTGACACTGATATCATCATATATGTTCATCATCTATCGGGGTTACGGATGATTTTTTGGGATCCCTTATTTAAGGGTTTTTGGTACTTGTGTGATCGGGCCATCCGACAATTGACTGGGCAGATATGTATAGTAGACAACCCACCACCGAGTTTATGTTGTGTCTCAAACGACGAATATCAAGCAGCTGCTGTCCAAAATTGGCCTATAACAAATCAACACATAAGAGATGTATCCCAAGAAGAGTACTCCAGTAGCACTCGGGCCATTACTATCTCAGATTGCGAGATATGTAAATGTATATTTAATTGGAGTTGGTTCTGTGGCACCTTCAACGTTGCGAATCACATGAGCACCAGCACCGACAAATGAGTTGCATGTGTATGAGACATAGTTCTCAATGGATGGTTCTTCACACGTCCAACCACCGAGACAGAATTGGACGATAGACGTCGGTCTACCGGAGGGGGCTTCATATTTGATAGATATTTCGCGACCCGAGTTTCAAACCAACGCACCTCCAGCTCAATCTTGGACACAGTTAGAATGGTGCGAGTCCTACATCGATGCAGTAGATAACAATCGAGGTCTTCGTCATTTATTACTACACGAGATACGTCAGGATCAAATCACGTGATGACCGAATTGAGGAGTTGGAGCGTAGACTAGCACACTTTACTATGCCTAGTCGTGGGTTTGAGCAGGGTGACACTAGTTTTAGCCATCTGAGTGTTTACATACCATAACTAGTCCAACCCCCCCACCCGATCCCCGCATATTAGTCGCAACAAAGTTGGAGAAATTTGTTTGGGTCTGACCCAATGACATGTTCATATGTGGATTTAGGTGCGGATTATGAGTTCGGCCCAGGGCACCCATGATGTAAAATGTACTATTGAAAATTTTGAAGAGTTTATTATTTATAGTTGTCTCAATTTAATTGCATTTTCTTTTAATTTTTTTTACATATTATTTTTTATTTATTACACATGTAATGAAGGCAACCAATTTATTACCGTGTTGTTTACTTTATTAATATTTTAAAATCAAAGTGGAACTGTAATTTAAATTATGGCACTTATTTAATATGAGGTAATAAATTTAAATTTTGGCACTTAAAATATTAAATTCAAATAATCATCAGAAGGAATATTGGGAAATAAATTGATCCTTTATTAGTATTGAAATAATGACTTAAGTAGTACAAACATTCATACATGAAAGAAATGATTATTAGGACGTCTTGTTCAAACGCTTAGGTCGAACCTAGTAGAAGTACAACAAAATGGTTTCCCATTGCGCACTAAACATTTAGGTAAGTAAGATCGTTGCGTGTCGGAATCAACATATTCTTCATTGTAATTTGATATATTTGGTCCGTATTCTTCCCCATCATTTTCATATATGTATTCCAAAAAGTAATCATAACCAGAATTAGTGTAGTAAAAAATGTCGTTATCTGATGCCAACGTAGAGTCGTTATATATGTTAATTAATTGTTCCTGGATCTAACGACCTGATAACATCGCGCGTTGTGCTTTGTGATAACGTTGTAAGAGCCTATCCATTTTCCATATCTCTTCCTCCAATAAATTAAGACAAAATATATCCGCTTCTTCGGGATACGATATTGGCCAAAGTGAGGCAACCCAATTTTTCGGCATGGATATGTGATGGTAATGGCAAAGCACCTCCAGGTCACACCTTTCATCATATTTATCTGGACATATGAGTTGTTCCCAATGGTACTCAGCTCCATCTTCAAGTTCCGAAGTGGGAGAGAGTATGAATATATGACCAAAGTCCTTAAGAAAACGTCGAGAAGTATCAGTCGGAAAAGTTTGGAAAATTAGTTGCTTCCCATACCAATCGTTACCGGCAATGTCTGTGTATGATCCATTATAAATGGATGAATTGTAGGGAGATGATGCCATCTTTTAAATATAAGACAATGGTAGATAACAAATTGTTCCAATCGTTCAAATATATTTATAGGTAATTACCGTTCAAGTAAATATTTATTTACTATGGCACACGTAAAGTAAATTGTAAATATAAAGTAAATATAGTAAATAATATTTATAGTAGTCCAACGCCAGTATAAAGGCACGGATACCAAATATAGTAACAAATATTTATTCACCCCCCCAACGACACACATAAAGTAAACTGTAAATAATGAATAAATATAGTAGTCCAAAAAATAGTAAGTCAGTAGCAATGCCACATATACCAAAGAATATATAGTAGCCCAATGCCAGTAATAATGGCACACATACCAATTGACTATAAAAAGGCACACATACTAAATATAGTAACAAATATTTATTCAACCTTCCAATGGCCCACTTCAAGTAAACTCTAAATATAAACTAAATCTAGTAGTCCAAAAAATAGTAAGTCGGTAATAATGGCACATGTACCAAATATTATAGAGTAGTCCAATGCCAGTAAAAATGGAACATATATCAATTGGCTGTATAGAGGCACACATACCAAATATAGTAACATATATTAATTCAACCTTTTAATAGCACACATAAAGTAAACTGTAAATATAAACTAAATATAGTAGTCCAAAAAATAGTAAGTGAGTAATAATGGCACATATACCAAAAATTATATAGTAGTCCAACGCCAGTAACAATGGCACACATACTAAAAATAGTAATAATTGACTGTAGGCTAATTATGTAAGGTAATTTACTGTAGGCACACATACCAATTGACTGTAGGCAAAAAAAAGGAACACATACTGATTGACTGTAGGCTAATTCTGCAGGCACACATACCAATTGACTATATAAAGGCACAAATATAATACTAAATATAAACTCATGATCAAATATACCAATTATTTGTATGGACACATCAAGACGCATATTACCAAGCTATCACAGCTATAAATTGATCGATAGATTATGAAATTTATAATACAACTTACGAAATTTCTAACAAAAAAAAATCATGGACTCCTCCAGTTCTAGCGATGAGGGACGAAATATTATGCTACAATATTCTCAATTTAATGAAGGTGGATCATCCGATGATTCAGATGAGGAGATGATAATTATGATGGAGATTACCCGGTGGTGTGCTGAAAAAAATATAATTCAAGATGGGAAAGAACTCGAAACCAGACGTCGAGTGAATCGTAGGAGAGAAAGGGATCATGCTGGGAAGATTACTTTGGGGAAGATAAGTGATATAACGAATATTTTTCTCAAAGGAGATTTAGGATGCGATATAGTATTTTTAATCGCATCATTTAATCTTCTTGTCTTTATGATAACTACTTTGTTCAGAAGAATGATGCTTGCGATCGTCAAGGTTTAAGCTTTCATCAGAAAGTGTTGGGGGCAATTTGACTGTTATCTAATGGGGGTTCCCATGACGCGTGGGCTGATCAGTACGCTATGAGTGAAACCACTATATTAGAAACTGTTATTAGATTCACAGAGGAAATTGTGAGTATTTTCAATCCCCAGTACGACAGAAATCCGGCACAAGGCGATATCACGAGGTTATTAGAACAAAATGCAAATAGAGGTTTTCCAGGAATGCTAGGCAGCATAAATTGCATGCACTGGCGTTGGAAAAACTGCCCCACAGCATGGCACGCTCAATATAGTGGACGTAAAGAGTCACCTACTATAATCCTTAAAGCGGTTGCCTCGTACGACCTTTGGATTTGGAAATCATTCTTCATTGTACCTGGTTCTTATAATGATTTAAATGTCTTGCACCGATTCAAGGTCTTCCAGGAATTACGCAATGGGACGGTAACTCCCGTTAATTACACTGTTAACAAAAATTCATACGAAATGGGGTACTACCTTGGTGATGGCATTTACCCTCCCTATGCTTCAATAGTAAAAATATTTAGGAACCAAAATGGGATTACACAAAAACATAAATTATTTTGCAAGTACCAAGAAGCGTGCAGAAAAGATGTTGAACAGGCTTTTGGTGTACTACAAGCCCGATTCGATTTTATTCAGGAGCCTTGTAAATTATGGAATAGGGCGTCACTATCAACCATTATGAAATCTTGCATTATATTGCACAATATGATTATTGACGATGAACGTAGAGACTGTCCATGGCAAAATGAATACGAACAGAATGATGAAACACCTGTACTTATGAGGGGCCAAACTAATTTCTACGACTACCTCACACGGGATTCTAAGATAAGAGGCGCAACCAAACATCAACAGTTACATAATGATTTGGTAGAGCACATTTGGAACACCCACGGTTATGAAATGGTGGGTTGAAGAATTTAACGTATATGTGCTTGTAACCATGGTTAATCGCTTTCTTACTTCCATTTTCATTTTGTAATTGTACGATTGTCGTAGTGATCATTTTGTATTCGCTTTCTTACTTCCAAACCCTACCCCTCTCATTCTCTCTGCTGTTGCCGTTGTCGTCGCCCCCTATTCCTCTTCGAATTACCTCCCCCCCCCCTCTCTGTCGTACTCCCCTCCTATCCTTTGCCATCCGCCTTCCCCCAAAACATAAACATGCACACTCCCTCCAAGGCTGTTTTCGCCCCTCTGAGATAGAAGACATATCCCCACTCCGATCCTATTCTTAATTCTTGACCTTTAATTTTAATATTTTTTGAAAACGTGGTGTGATTATTATGTAGATTTAATTTGGTGCTTAGTTTTTTTTTGTTTTGACTGCAGATCCCCACTCACCGCAGATCCTCAGCGACTAAAAACAACATTTTCAACGTAGACCTTTGATTTCAATTTTTTTGAAACCGTGGTATGATTATTATGTAGATTTAATTGGATGTTTAAATTTTTTGTTTGAGATTTAGGTGTTTTGTTTATGTTGGTTAAATTTCAAAGGACCGTTATGTTTCATTGCAAATGCTTACTATTGTTGGGGTTTCATTTCAAATCTTTACTATTGTTGGGGGTTTTCACTTATATCTTTGTGGGTTTTTCGTTCCATATTTACGGAGCATCAACAATGGGTGTTTAATTTATGGTTTGATGAGGTCATTTTGTGTTTTTTTTGTCACTAACGGATGATTAATTTATGGGGTCATTTTGTTTATTATAATAATAATTTCTATGTATTTTGTGGTATTTGCATGAGCTATTACATTGCAGTGTCCAATGGAAATTGATGCTATCGAGCAATGCCAGGTAGATTTTCTACTATCTTCTCTTATTGTTATGTTTGCTTTATTTTTCATCTTTGTTCATATGCCATGCTTTATTATTTTTTAAATGAATGTATTATTTGTATGTTCATCTTTTTTTTTCATTTCGTGGTTTTTTTCTTTTCAGACCAGCACTGACTTTGTTTTTCTTATTATTTGGAAGATTAAAAAATGGTGTGATACACATGATGTATGAAATGTTGTTTATGATTAGAATTGTCTTTGAAGCTTTATACTTGAACATAATCACGTGGGTGGGAGTGGGGGGTAATAGCTTTATAATTGAAAATAAACATATGGAAAATAAGCTAAGAAATAAACTTCTATGTGTATCATTGACATGAGATCTAAAGGCCGTGAGAATTGAATTTCATAATGACTCTACTAAGATGGTTCCCCAAGCCTCAACGCAACGTTTGAGGAAATTGCGACCCTGTCCACGGTACCACCCTCCTTCATATTGTTAAATCGAAAGAAAATATTCCAAATTTACCGATCCATTCTTTACTTATCACTATGTAGGGCCTCAATGAATAATTTCACTGTTAGGAAGAGTAGCACTGTATTTCACTAAACCAGCAGCTGCTGATAATCCTTCAGGCCAGTTCCATCCAATCTGAATCAATTTACTACAGGTAACTATTATTTAGTACCCATTTATTAACCTTTTAAAATACAATTAATTATGTTTACTCAACATTTATAGTTTGTCTTTTTCATTCTATATCTGATCATTCCTTTTAAACTTTGAAAATCACTTAATGGACACAATAATTAATAGTATTTATGTTCAATGTATCTGTTCTTTTCTTCTTCTGGTGCTACAAGGTTCTACTCAAGAAGCATTGAAATTGTTTAAATTATGATGACTTCTTCTTATGATACATAAAGTTAAATTTCTTTATTGTTCGTTTTGTTGTTTGTTATGAATTTGGGGGTTTTGTTATTTTGTTTTTGTGTTTGTATAAATTATGATTTGTTTTTGCATTTGTAGATAAGTGTGATTTTGTGTTTGTATGTTCAAAGGTAACTATGTTTGGTGAAAGCTTAGTTTGTTCAAATTTTAAGCATTTTAGTTTGTGCATCAGTTTTAACTCTTTTTAGAGTTGTAAATAATGAGGCATTTATTGATGACAGAATTCAGAAATAACGAGGCATTTATTGGTAAGGTAACATGTGTGTTAGGTTTGCTTTGGGATATAGGAGGAGCGATTTTTGGGGGCGGGCGGGTTGCATTGTGTGTATATTTAGGTGATGTGTGCGTGTGTGTATATATGTATGTAGTATCATGTTCATTTCAACATATTTAGGTAATGTGTGTGTATATATATCTATAACATCTTTTAGGTTAGTTGCAACCTAAAACACTTTCACTAAATCAAATGATCCATCCCCACTTTATTTGGGACCTTCACCATACCTGCTCCCTAAGCCGCTAACAACCATCGACAAAAGTGAATACAATATTTAACAGATAATGTGTGATAATGGAGATATGGATTCTAATTAATTTTTACTTTGGCATCTAATTTAACAAATTGAACTTTGGCATCTAATTAACTTGTAGGAACTGACCGTGTAGTCACGGGCCTCCCGGATTGAGAATATGACGATAATTAAAAATATATTGATTAAACTTAAAAACAAGTCGTGAAAGGGTGAAAATACAAACTAGCCCCCAAATGGCCCCGTAAGAGGCACGAACACCTCGTACGGGACCAATGTAACTTGTAGGAACTGATCGTGTAGTCACGGTTCTCCCGATTTGAGAATATGACGATAATTCCAAAATATGTAGATTAGGTTTAAAAACAAGCCGTTAAAGGGTCAAAAACCCAAACCAGCTCTTTAACGACCCCGTATGAAGGACTAACACCTCGCACGGGACCAATGTAACTTGTTGAAACTGACCGTGTAGTCATGGTTCTCTCAGTTTGAGAATATGATGATAATTTGAAAATATCAAGATTAAGCTTAAAAACAAGCCGTTAAAGGGTGAAAACCCAATCCAACCCCCAAACGGCCCCGTAAGAGCCACTACCACCACGTGTGGGACCAATGTAACTTGTAGGAACTGATCGTCTAGTCATGAGTCTCCTGGCTTGAGAATATGACGATAATTTGAAAATATCTAGATTAAGCTTAAAAAGAAGCTGTTAAAGGGTGAAAGCCTAATTTAGCCCCCAAACGGTCCCGTAAGAAGCACAAACTCCTCGCGCAGGACCAATGTAACTTATAGGAACTGACCATGTAGTCAGGGTTCTCTCGATTTAGAATATGATGATAATTTGAAAATATCTAGATTAAGCTTAAAAACAAGCTGTTAAAGGGTGAAAACCCAATCCAACTCCTAAACGGCCCCGTAAGAAGCACGAACACCTCGCACGGGACCAATGTAACTTGTAGGAATTGACCATGTAGTCATGGTTTTCCCAATTTGAGAATATGACAATAATTTCAAAAATGTAGATTAGGCTTAAAAATAACTCGTTAAACGGTGAAAACCCAAATCAGGTCCCCAACGTCCCCGTAAGAGGCACGAACACCTCGCACGGGACCAATGTAAATGATAGGAACTGACCATGTAGTCAGGGTTCTCTCGGTTTGAGAATATAATGATAATTTGAAAATATCTAGATTAAGCTTAAAAATAAGTCGTCAAAGGGTGAAAACCCAATCCAGCGCCCAAACGGCCCCGTAAGAAGCACGAACACCTCGAGCGGGACCAATGTAACTTGCAGGAATTGACCTGTAGTCACGGGCCTTTTGGTTTGAGAATATGACGATAATTTGAAAATATATTGACTAAGCTTAAAAACAAGCCCTTATAGGGTGAAAACCCAAACCAGCTCCCAAACGGCCCCGTAAGAGGCACAAACACCTCGCACGGGACCAATGTAACTTATAGGAAATGATCGTGTAGTCATGGTTCTCCCGATTTGAGAATATGATGATAATTTCAAAGTATGTAGATTAGGTTTAAAAATAAGCCGTTAAAGAGTAAAAACCCGAACCAGCTCCTAAACAGCCCCGTAAGAGGCACGAACTCCTCGCACGGGACCAATGTAACTTATAGGAACTAACCGTGTAGTTACGGTTCTCTTGGTTTGAGAATATGACAATAATTTGAAAATATATTGCTTAGGCTTATAAATAAGTCGTTGAAGGGTGAAAACCCAAACCTGCCCCCAAACGGCCCCGTAAGAGGCACTAACACCTCCTACTGGACCAATGTAACTCGTAGCAACTGACTGAGTAGTCATGGGCCTCTCGATTTGAGAATATGATGATAATTTGAAAATATATATCTTAGGCTTATAAACAAGTCGTTGAAGGGTGGAAACCCAAACTATCCCCCAAACGACTCCATAAGAGGCACTAACACCTCGCACGGGACCAATGTAACTCGTTGGAACTGACCGCGTAGTCACGGCGGGCCTCTTGATTTGAGAAAATGACGATAATTCAAAAATATATAGATTAGGCTTAGATATAAGCCGTTGAAGGGTGAAAACCCAAACCAACCCCCAAACGACCCTTTAAGAGGCACTAACACCTCGCACGTGACTAATGTAACTCGTAGGAGCTGATCAGGTAGTCATAACTTGCGTAAGATTTTCAATTTTAGAATATAATAATAATTTTAACTCATACATAATTTTTAAGCTTTAGTAAGCTTTTTTTTATAAATTACTTGGTTACTAATATCATCTCTTTTTTGTATCCTATTTTTTTTGCAGGATAACATTTTATCATTAGCATTTATTCACGTGGAACACACGAAGAAGTCAATGGTTTACAACAAGTGGATTATTTATTAATGTCATTAATATTTAGGATTCTATTTTTTTTATGTTATGGCCGTGCGGGCTTTTGTAGCTTTATTATTAATTTTTATGGCCGTGCGGGCTTTATACTACGCACGTTTTATATTAACAGGTTTTAGAATGCTCACAAAATAGAGAAAACTCTGTCCAATTTTTTTTGGTCTGTGAACTACTAAAGACTTGTAATATTTCGAAGTTTGTATGTACATTAGTTTATCAACAACGTGCGAGTTTTGCAATTTGTGAATTTTTTTGTTTCCAAATATTTTTTTTGCTTTTATCCTAAAATTTGGCACAGTTCAAAACTGTGCCAGAAATATTAAATTCTGGCACGATTTAAAAGTGTGCCAGAAGTGTTCATGTTTGGTCAAATCTGGCACACTTTTAAACCGTGCAAGAAAAAATGGTCATTTTAGAACACCTGATTCTGGCACAGTTCAAAATCGTGCCAGATTTGATGTGGCACAATTTTAAACCGTGCTAGATTTTTGGTGTAGTATATTGTTCATATCCAGCTCCATGATATACGAATGCTCTCGGCCTAGGCGCACGAGCTGATCTTCTATTTTGATGAATTGATCAACTCTCTTCATCTCAATGAACGCATCCATTTGTGAGTCAAATTTAAGGGCACGGTTATTCTTCCACTCCTTCTTGCTTTTAAACATTGCATTGAATTCTTCGCAATGTTTCAGTACCGCGTTGTTATAATCCAAACTGTCAGAACGCGCTCATTGATGTGCACGTTATTTCTCACACTTCCTGCCTGGGGGTCTATCCGATACGTCTCGTACCCCCAGACTGTCATCTTTGCCTACGGATGTGGGGCTATCGTCATTCCTTGTTATGTTTTTCCAGTCAAATTTTGGTAAATCTTTCAAAATTTCATAGCAGTTATCGAACGTGAATTGTTTCTTGGTTTTAGTAAGGTACGCTAAGCGTGCTTTTGTAATCGCTTGGAACTCGTTCGTCCCGCTTCCCATATTATTGAGTTGGTGAGAAAGCTTAGCAATATATATCATTATGAGATGCGATATATGATTGTAATGTGTCGATAACATGGATCTCATACGAGTAATTGTAATTCAATGCATGACGTTATACTCATTCATCTTGGTATCCCAAAATATTCCCGATGGCAATGAGTTCCGTTCAATACTTTGGGCGGTATATTTTGCATAAACGGTAGATAAAACTTCGTCCTCAAACGGAGTCATTGTAATACCCCATAATTTTGTTGATTTTTTTTAATGAATTAATTAAATTAAATGAGAATTAATTTGAAATTAATCCGGATTTAAATACTAGCGAGACGTGAGTGGTATTTAATTATGATGATAATGCTAAATATTACTGAGTATATATGGTAATATATGAGTATTGAAAGTATTAAAATTGTCAAGAGATATAAATACGATAATTTGGAAAATTAAGTTGGGACGCGTGTGTCAGTCGCGTCAGAGATTAATTTAATTTGGTTTAAAAATAAAATTATATTTTTACAAATCGTATGGTCATTTTGAGTGCACCAACGTGTCCAAAAGGGTCGAGATAGTCAAAAAACACTAGCCGGGGGTTTAGTTTGGATCCCGGGACATTTTTAGGCCAAACCGGCAACCCGAAAGGGTATTTTGGTAATTTTAAAAATATGGGAATTAAAACCCACGAATTTTAGAGGTTAATTGTATATTATTAAAGAGTCCACTAAGGCCATAATCAACCAAAAATAATAGAAGTGGGCTACGGGAGTTAGAGAGAGGTTTCAAGGAGTTCCAAAAACAAACCACCACCCACTACCACCAATTGAGAAGGATTTGTGACCGGAAAGAGAAGAGATTCAGCCTTCAATTACCAGCAACAAAATCAGAAGAAAAAATCTAAGGCAAGTGATTTGGTTACATTAGTTCAATTAATATTTCCTCCATGCTTAGTGTAGAAATTAAAAATTGTCTTGAAGGATTTGATGAAAAACCTAATGAAATTGATGTATAACTCTAAATCTTGATTAGGAATTATGTGTAGATCTGTTCTAGACGAATTCAGTACCCCAAATATAACTTTTGATGATTTCAAAACGAATTAAAGTGGAGATTTATCAATGTTCTTGAAGAAAATAGAAAACTAGGGTTTTTATTGAAGTTTTGATCCATATAATGCCAAAGATTGATGATTAAAAGGTTTTGGAACATTAACAATGATGTATTTTGGTTGTATGATGAACCTATAACGTTAGATTAGATTTTCATACCCTGTAATGAAGATTTGGGACAAGTTTTGGATTGAAAAACGAAGCAGGCCGTAACCTATCTGGTGCGTTCGATCGATCGACACTCCCTGTTCGATCGATCGACCTTCCCAGAATCGATTATATTTTTCCTTTGTTGGATTTTAATAATTTCGACCTTAGAGAATTATTGGTGGGGATTTGGTGAATACTATTAGATTAAAGGAAGACCAGTAGGCATAATGGTGAGACTCGATTCATAATTTAAAAGTCAAATAATAAATTATATTAAATCGTATAAGGATCGACGGGTGTGATACTATTTGAGACTAAAAGTTGAGGAATAAGTGTTAGATAGTTGGATAATATAAGGGTAGTGGCAGAAATGAGGACCTTAAGAATAGTGGATTTAAATGTGGAAATAATAGGAGACTCAGTAACCTTTGTGGGCTAGAATTTAAGTACATGAAACTACGACGTAAGATGTGTCGGCAAACTATATTATATATTAATCGAAGACTTAAAGTAGTACTAATCGGGATAACAGTACAAGAATGTAGAATATACCTTATTTAACATTTTAAGATGTCTAAGTGTGTGATTGCTTAGTGTATGGACTTATGTGTATAACATACCTACCATACTTGCTATCACCGCAGGTCGGCTTTCGAATCGGGCCATCTAATCTTTGTGTGCCTACGGGGGGATTTAGATTGGTACCATAAGGACATATCATTGTGAATGACTTATTTGTGAGTTCATAAGTCGGCTGACCATGGGAGCGTAGGTATGTGTGTGACCCATGGGTATGTGAACTATGTTCGCCTCCATTATGTGTGATTATTGCTTATTGAGATGCTTCCGGAGAGATTTGGAATACGTGTCCTTATGTACGTGATGTACCGGGACTTGATAGCAGAGTATGTGTGCACCGCAGCTTAGCCTAGGGGTGCCCTAATTGTATATTTATGATGAGATTCATATATTTTTTATTTAAACGGACTTTTTATTTAAGTGTCAATGTAAATACTTGTGATATTTTCAGTGGAATTAAAAATGGTAGTTTAATAATAATTATTGTCAGTGAATCTGAGAAATAAAAAGGATGACATGCACAGGTTATATTAAAATGTCTTATTTTGACCCTCATATTATAATGTAAAGACAGGTCGGGAGTTAAACCAGTTAGTTATCGGCATAACTAGGACGGGATATGGATACGTTAGATGTGCACAATTAGTTGAGAGGTGAGGAACTTATGTGAGGGCACGCAACTAACTTGTATTTTATATTCACTGTTTAATGTTATTAAACACTTGCTATATTTTAAACTATTTTCACATCGGGCTCTGACCCGTTTGCTTCCAAATCTATTTTATTTTTGTAAAAACCTTTTAGGTTCCCAACCACAGGGACGCCAAGCTTAGGAGTTCCATTCCAGTGATGTGCTGTAGCTGCTGTGGAAGTTACAGGACCTCGATGGTAGGCGCCTCAACTTTCTACGTTGACTCCATTTCAGATTTCTTCAGTTATTAGGGCATGTCGCCCCACTTCTTTTAAAGACAGTTTTATCATACTCAGTTTATTTCAGTGTTGGAGTTATTTATTTGATCATTCAGACTTTGTATTTAGATTTATTCAGTATTCGAATTGTTCAGGGGAGTGTTACTCCAGACTCTTTTTATTCCATTATTTTTCTATTGAGACTGTGATGGGATTGTGTTACTTTAGCTCATAATTTAATTGGTTGTATGTTTATTTAAGTAAATTAAAAATTGGCATCTCACTTTTTAAAAATATTAGGTGGCTAGAAATTTTTAAATAAACGTCTTCGACAGTGATGCTATGAACTAAACCAACTTGATATTCTGTAGTAATTTGAATAAAGGAGTAGCTACCCAATATTTAATTAGTCGGGGTGTCACAGGTGGTATCAGAGCATCATGTTCTAGTGTCTTTAGGATCTGTACGGCTTGTTATGTTTCCGCGTAACATTCCATGGTATAGATCCCTATATTTTAGGATTGTTGTACTCTTTTGTTTATATTTCGCTCTTCAGCTATTTTAAGATAATAACTGTGAACTTATAAGATGTAAGACCCCGTATTTTCATGCTATATTAATTTGGGGATTTATTAAATTTAATGTGAGTTAATTATTTAATAAAAAAATCCAAAAATTAATTATGTTATAATTATTAACGTGATGAGAGTTAGTAATTATATGAAATTGGTTGAATATTACTAATGAGCAAAGTAATATATATATGATATTGGTTATATTGAATGTCATGAGTGAATTAAAGACAATTTCGAAAATTTAAGTCGGGACGTGCTCGTGTCGCGTCGGGACTAAATTGTGATAAATAAAAAGTGTATATTTTATAAGTTTCCCGTATGGTCATTTTGAGTGCGCCAACGCGTCCGGAAGGGTCGAGATAGTCAGAAAAGTGTACCCGGGGGTGTAGTTTGGGTCTCGGGGCGTTTTTAGGCCTAATTAGTAACCCGGGAGGGCATTTTGGTCATTTTACATTTTTGGGTAATTAAACCCACGAAAATTAGAGGTTCTATATCTGATATTGAGGTTGTCACCTAGGGTTAGAATTCCCAAAACCTATAACGGCCATTGGAGAAGAGAGGAGAGAGCTCTCAAGCAATTCCAAGGCTCAAAACTCAACCATTTGCACCGCCGTCACCGCCAACGCGTAGATCGCGAGACGGGGAACGCAATCACACCAAAATCAGCCGCAATCCAGACTTCTAAAAATCCCAGGCAAGTGTTTATCTTTCTTATTTTGTTGGTGCAATTTTCATATTAGTTTAGGAATGATTAGGGATGAAATATATGGAAGAAAACCCAAATTGTGATAGGAATTTGCATGTAGTAAAGACTTAAACCTTATTCTGGAAATCTTTTGTGATGTAAAAGAATAATCCGCGAAATTTTGGTGTAATTAAGAAAGGAATTATGGGGTAAAACAGATTAGAACCATGATTTAGAGATTTTTAGGGTTCTTGAGTTTTAAATGAATTTCGGCATGATTAATCCATGTTTAGTGATGTAAATTGACATGCTTTACGTAGGATGTGTATCATATCATGTTAGGATGTTAGTAGGACAAGATTTTGGACGTTTGGGAATGTAAAACTTGAAATTGGATGAGGATAGGTGTTAGAACCCGTAACTGCAATTCTGCAGAAATCGCAATACCTGCTTGATCGATCGATCGAGCCTAGAGCCTCGATCGATCGAGCCCCAAACCTCGATCGATCGACCCCTCCTGGCAGACTCCTATTTCCCTTTTTAAATGAGTTAAATTCAAATTGTCGTGATATAATTCTTGGGCATTCTTAATAAAATGATTTGGGAGACATGGAGGACCAGTAGCGCATATGAATAAATGTTGGGATCTTTAATATTCGACGAGAATGGTATTTTGGGATAATTACATAAGGGTCGGAGAATTTATGATTTAAAGAGAGAGACACGTAAGAGAGTTACTTTGGGACAAATGTGTATACCTACTGAATTTTATACTTGGGAGGATAGAATCCATGAGCGTTATGTAGTAAGTGGAAAGGTTCCTCAAATTAAAGTAAGATGTGAATGGTTATACGTGATAACTATATAATGAGAAATAAATGCAAATGACGAAATTATGGGAATTGAGAATTTACCCATTATTGATATGGTAATATTAGTATAGTTATATGATTGTGTATGCATATACTATCTATGTGTGAAAATCATGCCCACGCTACTTGTTATCCCTGAGGTTTCCGCGCTGGGACAGTCTTATCTCGATGGGACCTTTATGGAGGATATTGACTTGTACCCTAGAAGATAGATATCCTTGGTACAGGCTATCGGAATGATAGTTCAGACGGTCCTAAGAGATGCGGGTATGTGCTTTCCTCCTAGAGACTTGGAATCTATGCTTCACCTCATATTGTTTGTGTATAGGTATCCTTGGTACAGGCTATCGCAGTGATAGTTCAGACGGTCCTAAGAGACGCAGACATATGGCATCCTATTAGAGACTTGGAATCTATACTTCGTCTCAATGTTGTTTGAGAATGTGTTAATATAGTTCGAGAGTGATTCCGAATTTGTATTCCCTTAGTACGAGTGATACGGGGATTGGATAGTAGAGTATGCCCGCGCCATAGTTTTATTTGGGGTGCTGTTATGATATATATATATTTTATGAGTAGTTAATATATATATGAAATTCTGGAAGATGGAACTGACTACTGTGATGTGATATGTAGGACATGGTTGATGACTCAATTATAAATTCTTGCTTTGAGAAAGTATAATATGACACTGGAAAACTTTATTGATTAATAAAGTTAAAATGAGAACTTTGGTTACTAATTGAAATATTCTCTTCAAACAATTGAATCGTTAAATTCTGAATCTTACGAGTAATCTAAGATAAGTTAAATCATTGGGAAGATTAGTGCGATAAATGATAAGAAAAACCGTTGGGAAGGTTAGTGCGATAGGTGTGCACATTAGAAGAGAGGTGAGAATTTCTCAAGAGAGTGTCGCACTAATATGTTGTTGCATTGGCCTGTATCAATTTAAATACTTGCTAAACGTATTTTAAATCAAACACACTATCGGGCTCTGACCCATTTATTTTTCTCTTTCTCTATCTTGTATATATATGTATGTATTACAGGTGCCCAACCACAGGGGCGTCTTGCTTAGGATCCCTTGAAAGGAACGTGCTGCAGCTTAGGTGGGTGTTGCAGGCCACTTGCATAGACGACTTCGTTTACTTGATTCCACATCTATCATACTCATTTATTGGGCATGTGTCGCCCTTTCCACTATTTATCTGTTCTATTGGTACATTTGTATTTCAGTTATTTCCAGTACTGTTACTATGGGATTTATTCAGTTTGGATGTGTGACTTTAGATTTCGTATGTTGACATTCGATTGACGAATGTTTTAAATTATTTGGATTATGTTGCAGAATTGATGTGGTGTGATTATTACTTTTTGAATGTTGTTAATAAAATGAAAAAATAATTTTTCTTTAAATAAAATTTGGAAAGTTATGTATGAAAATGGTTTTGACACTTAGCTTAATTAATTAGGGTGTTAAATTATAAAAATTTATTTTTATCGACAGTGATGCTGAGAATGAACGAACTGTTCATCTTGATTTATTTTAATAAATGAGTGATCGCTTGGTATTTAATTAGGCGGGGTGTCACAGGTGGTATCAGAGCATCAGGTTCTAGTGTCCATAGGATCTGTACGGCTTATTTTGCTTTCAGCTTAACGTTTTTGCTATAGAGCCCTATTTTTAGGATTGTTGTACTCTTGCTTTTACGTTTAAGTCTTCAGCTATTTGAGATTTGATAATAACTGTAGACTAATAAACTTTTTCACGTTTCATATGCCTTCGAGACGTACACCGAAGGATAGACGTACCCAGGCCGAGCAGCCAGCAGCTCCGGCACAAGGCACTATGAATGCTAATGAAGTAGCCGCCATTGTTGCTCAGGCGGTGAATGCCACGCTAGAGGTGGTTAAGCAGGCTCCACCCCAGGTTCAGGCAGTGTCGCCATTACCAGCACAACTTCCATCTGCATGGGAGAGGGTTCGGGATGCTTTTTAAAAAGCGCATCCCCCTGAGTTCTCTGGTAGCTCCGATATTGTCACAGTTAGCCAATGGAAGAAAGACATCCAGCGGCATATCCGTATGTATGAGTGCACCGACGTGCAGAAGCAGTTATTGTCTTCCTTTAAGATGGTGGGAGCCGCTTTGCAGTGGTGGGAGTCCATTACCACATTGGAGGAGAGGGACACGATCCCTATTCAGTTGTTCTGGGAGCGGTTTGACCGCAAGTATTTTCCACCCGCCGTGCAGACTGAGATGAGGCGGAAATTACTGAATTTAAAGCAGGAGAATTCTACCATAGCTGAGTATGAGGAGGAGTTCACGAGACTTCTAACCATCGTGCCAGATGAGGCACCCACTGAGGGCAAGAAGATTATGTTGTTTGTGGACGGGTTAGCTTGGAGGATCCGTCAGCATCTTATTGGGAATCTATCTCTGAGTACCTTCACTGATGTACTCAATGCTGCATTACTACATTGCCAGGATCACCGCTTCCATCTGGAGGGAAGCAAGAGAGCAGGAGAGTCCAGCCAGCAGGGCAGGACAGGGGGTAGTAGTGCTAGTGGGGCACCATCACAGGGACAGACTCGTCAGCACGAGCAGAGTTCCCATCAGGGGGACCCTGCTAAGCGATTCCGTTCAGGTGATTCCAGGCAGGGATTTGGGGGTTATAGGCAGGGTCAGCAGGGCCAGCAAGGCCAACACCGACAGCAGGGTCAGCAGCAGGGCCAACAGGGCTAACAGCGTGTTCATCAGGGCCAACAGGGCCAGTGGCGTAATGGTAACGGCGAGCAGGGCCGTGGTCAACAGGGTCATAGGGGAGGCAACTTCAAAGGCCGATGTTTTGGGTGTGGTAGACACGGTCATAGGGGCCAGGATTGTTCGGAGGGAGATAGGGCCCCACAGCAGCAGGGTGCCCGTAATGAGCCACAGAGACCACTTTTTCCGGCTGCCCTCCCAGCTCCAGCCCAGGTGCCAGCCCTACCAGCCGTTCCAGCAGCTCTAGTGCAGCAGGGGCAGCTAGAGTATGGACGTGTATATAACGTCCACCAGGCAGCAGCTCCACAGGCACCACCCGCGATTGAGGGTATGTTTCCTATCTATGGTACTATGGGTCGAGTTGTGTTTGATACGGGGGCAACGCATTATTTTATAGCTACGCATTTTGCGAAGGCCTTAGGGTTGTTAGCCACAGCAGAGAGCACAATGACGTGTGTAGACTCACCACTGGGGAGTTGGTCCCTTATTTTCTTTATATGCCGGGGAGTGGGGGTAGAGATTGGTAGCTTGGTATTACCTGCAGACATGTTAGTTTTAGACATGCATGAGCATGATGTGATTATTGGTATGGATTGGCTCGCAGCTTATAGAGCCATGATTGATTGCTTCGGTGGGAGCATTATTTTTGTTATTCCGGGGCAAGAGATGTTTGTAGTGGCGATGCCTCTCCCAGAGGGAGGTTCGATCGCTCATTTGTATTATATAGAGGAGGATACCTCTAAGGAGGTTGTGATTCCGTTAGACTCGATTCCAGTTGTTCGTGAGTATTCCGATGTGTTTCAGGAAATACCAGGCCTACCCCCCAGTCGAGAGATAGACTTTGTTATAGATTTATTGCTAGATACCAAACTTATAGCATGCGCTCCATACCGTATGGCTTCGACGGAGATGCGAGAGTTACGAGATCAGATAGAGCAGCTGTTAGGTCAGGGCTTCATTCGCAGGAGTACCTCACCTTGGGGCGCTCCAGTTCTGTTTGTAAAGAAGAGATATGGTTCACTGAGGTTGTGTGTGGACTACCGGGAGTTGAACAAGGTCACGATACGGAATAAATATCCATTGCCTTGAATCGATGATCTATTCGACCAGCTGAGGGGAGCAACTTTCTTTTCAAAAATAGATCTGAGGTCGGGGTACCATCAGCTACGTATTAGGGAGCAGGATGTTTCAAAGACTACTTTCTTGATAAGATATGGGTCTTATGAGTTCCGGGTGATGCCGTTCGGACTCACAAATGCTCCAGCCATTTTCATGGACTTGATGAACTGAGTATTCAGAGAGTTCTTGGATCAGTTTATCATCGTTTTCATAGATGACATTTTGATATATTCACACTCCGAGGAGGAGCATGCCGAGCACTTGAGGCAGGTTTTTCAGACTCTACGAGAGCATCAGTTGTATGCTAAGTACGAGAAGTACGGATTCTGTTTACGAGAGGTACAGTTCTTGGGGCATGTTGTTTCTGATCAGGGGATAGCAGTTGACCCGAGTAAAGTTTCAGCGGTGAGGGAGTGGGGACAGCCCACGACACCGACGGAAGTGCGTAGTTTCTTGGGGTTAGCTGGTTACTACAGGAGATTTATTCGAGGATTCTCTAAAATAGCGAGTCCACTGACAAATCTGACTCGCAAAAGGGTACCGTATGTTTGGGATGATGCTTGTCAGTTGGCTTTCGACGAGCTGAAAGACAAGCTTACTTCAGCGCCAGTCCTTGCTTTACCGAAGCCGGGTGCGGAGTACCTGGTTTACACCGATGCCTCTTTACGGGGACTTGGGGGAGTACTTCAGCAGGAGGAGAAGGCTATAGCTTTCGCCTCCCGCAAGCTTAAGCCGCATGAGAAGAATTACCCCACCCACGATCTGGAGTTAGCAGCGGTCGTTTTTGCATTGAGGATATGGAGGCACTACTTATTGGGGGAGAAATTCCGCTTGTTCACAGACCACAAGTCACTGCAGTACCTATTCACACAGCGAGAGCTGAATATGCCACTGCGCAGATGGTTAGAGTTTGTGAAGGACTATCAGTTTGACATACAGTATCATCCGGGGAAAGCCAACGTAGTTGCTGATGCGTTGAGCCGTAGACCGGTAAATGAGGTAGCGGACGTCTGGAAAGCAAAGTGGAAGAAGTTGGGTCACCAGGACGCAGTTGCCCGTTCCTTCATATCTGTTATGACAGTCACACCCGAGATTGTTATGAGGGTAATACAGGCCCAGATCACAGACCCGTTTTACCAGGAGGAGATTGTACGATTTTTAGCTGAGGGTGCTGAGTCCTACTTTGTTAGTTCTGATGGGGGTTTGAGGTTTAATGGAAGATTGGTGGTTCCTGAAGGAGCATAATTACGTCATGAAGTGATGACCCAGTCTCACGGGTCCCGATTTGCAGTACATCCTGGAGGAGACAAGATGTACCAGGATATGAGGAGGCAATACTGGTGGAGTGGGATGAAGAAGGACATTGCTGAGTTCGTGTTCAAGTGTTCTACCTACCAGTTGGTGAAGGTGGACCATCAGAAACCGTCAGGTTTGCTTCAGCCATTCTAAGTACCCGCGTGGAAGTGGGAGAGCATTTCCATGGATTTTATTACAGGGTTGCCTACATCACAGCGGGGCCATGACTCTATCTGGGTGATTGTAGACCGTTTGACCAAGGTGGCTCATTTTCTACCGGTGCGGACAGATTATACCACCGGTCAGTATGCTCAGCTGTTTATTGCCGAGATCGTCAGATTACACGGGGTGCCCCTGAATATTGTGTTAGATAGAGACAAGATCTTCGTGCCACGCTTTTGGGAAAGATTTTAGGAGGCTATGGATACTGAGTTGAGGTTGAGTTCAACTTATCACCCACAGACAGATGGACAGACAGAGCGTACTAATCAGATGTTGGAGGATATGCTACGCATGTGTGTTCTTGATATTGGAGGAGCTTGGGAGCCACATCTTCCACTGGTAGAGTTTGCTTATAATAACTCTTATCAGTTCACGATTGGGATGGCTCCATTTGAGGCTTTGTATGGCAGGCCTTGTCGTTCCCCAACTTGTTGGCTCGAAATGGGGGATAACAAGTTGCTAGGACCAGAGGTGATTCAGGAGACCTCCGCGAGGATCGAGATGATCAGGAGTCGCATTCGGGTAGCCCAGGACAGGCAGAAAAGCTACGCCGATGTGAAATGGTTCTTCCGAGAGTTTAGTGTGGGGGACAAAGTGTTATTGCGTGTATCTCCTATGAAGGGAGTGATGAGGTTCGGGAAGAAGGGGAAGTTGGCTCCGAGGTACGTGGGACCATTTCCCATAATCGAGAGGATTGGGCCGGTTGCATACAGTTTGGGACTGCCAGAGCATTTACATTGCATCCACGATGTATTCCACATCTCGTCGTTGAGACGATATCTTCGGAATGATATGGCCCATACTCACATTGCGATAGATGAGATCGAATTATAGATTGATAGCTCTTATGAGGAGAGACCAGTGGCTATCCTAGACTATAGTGAGAGGAGATTGAGGTCGAAGATAGTTCCACTTGTACGGGTCCAGTGGGAGCATCATAATGTGGATGAATCCACTTGGGAGCGCGAGACAGATATGCGCGAGAGATATCCAGAGTTGTTTTTACCAGGTACGCCTTACTTTCCGAATTTCGAGACGAAATTCCATTATTAGGGGGGAAGTATGTAATACCCCGTATTTTCATGCTATATTAATTTGGGGATTTATTAATTTTAATGTGAGTTAATTATTTAATAAAAAAATCCAAAAATTAATTATGTTATTATTATTAACGTGACGAGAGTTAGTAATTATATGAAATTGGTTGAATATTACTAATGAGCAAAGTAATATATATGATATTGGTTATATTGAATGTCATGAGTGAATTAAATGACAATTTCAAAAATTTAAGTCGGGACGTGCTCGTGTCGCGTCGGGACTAAATTGTGATAAATAAAAAGTGTATATTTTATAAGTTGCCCGTATGATCATTTTGAGTTCGCCAACGCGTCCGGAAGGGTCGAGATAGTCAGAAAAGTGTACCCGGGGGTGTAGTTTGGGTCTCGGGGCGTTTTTAGGCCTAATTAGTAACCCGGGAGGGCATTTTGGTCATCTTACATTTTTGGGTAATTAAACCCACGAAAATTAGAGGGGATATATCTGATATTGAGGTTGTCACCTAGGGTTAGAATTCCCAAAACCTAGAACGGCCATTGGAGAAGAGAGGAGAGAGCTCTCAAGCAATTCCAAGGCTCAAAACTCAACCATTTGCACCGCCGTCACCGCCAACGCGTAGATCGCGAGACGGGGAACGCAACCACACCAAAATCAGCCGCAATCCAGACTTCTGAAAATCCCAGGCAAGTGTTTATCTTGCTTATTTTATTGGTGCAATTTCCATATTAGTTTAGGAATGATTAGGGATGAAATATATGGAAGAAAACCCAAATTGTGATAGGAATTTGCATGTAGTAAAGACTTAAACCTTATTCTGGAAATCTTTTGTGATGTAAAAGAATAATCCATGAAATTTTGGTGTAATTAAGAAAGGAATTATGGGGTAAAACAGATTAGAACCATGATTTAGAGATTTTTAGGGTTCTTGAGTTTTAAATGAATTTCGGCATGATTAATCCATGTTTAGTGACGTAAATTGACATGCTTTACGTAGGATGTGTATCATATCATGTTAGGATGTTAGTAGGACAAGATTTTGGACGTTTGGGAATGTAAAACTTGAAATTGGATGAGGATAGGTGTTAGAACCCGTAACTGCAATTCTGCAGAAATCGCAATACCTGCTTGATCGATCGATCGAGCCTAGAGCCTCGATCGATCGAGCCCCAAACCTCGATCAATCGACCCCTCCTGGCAGACTCGTATTTCCCTTTTTAAATGAGTTAAATTCAAATTGTCATGATATAATTCTTGGGCTTTCTTAATAAAATGATTTGGGAGACATGGAGGACCAGTAGCGCATATGAATAAATGTTGGGATCTTTAATATTCGACGAGAATGGTATTTTGGGATAATTACATAAGGGTCGAAGAATTTATGATTTAAAGAGAGAGACACGTAAGAGAGTTACTTTGGGACAAATGTGTATACCTACTGAATTTTATACTTGGGAGGATAGAATCCATGAGCGTTATGTAGTAAGTGGAAAGGTTCCTCAAATTAAAGTAAGATGTGAATGGTTATACGTGATAACTATATAATGAGAAATAAATGCAAATGACGAAATTATGGGAATTGAGAATTTACCCATTATTGATATGGTAATATTAGTATAGTTATATGATTGTGTATGTATATACTATCTATGTGTGAAAATCATGCCCACGCTACTTGTTATCCCTGAGGTTTCCGCGCTGGGACAGTCTTATCTCAATGGGACCTTTATGGGGGATATTGACTTGTACCCTAGAAGATAGATATCCTTGGTACAGGCTATCAAAATGATAGTTCAGACGGTCATAAGAGATGCGGGTATGTGCTTTCCTCCTAGAGACTTGGAATCTATGCTTCGCCTCATATTGTTTGTGTATAGGTATCCTTGGTACAGGCTATCGCAGTGATAGTTCAGACAGTCCTAAGAGACGCAGACATATGCCATCCTCTTAGAGACTTGGAATCTATACTTCGTCTCAATGTTGTTTGAGAATGTGTTAATACAGTTCGAGAGTGATTCCGAATTTGCATTCCCTTAGTACGAGTGATACGGGGATTAGATAGTAGAGTATGCCCGCGCCATAGTTTTATTTGGGGTGCTGTTATGATATATATATATTTTATGAGTAGTTAATATATATATGAAATTCTGGAAGCTGGAACTGCCTACTGTGATGTGATATGTAGGACATGGTTGATGACTCAATTATAAATACTTGCTTTGAGAAAGTATAATATGACATTGGAAAACTTTATTGATTAATAAAGTTAAAATGAGAACTTTGGTTACTAATTGAAATATTCTCTTCAAACAATTGAATCGTTAAATTCTGAATCTTACGAGTAATCTAAGATAAGTTAAATCATTGGGAATATTAGTGCGATAAATGATAAGAAAAACCGTTGGGAAGGTTAGTGCGATAGGTGTGCACATTAGAAGAGAGGTGAAAATTTCTCAAGAGAGTGTCGCACTAATATGTTGTTGCATTGGCCTGTATCAATTTAAATACTTGCTAAACGTATTTTAAATCAAACACACTATCGGGCTCTGACCCGTTTCTTTTTCTCTTTCTCTCTCTTGTATATATATGTATGTATTACAGGTGCCCAGCCACAGGGACGTCTTGCTTAGGATCCCTTGAAAGGAACGTGTTGCAGCTTAGGTGGGAGTTGCAGGCCACTTGCATAGACGACTTCGTTTACTTGATTCCACATCTATCATACTCATTTATTGGGCATGTGTCTCCCTTTCCACTATTTATCTGTTCTATTGGGACATTTGTATTTCAGTTATTTCCAGTACTGTTACTATGGGATTTATTCAGTTTGGATGTGTGACTTTAGATTTCGTATGTTGACATTCGATCGACGAATGTTTTAAATTATTTGGATTATGTTGCAGAATTGATGTGGTGTGATTATTACTTTTTGAATGTTGTTAATAAAATGAATAAATAATTTTTCTTTAAATAAAATTTGGAAAGTTATGTATGAAAATGGTTTTGACACTTAGCTTAATTAATTAAGGTGTTAAATTATAAAAATTTATTTTTATCGACAGTGATGCTGAGAATGAACCAACTGTTCACCTTGATTTAATTTAATAAAGGAGTGATCGCCCGGTATTTAATTAGGCGGGGTGTCACATAAGACTTCTCTCTCATTTCAGATGCCTCCACGATGTGCACAGAGGGTTCCCAGGGATGTTCAGCCCGAGCCACAGCCTGCACCAGTCCAGGGGTCCATGAATGCCGCAGAGGTTGCAGCCATTGTAGCCCAAGCGGTAAATGTCGCTTTAGCAGTTGTGCAGCAAGCACCACCTCAGGCGCCGACGGTAGCCCCGGTCCAGGCTCATTCATTCCCGTATGCTTGGGAACGTGTTCGTGATGCCTTTCAGAAGGCACACCCTCCGGAGTTTGCAGGTATCTCCGACATTGTTATGTCCAGTCTGTGGAAGAAGGACATCCAAAGACACTTGAAGATGTATGAGTGTACAGATGTGCAGAGACAGATACTAGCTACTTTTAAGCTGGTGGGGTCAACATTGCAGTGGTGGGAGTCCATAACCATCGCATAGGAGAGAGATGTTCTTACCATTCAGGAGTTCTGGGTGCGGTTTGACCGCAAGTACTTTCCCTCAGCAGTTCATACCGAGATGAGGAGGAAGTTGATGAACCTCAAGAAGGAAGGGAAAATAGTGGCTGAGTATGAGGCCGAGTTCACAAATCTTCTGAACATCGTTCCAGATGATATTCCGACCGAAGAGAAGAAGATATAGAAATTCATGGATGGGTTGACCTGGAGGATCCGTCAACACTTGTTAGGAAATCTCTCGTTGACCACTTATTCTGATGTGGTTAACGCAACACTGCTTCACTGCCAGGACCACCGCTTTCACTTATCAAAGGGTAAACGATCAGGAGAGTCCAGCCATCAGGGCAGGATAGGGGAATGGTGCCAGCGGGGCACAGTCAGCTCAAGGTCAGCACAGGCAGAGTGATCAGAGTTCCCAGTAGGGGGATTTTAAGAGATTCTGATCTGGAGGTTTCAGAAACGGTCAGGGAGGTTTTCGTCATGGCCAGCAGGGTCAGTACGGCCATCAAGGTCATCAAGGCCAGCATGGGCAACAGCAGCAATTTCAGCAGGGCCATCCTGGTCAAGGGAGGAATGACAACGGTCATCAGGGCCGTGGGCAGCAGGGTCAGAGAGGGGGGAACTTTGCGGGGAAGTGTTTTATTTGTGGCAAGATTGGCCACAAACGCGAGGAGTGTCCTGAAAGGGGCAGGCTACCACATCAGCAGCAGTAGGGTGCTCGACACGAGCCCCAGAGACCTATGTTTCCCGCCGCCCTCCCAGCACCACCACAGATGCCGACTTTACCACCCATCCCAGCAGTCCCAGTCCAGCAGGGACAGCTTCAGTACGGGCGAGTCTATCAGCTCCAGTAGGCCGCAGTCCCACAGGATCCACCCGCTATTGAGGGTATGTTCTCTATTCAGGGGACTATGGGGCGTATTTTATTTGATACGGGAGCCACACACTATTTCATTACCACGAGATTTGCACACATTATAGGGTTGTTAGACACTGCAGAGAGCACGATTACTTGCGTAGATTCACCGTTGAGTAGGGGTTCCGTGATTTCCCTTATTTGTAGAGGTGTGGGTATAGAGATCGGGAGATTTACTTTACCTGCTGATATGTTAGTATTAGAGATGACTGAGTACGATGCGATTGTCGGTATGGATTGGCTAGTTACGTACCGAGCCATGATCGATTGTTTCAGCAGGAGTATTATTTTTTCCATACTCGGGCAGGAAATGTTCTTAATGGCGATGCCTCGTCCAGAGGGAGGATCGTCCACTCACTTGTATTACATAGAGGAGGAGACCTATAAGGAAGTGGTGATACCACTCGATTCGATTCCCGTTGTTAGTGAGTTCGCTGATGTATTTCAGGATATTGCAGGATTATCGCCTAGTAAGGAGATAGACTTTGTTATCGATTTGATGCCAGGCACTCGGCCAATAGCAGATAGACTTTGTTATCGATTTGATGCCAGGCACTCGGCCAATAGCCCGCGCGCCTTACCGTATGGCTCCAGCATAGATGAGGGAATTACGGGATCAGATAGAGCAGTTATTGGGCCAGGGGTTTATTCGTAGGAGTACTTCACCGTGGGGTGCCCCTGTGCTATTCGTGAAGAAGAAAGATGGATCGTTGAGATTGTGTGTAGATTACCGGGAGTTGAATAAAGTCACGATACGGAACACATATTCGTTGCCCTGAATCGATGACTTATTCGACCAATTGAGAGGAGCGACCTTCTTCTTAAAGATTGACTTGCGATCGGGATACCATCAGTTGCGTCTCAGGGAGCAGGACGTTGCGAAGACTGCCTTCTTGACGAGATATGGTTCCTACGAGTTTCGGGTTATGCCTTTTGGCCTAACCAACGCTCCAGCCGTGTTTATGGACTTGATGAATAGAGTGTTCAGAGAGTTCTTAGACCAGTTCATCATCGTTTTTATTGATGACATTCTGGTTTACTCCCAGACAGAGGAGGAGCATGCTGAGCACTTGAGACAGGTTTTACAGACGTTGCGTCAGAACGAGCAATATGCAAAGTAAGAGAAGTGTGAGATTTGGCTGAAGAAAGTTCAGTTTTTGGGGCACATCATTTCAGACAGGGGGATATCAGTTGATCCGGGGAAAGTATCGGTGGTGAGGGAGTGGGGATAGCCCACGACACCAACTGAAATACGTAGTTTTTTGGGCCTAGCAGGATACTACATGAGGTTTATTCGGGGTTTCTCTAAAATAGCGGGACCTTTGACACATCTGACTCGCAAAGGTGTGCCATTCATCTGGAGCGATGCCTGTCAGTTAGCATTCGATGAGTTGAAGGACAAGTTGACTTCAGCGCCAGTGTTAGCTTTGCCCAAACCGGGAGTTGAGTATCTAGTATACACCGATGTGTCCTTACAAGGAATTGGAGGTGTACTGCAACAGGAGAGTCGGGCTATAGCCTATGCTTCCGGTAATCTTAAGCCTCACGAGAAGAATTACCCCACCCACGACTTGGAGTTAGCGGCAGTCGTATTTTCTCTTCGAATTTGGAGACATTATCTCCTGGGGGAGAAATTCCGTTTGTTCACGGACCACAAGTCTATACAATACCTCTTCACGCAGAAGGAACTGAATATGCATCAACGTAGGTGGCTTGAGTTCGTGAAGGATTATCAGTTCGAAATCCAATATCACCCAGGGAAGGCTAACATGGTAGCAGACGCGTTGAGCCGTAGGCCAGTAGGTGAGGTGGCCGAAGTGTGGAGAGCAAAGTGGAAGGAGTTGGGACACCAGGATGCAGTGGCCCGATCATTCATGTCTGTGATGACCGTTACACCTCAGATTGTTGTGAGAGTGATACAGGCTCAGGCAAAAGACTCGTTCCGTCAAGAACAAATGGTTCGATTACTAGCAGAGGGAGCCGAGTCCTATACCATTAGTTTATACAGGGGTTTACGCTTCAATGGGAGACTGGTCATTCCGAAAGGGGAAGACTTGCGGCACGAGGTAATGTCAGAGTCGCATTGTTCGCGATTCGCAGTACATCCTGGCGAGGATAAGATGTACCAGGATATGAGGCGACAGTACTGGTGGAGCGAGATAAAGAGAGATATTGTCGAGTTCATTTCAAAATGTGCCACTTGCCAGCTGGTAAAGGTGGACCATCAGAGACCGACAGTACTTCTACAGCCGCTAAAGGTTCCTATGTGGAAATGGGAGAGCATTTCCATGGATTTTATCACGGGGTTACCTGCTTCGCAGAGGGGTCACGACTCCATATGGGTAATCGTGGATAGGTTGACCAAAGTTGCTCATTTTCTGCTTGCCCGGACAGACTAAACTACGGGATAATATGCCCATATTTTCATAGCGGAGATAGTGAGACTTCACGGGGTGCCTCTCAATATCATGTCTGATCGAGACAAGATTTTTGTTTCGCGATTTTGGGAGAGTTTCTAGGAAGCCATGGGTACAGAGTTGCGGCTAAGTATGTCATATCACTCGCAGACAGATGGGCAAACAGAGCGGACGAATCAGATGTTGGAAGACATGCTACGTATGTGCATCCTAGACTTTGGAGGTGGTTGGGATAAGTACCTTCCACTGGTGGAGTTTGCTTATAATAACTCCTACCAATTCACTATTGGCATGGCTCCATTCGAGGAATTATACGGTCGACTTTGTCATTCCCCAGCATGTTGGTTAGAGGGGGGGGGGGGGATAACAAGCTTCTTGGACCGGAGGTGATTCAGGACACCTTGACGAGGATAGAGATGATACGAAGCCGTATTCGGGTGGATCAAGACCGACAGAAAAGTTATACCGATGCCAAAAGATTCTTTAGAAAGTTCAAAGTGGGGGACCAGGTACTACTCAGAGCATCTCTGATGAAGGGGATTATGCGTTTCGGGAAGAAAGGGAAATTGGCACCTAGATACGTGGGCCCATTTCCTATCACCGAGCGGATTGGGCCAGTAGCGTACAGACTTGGGTTATCGGAACACTTGCATAGGATTCATGACGTGTTCCATATATCCTCGCTAAGGAAATATCTTAGGGACGTTTGGCCCACACCCATATTACTTTAGAGGACATCGATCTCCAGCCTAATAGTTCCTACGAGGAGGGGCCTATTGCTATTCTAGACCACAGTGAGAGGAAACTGAGGTTGAAGATTGTACCATTAGTACGTGTTCAGTGGCGGCATCATAATGCCGAGCAGTCCACATGGGAGCGTGAGGATGAGATGCGAGAGCGTTATCCAGAGTTATTTTTGTCAGGTATACTTTATTTTTGAATTTTGGGATGAAATTCCCTTATTAGGGGGAAAGTATAAGTATGTAATACACCGTAATTTTGTTGATTTTTTTTTAATGGATTAATTAAATTAAATGAGAATTAATTTGAAATTAATCCGGATTTAAATACTATCGAGACGTGAATGGTATTTAATTATGATGATAATGCTAAATATTACTGAGTATATATGGTAATATATGAGTATTGAAAGTATTAAAATTATCAAGAGATATAAATACGATAATTTGGGAAATTAAGTTGGGACGCGCGTGTCAGTCGCGTCAGAGATTAATTTAATTTGGTTTAAAAAGTAAATTATATTTTTACCAACCGTATGGTCATTTTGAGTGCGCTAACATGTCTGAAAAGGTCGCGATAGTCAGAAAACACTAGCCGATGGTTTAGTTTGGGTCCTGGGGCATTTTTAGGCCAAACCGGCAACCCGGAAGGGTATTTTGGTAATTTTAAAAATATGGGAATTAAAACCCACGAATTTTAGAGGTTAATTATATATTATTAAAGATGCCACTTAGGCCATAATCAGCAAAAAATAATAGAAGTGGGCTACGGGAGTTAGAGAGAGGTTTCAAGGAGTTCCAAAAACAAACCACCACCCACCACCACCAATTGAGAAAGATTTGTGACCGGAAAGAGAAGAGATTCAGCCTTCAATTACCAGCAACAAAATCAGAAGAACAAATCTAAGTCAAGTGATTTGGTTACATTAATTCAATGAATATTTCCTCCATGCTTAGTGTAGAAATTAAAAATTGTCTTGAAGGATTTGATGAAAAACCTAATGAAATTGATGTATAACTCTAAATCTTGATTAGGAATTATGTGTAGATCTGTTCTGGACGAATTCAGTACCCCAAATATAACTTTTGATGATTTCAAAACGAATTAAAGTGGAGATTTATCAATGTTCTTGAAGAAAATAGAAAACTAGGGTTTTTATTGAAGTTTTGATCCATATAATGCCAAAGATTGATGATTAAAAGGTTTTGGAACGTTAACAATGATGTATTTTGGTTATATGATGAACCTATAACATTAGATTAGATTTTCATACCCTGTAATGAAGATTTGGGACAAGTTTTGGATTGAAAAACGAAGCAGGCCGTAACCTATCTGGTGCGTTCGATCGATCGACACTCCCTGTTCGATCGATCGACCACCATCGATCGATCGACCTTCCCAGAATCGGTTATATTTTTCCTTTGTTGGATTTTAATAATTTCGACCTTAGAGAATTATTGGTGGGGATTTGGTGAATACTAATAGATTAAAGGAAGACCAGTAGGCATAATGATGAGAATCGATTCATAATTTAAAAGTCAAATTGGAAATTATATTAAACCGTATAAGGATCGACGGGTGTGATATTATTTGAGACTAAAAGTTGAGGA
The DNA here is from genome assembly GCA_949130495.1 of Sambucus nigra. NCBI lineage: Eukaryota > Viridiplantae > Streptophyta > Magnoliopsida > Dipsacales > Adoxaceae > Sambucus > Sambucus nigra. The sequence continues at coordinate 17,050,059 of OX422214.1, forward strand.
ATAAGTTTTAGATAGTTGGATAATATAAGGGTAGTGGCAGAAATGAGGACCTTAAGAATAGTGGATTTAAATGTGGGAATAATAGGAGACTCGGTAACCTTTGTGGGCTAGAATTTAAGTACATGAAACTACGACGTGAGATGTGTCGGCGAACTATATTATATATTAATCGAAGACTTAAAGTAGTACTAATCTGAATAACAGTACAAGAATGTAGAATATAACTTACTTAACATTTTAAGATGTCTAAGTGTGTGATTGCTTAGTGTATGGACTTATGTGTATAACATACCTACCATACTTGCTATCACCGGAGGTCGGCTTTCGAATTGAGCCATCTAATCTTTGTGTGCCTACGGGGGGATTTAAATTGGTGCCATAAGGACATAGCGTTGTGAATGACTTATTTGTGAGTTAATAAGTCTGCTGACCATGGGAGCTTAGGTATGTGCGTGACCCATGGATATGTGAACTAAGTTCGCCTCCATTATGTGTGATTATTGCTTATTGAGACGATTCTGGAGAGATTTGGATTACGTTTACTTATGTACGTGATGTACCGGGACTCGATAGCAGAGTATGTGTGCACCGCAGCTTAGACTAGGGGTGACCTAATTGTATATTTATGATGAGATTAATATACTTAATATTTAAACGGACTTTTTATTTAAGTGTCAATGTAAATACTTGTGATATTTTCAGTGGAATTAAAAATGGTAATTTAATAATAATTATTGTCAGTGAATCTGAGAAATAAAAAGGATGACACACACAGGTTATATTAGAGTGCCTTATTTTGACCCTCATATTATAGCGTAAAGACAGGTTGGGAGTTAAACCAGTTAGTTATCGGCATAACTAGGACGGGATATGGATACGTTAGATGTGCACAATTAGTTGAGGGGTGAGGAACTTATGTGAGGGCACGCAACTAACATGTATTTTATATTCACTGTTTAATGTTATTAAACACTTGCTATATTTTAAACTTTTTTCACATCGGGCTCTGACCCGTTTGCTTCCAAATCTATTTTTTTTTGTAAAAACCTTTTAGGTGCCCAGCCACAGGGATGCCAAGCTTAGGAGTTCCATTCCAGTGACGTGTTGTAGCTGCTGTGGAAGTTACAGGACCTCGATAGTAGACGCCTCCACTTTCTACGTTGACTCCATTTCAGATTTCTTCAGTTATTAGGGCATGTCGCCCCACTTTTTTTAGAGACATTTTTATCATACTCTGTTTATTTCAGTGTTGGAGTTATTTATTTAATCATTCAGACTTTGTATTTAGATTTATTCAGTATTCGAATTGTTCAGGGGAGTGTTACTCCAGACTCTTTTTATTCCATTATTTTTCTATTGAGACTGTGATGGGATTGTGTTACTTTAGCTCATAATTTAATTGGTTGTATGATTATTTAAGTAAATTAAAAATTGGCATCTCACTTTTTAAAAATATTAGGTGGCTAGAAATTTTTAAATAAATGTCTTCGACAGTGATGCTATGAACTAAACCAACTTGACATTTTGTATTAATTTGAATAAAGGAGTAGCTACCCGGTATTTAATTAGTCGGGGTGTCACAGTCATATTTGTCGAGCTGTACTCGAAGTAGTTGGTTGAGAGGAAGTCATATTTTCTATGGAAATAAAATTTATTATAAATGGAAAAAAGGAAATCACACTGAGGAAATTACACTCGAAGAAATGAAGTGTGAGAATGAAAATTTGTGAGTTTGTGTGGGTAGTATTTATAATCAAACCACCGTTAAATTAACCATGCAGTAAAAAGTATCTTACAAACTTCTGTTCTTCGTAGCAACTTCCTATGAACTTATTTTGTTAGTAGGAATTCATACGAACTTCTGAAGTTCGTAGGAATTGTTAAGAATAAAAGAAGTTCTTAGGAAGTTGCTACGAAGTACAGAAGTTCGTAGGAAAGTTTTACTGATTCAACAAGCGTTCAGTAACTTTGCAAATCGTTTACCTTTCCCTCTACCAAATTTTGCAACTTCCACCCACCAGTGTATCCCTCCCAATTTGTAACTTTGCCAATTTCCTTGGCTATACTCCCCACGATTGTGGATGCTCTAAGGGCACATGCTAAGAACCCAAAAATAGTAGGGATAGAGTTTCGACATTCATTTAATAGGACACAAATACTCATCTAGAGCTCTTATACTTACTATTTTGAGACTCAAAACATGTGCCTTCAGGTCACATGTTATTATTTTCCGTATATATATATATATATATATATATATATATATATATATAAAGGGAAGCCTCACCCAATTAGAATTTCCGCAATTATCCTTTTTGTTTCCCCAATGTCTCAAAAACAACTCTACCATTAAATTCTCTATTTACCTTAACATCCATCTAAACTTTAGCCAATTTTATAAATTAAATCCCATCTTCTTTTCATATTTTGAAAAATGTTATTGGAGGCCATTTTTTAGGGGATTTCAAGAGGGTTCTACACCAACTCGGGAATTAATTTTTGGGATGCGTTTTCGAAATAAGTAACTTTCTACTCTCCTCCTTTTATGTGCGTAGTTGGTAAGTTCACCTAAATTAATTTTTATGCTAAAAATTAATTAGTAATCCTAGGAAGTTGTGTATTCCTAATTAAACCATGAATATATAAATTTTGATAATTTGATATATTTGAAATGATTTGTGGAGCCTTTAACTTCGAGAAAATTTTTTTAGGTCCCCAAAATAGGGCAAAATTAATATTTAAGATTTGGAACCCATTTGTAGAGTTTGATGTTTTAGATTAGATAGTGTATTATACATAGTTAAATTTAGAGTTAGTGAGTTTGAATTTTGCATGCTTAGTGGGGATTGTACCTTAATGTTTGAGAGTGGTATTTTTGATATTTTATGACGCAAATTAATGAGATTTACTATGAGGACCTATTCATTGTGTAGAGGGGTATCACCATAACCTACACCTCATGGGCAAGGGGGTCCACCACGAGTGACCCTTTCTGCCAAATACAATGAAAAAAGGTAACTTGTGGTGAGAGGGTTCACTTTAAGTGCCCCCTCAGCCAACACTAGTGCAAATAATATTTTGGAAGTGAGGGGGTCCACTACAGATAGCCCCTCAGCCAAGGATAAGAACATCAACAACTTTGTGGTGAGGGAGTCCACCACGACTGGCCCCTCGACCAAGAGTAAGGAAAACTGTAACAACTGGTGGCGAGGGAGCCCACCACGAGTGGCCCCTTAGTCACAATTAAAGTTGAAGGAGATTTATGGTGAGGGAGTCCAAGACAAATAAACCCTCTGCTAAAGAACTGATTCGGAGATGAGGGGGTTCACCTTGTGCGTCCCCTCTCACCTACATAAGCCAACTAGGGGTATGCCAAAAAATCGGCAACGCAAATAACCGAACCAAACCGACCTTAATGGATTGGGTTGGTTCATTTTTTTTCTCCAAGGTTGGTTCTGGTTCTAAAAAATTGAGAACCGAATTCGATTTTACACCTGAACCAACCCGAACCGAACCAAAAAACTAAATCGAAGAACCGAACCAAAGAACCGACCCTAAGAACCAACCCAAGAACCGACCTGCGAACCTGAACCATTAACCATAAAAATTATCCAAAACCATTAACCAACTCGAGAACCAACCCGCGAACCAGAACCAAAACCGTGAACTGGCCCGAACCAAACCGAGAACCAATGGTTATGTTAGGTTTGGAACCGACCAATTTTGGTTCTGGTTCTGGTTCCGTAGTGGAATCGAATTGAACCGAACCATGTGTACCCCTAAAGCCAACAATGAGGTAAAAGGTATTAGGGCGAGGGAACTCACCTTGAGTGGTCCCTCTACCCAAAAGCACATTAGAAAGGGAAATGACTGAGGACGAGGAGGTCCACCACGAGTGGCGCCTTATCCTAAGAATTATTTACCTTTTAGTAAATAAAGTATTATTGTTTATTTTCTTTCGCAGGTAGCATAGTTGAGTAATCAGGGGTCAAATAGACCAGTTGGGATCTCTTGGGAGTTTTGGCTTGGTGGCTGAGAGATAAGGTTTATTGAGCAAGCTCAACCTTTTAGCACATTAAGATAGAAATAATACTAGAAGAGGGACTCTAGGAGTCACTCAAGTCTTCACACAACCCACACTTAGTTATAACTAGAGTGAGTAGCCAAGAGGCTGCTCACAAGAAAAAGCACTTTTACAAAATGATTTTAGAGAGGGTGGTCCTCAAGGTCACTCTCAAATTTTATAAAGTTTGAACAACAAGTTACCGTTTGAAAATATATTTACCAAATCATTTGTTTTATCACCACTAGGAGACATATTTGATTTTTGACTTTGGTTCACACTAGGTGTCGTTTGTTAGAGGGGACAGGCGACTGCAGACGTATAGGGCTAAAAGGTACATTGCAGACCTTGTCCCTCAAATTACTTCTCATTTTTATGCCCCAAAAGGCCCAATTCAGCCCTAGTATGGTCCTATAAATAGGACCCTTAGTAAGGTCAAATAAGATATTAGAAAATTAAGTTTAGGTTGTTACTCTCTCAAAATCACACTATACCTAGTAATATCTCCCTGCTCTCTCTCTCTCTAAGTGTTAAGTGCTTGTTTCTTCACACCCACCGTTACATCCATTATTGTCAGTAGATTCCTCTCTCCAAGTTACTATTATTTCTTATGAAGTTCATCTTCTTGTGGGAAGAGGTCATGGTGTTCACTCCATTTTTATAAGAAGAGGAAGGTTCTATCTGAGAAGCCCTACCCTGAGGGGTATGTTCCATCAAAGTTCATAAAATTCAATGGCAAAGGAGAAAATCCTTGAGAGGACGTAAAGAGGTTTAAAGAAATATCCGGGTGTGCATGGAAAAAATAAGGACTTGAAGCTGAGGGAGTTGTCCAAAACTCTCACTGGAAAGGCATATATGTGGTATTCCCACCTTACACCCAATAGCATTCCCACAGCAGAGGAGATGCATAGGCAGTTCCTCTAAAAGTTTTTTATCGCAAAAAATGAATTTACATTGAGGCACCTCGCCCAGGAAGTGCAGAAGCCCGGTGAGGAACTAATGCAGTACATCAAATATTTTTGCGAGAGAGTGTTGGATGTTCATGAAGATGTGGCTGAAGCAAGGTTGCTACAGTTATGTGTAGAAGGACTCCTGGAAGAATACAAGCTCTATCTGATCAATGAAACTAGAGATGGAACATTCAGAGAATTCACTAGAGCAGCTAGTACTATTAACATGATCATAAAGCCCAGACAGTCAAATTGGAGGACGCAAATGATTCTGACCTCTGGGAGGTTTCGAATCTCTAGAAGGCAAGTTGTTAACTATGTAAATGGGAAATCGAAGGACAAGAAAAGAGGTTCAGGGTTCAAAGGAGGTAGCTCAGCAAATAAGAGGAAGTTTGGATATGATATTTCACCACCGCTACCTTGTAGTGTGGCGGAGGCCATGGACTGTTATCGCACCCTGGTGCGAGAGGGGGTAGCAGGTCCACCCACTCCAACGAGAAAATACTAACAACAACGAACATATAAGATGACAAATATTGGGAGTTGCATCAGAGAGTGCATCACGCCATGAAAGATTATTTCTGCTTACGGAGGATCATTGGCAAGCAGGTGGCCAATAGTACTTTGCAGATACCCCTCGATAAATGTTGATGAGAAACCACTTCTAACACATCATTATGGCAGTGCCAATATGGTGGTAGCATATGATGAAAAAGTATCTCGAGACCTGAAAGAATGGGGAGATAGCGAGAAGATATGGGAAAAGCTGTAAGGGATAGTACTTAATAGAGAAAAAAGGTTAAAAATAAGAGGATGCGTGAAAAATGATTTTTTAATCCTGAAAGCGAGGAGGTTTAGCAAGTGAACCCCCCAAAAGACAAAGTTGATGCAATCCTTGCTCTAGATGAATGAGGAACATCTGAGCAGAATATGTCTGCAATGCTCAAACTTATGAGGTAGACTTGGACTCTGAGTGTAAAGGCATAACAAGGAGTCCCAAGTTCAGATGGTCTTTCGACCAGATAAGAGTGAAATATAACACCTGAGTGGTCATTACAAGAAATATTCTAGAATCATTGCAGCGAAGAGGGGACCCCTTACTAAATTGGTAGGGACCCTTTAGGCAACTGATCAAAAGATACACTTCGGAGGTGGTCTTTTCTGAGGCAGATAGACAAGTACCATATATTCGTAACTGTCCACTCTATGTGACAGCCTTGATAAATGGTATTTCTTTCCTAAGGGCATTGATGTATGGAGGAGCATCCATCAACATCATGCCAATCAGCACGCTATATGAGACAGGGATCTCTCAACACAAGATAGTATCTGTACCACTGGTGATTTTGGGGTTTAACAGTGCAGGCATGCAGTCACTTGGGTATGTGAATGTGGGTATCAAGCTGGGGAACTTCACTCCCCACATCAAATTTCACTTCATCAATGCCAACATAAGCTACCAGTAGCTCATAGGGTGAGTGTGGATGTACACTCACGAAGAACTTCTAATTTACAAAGGGTTGTACCCAAAGCAAAGTGAGGAGATCATTGCTCTGCTAAAAGAATTCACTGATGTGTTTGCTTGGAAGTACACGAAGATGCCAGGGATAGATCCAGAGTTTAGCTCCCACAAACTGAATGTATTTCCCAACGCTCTACCAATGAGGCAGGTTACTCGTACGTATAAATCAGATCTAGACCATAAAATAAATGTAGAGGTTGAAAATTAACTAGCAGTAGGATTCATCAAACCCATCCAATATCCAATCTGGTCTTTCATCATTTTACCGATGGCAAAGAAAGATGAGAGTTAAGTATAGATTACGTGGACTTTCGTGACTTGAACAGGGCTTACCCAATATTGACAACTTAGTATATGCTACAATGGGTCACAAAATGTATAGTTTCATGAATGGGTACGTTGGCTAAAATCAAATCATAATGGATCCAGTCGATGCGAAAAATATTTCCTTTCGCACACCATTGGGAAAATTTCACTACACGGCCATGCCATACTGGCTGAAGAATGTGGGTGCCACATACCAGTGCACTGCCACATACCAGCGCGCTATGATGGTAATATTTCATGATATATTGGAGTTGTATGTGGATGACATGGTGGTGATGTCAAAGAAATAAAGTAAGCATATCCAAGACTTAAGGCGGGTGTTTGAAAGGTTCTGTAGGTATACGATGATAATGAATCCTTCAAAATATGCTTTTAGAGCAACAACTGGAAAATTCCTCAATTTTGTAGTGAACTGACTGGGGGTGCAAGTAGATGAGGAGAATAAGAAGAAGAAGGTCATCCTACTAATGCCACAGTCGAAGAGTCAGAGGCATCTTAAAAGCTTCTTAAGGAAGGTTTCTTACCTAAGAAGGTTTGTACAAACTCTAGCAGTGGTGACCCACCCATTCGCTCCGTCGAGGAAGGAAAAAGTTAAATGAGTTTATGAAGATGCCCATACGAAGGCCTTTGTGAAAATTAAAAAGATATTAACATCACCCTTGACTATGGTACCTCCAGAGGTAGGTGCACTGTTGTTTCTCTACCTAACTTCGACGGAGAGGTCCATAGGGGACTTGATTGCCAAAGAAAAAGCAAGAGTTTACCTAACTTTGATGGAGAGACCCATTCACTATTTATCGCGAGTGCTCTCAAGTATGGAGTCTAGATATACTAATGCAGAGAGGCATTGCCTGGCGTTGGTGTTTAATGCTCAGAACTTAAGGCATTACCCGCTGGCATTTACAGTCCATACGATCACCAAGTGAGACCGTATCAAGTACCTTATGGAATGAACGGTCTTGGTAGGAAGAGCATCAAGGTGGTTCTTGATCTTGTCAGAGTATGATCTAAATTGAATAGTCCCAAAGGATGTTAAGAACCAGACATTAGCAAATTTACTAGCCCGCTTCCCAAGCTAGAATTTTAAGTTTCCTAATGAGAAGCGTCCATGGGAAAACTTCCAAGCTTGACTCGTGGAAGAAATAGAAGAATTGAAGAAGGAATAGGTATTATTATCTCCAATGGGAAGGAAAAGATCACCCTCTCCTTCAAACTTGATTTCAAATTTTCAAACAACGAGGCTGAGTATGAAGCTCTCATTCTGGGATTATTGGAAGCACTAAGAAGAGGTATTAGAGTGTTGTGAATACAAGAGGACTCTAACCTGGCACTAAAACAAGTTAACGGGGAGTTCTCCCTCAAGCATGCCAACTTAGCACCATATAGGCCCATCATTTAGAGATTTCTAAGTCATTTCTTGAAGATCACCATCAAGACACACGCTCGTACAATGAATGGACACCTAGCTGACATAGCCACCATAGTTCAGAAGTTTGAGATGGAGGAGGAAAAAGCGAACATAAAGGTACGATTAATAATAGTGCCTACCAAGGTCAAAGTCTTTATTTCCAAGTGAAGAACCAGACGATTGGAGGTGCTCAGTGGTGAAGCAGTTAGAATTCAAAGAAGGAATGATAAATATGTCAGAATTGGAAAACTACCATCTACTCCAAGGGACTCTATATTTTAAGAGCCTCGGTAGATTTTTCTCCAGATGTGTGGGAGCAGAAGAGGACAAGGAGAGACTAGAAGTAATTCGTGTAAAGCATTACGGGGATACAGATATCCCCCTTTACTGTCGATTACAGCGGGGGTATATTATTGGCCCACTATGAGCACGGAGGTTGCTCGTCTCCAGCAAGGGTGTTTGAAGTGCCAGACATAGCTTAATCAACCAACTGAGGCAAATTTTGTATAAGTGTTTGAAGGTTAGAGGATACCCTGCATAGCATAGCTGAGGGATGGAGAGTTGCCAACGAAAAGAGTAGATGAGATCTACCTCAAGAAGAGAGTGGCCTACTTCTATTTGGTAAAAGGGGAACTCTACAAGAAAAGTATGTTTAAGGAGGCACATGATCCCTCTCATATGGGAGGTGCCAAGTTATATGATCAACTGATGATGCTGGGGTGGGTACTATTGGCCTACAGTGGAGGTTGACTCTATCAGTAATGTCAAAAAGTGCAGGGTATGCCAAGTGAATGGAAACATGGTTCATTCCCCCTTAGTAAGTCTATAAATCCTAGCAGCTCCTTACTCCTTCAACACTTGGGAATATAAATTGGTAGGAAAGATCATCCTAACTTCTCATGGCAAGGCATTCATTATTATTGCCATAAAATTGTACACCAAATGGGCAGAGGCAATCCCTCTAAGAAGAGTGACTGCCCAAGTGGTGACCCAATTCATAAGGGAATATGTCATACGCAAGTTTGGTATTCCCAAGGTGATTCAATAGATAATATAAAGCAGTTTGTGTGGAAGGAGATGGGTCTCCTGTTGGATAAGTTTATGATTGTACACAATAGTTCAACCATCTCACACCCGAGGGAAAATGGGCAATTGGAAGCTAAAAATAAGACAATCATTAATATTTTGAAAACGATGCTTGAGGACATGCCAGGGGATTGGGATGAAAAGCCACTGATGGTGCTTTAGGCCTATAGAACTTCAAAGAGGAAGCCAATAGGGTTTACTCCATTCTCGCTGGTCTATGAAATCGAAGTTGTCCTACGAGTACAGCTAGAAATACCCTCAGCTAGGATTGATCTAATTAATTGCCTTATACCAGACCTCCGATATGTGAAGTTAGAGGAATTGGATGAGCACATAGATAAGACTACAGAAAATTTCATGGTCTACACCCAGTAGTTGTACGGGGCTTATGAGAACTTGGTTAAGCCTAGGTAATTTAAAGTAGGGGAATTGATCCTACGTACATATACTCACCATCTTTGAAACATGTCAGCATCAAAGTTCAAGCCTCATTGGGAAGGTACCTTCATGATGAGGGGGTGGGCAATTCGGGTTACTGCCAGATATCGAAACCTGAGAGTGACTACCTTTAATCTATTAACTGTAAGTGGCTAAAAAGTATTATGCCTAGTTTTTGTTAAGCTTCATTTCTTCTGAAAGTTTGAATGTCCCGCTCTAATACAAGAAAAACGTTTTTGTAAAGATAGTAGAGCAAAGTTTTGTAAATATTATGCAATAAAAAATAAATGAATAGCGGTTATTTTGATCATTACCTGATAACTTGTGCATTATTTATTTACCTTCTTGATGAGGTGGGTGCACCAGATTAATGTTTTTTCTTTCTTAAAAAGTAAGAATAGTAACACTCTCTACTAGACTGGAAGAGGGTACTTGAAAAAAGGAACTTTCCATATTATATTTGGGGGGTACATCCATTCCATAGGAAAAGTATAAGTGAGCAAAGACCCTACAGACACAACAGCTTGAGCATTCTTACAGACTAACTTGAGATAGGTATTCAAGTAATAATATTTTTTTGCAGAAAGTATTTCTTATAGACTTATGACCTGGAGAATAATTTCTCAAAAAAGTAAATTTTACTTGCTAGTTTATATGAAAATGTGAAGAAGGGGTCTACCCTCTCTCTAAGATGGAGACTTTAAAAACAATCACAGATTGAAAGTTCTTAAGTTAAAGTTTAGAACAAGGACCCCGTACACTAGGGGTGGTTTACTAAAAAAAGAAATAGTCATTCTTTTTCTTTACTTAGTTCCAGTTTTGTGATTGTTCTTTATGTATTTGGGAAGGAGAAGGGGATCAACCTCCTCCAAGTTATTCCTTAAAAAATATATATACACCAAGTACCCCGTAGTTAGAGGGGTTACTTTAAAATGATAACTTGCTCAGTTCACATGCAAGTACCATAGTTAGAGGGGCAGCTCTAAAATAATAGATTGTCTAGATCTTAGGCAGGCACCCCACAGAACACGAGGAATATCTAATTGATGAAATGCTCACAGTAAATGGAGCAAGTCATAGTAAATGATACCAAAAGTGGGACAGTGGCAATGAATAAAAATACAGAAGGGAAACAAACAAATAGTATCATTAATGTCAAGTAGCTTTCTACATATACAAGCAGCGATTCAAAGTACACAAAAGAAAAGGAAAAGCATATATCTAAAAAAATACATCAAGTAGATAAAATAAAAAACAAGCTCTCCCACGAGTGGATGTTGCTAAAATAAAGGCCTGCCTCTTGCACGAACTGCTCCTCTAGGCTGGCCATCCTAGCTCCATCATCGACATCACCAACCTCAAGCTTGGCCAACTTGGCCTTTAGTAGCTGAATCTGGCCTCGAATTCTCACAGTTTTAGCCTGGTGCTGCTGAACTCTAGTCTATGTAAAAGCGTGAAGTCTCATCATCTTCCTAAAAGGATCATTAGTGATGAACTACAGAATAGAGTCGGTCTAACTGGAAGTGGTAGAATCGCCAGAGGTCATGAAGAGCCTGTAGGAATAATGAAATCTTTTCACTAGTCAGATTAATTGGAGGAAGGGATAGGAAATCATGGGGGTGGTTGGCTAGGGCCTTCAGGTTGAAGACCGTGAGGCTATCGATGTTGAGCACACTTTGGGATGTGAAAGTATGAGGATGATGTAATACCCCGTATTTTTATGCTATATTATTTTGGGGATTTATTAAATTTAATGTGACTGTTTATTTAATAAAAATCCGAAAATTAATTATGTTATAATTATTAACGTGACGAGAGTTAGTAATTATGGGAAACTTGTTGAATATTACTAATGAGCATAGTAATATATTATATTGCTTATATTGAATGTCATAAGTGAATTAAATGACTATTTCGGAAATTTAAGTCGGGACGTGCCCGTGTCACGTCGGGACTAATTTTGTTAAATAAAAAGTAAATATTTTATAAGTTGTTCGTATGGTTGTTTTGAGTGCGCCAACGCGTCCGGAAGGGTCGATATAGTCAGAAAAGTGTACCCGGGGGTTTAGTTTGGGCCTCGGGGCGTTTTTAGGCCTAATTGGTGCCCCGGGAGGGCATTTTAGTCATTTTACATAAGTGGGTAATTAAACCCACGAATTTCAGCCAACCTATATCAGCCATTAGGTCAGCCTCTTAGGGTTAGAACATTCACAAATCAAGTGACGGCCATTGGAGAAGAGAGGAGAGAGCTCCAAGGCAAACCAAGGCCAAAAAGCCACCGGATTTCACCGCCACCACCACCACCGCGTAGATCACGAGACAAGGAACGCAGCCATACCAAAATCATCCGGAAATATGCATACCAAAATCCCAGGCAAGTGTTTAAACTTGCTATTTTCGTTGATGCAATCTCCATGTTAGCTTAGGATTGAATTGTGATAAAAACTATGGAAGGAAACCCCATCTTTGATAGGAAAATCCATGTAGAATTGTTATATATGTAGTTTCTGGAAACCCTTTCCATGTAGAGGTAATAAACCACGAATTTTGGTGATCATAATAAAGGAATATTGGAGAAAGATTCATTAGTAATCTGGTTAAGAAAATTTTAGGGTTCTTGATAATTAGACATGATTTTAGGTTGAAAATCCATGTTTAATGATAGTTACACGCATGCCTTACGTTATAAACACCTGGTATAATGTTATAATGATGATAGTAGGATTTTTGGGGCGATTAGAATGGAAACACATCGTTTTAGATGAAGAAGTTGGATGAAACCCGTAACTGCATTCTGCAGAATTTTGCCCAGACCTGCTTGATCGATTGATCGAGCCTAGAGCTTCGATCGATCGAGCCCCAAGCTTCGATCGATCGACCCCTCCTGGCAGATAAATGCGTTAAATTCAAACTGTCGTGATAAAATTCTTGGGCACTCTTAATAAATTGATTTGGGAGACATTGAGGACCAGTAGGGTTTATGAATAAATGTTGGAACCTTTAATCTTTAACGGAAATGGTATTTATGGGATATTTACTTTAGGTTAGTGGATTTATGAATTTAAAGGGTGAGGTGCGTAAGAGAGTTACGTTGGAATCTAATAAAGTCACTTACTGAATTTCAGATTTGTGGAGATATAACCCACGAGTGTTAGGTAATAAGTGAGAAAACCCTTCGAGTTAAGGTTAGGAATAAAACCTTATACGTAATTCTATAACTGTGAAATTAAGGATAAATGGTATAATTACGGGTGATGAGAAGAACCTATATTAATATGATAAAGTGGTATATTTATATGATTGTGTGTACATATAATATATGCATGTGAAAATCATACCCACGCTACTTGCTATCCCTGAGGTTTCCGCGTTGGGACAAGTCTTATCTCGATGGGACCTTTATGGGGGATATTGACTTGTACCCTAGAAGATAGATGTCCTTGGTACAGGCTATCGATGTGATAGTTCAAACGGTCCTAAGAGACGCAGGTATGTGCAATCCTCTTAGAGACTTGGAATCTATTCTTCGCCTCAATATTGTTTGTGTATGTATGTTAATACATTTCGAGAGTGATTCCGAATGTATTCCCCTTAATATGAGTGATATGGGGCTTTGGATAGTAGAGTATTCCCGCACCATAATCTAGTTGGGGGTGCTGTTATAATATATATTATACGAGTAGTTAACATATATATGAAATTCTGAAATTGGAGCTACCTACCGTGATTTGATATGTAGGACATGGTTGATGACTAAAAAATTGTAAATACTTGTTTTGATAAAGCAGAGTATGCCTACACCCTAGTTTATATGTTGGTGCTGTTAGAATATATATATATATAAATTATACGAGTACTTTATATATATATCTGGATTGAGGGATTTAAACTATTGTTGTAACGTAGTAAGTGAAGAATAATTCTGGACTAAGTTATGAATACCTGTTTTGAGAAAATATAATATTTCACTGGAAAACTTTATTGATTTTATAAAGTTAAAATGGAGGATTTAGATTACTGTTTGGAACATTCTTTTTAAAATGGAGTCGTGAATTATAAATCTTGCGAGTAATCTAAGTTAAGTTAAATCTTTTGGAAAGACTAGTGCGTTAGATGATAAGAAACCGTGGGGAAGGTTAGTGCGATAGGTGTGCACATTAGAAGAGAGGTGAGTATTTTCTCAAGAGAGTGACGTACTAATATGTTGTTGCATTGGCTTGTATCAATTTTAAATACTTGCTAAACGTATTTTAAATCAAACACACTTTCGGGCTCTGACCCGTTTCTTTTTCTCTCTCTCTCTCTTGTATATATATGTATATTTTCAGGTGCCCAGCCACAGGGGCGTCTTGCTTAGGATCCCTTGAGAAGAACGATCTACAGCTTAGGTGGGAGTTGCAGGTCACTTGAGTAGACGGCTTCTGTTATTGACTCCACTCCTAGTACTCTCATTTATTGGGCATGTGTCGCCCCTTTTCATCATTTCATTTGTTGTTGGGCCATTTATATTTCAGTCATTTCCAGTATTGTTCTTTGGGATTTATTCATTATGGGTTGGTGATTCTTATTTCATATGTTGACATTCGATTGGCGAATGTATTATTACTATTTGGTTTATCGTGGTGTGATTCTTAATTGTAGAAATGTTGTTATAAATAAATAAATCTTTTCTTTAATTAAAATTTGGAAAGTTTGTTTGAAAATGTTTTTGACACTTAGCTTAATTATTTAGGTTGTTAAATTGGAAAAATTTTATCGACAGTGATGCTGAGAATGAACCAACTGTTTACCTTGATTTAATTTAATAAAGGAGTGATCACCCGGTATTTAATTAGGCGGGGTGTCACAGGTGGTATCAGAGCATCAGGTTCTAGTGTCCTTTAGGATTTGTGCGGCTTATTATGCTTTCAGCGCTACTTTCTTTGATATAGAGCCCTAATACTAGGAATGTAGTGTTCATCTTTATACATTGGGAATTCGTGCTTCTGCGATTTGTTTATTTGAATGATGAACTCATCCAAATTCATTTAAATTTTCAGATGGACCGTCGAGAAGAATTAGCTAAAACGGTTGAGGGAGTCGACGAGCAAAATCGACTCGCACCTCAGGTGTTCCCAGAGAGAATATCAACCGCCGAGTTAGCGGGTATCGTAGCACAAGCAGTCACCACTGCAGTTTTACAATACCAAGAACGCAGCATGCAACTTAGAGAAGGCAAAAGACCTAGAGAGGTTAGCCAAATGCATGAGACCAAAGCTGACAAATGTGCGAAGACTCCGAAATTGCGACAGCAAACTACCCAAGACCGGGTCAGTTCTAGTCAACAACGTGGTAAAATGAAGCAGTTTCGAAAGAGGGATAAAGTCCCAAATCAGCAAGACCGACACCGATAGCAGCAGGTTCGGAGGGGGAGTAACTTCGGAGGCCGATGCTTTGGATGTGGTAAGCACGGCCATAGGCGCCAGGATTGTCCGGAGAGAAATAGGGCCCCACAACAGCGGGGTGCCCGTAATGAGCCGCAAGGGCCACTTTTTCCAGTCGCTCTCCCAGCACCAGCTCAGGTGCCAGACCTACCAACCTTTTCAGTAACACCAGTGCATCAGGGGCAGTTACAGTACATACACATCTTTAATATCCACCAGGCAGCAGCCCCACAGGCACCACCCGCGATTTGGGGTATGTTTTCTATCCATGGAACTATGGGTCATTCTATTTTTACTGGGGCAACGCATTTTTTTTTATATAGCTATATATTTTGCGAAGTCCTTAGGATTGTTAGCCACAACAGAGAGCACCGTGGCGTATGTCGACTCACCACTGGGGAGTGAGTCACTTATTTTTATATATATGCCGGGGAGTGGGGGTAGAGATTGGTAGCTTGGTATTACCTGCAGACATGTTAGTCTTAGACATGCACGAGCATGATGTGATTATTGGTATGGATTGGCTCGCATCTTATAGAGCCATGATTGATTGCTTCGGTGGGAGCACTATTTTTGCCATTCCGGGGCAAGAGATGTTTGTAGTGGCGATGCCTCGCCCAGACGGAGGTTCGACCGCTCATTTGTATTACATAGAGGAGGATACCTCTAAGGAGGTTGTGATTCCCTTAGATTCGATTCCTGTCATCAGGGAGTATTCCGATGTGTTTCAGGAGATACCGGGCCTACCGCCCAGTCGTGAGATAGACTTTGTTATAGATTTATTGCCAGATACGAGACCTATAGCACGCGCACCGTATCGTATCGCTCCGACAGAGATGCGGGAGCTACGAGATCAGATAGAGCAGCTATTAGGTCAGGGCTTCATTCGTAGGAGTACCTCACCTTGGGGCGCTCCAGTCTTGTTTGTTAAGAAGAGAGATGGTTCATTGAGATTGTGTGTGGACTACCGGGAGTTGAACAAGGTCACGATACGGAATAAGTATCTGTTACCTCGAATCGATGATCTGTTCGACCAGTTGAGAGGAGCAACTTTCTTTTCGAAGATAGATCTGAGGTCGGGGTACCAACAGTTACGTATTAGAGAGCAGGATGTTTCAAAGACTGCCTTCTTGTCGAGATATGGGTCCTATGAGTTCAGGGTGATGCCGTTCGGACCCACAAATGCCCCAGCCATTTTCATGGACTTGATGAACCGAGTATTGAGAGAGTTCTTGGATCAGTTCGTCATCGTCTTCATAGATGATATCTTGATATATTCACACTCCGAGGAGGAGCATGCCGAGCACTTGAGTCAGGTTCTTCAGACTCTACGAGAGCATCAGTTGTATGCTAAGTATGAGAAGTGCGGATTCTGGTTGCGAGAAGTACAGTTCTTGGGCCATGTTGTTTCTGAGCAGGGGATTGCAGTTGACCCGAGCAAAGTGTCAGCGGTGAGGGAGTGAGGACAGCCCACGACACCGACGGAAGTGCGTAGTTTCTTGGGATTAGCCGGATACTACAGGAGATTCATTCGAGGATTCTCCAAAATAGCGGGTCCATTGACAAATCTGACTCGCAAGGGGGTACCATATGTTTGGGATGACGCTTGTCAATTGTCTTTCGACGAGCTGAAAGACAAGCTTACATCAGCACCAGTCCTTGCCTTACCGAAATCGGGTGTAGAGTACCTGGTTTATACCGATGCGTCTTTACGGGGACTTGGAGGCATACTCCAGCAGGAGGAGAAGGCTATAGCTTTTGCTTTCCGCAATCTTAAGCCGCATGAGAAGAATTACCCCACCCACGACCTGGAGTTAGCAGCGGTCGTCTTTGCATTGAGGATTTGGAGGCACTATTTATTGGGTGAGAAATTCCGTTTGTTCACAGACCATAAGTCACTGCAGTACCTGTTCACTCAGCGAGAGCTGAATATGCGTCAGCGCAGATGGCTAGAGTTTGTGAAGGACTACCAGTTCGATATACAGTATCATCCGGGAAAGGCCAACGTAGTTGCTGATGCGTTGAGCCGTAGACCGGTAGACGATGTAGCAGACATCTGGAAAGCAAAGTGGAAGGAGTTGGGTCACCAGGACGCAGTGGCACGATCTTTCATATCCGTGATGTCAGTCACACCCGAGATTGTTACGAGGGTGATACAGGCACAGACCATAGACCCATTTTGCCAGGAGCAGATTTTGCGACTTCTAGCCGAGGGTGCTGAGTCCTATTCTGTTAGTTCTGATGGAGGTTTGCGGTTTAATGGGAGATTGGTGGTTCAAGAAGGCGCGGAGTTACGTCATGAAGTGATGACTCATTCTCACGGGTCCCGATCTGTAGTACATCCGGGAGGTGATAAAATGTACCAGGACATGAGGCGTCAATACTGGTGGAGTGGGATGAAGAAGGACATCGCCGAGTTTATGTCCAAGTGTTCTACCTGACAGCTGGTGATGGTGGACCACCAGAAACCGTCAGGATTGCTTCAGCCGTTGGAAGTACCCGCGTGGAAGTGGGAGAGTATTTCCATGGATTTCATTACAGGGTTGCCTACATCACAGCGGGGCCACGATTCTATCTGGGTGATTGTAGACCGTTTGACCAAGGTGGCTCATTTTCTGCCAGTAAGGACAGATTATACCACGGGTCAGTATGCTCAGTTGTTCATTTCTGAGATTGTCAGATTACAAGGGGTGCACCTGAATATTGTGTCAGATAGGGACAAAATTTTTGTGTCACGTTTCTGGGAAAGTTTTTAGGAGGCTATGGGTGCTGAATTGAGGTTAAGTTCAGCTTACCACCAACAGACAGATGGACAGACAGAGCGTACTAATCAGATGTTAGAGGATATGCTACGCATGTGTGTTCTAGATTTTGGAGGAGGTTGGGAGCCACATCTTCCACTGGTAGAGTTTGCTTATAATAACTCTTATCAGTTTACGATTGGCATGGCTCCATTTGAGGCTTTGTACGGCAGGCCTTATCGTTCTCCAACTTGTTAGCTCGAGGTGGGGGACAACAAGTTGCTAGGACCAGAAGTGATTCAGGAGACCTCCGCGAGGATTGAGATAATCAGGAGTCGTATTCGGGTAGCCCAGGACAGGCAGAAGAGCTACGCCGATGCGAAACGGTTCTTCCGGCAGTTTAATGTGGGAGATCAAGTGTTATTGCGTGTATCTCCTATGAAGGGTGTGATGAGGTTCGAGAAGAAGGGGAAGTTGGCCCCGAGGTACGTGGGACCATTTCCAATCATCGAGAGGATTGGGCCGGTAGCATACAGGTTGGGATTGCCAGAACATTAACATCGCATCCACGATGTATTCCACATCTCGTCGTTGAGACGATTTCTTCGGGATGATATGGCCCATACTCACATTGCGATTGATGAGATAGACTTACAGTCTGACATCTCTTACGAGGAGAGACCAGTGGCTATTCTAGACTATAGTGAGAGGAGATTGAGGTCGAAAGTAGTTCCACTTGTGCGAGTCCAGTGGGAGCATCATAATGGGGAGGAATCCACTTGGGAGCGTGAGGCAGATATGCGCGAAAAACATCCAGAGTTATTTTTACCAGGTATGCCTTATTTTCCGAATTTCGGGGCGAAATTCCATTATTAGGGGGGAAGTATGTAATACACTGTATTTTTATGCTATATTAATTTGGGGATTTATTAAATTTAATGTGACTGTTTATTTAATAAAAATCCGGAAATTAATTATGTTATAATTATTAACGTGACGAGAGTTAGTAATTATGGGAAACTTGTTGAATATTACTAATGAGCATAGTAATATATTATATTGGTTATATTGAATGTCATAAGTGAATTAAATGACTATTTAGGAAATTTAAGTCGGGACGTGCCCGTGTCACGTCGGGACTAATTTTGTTAAATAAAAAGTAAATATTTTATAAGTTATTCGTATGGTCGTTTTGAGTGCGCCAACGCGTCCGGAAGGGTCGAGATAGTCAGAAAAGTGTACCCGGGGGTTTAGTTTGGGCCTCGGGGCATTTTTAGGCCTAATTGGTGCCCCGGGAGGGCATTTTAGTCATTTTACATAAGTGGGTAATTAAACCCACGAATTTCAGCCAACCTATATCAGCCATTAGGTCAGCCTCTTAGGGTTAGAACATTCACAAATCAAGTGACAGCCATTGGAGAAGAGAGGAGAGAGATCCAAGGCAAACCAAGGCCAAAAAGCCACCGGATTTCACCGCCACCACCACCACCGCGTAGATCACGAGACAAGGAACGCAGCCATACCAAAATCATCCGGAAATCTGCATACCAAAATCCCAGGCAAGTGTTTAAACTTGCTATTTTCGTTGATGCAATCTTCATGTTAGCTTAGGATTGAATTGTGATAAAAACTATGGAAGGAAACCCCATCTTTGATAGGAAAATCCATGTAGAATTGTTATTTATGTAATTTCTGGAAACCCTTGCCATGTAGAGGTAATAAACCACGAATTTTGGTGATCATAATAAAGGAATATTGGAGAAAGATTCATTAGTAATCTGGTTAAGAAAATTTTAGGGTTCTTGATAATTGGACATGATTTTAGGTTGAAAATCCATGTTTAATGATAGTTACACGCATGCTTTACGTTATAAACACCTGGTATAATGTTATAATGATGATAGTAGGATTTTTGGGGCGATTAGAATGGAAACACATCGTTTTAGATGAAGAAGTTGGATGAAACCCGTAACTGCATTCTGCAGAATTTTGCCCAGACCTGCTTGATCGATTGATCGAGCCTAGAGCTTCGATCGATCGAGCCCCAAGCTTCGATCGATCGACCCCTCCTGGCAGATAAATGCGTTAAATTCAAACTGTCGTGATAAAATTCTTGGGCACTCTTAATAAATTGATTTGGGAGACATTGAGGACCAGTAGGGTTTATGAATAAATGTTGGAACCTTTAATCTTTAACGGAAATGGTATTTATGGGATATTTACTTTAGGTTAGTGGATTTATGAATTTAAAGGGTGAGGTGCGTAAGAGAGTTACGTTGGAATCTAATAAAGTCACTTACTGAATTTCAGATTTGTGGAGATATAACCCATGAGTGTTAGGTAATAAGTGAGAAAACCCTTCGAGTTAAGGTTAGGAATAAAACCTTATACGTAATTCTATAACTGTGAAATTAAGGATAAATGGTATAATTACGGGTGATGAGAAGAACCTATATTAATATGATAAAGTGGTATATTTATATGATTGTGTGTACATATAATATATGCATGTGAAAATCATACCCACGCTACTTGCTATCCCTGAGGTTTCCGCGCTGGGACAAGTCTTATCTCGATGGGACCTTTATGGGGGATATTGACTTGTACCCTAGAAGATAGATGTCCTTGGTACAGGCTATCGACGTGATAGTTCAGACGGTCCTAAGAGACGCAGGTATGTGCCATCCTCTTAGAGACTTGGAATCTATTCTTCGCCTCAATATTGTTTGTGTATGTATGTTAATACATTTCGAGAGTGATTCCGAATGTATTCCCCTTAATATGAGTGATATGGGGCTTTGGATAGTAGAGTATGCCCGCACCATAATCTAGTTGGGGGTGCTGTTATAATATATATTATACGAGTAGTTAACATATATATGAAATTCTGAAATTGGAGCTACCTACCGTGATTTGATATGTAGGACATGGTTGATGACTAAAAAATTGTAAATACTTGTTTTGATAAAGCAGAGTATGCCTACACCCTAGTTTATATGTTGGTGCTGTTAGAATATATATATATATAAATTATACGAGTACTTTATATATATATCTGGATTGAGGGATTTAAACTATTGTTGTAACGTAGTAAGTGAAGAATAATTCTGGACTAAGTTATGAATACCTGTTTTGAGAAAATATAATATTTCACTGGAAAACTTTATTGATTTTATAAAGTTAAAATGGAGGATTTAGATTACTGTTTGGAACATTCTTTTTAAAATGGAGTCGTGAATTATAAATCTTGCGAGTAATCTAAGTTAAGTTAAATCTTTTGGAAAGACTAGTGCGTTAGATGATAAGAAACCATGGGGAAGGTTAGTGCGATAGGTGTGCACATTAGAAGAGAGGTGAGTATTTTCTCAAGAGAGTGACGTATTAATATGTTGTTGCATTGGCCTGTATCAATTTTAAATACTTGCTAAACGTATTTTAAATCAAACACACTTTCGGGCTCTGACCCGTTTCTTTTTCTCTCTCTCTCTCTTGTATATATATGTATATTTTCAGGTGCCCAGCCACAGGGGCGTCTTGCTTAGGATCCCTTGAGAAGAACGAGCTGCAGCTTAGGTGGGAGTTGCAGGTCACTTGAGTAGACGGCTTCTGTTATTGACTCCACTCCTAGTACTCTCATTTATTGGGCATGTGTCGCCCCTTTTCATCATTTCATTTGTTGTTGGGACATTTATATTTCAGTCATTTCCAGTATTGTTCTTTGGGATTTATTCATTATGGGTTGGTGATTCTTGTTTCATATGTTGACATTCGATTGGCGAATGTATTATTACTATTTGGTTTATCGTGGTGTGATTCTTAATTGTAGAAATGTTGTTATAAATAAATAAATCTTTTTCTTTAATTAAAATTTGGAAAGTTTGTTTGAAAATGTTTTTGACACTTAGCTTAATTATTTAGGTTCTTAAATTGGAAATTTTTTATCGACAGTGATGCTGAGAATGAACCAACTGTTTACCTTGATTTAATATAATAAAGGAGTGATCGCCCGGTATTTAATTAGGCGGGGTGTCACCGATGATGCTCAAGGAGAAGCTCTAATACGTCGCGCTCATGGGTCTTGAACCTCGCAGACAACTCCTCCCTCTATAAAGTCCTCATGAAAACCTCGGGTGCCTCAACCTCGATATCATCATATCTCATGTTTCAAGACTCAAGCTCATAAAGGGGAAGGGAAGAATCCCCGTCAGAACCAGCGGCACCGTCCGAATTAGTGGCCTTGGAACTTTTCTCCTCACCATCAGATGCCTCACAAGTCTCACTCACCGAATCTTGAGAATAAGAAAAAAAATGTAAAAATGCTAAGTCAAAGAAGGAAAGACAGATAGCTTCAAAAACTTTAGTCATAAGAGAATAAGTATCAAAGAAATTACGCCCAAAGCCTACGGGAGTAAGTATGTTGCCATCGAAGCAATGAGGCCCTCCTCGAGGCACCACACTAACCTTGAAAAAGTAAAGCAAGTACAATATCAGTAGATTCTTTTTTTAGTAACATATTAAAGCAAATTAGGTATGAAAGTTCAATGCCCGAGGAGTGCTCAACATAACACTCCCATCCAGTTTCAGAGAAATAAGAACATCGACCTCACAAACCTAAAAATAAGGAAACAGGGGTGTGAGGGATAGAAACTTGCACCGTAAAAGCAAGAATAAAAAAGGGAAAGTAGAAAGGAGGAAGTGGTATGACAGTATAATACCTCATTCACAGTTGTTGCCCCAAGTTATCCCACAACAATAGGGACAATCACAACACTAACCTGAAAATAGGGAAACGGGTAACCTGGGTAGTCACCTCTAGGATGCTAGACAAGAGTTCCACATGTGCAGGAACCGAAATAGTGCTAAATTGAGAACCAAGATATAGGTCCCGCAGATATAGGGACCACAACTACAAGTATATTAGAAAGACTTTAATATTCTTGTGCATAGAAGAAAGGAGAAGAAGTACGAGCATAACAGACAGGTGCGCGAAAAGAAGGACCTGGGAGGTCACTCCTGCAAAACTCACAACAGGCCCCACAGATAATGGGACTTTAGCTATGCTGGCCTAATGATAAGTAAAATTAAAAGAAGTATAAGCAAAAGGGTTGCACCGAAATATCTACTCTTATACAAGATATACATAGTACCTTTGTGGTCATCTTTGCAAGAATCAATTCAGGACCTGTCGATGATACGTAGAGGGTTGCCTCCGTAGTACTCACTGCAGGGGCCACAAATGAAGAAGTCTCACTAGTACCAACCTGTGAATAAATTAAGGGTATGAGCGCTAACGAATTGGTTATATGGTGAAGAAAATTTATGGAAGTGTTTTAAAGTTGAGTTATAATAGATACTGGGAGAGGTGCTATGATGGTGCCTCCACCAAAACATGTGGCAAAAGGAGCCTCAAGGCCATTTGGGAAGTAGCTGGAGAAAAAACAAAGATGTGGCAGTATGGGTAAGCTGAAACACAAATAGATAGTAGCAGGTCATGAGAATAAAATTTCAATGATAAATAAAATGAGTCAAAAAGGAAGGTCAAAAAAGTACCTAAACTCCCTCAAGGGAAGAAGGGCGAAAGAAAACCACAGGAATAACTGACACATAGTAGTGGCATGTTCGTTACAAGATTGTTATAAAAAAATGCAAGTCAAGGAAGGAATTGATGCTAATAAGGAAGAATGGTACCTAAGAAGAGGAGATAGCCTGTGAAAAAAGCTCTGTGGAGGCAATAGTAAAAATTGGTTACATAGGCAAAGGATGAATCTGGGCCTGTTATCTATGGGCACATACACCTACGAGATAGGTATTCTCCCAGAGGGTAATTGCCCTGGAATAGTAGCCCTAGTGGGAAAAGTCATTCCCCCGGTGGAAGAATGGATGAATGGAAAGGAACCCTCCAAAAGAACGAATCAAATGCAATGTATAAAATATAAGTTTAGTCATAAATATGAATATAGGCAAAAGAAAAATTAGAAGTAAAGGAATGCCCAAAATACTTCTAGAGATCAAGTGGTGGAGGGTCCAGTTATAAAGACGCCCATCACGGAAGAAGCAGGGAGTAGAGCAGTACAGCCAGGAGAATGGTCCTCTGCAAAGATAGAAAAACACTATGAATAGAATGAACCTAAGAAGTCACAAACCAAAAAAATAAAGTTCACAAATATTAACTATTACCTACACCGTGCAGGAGGATATAGAAGAGGCCCTCGCGCAAGTGGGGAACACAGAAGAAAGTTGTATGGCCAACAACATCTAGACATGTTAGTAAAAAATACTGTAAAAGTATAAAGTGATGTTAGAAGTGACAAGACAAACCTCTCTCGCCAAGACCATAGAATAAACCACCATGGAGTTCCTCGCAGGCAATAAAGGAGTCCTGCAAATAGGGGTAGGGGAGGATGAGGAAGAATCCCTCACCCCTGAAAGACCAACTGTACTAAGAGAGGCAGCCTGTTCTAAAGAACGAAGATACAAAAGAAAATAAGTCAAAATATGGTAAACTAAAGCCAAAAAAGAAAGAAAAGAACTAGTATTAGAAATGCTTATGGAAGAAGGGAGAGGAGTTTGCCCATAAGGAAAATGCACAGTGGTAAGGCTCGTGGTGGAGGAGAAGTGTATCATGTCATCCACTTCCTTATCAGACTCCTTTGAAACTAAAAATCAAGCATAAGGGTCGAATCCACGTCCATCATGAGGATCAATGGCATCCATGTCATTTGAAGAAGAACTGGTGTCATTATAGGAAGGAGTGCTTCCATAATCAACCATTTCCTATTCAAGTGAGGAAAAGGGAGTACCAATAGGTGAAACCTTATGTCTAGTAGTTTCACCAAGTAAAGATCAGTTAACTAAAATACCTTCACCAGCAAGGGCAGATGAAATGAATGGCTCCTCGGTAGACATCCCCAAGGCTTCATAGCCTTGATCGTGGAGGGTCCTGTAAGTCTCCTCCACTCCAAGAGCATCAGAGTCTGACTCTTGATCTGGAGTAGAAGAAGGAGCATCAGCTTCAATAGACATTTTTTTCCTTTTTGCTTGACCTGGTCCTCACTCGTGAAGGAGGAAAAACAGGGGTAACAATGGAAGTAGGGACAAAATTTGACACATCTGTGGCTGGATGTTTTCTCTTCGAGGGGGGCTTAGACTTAGCCTTCTCTTTTCCTTTGGCCTTGGTTGGTTGGGGTTCATGATGCTTCATGTAAATAGATTCCTTACGTAAAGGCCTCACTAAGATAGGAGTAACCTGCTCGAGAGGGGTCTTTATAACTGAGCTACGAAATCATAGTTCTTTTTGGGTTCTTTTTCCCAAGTATTTATTAGTGTTTGGAATTTTGGTAGGGATAAATTCGTGGGGCACGTCATGGATGCAATTTTTTATAAGAAAAATCTGGCATTGCCAGAGGGAAAATCACAAAGGGTTGAATGAAGGGATATAGTCGTGAGCAGGTATAAAAAAACACCATATAATTTGTCAGTACTCTAGTGCATCCCTTTAAAAGTGAAGTTGGAACATGCCTCCAAGTATAGCTCAGTAGGCTCAGTGCTAGAAGGGTAAACATGGGTGTAAACTCCCTGGTCATACCCAAATTGTCTCCTCACCCTCTTTGAATGATAAAATTCACCCCTATCCAAGTTTAGTAAGTGAGGGGAGTAAGCAAGGAAGAACCATACCCATTATAGAAATATGGGGCCAGACTACCACCTACTCCATATTGGAAGGATGATAGAAGGTGCCGACAGTAGATGAGAAGAAACTCCACAAGAAGGTGCCCCCACTCACTTGCAATAAGGATGAAATGAAAATTCATCAATATTATCAATTAAGGGGCCCGAAGCATGCTTAGGATATTTCTTGTGTCATCTGGTAATACGAGCAGCATCACTGTGTAGCTAGCGAGCCTTTGGGGAAAAGTTAGGGAACCTCTCAAATAGGAAGGGAATCAAAATAAAGGAGTTCAAAATTTTGATCACGTCATAACGACCATGAGATCGTTCCATATCCACATAAAGACGATCGAGCCAAGTATAGAGAGAACCTGGTGTAAGTGCTACGAGGGGAACAACCCTCCCTCGAGTAAGCCTAACTTCGAGGTGAAATAATAACTCGCGAGGGGAGTCAATTGGCCTTCCTTGAAATAAAAATCTACACAAGAAAGTAATAAAGAAAGCTACTAAATTAGAAGGTGACCTGAGTTTGGGGCCATCTTGGCTTGAGGGGGCTCTGCTCGAACTGCTTTCTTTTTTAGCGGCCCAAAGTCTCTAAACTAATATCTTTGCCACTTTGCGAAGGAGTGCTTAGTGTTCCATGTCTTGTTAATGGAAACGTAGCGAGGGAAATCAGACAATGCTAGATGGATCTCCTCGCACATTTTCTTCTCCACATTATCTTCATAGCCATTTGTGAAAATGTGATCTCCCAAAAGAGGAAGGGTAGTTAACTCACAAATATCCTCCAAAGTAAGAGAAAATTCACCACAACTGGTGATGAAAGTAAGAGAGTTTATACTCCAGCGAGAGACCAGGAGATTGATAGTGGCAACGTGTTTGGCAATAGTACAACATTTAAGATATCGATAGTTCTCGTCAAGACCAATTTCTCGATCATAGCCTTATGGGTGGGCTTCGCTAGAACGTAATCCACCCAATGAAACCACTCATCAGGAGCCCCCAGCAAACATCCAGGTTTGAGGTGGAATAAGGAAAATCACCTATGTCCACTCATACCCTCAAAATGTTGTCAGCTAAAATGACCTCTGGATCAGCATATTCAACAAACCCTAAGAGGGGTTGCTCGCTCACCTTAGTAACAAATTCCTCCTCAAATTTTTTGAGACCCTCCAGAAAAAATGCTTTTCCCTAAAGTAGGGGCTAGTCGGTAAAAACTGAAATCTCTTTTTGCACGATTAGCCAAGTATTCCTTTTAAGATTTTGAGAGAACAAATGATCGAGGGCGAAAAGTAGCGCCTGTCAAACGCTGATCGTTGTTTTATGTTCACCACCTCAATACAAAAACTTAAACTTATGACTACACTCAACGGGTGAGTATAGTGGCCAAGTTCGGTATCGAAAATATCCAATGAGACGAGTTGCTAGAATTCAATTGATTTAATACTTCTAAATAAAAGGGAAAAAGGTGATTACAAACTCAAAAGGAAAATATGCATAAAAGCGAAATATTAATCTAGGCGAGTGTAAATTAAACTAGATTAACAAAGCGAGTAAAACTATAGGTTGCGTCGAATATCGCTCACCCGAGTTAATTTGTATAAAATGGATACATGGATCGACGAGTTATTATGAATGCGTCTCGTTTTGACAGTTAATTGAATCAAGGGTTGTTACGCCCGTAAATTCGCATAAAAGCCTAATAATATTTTGGCGTCAACAAATACCTCAAAAATTGCGCACGAAAGGTCGTAAGCATGGGACATACATGACTATGCATGAAATGTGTGTTCGTGTAAGGACACAGTCGTTGTTTTCGTTTCACCACGGTAATACAAAAACCTAAGTTACGACTACACTTACAAGGAAAGCACAATGGTAAGTCGGGTATCGAAAGTCCACTGAGACGAGTTGCTAGAATTTATACGATTTAGTACTCCAAAATAAAAGTGTAAAAAGGTGATTACAAACTAAAAAAGAAAAGATGCATAAAAGGGAAATATTAATCTAGGCGAGTGTAAATTAAAATAATTAACAAAGCGAGTAAAACTATAGGTTTCCTCGAATATCCCTCACCCGGGTTAATTTGTATAAAATGGATACATGGGTCGACGAGTTATTACAAATACGTCTCATTTCGACAGTTAATTGAATCAAGGGCTGTCATGCCCCTAAATCCGCATAAAAGCCTAATAAGATTTTGGCGTCAACAAATACCCCAAAAATTGCGCACAAAAGGTCGTAAGCACGGGACATACATGATATGCCCCGTCAAACCTCCTAGGCACAATAACTAGGACAACGCACTCAAAATAGACCCGTAAATACCATCACCAAAGCCAAGCAACGCGTCAACGCGAGTGAGTTCCATTCAAACACAACCTAATTTAAATTAGCTAGAAAGCATGGTAAAAACGCAGTAAATAAACGTGATAAATCTACATTAGAAAGCAAGTAAATCAAAGCATGTAAATATAATTATGAAAGCACGTAAATTACACTAGAAAGCAAGAATAATGAAAATACAACTATATTAAATGGAGAGGGAATATGGTAGCCCAAATTACAAGCCCAAATGGGTGTCAATCCAAGAAGAAATGAAGAAATGAGCTCTCAAACCTCCCAACCCCTAACCTAATCTATCTAAAATGAATTCCCTCTGTTATTTATAACAAAATTGGTATTTATAGTAAGTGGAATTAAATTAGAGAAGAAAAGAGAAAAGAAAAGAAAAGCCAAAATATCAGCTAGAAGCAGGGGATCGATCGATCGATCCCCTGTGATCGATCGATCGATGTCCAAAATATCATCCCACTGTCTCCCCATGATTTAAAAAATGTGAAGGATCGATCAATAGTTCCCTTTGATCGATCGATCGATTAAGCAGGGGTGAGCCAAGTTGCATGCTGTTTTGGTTTGAATGCAATTCCCTTCCGCTAAAATCGCCGTAACTTCTTCGTTATGAATCGGAATCGCGCACCGCTCATGGCCACGTGAAGCTTGTGAGGAGGGATACAAATTCTTTGCAGATGTTGGGCCAGGTGCCCAAGCTGTGAATTGACTAAAATGCCCTTGAACGTGCGATCGCGTACGAAAATCGAGCGAAATGCGTCCGAACTTCACACGTAGAATCCAAATACCTATAAAAGCTCAATTAGCCCCTGCAAAACATGTTAACTTAGAAATCCAAGGTTGTCTAGTTAACGAGCATAAATATAGGGAATAAGATACCCGAGGGGACTAAAATGCGTCGGTTCGGAGGATGAAATACGCAATATTTGCGTATTATCACACCCCTAACTTACACATTGCTAGTACCTAGCAATGAAATAGGATGCAACAAGAACTAGAAGTAAACCAAAAGCATGAGATAGTAAAAAAGTATGGTATAAAAGCATAAGGCCACTTTCGCGGGTGATTCGATTGCCTTTAGCGTATGTAATAAGTCGTTAAACCTCTAGGTCACCCTACTGGACGAGTGTCGTCTCGTGAGGGTTTTCAGGGATGATACCCACAAACATCAATTGGTTTCCTCAAAATAAGCCCAAACTAACATGCGACAAGCCCAACAATAGCAAAAATGATTTCTTACGCATTATTAGACATTGAACGGATTCAAACAAAAGTTCGAATCATTAACATTATAGAATGCACCTCATAGAAATTAAAACCTTAAAATGTGGGAGGGGGAACGAGCTCATGCAAAGTGTGATTTGGTAACAACTTATATAAACTGAATACTAATAAAGCAAGCATACATTCAATCCTCACGGGCATTACACTCATCAAGCGAATTCACTCGAAACAGGGAGGTAACACACGGAACATGCGGGAATAACGAGTAAATGTAAAGGAAAACTAGGCCGTGCACATGTCACAAATGAAGAACGCTATATATAAAATGAAAATTTGTAATCTCAATGAAAGATACCGCTCAATAAAGGAGGCAAAATGCATTTTCACAGATTATCAAAACTATTTTAATTTTTAAATTACATCAACCTAATATCACATAGGACTTGAAATAGGGTTGTAATGTAGGTTTGGCTAGGGTACGAAATGAAGGAATGTATGTACGGATTCAAAGTGTTCGGAATGAAAACTCGGGATAGTGGGAAAATATGGGCAATATCAAAATTGGAAAACAAGTTCCAAAACGGCATTAGATATATCATCGGGGAGAGTAATCAAAGCTTATTGAACTATATACAACATTTACAAATTTCTCTTTCTTTTCTTATCTTCTTTTTCTCATGTTTTCTTTTCTTTTCTTTTACTTTTTGCTTTCTCTTTTTCTTATCTTTTACATCTCTTTTCCTCACTTATATCACTCTCACATGCCTAAATTGCAACCGCCATCACAACAACATCATTCAATCCAAAGTAACATTCCAAACAAAGGTATGGAAAGTGTATGTATGGTATAAAACTCCAATTTAGAGTTGGTTATGGGAATTTTGGGGTGTGAAACGAAAGGCTATATTTAGGCTCAAAGGGTTTAACGAGGGTAAACATATATGGGTGAGGTCAAGGCTAATATGGGTGATATAACAAAGATGGCCTATGATCATTTCACAAAGTTTACGCAATTCTCGAGTCAAAACAATATATGAAAATCATGCTCAAGTAACACATTTCAAGTATGAACTCAATTAATGAACGATCAAATGAAAGACTAGTGAGATTACCAACGAATTCAACGTTTTCAATGAGAAAAGAATAGTGTATACACTCACAAATGACGAAAGGTACAAAGCTTACTCGGTGTAAGTATACACAATGCAACAAAAGATTACCGAGTTATAAAAATCTTAAACCAAATCAATAAAATAAGGAAAGTCCATGTGCTCATGGGATTAAAGTTTAATTCATGAAGTTATTCACAATATCAATAATGGAGACTAAAGTCTAATAACTTCTAAAATCGAGAACATGCATCATTGGGTTGTCTATTGGATCGGGCAATTATTAAAATTTATCATCGGAAACAAAGGCAAAATGCCCAAAAAAGGAGAAAAAAGAAAGAAAATCTTTTTGAAATATTTGAATTTTTCTAAGAAAAGCATACTAAGTAACTAACATGTGAGCAAAAACATGGACTACACAAGAAATGGATAGAATAATATCCCACACCCCCTAACTTAAAACTTGACATTGTCCTCAATGTTAATTAAGAACCAAGTTAAAGAGAGAAAAAGAGCGATATTACCCAAAAGTGGAGCGATCCCCATAAGAACAAGTCCAAATAATCTAAAAAACAAGTTGGTATCGAGCATAGCAAAAACAAATAAAAAAAAAGTTAACTAATTACACTAGACTAAATTAAAAAGGGCAGAAAAAATAAAAAGAAAGAATAAAAAGCTAACTATATACAACCTAATATTTATGCTTCACACTAACTATACACTAGAAATCTAAATAGCTGAAGGTCCACCATAAGAACGATTTGGCTTTGGAGGATAACCAGTGTACCCTCACATACAAGCATGCCTTCCAAAAAATATGAATTCCGTTTGAACAACGAAGGCATGTGTAAGGCGTAAGAAATGGACAATCGCCAATTAAAAAATTTCGAGGGACGATAGCGGATTTGGATTGAACGGGTGACAAAAATATGTGGGGACCGAGAAAAACCGAATATCCTCCCAATGATTTTGTAATTGGAATGGGAGGGGGCGCACACAAAGGCAAAGATGCGATTGTGGAAGGCGACTCGAGCAATACTTCTCATCGGCGAAAAGGTTTAAAACATTAAAGTTTGAAACCGAATCATCGGGTACTTTTGGCGGTGTGATAATAGAGAATAAAAATGGGGATGAAAGAAATTCAAACTCATGCGATGAATCATCATCGCATGAAGATTGAGTTTCGAAGGAAATAATATCATTTTCAATGAAATGTTCTTGTTTGGGGGCCAAAGAAGAAATCATTTCATTGCAAATAGATATTACGTCATTTTCATCCTCACTTTCAATATCTATTACGCAATGGGCAAAGTCTAGAATGGTTTGTTCCAAAGTAGGTAAAAATACCTCATTTGGTTCAAAACATTCCTCGACTTCAAAAGTCTCAGAAGCAAAATCATCGTCGGATTCAAATAATAAATCCAATTCATGTTCCCACAAATAATTTTCTTCCCGATAACGAGTTTCAATTTTCTCATTCTCATACATACGCAAGCCCTCACCGAATGTCATAGGTCGAGGAGCGGATCCATGAAAATGGGAACTTTGAAAATTACCATCGGACTTAAACGAAAACTCATTATTATAGGAATTTTGAAAACTATTGCAATTCGTTTCAAAATTCCTATTATAAGGAGGTAAATGCCCAAAATCATTATCATCATCATCAAAAATCCAATAACCCAAGTTTTAACTTTCGTTATACTCGCCCAAAGTCATATTTGAATTTGAAGTTCTTTGGGATTCTAAGTATTCACCGAAAGTTATAGGATTACGAGCATTTTGAGAATTATAACAATGATTACAGAAAGAATTGGGATAAGACATGCTTACCCCAAAAAAGGCTCAAGTGTCCACAAAGATATGCGCGTGCGAGAAATTCAAGCATTTCTAAGTGCTCAAATGTGGAAGTCCTGCAAAAAGGTTAGCAAATAATACAAATAGAAAGAAAATAATACGAAATACTAAATCAAATAAAGTCTAAAACAAACTCATCCCCGACAATGGCGCCATTTTGACTACGCGTGAAATGTGTGTTCGTGTAAGGACACAGTCGTTGTTTTTGTTTCACCACGATAATACAAAAACCTAAGTTACGACTACACTTGCGAGGCAAGCACAACAGTAAGTCGGGTATCAAAAGTCCACTGAGACGAGTTGCTAGAATTTATAGTATTTAGTACTCCAAAATAAAAGTGTCAACGGGTAGTTACAAACTAAAAAGGAAAAGATGCATAAAAGGAAAATATTAATCTAGGCGAGTGTAAATTAAACTAGATTAACAAAGTGAGTAAAACTATAGGTTGCCTCGAATATCCCTCACCCGAGTTAATTTGTATAAAATGGATACATGGGTCGACGAGTTATTACGAATGTGTCTCGTTTCGACAGTTAATTGAATCAAGGGTTGTCACGCCCTTAAATCCGCAAAAAAGCCTAATAAGATTTTGGCATCAACAAATACCTCGAAAATTGTGCACTAAAGATCGTAAGCACGGGACATACATGATTTTCCCCGTCAAATATCCTAGGCGCAATAACTAGGACAACGCACCCGAAATAGACCCGTAAACACCATCACCAAAGCTAAGTAACGCGTCAACGCGAGTGAGTTCCATTCAAACACAACCTAATTTAAATTAGCTAGAAAGCATGGTAAAAACGCGATAAATCTACACTAGAAAGCAAGTAAATCAAAGCATGTAAATATAATTATAAAAGCATGTAAATTACACTAGAAAGAAAGAATAATGAAAATACAACTATATTTAATGGAGAGGGAAGATGGTAGCCCAAATTACAAGCCCAAATGGGTGTCAATCCAAGAAGAAATGAAGAAATGAGCTCTCAAACCTCCAAAACCCTAACCTAATCTATCTAAAACGAATTTCCTCTGTTATTTAAAACAAAATTGGTATTTATAGTAAGTGGAATTAAATTAGAAAAGAAAAGAGAAAAGAAAAAAAAAGCCAAAATATCAGCTGGAAACAGGGGATCGATCAATCGATCCCCTGTGATCGATCGATCGATGTCCAAAATATCAGGCCACTGTCTCCCCATGATTTCAGAAATGTGAAGGATCAATCGATTGATCCCTTTGATCGATCGATCGATTAAGCAGGGGTGAGCCAAGTTGCATGCTGTTTTGGCTTGAATGCAATTCCCTTCCGCTAAAATCGTCGTAACTTCTTCATTCTGAATAGGAATCATGCACCGTTCATGGCCACGCGAAGCTTATGAGGAGGGATACAAATTCCATGCATATGTTGGGCCAGGTGCCCAAGATGTGAATTGACTAAAATACCCTTGAACGTGCGATCGCGTATGAAAATCAAGCGAAATGCGTCCGAACTTCACACTTGGCATCCAAATACCTATAAAAGCTCAATTAACACCTGTAAAATATTTTAACGTTAAAATTCAAGGTTGTCTGGTTAACGAGCATAAATGTAGGGAATAAGATACCCAAGGGGGCTAAAATGCGTCGGTTCGGATGATGAAATCCGCAATATTTGTGTATTATCAACAAACTTGAACGGGGGACTCCTCGCCAAACCCCAAAGATGAACCGCCTGCGACAACAGAGATGAAATTAATGATAGCAGTGGCTACGGTGGAAATTTCGATAGCTACCATAGTGGAAACGGAGACAAAAATAGGGAGAGACCCCACTAACAGCTCGCTAGTGGCGGTTATAATGACAAAGGAGGAAACGGAGGATGAGAAATCCATGGGAACAAGTTTTCTTGAAGTTTTGGTATGGGACGGTAATGGAGATTTCTTCTCTCTCTCCCTGATAAAACGCTCAAGGATTTTGAAATGTTATAAGTAAAAATGAGTTTTTACTTTTACCATGACTTTTATACTAGAAAAGACTCACAAGTTTTGGCAATCGAAAGGAGGAGAGATGATTAACCAAATGATGACACGTCTATTCCTAGGCTGGCAGGTGTCTCCTTGAGACCATAAATATAGGATGTGTAATACCCCGTATTTTATGTGATATTTATTTTTGGGATTAATTAATTAAATGAGAATTAATTGGGAATTAATCCGGATAAAATACTAGCGAAATGTGAGTTGGTATTTGACTATATTGAGTATATATGATGATATATGAATATTGAATTATGAAAGTTGTCGTGAGATTGATATACGGCAATTTGGACATTTTATTGGGACGCGTGAGACAGTCGCGTCAGGATACAATTATTTTAATTATAAAAGTGAATTTAAATTCTATTAACCGTATGGTCGTTTTGAGTTCCCCAACGCTTCCGGAAGGGTTGAGATAGTCAGAAAACACTAGCCAAGGGTTTAGTTTGGGTCCCGGGGTATTTTTAAGCCATACCGGCAACATAAAGGGTATTTTGGTAATTTTGTATTTTTGGGAATTAAAAGTGACGAAAATTAAGAGTTTTTATCTGATTGGGAATTGACCCACTTAACCCATTAACAACCCATATTAACCTAGAAGGCTACGTAGGTTATTAGAATTAGGTTTTCTAATATCTTCCCAAAACAAACCCTAGCCACCATAGTCATTGGAGAAGAAAGCTTGGAATGAGAGAGATAGAAGGGAATCCTGCAGAAAGAGAGAGGGAACTCCTTCAAATCGTCATCAAGATCTGAGATTGAATCAAGGCAAGTGGTTTAATTTCAATTATTATAGAGAATGCTTCTTCCATGTGTAGGAATTTACATAAATCAAATTGTTCTTGGGAGTTTAATAAAAACCCACTTTTATTGGACTTAGAACTTAAATTTTGAGAAGAAATTACATGTAGAATCGTATAGAGATGATTACACTGATGTTAATATATATTGGATGTAACAAAAACGGATCTAATTTGAGTAAATTGATGATTATAAATTCTAGGGTTTATGTTCTTGAATATTTGGGGAAAAGTGAAGAGACTTGATGATTTAATGATGTTTAGGATGAATTGATTCCTTAAAACACGTTAGTATGTGACCTTGATATGTTTAGGATTGATTAGAGACCTTAAAACATTGTTGGGACGAATTTTAGAGGAGTATTGAGGAGTAGAAATTGGTGGAAAAACGAGATAGGATTTCTGGGCTTGAATCTGGTCACTCGTTAGAAGACCTACCCAGGTCGTTCGAACGACCTTCTAACGAGTTGACAGTTTGGGGTTCTAACGAGAGGGATGTTCGTTCGATAATCTCGTTCGAACGAGATCTCGTTAGATAGCTTAGTTCGTTCGAACGAAATCTCGTTCGAACAGCCTCGTTCGAACGAGACTTCTAACGAGCTGGCAGTTTAGGCCTCTTTGGCCTGTTTTGATTTTGGGAGTCCCGTAAACTTGTTCGAGGATAGAGATAACATTCCTTTGATGATGTATTGGTATACTTGGGACAATTGGGACATAATGAGGAGTAAATTATATAATTGTGGACCGAATCAAATAGCCACTTTGAGTTGAGACGTGAGTGCCTACTACGACGTGAGAATAAATTATGGCGTGTATGATCATGAACCGGGAGTATATAAATTGTATAAATTATAAGATGGTACGAGAAGGCGATAAGTACTACAATTAAATTATGGTGATTACTAAGATGCGTGTTTACTTAGTATTGATATATGATTTGTTTGTATGACATACCTACCATACTTGCTATCACGGGAGGTTTGCGTTCGCTTAGGGCCCTCTAATCCTTGTGTTGCCCGGATTTAGACTGGTTACCTCGATGAACATAGGTCAGAGAAGGACTTATTGGGATGTTAATAAGTCTGCTGATCGTGGGAGCGCAGGTATGTGCGTGACCCATGTGATGTGACTGTGTTCGCCTCCACTGTTTGTGATTTGTGTTATCTGAACGGTTCCTGAGAGATTCGGAATGCGTGATCCTTATGTACGTGATGTACCGGGATGGATAGCAGAGTATGTGTGCACTGTAGCTTAGTCTCGGGGTGCTTATATTGTATATTTATGTTGTGGAAAAATATACACTTAATAAACTGGGAACTTTCATATGGTATTGTGTGTATAACTATGGAATAACAAAAGGGATGATCTATAATGAGTTGTATTACTTTTATGTGAGAACCTGAATTTACGTTAAGCCCCTATTTAATTGCGAGCGTTATAATGTTAATGAGAACTGAGTAATAAGGGTAGAACTTATGACAGTCTAGCTAGATATGATGTCACTTAGCTAGTGGTTTGTGTCATTTTAGATGGGTACTTACGTTAGGAGTGCACAGTTAGACGAGAGGTGAGAATTTCATGTGAGTGCACGTCCTAACATGTACTTTGCATTTAATGTTTTAAATGTTTTTAAAGCACTTGCAGGTTTTTAAAATATCTCCACATTCGGGCTCTGACCCGTTTGCTTTCAAATCTATTTTCTTGTAAAACCATTTTAGGTACCCAGCCACAAGGACACCACGCATAGGATTCTCATTCCGATGATGAGCTGTAGCTGTTTGTGGAAGTTACAGGGATTTTCTTTTAGACGCTTCTATCATTTGGATTCCATATTCAGTATTCTTCAGTTTTAGGGCATGTTGCCCAGTTCCATTAGAGATACTTTTCCATTTCAGTTTTTCAGACTTTGGCATGTATTAATTCAGTATCCAGTATTTCATTACTTATTTCAGTTGTGGGATTTGTTGTGAGGAGTTTTCCTCCGGATTTATTTATATCATGTGATGGTTATTCTATTATTTCGTTATGGTGAATGGTGTTATTATTCTTGCTTTAAAATCTTTTACAGCATGTTAATCAGACTTTAATTAAAATTTGGCAACTTACTTTTTAAATACTAGGTGGTTAGTAATAATAAAATGTTTTCGACAGTGATGCTATTAACTGAGCCAACTTGGCATTTTGATTTAATTTAATAAAGGAGTAGCTACCCGGTATTTAATTAGTCGGGGTGTCACAGGTGGTATCAGAGCCAGGTTCTAGTGTCCTTTAGGATCTGTACGGCTATTATGTTTCCGCTAAGTTCTCTTTGATATAGAGCCCTATATTTTAGGACTGTTGTACTCTTTTTGTGTATGCTTCGTTCTTCAGCTATTTTAAGTTTATAAACTGCGAACTTATAAACTTCATTCTTATTTCAGATGCCTCCACGACGTGCACGACGAGTTCCCAGGGATGCAACACCCGAACCCCAGCCCACTCCAGTTCAGGGCATGATGAACGCCGCTGAGGTTGCAGCCATTGTAGCCCAAGCGGTAAATGCCGCAATTGCCGTAGTTCAGCAAGCACCACCTCAGCGCCGGTTGCCGCGCCAGTACAGGCAAATGCATTCCCGTCTGCTTGGGAACGTGTACGTGACGCTTTTCAGAAAGTGCATCCGCCAGAGTTTGCAGGCAGCTCAGATGTGGTAGTCTCGAGCTAGTGGAGGAAGGATATGCAGAGGCACTTGAGGATGTATGAGTGCACGGACGTTCAGAAGCAGGTGCTAGCTACTTTCAAGCTAGTTGGATCTGCACTGCAGTGGTGGGAGTCTATTACCACCGTAGAGGAGAGGGATACTCTCACTATCCAGGACTTTTGGGTGCGGTTCGACCGCAAGTACTTTCCGTCAGCTGTTCACACGGAAATGAGGAGGAAACTGATGAATCTGAAGCAAGAGGGTAAGACCGTGGCCGAGTATGAGGCCGAGTTCACGAATCTGTTGAATATCGTTCCGGATGAGATACCAACAGAAAAGAAGAAGATTGAGAAATTCACCGACGGGTTGACATGGAGGATCCGTCAGCATCTGTTAGGGAACCTTTCGTTGGCCACTTATTCTGATGTGGTTAACGCTGCTTTGTTACACTGTCAGGATCACCGCTTTCATATGACTGAGGGAAAGAGATCAGGAGAGTCTAGCCATCAGGACAGGACTGGAGGACATGGTGCCGGTGGGGCACAATCTGTTCAGGGGCAGTGACAGGGTGAGCAGGGTTCCCAGCAGGGGGATCAAAAGAGGTTAAGATCAGGGAATTACAGGCACGGACAGGGAGGTTTTCGTCAGGGCCATCAGGGTCCAAACGGCCATCAGGGCCAACAGGGGCAGAATGGGCAGCAGTTTCAGCAGGGCCAGCAGGGCTAAGGGAGGAACGGTAATGGCCACCAAGGCCGGGGACAGCAGGGGCAGAGAGGAGGGAACTTCCCAGGGAAGTGCTTTGTTTGTGGCAAGACTGGCCATAAACGACAGGATTGTCCTGATAGGGGCAGGGCCCCACAGCAGCAGCAGCAGGGTGCTCGCCAGGAGCCGCAGAGGCCTATGTTTCCCGCCGCTCTCCCCGCACCGCCACAGATGGCAGCATTGCCACCCATTCCAGCAGTCCCAGCTCAGCAGGGGCAGCTACAGTATGGACGTGTCTACAACGTCCACCAGGCAGCAGTTCCACAGGCACCGCCCGCGATTGAGGGTACGTTTCCTATCCATGGCACTATGGGTCGGGTATTGTTTGATACGGGGGCTACACATTATTTTATAGCTACACATTTCGCGAAAGCTTTAGGGTTGTTAGCTACGGCAGAGAGCACAGTGACGTGTGTCGACTCACCATTGGGGAGTGGGTCACTTATATTCTTTATATGCCGGGAAGTGGGGGTAGAGATTGGTGGTTTGGTATTACCTACAGACATGTTGGTATTAGATATGCATGTTCACGATGTGATTATCGGTATGGATTGGCTCGCTGATTATAGAGCCATGATTGATTGCTTCGGTGGGAGCATTGTTTTTGCCATTCCGGGGAAAGAGATGTTTGTAGTGGCGATGCCTCGCCCAGAGGGAGGCTCGACCGCTCATTTATATTACCTAGAGGAGGATACCTCTAAGGAGGATATGATTCCTTTAGATTCGATCCCAGTTGTCAGGGAGTATTCTGATGTGTTTCCAGAGATACCAGGCCTACCCCCCAGTCGAGAGATAGACTTTGTTATGGACCTATTGCCAGATACGAGACCTATAGCGCTCGCACCGTACCGTATGGCTCCGGCAGAGATGCGAGAGCTACGAGATCAGATAGAGCAGCTGTTAGGTCAGGGCTTTATTCGCAGGAGTACCTCACCTTGGGGCGCTCCAGTTTTGTTTGTGAAGAAGAGGGATGGTTCACTAAGATTGTGTGTGGACTACCGGGAGTTGAACAAGGTCACGATACGGAATAAGTATCCGTTGCCTCGAATCGATGACCTATTCGACCAGTTGAGAGGAGATTCCTTCTTCTCGAAGATTAATTTGAGATCGAGATACCATCAGTTGCGTATCAGGGAGGAGGATGTCTCGAAGACTGCGTTCTTGTCGAGATATGGTTCTTACGAGTTTCGGGTTCTGCCTTTTGGTTTGACCAACGCTCCAGCAGTGTTTATGGACTTGATGAACAGAGTGTTCAGGGATTTCTTAGATCAGTTTGTCATTTTTTTCATCGATGATATTCTGGTTTACTCCCAGACAAAGGAGGAGCACGCCGAGCATTTGAGGCAAGTTTTGCAGACACTACGTCAGAACGAGTTGTATGCAAAGTATGAGAAATGTGGGTTTTGGTTGAAGGAGGTCCAGTTTTTGGGACATATTATTTCCGACCAGGGGATATCTGTTGATCCGGGGAAGGTATCCGCAGTGAGGGAGTGGGGGCAGCCCACGACACCGACTGAGATTCGTAGTTTCTTGGGCCTAGCAGGATACTACAGGAGGTTCATTCGGGGATTTTCAAAGATAGCAGGTCCTTTGACACATCTGACTCGTAAGGGTGTGCCATTCATCTGGAGTGATGCCTGTCAGTTGGCATTCGATGAATTGAAGGATAAGTTGACCTCAGCACCTGTGTTAGCATTGTCGAGACCGGGAGTTGAGTATTTGGTTTACACCGATGCGTCTTTGCAAGGACTTGGAGGTGTATTGCAACAGGAGAGACAGGCCATAGCTTATGCTTCCCGTAAGCTTAAGCCTCATGAGAAGAATTACCCCACGCATGATTTGGAGTTAGCGGCAGTGGTATTTTCCCTACGGATTTGGAGGCACTATCTTTTGGGGGAGAAGTTTCAATTGTTCATGGACCACAAGTCCCTACAGTACCTGTTCACGCAGAAGGAGTTGAACATGCGGCAAAGGAGGTGGCTTGAGTTTGTGAAGGACTACCAGTTCGATATCCAATACCACCCGGGTAAGGCTAACGTGGTAGCAGACGCGTTGAGCCGTAGGCCAGAAGATGAGGTGACAGGGGTATGGAAGGCTAAGTGGAAAGAGTTGGGACACCAGGATGCAGTGGCCCGATTTTTCATGTCTGTGATGACCGTTACACCGCAGATTGTCACGAAGGTAGTACGGGCACAGGCTAATGACTCGTTCTGTCAGGAGCAGATAGTTCGATTACTAGCAGAGGGAGCCGAGTCCTATACCGTTAGCTCAGACGGGGGATTACGCTTCAATGGGAGATTGGTGGTTCCGGAAGGGGAAGAATTGCGACACGAGGTGATGGCAGAGTCGCACGGCTCACGGTTCGCGGTACATCCCGGAGGGGACAAAATGTACCAAGACATGAGACGCCAGTATTGGTGGAGCGGTATGAAGAGAGATATCGCTGTGTTTGTTTCGAAATGCGCCACTTGTCAGCTAGTAAAAGTGGATCATCAGAGACCGACAGGACTTCTACAGCCGTTGGAGGTTCCGAGGTGGATGTGGGAGAGCATATCCATGGACTTTATCATGGGGTTGCCTACGTCACAGAGGGGTCACGACTCCGTTTGGGTAATTGTGGACAGGTTGTCCAAAGTCGCTCACTTTTTACCCGTAAGGACTGACTACACTACGGGACAGTATGCCCAGCTCTTCATTTCAGAGATTGTGAGACTTCACGGTGTGCCCCTAAATATCGTGTCTGACAGAGACAAGATATTTGTTTCGCGGTTTTGGGAGAGTTTCCAGGAGGCCATGGGCACGGAATTGCGGTTGAGTATGGCTTATCATCCGCAGACCGATGGACAGACCGAGCGCACAAATCAGATGTTGGAGGACATGCTACGCATGTGCATTATTGACTTTGGAGGTGGATGGGAGCAATACCTTCCACTGGTAGAGTTTGCTTATAATAACTCCTACCAGTTCACTATTGGCATGGCTCCGTTTGAGGCGTTGTACGGTAGGCCTTGTCGTTCCCCAGCATGTTGGTTAGAGGTGGGGGACAACAAACTACTTGGACCGGAAGTGATTCAGGATACTTCGGCAAGGATTGAGTTGATTCGGAGTCGCATTCGGGTAGCTCAAGACCGGCAGAAGAGTTATCCTGATGCGAAGAGATCTTTCAGGGAGTTCCAAGTGGGGGACCAGGTTTTGCTCAGAGTATCTCCTATGAAGGGGATTATGCGTTTAAGGAAGAAGGGAAAGTTGGCACCGAGGTATGTGGGGTCGTTTCCTATTATTGAGCGGATTGGACCAGTTGCGTATAGACTCGGGTTACCGGTGCATTTACACCGGATTCACGATGTGTTTCATATTTCCTCGCTAAGGAAATATCTCAGGGACGATTTGGCTCATTCTCACATCGCTTTGGAGGAGATTGATTTACAGCCTGATAGCTCCTACGAGGTGGGGCCGATTGCTATTTTGGACCGAAGTGAGAGGAAGCTGCGGTCAAAGATAGTTCCGTTAGTGCGTATTCAGTGGCGACATCACAATGTCGAGGAGTCCACATGGGAACGCGAGGATGAGATGTGCGAACGTTATCCAGAGTTATTCTTACCAGGTACTTTCTAGTTCCGAATTTCGGGACGAAATTCAGTTATTAGGGGGGAAGTATGTAATACCCCGTATTTTCTGTGATATTTTTTTTTGGGATTAATTAATTAAATGAGAATTAATTGGGAATTAATCCGGATAAAATACTAGCGAGATGTGAGTTGGTATTTGACTATATTGAGTATATATGATGATATATGAATATTGAATTATGAAAGTTATCGTGAGATTGTTATACGGCAATTTGGACATTTTATTGGGACGTGTGAGACAGTCGCGTCAGGATACAACTATTTTAATTATAAAAGTGAATTTAAATTCTATTAACCGTATGGTCATTTTGAGTGCGCCAACGCGTTCGGAAGGGTCGAGATAGTCAGAAAACACTAGCCAAGGGTTTAGTTTGGGTCCCGGGGTATTTTTAAGCCATACC
Source organism: Sambucus nigra (assembly GCA_949130495.1). Taxonomy (NCBI): domain Eukaryota; kingdom Viridiplantae; phylum Streptophyta; class Magnoliopsida; order Dipsacales; family Adoxaceae; genus Sambucus; species Sambucus nigra. Next base: position 17,092,515 of record OX422214.1, read on the forward strand.
GGCAACATAAAGGGTATTTTGGTAATTTTGTATTTTTGGGAATTAAAAGTGACGAAAATTAAGAGTTTTTATCTTATTGGGAATTGACCCACTTAATCCATTAACAACCCATATTAACCTAGAAGGCTACGTAGGTTATTAGAATTAGGTTTTCTAATATCTTCCCAAAACAAACCCTAGCCACCATAGCCATTGGAGAAGAAAGCTTGGAGAGAGAGAGATAGAAGGGAATCCTGCAGAAAGAGAGAGGGAACTCCTTCAAATCGTCATCAAGATCTGAGATTGAATCAAGGCAAGTGGTTTAATTTCAATTATTATAGAGAATGCTTCTTCCATGTGTAGGAATTTACATAAATCAAATTGTTCTTGGGAGTTTAATAAAAACCCACTTTTATTGGACTTAGAACTTAAATTTTGAGAAGAAATTGCATGTAGAATCGTATAGAGATGATTACCCTGATGTTAATATATATTGGATGTAACAAAAACGGATCTAATTTGAGTAAATTGATGATTATAAATTCTAGGGTTTATGTTCTTGAATATTTGGGGAAAAGTGAAGAGACTTGATGATTTAATGATGTTTAGGATGAATTGATTCCTTAAAACACGTTAGTATGTGACCTTGATATGTTTAGGATTGATTAGAGACCTTAAAACATTGTTGAGACGAATTTTAGAGGAGTATTGAGGAGTAGAAATTGGTGGAAAACGAGATAGGATTTCTGGGCTTGAATCTGGTCACTCGTTAGAAGACCTACCCAGGTCGTTCGAACGAGCTCGTTCGAACGAGCTTCTAACGAGTTCACAGTTTGGGGTTCTAACGAGAGGGATGTTCATTCAATAATCTCGTTCGAACGAGATCTCGTTAGATAGCCCAGTTCGTTCGAACGAGACTTCTAACGAGCTGGCAGTTTAGGCCTCTTTGGCCTGTTTTGATTTTGGGAGTCCCGTAAACTTGTTCGAGGATAGAGATAACATTCCTTTGATGATGTATTGTTATACTTGGGACAATTCGGACATAATGAGGAGTAAATTATATAATTGTGGACCGAATCAAATAGCCACTTTGAGTTGAGACGTGAGTGCCTACTACGACGTGAGAATAAATTATGGCGTGTATGATCATGAACCGGGAGTATATAAATTGTATAAATTATAAGATGGTTCGAGAAGGCAATAAGTACTACAATTAAATTATGGTGATTACTAAGATGCGTGTTTACTTAGTATTGATATATGATTTATGTGTATGACATACCTACCATACTAGCTATCACGGGAGGTTTGCGTTCGCTTAGGGCCCTCTAATCCTTGTGTTTCCCGGATTTAGACTGGTTACCTCGATGAACATAGGTCAGAGAAGGACTTATTGGGATGTTAATAAGTCTGCTGATCGTGGGAGCGCAGGTATGTGCGTGACCCATGTGATGTGACTGTGTTCGCCTCCACTGTTTGTGATTTGTGTTATCTAAACGGTTCCTGAGAGATTCGGAATGCGTGATCCTTATGTACGTGATGTACCGGGATGGATAGCAGAGTATGTGTGCACCGTAGCTTAGTCTCGGGGTGCTTATATTGTATATTTATGTTGTGGAAAAATATACACTTAATAAACTGGGAACTTTCATATGGTATTGTGTGTATAACTATGGAATAACAAAAGGGATGATCTATAATGAGTTGTATTACTTTTATGTGAGAACCTGAATTTACGTTAAGCCCCTATTTAATTGCGAGCGTTATAATGTTAATGAGAACTGAGTAATAAGGGTAGAACTTATGACAGTCTAGCTAGATATGATGTCACTTAGCTAGTGGTTTGTGTCATTTTAGATGGGTACTTACGTTAGGAGTGCACAGTTAGACGAGAGGTGAGAATTTCATGTGAGTGCACGTCCTAACATGTACTTTGCATTTAATGTTTTAAATGTTTTTAAAGCACTTGCAGGTTTTTAAAATATCTCCACATTCGGGCTCTGACCCGTTTGCTTTCAAATCTATTTTCTTGTAAAACCATTTTAGGTGCCCAGCCACAAGGACACCACGCATAGGATTCTCATTCCGATGACGAGCTGTAGATGTTTGTGGAAGTTACAGGGATTTTCTTTTAGACGCTTCTATCATTTGGATTCCATATTCAGTATTCTTCAGTTTTAGGGCATGTTGTCCAGTTCCATTAGAGATACTTTTCCATTTCAGTTTTTCAGACTTTGGCATGTATTAATTCAGTATCCAGTATTTCATTACTTATTTCAGTTGTGGGATTTGTTGTGAGGAGTTTTCCTCCGGATTTATTTATATCATGTGATGGTTATTCTATTATTTCGTTATGGTGAATGGTGTTATTATTCTTGCTTTAAAATCTTTTACAGCATGTTAATCAGACTTTAATTAAAATTTGGCAACTTACTTTTTAAATACTAGGTGGTTAGTAATAATAAAATATTTTCGACAGTGATGCTATTAACTGAGCCAACTTGGCATTTTGATTTAATTTAATAAAGGAGTAGCTACCCGGTATTTAATTAGTCGGGGTGTCACAAGGTGAAGTGACAGAGTTATTTAATGTGAATAGTGTGATGATAAAATGACATGGGACTTTTTGTATTCCAAGATGAAGTGATCATTTAATAAAAAAAAACTTTGGCTTACCTAACACAAAGGACTTTGCACGAGGGGACTAATGTATAGGGTTATCGTCAGAACCAACACCTCATGGGTGAGGGTCCACCACGAGTGTCCCCTTCTACCAAACTCAATGAAAAAAGGTAACTTGTGGCGAGGGGGTCCACTTTGAGTGTCCCCTCAGCCAAGACCAATGCAAATAACATTTTGGGAGCAAGAAGGTCCACCACAAATAGCCCCTCAGCCAAGGATAAGAACATCAATAGCTTTGTGGCAAGGGAGTCCACCACGAGTGGACCCTCGACCAAGAGTAAGGCAAATTGTAACAACTGATGGCGAGGGATCCCAGCTCGAGTGACCCCTCAACCACAATTAATGTTAAAGCATATTTATGGCGAGGGAGTCTAAGACAAATGACCCCTCTGCCAAAGAACTGATATGGAGGCAAGGGGGTTCACCTCGTGTGACCCCTCTCACAATACATAAACAAATAATGAGGTTAAAGGTATCAGGGCGAGGGGACTCACCTTAAGTGGCCCCTCTACCCAAAATCACATTAGAAAGAGAAATGACTGAGGGCGAGGAGATCCACCACGAGTGGCCCCTTGTCCTAAGAATTATTTACCCTTTAGTAAATAAAGTATTATTGTTTATTTTCTTGCACAGGTAGCGTAGTTGAGCAAGCAGTGGTCAAACAGGCTAGTTGGGATCTCTTGGGAGTTTTGGATTGGTGGCTGAGAGACAAGGTTTATTGAGCAAGCTCAACCATTTAGCACTTTAAGATCGAAAGAATACTAGAAGATGGACTCTAGGAGTCACTCAAGTCTTCACACAGCCCACACTTAGTTATAACTAGAGTGAGTAGCCAAGAGGCTGCTCACAAGAAAAAGGACTTTTACAAAATGATTTTAGAGAGGGTGGTCCTCAAGGTCACTCTCAAATTTTATAAAGTTTGAACAACAAGTTACCGTTTGAAAATATATTTACCAAAACATTTGTTTTGTCACCACTAGGAGGCATATTTGATTTTTGACTTTGGTTCACACTAGGTGTTGTCTGTCAGAGGGGATAAGCGGCTGTAGACTTATATGGATAAAAGGTAAATTGTAGACCTTGCCCCTCGGATTCCTTCTCATTTTTTATGCCCCAAAAGGCCCAATTCAGCCCTAGTATGGTCCTATAAATAGGACCCTTAGTAAGGTCAAATAAGATATTAGAAACTCAAGTTTAAGTTATCAGTCTCTCAAAATCACATTAGACCTAGTAATCTCTCCCTGCTCTCTCTCTCTAAGTGCTAAGTGCATGTTTTTTCACTCCCATCATTACATCCATTATTGTCAGGAGATTCCTCTCTCTAAGTTACTATTATTGCTGATGAAGTTCATCTTCTTGCAAAAAAAGGACATGGTGTTCACTCCATTTTTACCAGAAGAGGAAGGTTCTACCAGAAGCTGCTCTTGAGACTTTGAGGACCTTAAAGACAGAGTCCATTGGAGTGGGCCACACCTCACCCATTCTAGTTTTTTCTTAAACCCCAGTCACACTACCCTCCTACACATTATTAAAAGAATTAATATAAATGCATTTTTTATAACTTAGGAGAGTTGATATGTTATGAGCCCTTGTGATGCAATACACTAGTAAGTTAATTACATATCTCTTTCATACAAGAACACGTATAAGTCCTTACTTTAGATATTGTGATATTGGTATATAATTTATCATGTAGACGATAGAAAAAGTACAGGATAATTATTGGTTGTTGGTTTGGTGGTTGGATAGTGATGTTGGCTTAGTTGACTTAATGGAACAAATAAATATTCAAATGCTTATCATACTCTCTCATAATAAACCCTAAATAAATTTATCTTAACAACTACCCTATCTAAATGTAAGTGTATTGGGGAGGGGGGTCCTTGTTTTGATTTCACTTCGATGAGACATACAATGCAAGGAGTTTAGATATGGGTAAGAGTGATGACTTAAATCATTAATGAGATTTATATACTTTCGATTTAAGGCTTTCCGTTACGAGGAATAACTTATAGGATGATTGCCCTTTTTGCTCCTTATGGAATGGATTAAAATGTATAATGGATTCTAAATGATACGACTCGGGATGGGATAATTGAGGCTTGAGTAAAATGCTCAGAGTGAACAAAGATGTGTCAAACTGTTACATGTTAAATGAACATATGAAATGTGATGGTTAAATGAAAATAAATGGGTGGGCGCTATGGAGGGAAACCCTAATATATATATATATATATATATATATATATATATATATATATATATATATATATATATATATATATATTCCCGGCCATGTAAATACCAGGTGGCGTCAAGGCGTAAAACGTGATGTTTATAAGTTATTATGATATGTGAGTTCTCGTCCATGCGAATACTAGGTGGCGTCACGGCGTGAAACACGATGTGTATGATTTATTGTGATATGTAAATTTTTGGTCATGCAAATACCATGTGGCGTCAGGGCGTGAAACATAATGTTTATGATCTAACCTGATGTGTTATTACGGTGCTGCGTAATTGGCGACTAAGATTTATGTGATTGCTTAAAATTTGACGTACCTCATGTTTATGAGATGGCCGAGAGGAAGGGGCGCGTGTCGGTTACGTATTGTTTAATTAATGAAATGTATTGAGATAATTCTAGTGCATTGTAACAATTTAAATTTGGCGTACCACATGTTTATAAGATCGACGAGAGGAAAGGGAGTCTGTCAGTTACATTTGCTTAATTATTGAGAATAAGTAATTAACTAAATGAATTGGATAATTCTAATACATTGTGAGATTTCATTTATGGGTTGGGCCTCTCATTAAATTATTAAAGTGTGACTTTATCATCTATGCATATAATTGCTTTGAGTTGCGTACAAAGTTACTTGCTAGGGTTTTGACCCATCTCTTTATGTGGAACTTAGGTGCTAGAGTTAAACATTTCTATATGGGTTCTTTGTTCCAGCGGGCATTGTTATTCATCTCTCTCACCCAGAATATCAGTCGAAGAAATTGTGGGTCTCTATATTATTTAGCGATTATTTTACTTGTTCGGTTTTAGATGATTTTGGAGCCATTCTAGTTTTTATATTGAGACTTAGTTGACTTATATTACTTAGAGATTCTTTAGGGATTGTATTGAGATATTATTATCTAGATGTTGTTGTATCTCTTTAATAACTATGGGCATTCCATTATAGGTTTACATTGAGGATCTTCGTATCGTTTCCACATTACTTCTCTGTATTGTTTTGTTTGATATCTCCATGTTGAGAATGGTATTTGATTTGTTTGAAATAGTCCGCATAATTTTATATTTAAACTTGATAAACATAAATGTTTAATTACACAGTCTATTACAGACTACATGGGAAATTTCCATAGAATATTTTCAATATTATACCCAACTTAAAAGAACTAAACTCATCTTGGAATGATGGTCTCACTGGGTTTTTTCCAGAGGTTAATGTGAGCGTTAGAAGCAATTCTCTCAGGTGGTTAGATCTTTCTGGCACGAGTTTACCTGGACAACTACAAGATTCAATCGGCTGTTTGAGGAATTTATATTACCTAAATCTATGGAATTGACGAATTTAGATTAAACGGTGCGCGATTCCGATTAATAACAAAGAAGTTACGGGATTTCTCGCTGAGGAAGGATAACACCAAAATCACTTAGGACAAATCATTTTCTTTTATTTTATCTTTATTTCTTTTACCACTTACTACATAAGTGGGTTTTTATTATTTGAGGACAAATATATTCTATTTTTTCAGTTTTTATCAAGATTTCTAGTTAGGTTAGAGGAAGAAGGGTTTTCGAGGTGATTTTGGGGTTTTGCTTATCTTTCTCCTCGGGTTTCACCCAAATGGGTTTGTAAGTTACTATTCATCATCTCTCTCTTTAATCCAAGCTTCCATTGTTGTTATTATTTCTTTGTTATTTGTTTACATGCTTTGTAGCCTATATTTAATTGCTTTCATTTACTTTTTTATTTAATTAATGTAATTTAACATGCTTTCTAGCTAATTTAGTTTAGGTTGTGATTGATTGAACTCACCTTGGGTTGATTTCATTACTTTGCTTTGGTGATGGTTTTTTTGAGTTTAATTCGATTCAGTTGTTCGTGATTTTATGCCTAGGATATTTAACGGTGTATATCATGTATGTGTCATATTTATGGCCTTGCATGTGTAATTTTTAGGATATTTGTTGACGCCAAAATCATAGTAAGATTTTATGACAATTTAAAGGGTGACAACTCTATATTCAATTAATAGATGAAATGAGATTTAATCTAGGTAGAATTATCTTTCCATGTAACCATTTATACTAATTAACTCGAGGTGAGGGATATTAGTCGCAATCTATAGTTTTACTCGTTTTATTAATCTAAGTTTAAATTCATGCCTAGTATGATAGTTTGTTCGCATATTATCTTTTACACTTTTATTTGAGAAGTATTAAATTAATAGAATCCTAACAACTAGTCTATATGGATTCGATATCCGGACTGGTCGCTATACTCCCTTAAAAGAGTGTAGTCATAGTTTAGGTTTTTATATTGAAGCAATGAAACGATTTTGACGATTGGCGTACTGACACTGTGCTACTTTTCACTCTTGATCAATAGCATTCAACCCACTAAAACTAGCATGTTACATGGGTTCCTCCATGACATTCTTTCCAATTAAGTTTAACTTCCCAGCCATTGAATTTGTTACCATGCTATATAGGCCATGAATAATTAGCCTTCCATAAGTACTTATTGATGAATCAAACCACTTAAATAACTACATCAACCATCACCGTGTTATAGAGTGAGATGGATTCTTGAACTCCATCATGTATTTGGTATAGTGTCCAAAAAATAGGTCTTATGTTAAGGTAAATAAATGTAATAGATCCATTCTTGCGGTTCAGTAGTTGTGGATGCTACATCATTGTTTAGACGCCTCAACTTATTCTATTTAAATAGGATCCTTCCATTTCAGTTTAGTTTTGGGCGTGTTGCACATAGATGTATAGTCTTTTGTATTTCTGTTAGAGATTTTATTTTAGCACTCAATTTTATTATTCAGTTTCACACAATGAGTGTTATTATTTGTTGACCGATGTTTTATTCGGTTCACCCTAATTATTTATCTATTCACGAAATTATTCAATTCATTGTGTTGTATGGTTTTATTCATATTATGTTTATATTGTAGTTGCGATAGTGATGCTGAGAATGAACCATACAGACATTATTGTTTTATTTTATTAGAGGAATTTCCTCCCGGTATTAGAATATGCGGGTTATCACAATTGATATTAGAGCACTAGCTTCTATTGTCCTCAGGATATGTACGGACTTATTACGTTGTTAGCGTTGCGTTTCTTTGATATAGAGCGATGTGATGAGGATTGTTGTTTCATATTGTGTGTTTATGTTATCCTGGTATTATTTATATTTGAAGTGAATCTTATACAACTTTGCAGGAGCCACATGTCACTCGGGGGACTATAATCGCAGCAGAGGTCGCAACCATTGGCTCACACGAGGTTAATGCCACAATGACCACACTGGCATAGGATTTTACCCAGGTTCGGACACAGCAGACAGTACTAGTTCAAGTTCACTCAGTGTCGTCAGTTTGGGAGTAAGTCAGAGAGGCCTTTCAGAAGGGACATCCACCAAAATTCCAAGGGAGTGTGGACATTATAGCCGCTAGCCAATGGAAAAAATACATCCAAAGGTATTTGCATATGGTTGAGTACAGTGACACTCAAAAACATATACTAGCTACGTTTAAGCTAGTCAGGGCAGTTATTCAATTGTGGGAGTCAATTACCACGTCGAAGGAGAGGGATACAATGATGGTAAAGAAGTTTTGGATGAGGTTTGATCGCAAGTTCTTTCCATCAGCTGTTCAGATGGAGATAAGGAGGAGATTCCTAGATCTCTCACATGAGGGTCGAATTGTGGTTGAGTACAAGGAGGAGTTCATTCGCCTGGCAAACTTTGTGCCAGACGATGTGAACATCGAGGAGAAGAGGGTCCTAAAATTTATAGATGGGCTTACTTGGAGGATTCTCCAGTTGGGGAACCTGGCATTGCAGACTTACACTAAGGTCGTTAATGTAACGTTGCTCCATAACCAGGATCATCGCTTCCACCAGAGGGGAACGAAGAAGACAGGAGAGTCGATCCAGCAAGGTAAGATTGGAGGTAACTGTTCCAACGGGACATTACCGCAATAAAGTAGGTGTAACACCCCATGTTTTTATTACTTAATTTAATTAATTAATTGGAATATTCGAGAAAAATAAAATTTTGGATTTAATCATTTTTATTAGTAAAATATATTGGTTTTAATATTAGAAGAATAAAACTTCAACCGGAATTGAAATCAGATTTAAAATGGAGTTTTTATATAAGTTTTTCCATATATATTTTTCCTAGGCAAATTAATGTTTCGTCACGGCCGAATCGATTCGCCCTTGGGCAGAGGCGGCGAACAGGTATGGGGAATTAAAAGAGTTTTAAACCAAATCAAACACTTAATCTCTTATTTATACACACTAAATCGTGGATGGACCTCACAAATTACTTTTTCCAAATTTTTCAACCAAAAGAGTTCTCCAAAAATATTCCCCTTCCATCTACAAACTTTTGTCCCACTTTTATTCAAGTTTCAACACAATATTTGGAGGCTTAATTGGGATCTAATCAAGTTGGTTCAAGAAGCAATATTTGCTAATTTTTTGAGAGAAATCAAACCGTGTTACCAGATTTTCTTCATCTTAATCTCAAGTATGAATACTCTATTCCTTTCCTTTAGTATTATGCGTTTTACGTGTCACCTAAACCCTTAATCATGTGTTTTTTATTAAAATCAATTAGTAACTTAATCAGAGAACGTGGACACTTAAATTTTGGGACTCTTTTTATGAAAATTTTGAATATGATTTAATCTTCGAAACCCTTGGGTGCTTAGGTTAAATTTTGAGTTTTATGGTTTTGGGTGTAGGTTCTGATGTAGAATTTTTATGGATTATTTATATGGTTATTGGGACGCGCTCACAATTATAAAAATTAGATAGCTTATAAAAGAGAACGCTTATGACGTACTGAATATTGTCTCATGTTAATTAATTTAACATTATTGAACGCAAATAATTATGTTGAAAATGACGACGGTGTTATTTATTGAATTAAATTAAATTAGGATATTTATGATATATTACTATGTTATTCTTATGGATTGTGTTTTGTATGATTTATTTTATTCACAATTGCCATCGCGGGGACGAGGGGCTTTTGGGATAGTACTTTGCTCAACCCTATTCTAGGATGCTTACTAGGTATGGGACTAGTAGATAGGCCTTGGTTAAAAATTTATGCTTGCTAGGTACGGGATTAGTTAGTGTAAATTCGTGGGGATTTTGTATTTCGGGGTGGGGTAGATTTTACGTTATATTGCCTTTCTGTTAGCCTAGGCATGTGACTAAGACGTGTTTTATATTGGTAATTCATCCTATATGTAGGATAGGATGCATGTGATTAAAAGGGTGGGGTAATTTATAAATTGTGAAATTGAGAAAATGAGAATTAATGCCTAAGATAAAACGGATATTAAAATTTGTGCCGACATAATGTGTCAGGGACCGACAGTTTAAACGGATCAGCGGGCGATTTATGTCGTATCGTGTGTGGAACCTTGTCATGGGACGGGGTCAACAATTTAAACGGATCAGAGGCCATTTGACAAGGGGAAGTGTAAAACTTTGGTGGATTACCACCCGTGGCGGGAGGACCGCTATAATTAAGATAAAAAAATTGAGGAGAATGATTAATTGGGTTAATTTAATTAAATTAACATCGTGGGGCTTGAGAATTTAAAATCATATTGGTGTGCTTTTTGGAATGGGAATTTCTTAGGGTAGTTAGTAATTTATATTTATCGCATTTAATTATCTCGTTTGATTAAAATACTCTATTGTGATATTTATTGCGTATAATGCTACATTCTGGATTCACGGATCCTATTTGGAGGGAGTAGTGTGTATTCATGCTTGGGGCTCTGACCTCGTGCGTTGACTAACTTTTCAAGATAAGTTTTGGAAAAGCTGCATAGGATTATCGGAGTTTATAGTTTGGAGGTGCAACTGGAGTTTGTTTATTTTATTGCTTTATTTAGTTAGACTTTCTTTTCAGTCGTATTTCATTATGAGACTTTATTTGGGTTTTATTGGGCCATTCGGTTTCAAAGTTGTTAGAGGATTTCAGTTTGATTATTTACAGTTGGTTTATTATTCAGATTTTTTTTAATCATTATTGAAGATTGGGTTTATTCGGAGTTTTAGCATGTGATGGATCTTTTATCGCCCAGTTGTTATTATTATTTGGGATTGATTCAATTGTTTATCTTGTGGATTGATTTATTTATGTCTTAAATCTGTCTCATGCTAAGAATGGTATTTATTTACTCACGCCCGGCACGGTTCGGTGGTGGTGGCTAGCCACCCCGTCTGTCGAATTTTGCGAGGTGTGACAGTAGGAAGCAAGAATAGGGCTCCCAACAGGGAGACTCGGCTAATAGGTTTAGGACGAGCAATGATAATTATAGGCAGGGCCATCAGTGCCAACAGCATATCCCTCAGGCCAGCAGGGCCAGAGGAACTAGATCGAGGGCTAAAAGGATTGGGGTTATCAGGGCTAGTAGGGCTAGAGTTGGGGATAGCCTCGTCAAGGCCAAAAGGGTAGGAGGCAGACCGATTCCACTAGAGATGTTTCGTATGTGGGGAGCAGGTCCACGTGTGGTGTGCTTGCCCGAATAGGGCTAGGGATCAACAGTAGGATGCTCATTCGGAGCAACAGTTACAGTAACTTCCAGTCCCACCAGCAGTTCCAGTACGTCGCGTCTGCAGGGGCAGTTATAGTTTGGACGTGTGTATAACGTCCGTGGATCAGCGTCGTTAGTGATTGAGGGAATGTTTCCTATCCATGGGCACATGGGATGGGTATTATATGACACAAATGAGTCACTTTATTTTGTTATCACTAGATTCACGTGTGGAATGGGTTCAGTGGATACATCGTTAGACACTATCATGATCGTAGATATACCGTTGGGTAGCGAGGCTCTCATTCCTTCCATCAGTAGTGGAGCGGGTGTGGACATTCAGAGGTTATATTTTTAACAGATCTACTCATTTCAGTGATGTTCGAATATGATGTTATCATGGGTATGGACTGGTTAGTGATGGTTAGAGTGATGGTGGACTGTTATAATAGGACTATCATGGTTGTTATTCTAGGATAGGATAGGTTTCTTATGGTGATGCCTCTCCCTGAGAGAGGGTCGAGCAGGTAATTGTATGATATCGAGTAGGAGACTTCAGAGAGTATGGTTATATCGTTATATTAGATCCCTGTGTTTAGGGACTTTAGTGATGTGATTTAGAAGATACTGAGATTACCAACGAGTCGGTAGATTGAGTTTGTGATCGACTTAACGCCGGATACTAGACGATAGTGCGAGCATCATGTCGTGTGACTCCGTTAGAGATGCAGGAGTCGAGAGATTAGAATTTTCATCTTTTGGGGGCAGAGTTTTATCCGTAAGAGTACATCACTGTGGGTTCCCTAGTACTGTGTCTTGGGCCAATGGATCTCAATAATCGACAGAGCTAGGTGATAGTGTATCAAGGGTTCCTTATTTGGATTTCTCTTACAAGACGTCCCACGCATAAGGCTTAGCAAGTTTTGAGAGTTGAGAGACATTAGTCTCCAGGACGTTAGTTTAATGCATTAGGTGTTACATGTGTAAAGATGCAACGCATCGAGCAGTGAGATATTAATTAAGGACAGTGGGGCCAAAGAATGCAGTGTCAAGAGCACTTAAGGATGTTTGCGCCACTAGTTGAATAAGTCGAGCAATCTCAAGAAGAGTTCAGTCGTGATTAGTAGGGATGTCGGGTATACCTTTACTGGATGGTCACATATGGTATGTATGGTTAATTTTTGGATATATGCGATTTGCATTGGTAAACTTTGTGAGTGTGTACATGTAGTATAGGGTGTATGGGTGCCCTAGTCAGCTTGATATTTAGTATCATTCATGAAAGGTCGATGTGTTGGCAGATTTATCGAGTTGTAGGCCTACAGGGCAGTTAGTAGTAGTGTGAAAGACGAAGTGGGATGAACTCCATCAGGAGGGAGAGGTAGTTTGGGTCTACACGGCAGTGATTACCATCACACCAGAGATCGTTTTGAGAGTTTTGAAGGCACAGATAGGGGCCATCTTATTAGGAGATAATTCAGTAGTTATTGGCAGGTGTAACGGAGTCTTACACATGCAGTTCTGAGGGTGGCTTACGATTTAATGGGAGGTTGATAGTCCCAAATAATGAGAACCTACGGTGCACGATTATGGAGGAGACGCGTGGGTTGTGGTTTTTGGTGTATCCCGAAGGGGGATAAGATGTACGAGATTTTAAGGAACCAATATTGGTGTGTTGGTGTGGAGCGAGATATAGTAGAGTTTATATCCAGGTGCACTGCTTGTTCAGGTTGATCATAGGTGACCAATTAGGGTTTTGCATCCATTAGATATTCTAGTGTGGGAATGGGAGTGTATATTAATGGATTTCATTTCGGAGTTACCAACATCGCAGAGGGGTCATGATTCCATCTGGGTTACTAGGATTGGTTGAACAATATGGAGTAGTCCTTACCAGTTTAGGTGGATTACACGGCAGGGAGGTATGCCCAACTTTTCATTAAAGAGATAGTGAAATTGCACGGGGTGCATCTCAACATTATTTCAAATCGGGATAAGATTTTTGCGTCCCACTTTTGGCAGAGTTTTCAGGAGGCGATGGGGATGAAGTTGCGTTTGACAACTTATCACCCACAAACTGATGGACAGACGGAGAGGGTGAATCAGATGTTGGAAGATATGTGGCGAATGTGTAATCTGGACTTTAAGGGTAGTTGGGAGTAGTATTTCCCTTCGTTAGAGTTTTCATATAACATCGCATCAATTCACTATTGGCATGAAACTGTTTGATACAATGTACAGGAGACCTTTTTATTCTCCTTCTTGTTTGTTAGAGGTGGGGGACAACAAGATTCTCGAGTCGAACATGTTAAATGATACGTTGGCAGGGATTGAGTTGATCAGGAGTCATATTCGGGTAGCTCAGGATTGTTAGAAGAGTTACGCTAATGCAACCAGAGACACCAGGAGTTTGACGTAGTGATCAAGTATTTCCGTGGGCATCTCCCATGAAGGGAATGATGAAGTTTTGGAAGAAGGGAAGTTGGCACCTAGATATGTAGGGCCTTTACCATTATCAAGGCGGTAGGGTCGGTTGCATATAGGGTTGCCTTACCAAAGAAATTACAGCGAGTTCACGATATGTTTCTTGTGTCGTCATTGAGGAGGTATCTCAGGGATGACATTGTTTACTGGCACAAAGCATTGGAAGAGATTGACTCGAACTCGGATATTTTATATGAGGAAAGAATTGTTGCCATTTTGGGCCATAGCTAGCGAAATCTTCGGTCCAAGGTGGTACCGTGGGTGTGTGCACAGCGGGGGGTACCACAATGTTGCCGAGTCAGATGTAGGAATGCAAGGATGACATGCGAAAAAAGTATCTAGAGCCTTGTGGCAGTTACGTTTGAATTTCGAGGACGAAATTTCGTTGTTAGGGGGGAAGAATGTAATTCCCCGTACTTTTATTATTATTTAAATTTTGTGTGACTAATATTATTAAATTAATTGGGAAAATTAAATTATATTTTAGTAAATTTAACTAACGAGATAAAAGACTAATATTTATTTTTATTATTATTATTATTGTTATTATTATTATTATTTACTTGTGTGTGATAAGTAAATAGATATGTGATTTATTATATGTCGTGTATGAGTGAAAGCGATGGTTTATTATTATATCTCGATAGAGTGTTACACCAGCGAATCGATATAATTCATGGGCGACTCGTAGGGTACGCACGTTTCGGGCCCGGTTAATGAGATATTAACATATTTAAAGTAAGTGACTCGCATGACCTTTTCGAGTGCACCGATGATCCAAGAAGGGTCGAAATAGTCCAAAATATGTACCCGGTGTTATGATTGGGTTTCGGGGGATTTTTAAATATAATAGGACCCGTATGAGAATAAGAACGTCATTTTACACTTAGGGTTAAGTGGGAAAATGGGATTAGGGTAATTGAGAGGGTATTTAAGAGGTTGGGAAGGTGGATGGAAGCCCATCTTTGAAATTTTGCACAAGAGATTGAGAGAGAGTTCAAGAGAAGAGATAAAGAGGAAGAAAAGAAGAGAAATCTTAGAGAGGAAAAGAGAGAGGACTCAATCCGTCATCAAACTTGGGGAGAAGGTCAGATTCTAATCCACTAAGGTAGGTAGTTACTTGCTTTATGTGGAAAATTAAGTGTAGTTAATTACTTTCATAATTAGGATTACAAATATGAGATTTAAAAATAAAAGATTGAAACTTATTAATTGATGTAGAGATCTAAATGATAAGGGATTACATATTGTAAATTGATTATTAATTAAGATTAATCACACTTGAAATTCGAAATAAGTTATGGGATTTAATTGATGAACGTGTAGAACTTGTATAGAAAGGTTGAATATTAAAAAATCAATTAGATAAAAATTATGATCTTGAATTGGGTTAGACAACCTCTAATGTTTAAATTCAATTTCTTGAATTTATGAGGGGTTACCATGCGGAGATTGATTATACAATGAGTTAATCATTTTTTTCTCGACTATAATAGGGTTATAGTTCTTGGAATTTAAGTAGGAAGAACCTTATAAATGAAATTGATTTTGGGGGAATGAAACTCGTGTAGAGAAAACAAGCAGCTCTGGGCTTCTATCGCATTTCGAATCGATTCTGCCTGCAGGGCGAATCGATTTAGTCCAAAGAATTGCTTTGGCTCTGGAAGGAGATGGAAGGACAATCGATTCGGCTCTTGGGGCTAAGTCAGGGTCGGATCGTGGAAACGTTCAAATAATTTTGATGAACTCAAGCTAGTATGTAAGAGGTTATCCAAGTGAGTGGATATTTAATTAAAAATAATTTTATGTCGTTATTCATTATTTGGGGAATTCAATAATTAATTAGGGTGTTAATTCTTGAGAAAAGGATGAGCACCGAGGATTCAAGTGAAGGGCTAGTTAAATAATTGATTGGAAAGTTGGTTTGAACTTCGAAATTTGGTGAACCTTGCACCGTGGAATATGCGTACGAATTTAGTACTTTATATATATACATATTAGGGTGATGTGTATATATTTATGTGTGTATGCTACTTGTTTTATTATAAAAACCTATTTGATAGTGATATGGTATGAGGTTGCACATAGTGGGCAATCCACTCTGGCGTTAACCAGCAGGTGTTGAATTGATTCCCTGGGTCATAGGACTGTTACATGGTCACTATCCATGCATGAGTATATATATTGGTTTGGAGACCCGATGGGTGCAACGTGATATGGTTGTGACCCCCATACGTATGTCTATGACCGCCTCCATTGTATGTGTTTACGTTTAGAATCGGTGGTGAGATTCTGAATCGGTGACTCAGTGTGATGTGTGATGTTTAGAGTCGGATAGCACACGAGGGATGTATCCATGAGGTCCAAGCTCTGGGAGTACGATTATACATATATAGCAAGTGATATATATATATATATATATATATATAGCATGATCATTGCTATGTTACGTCTATTAAGTGAATATTTATTTATAGCAGATGTGTCGCTACAATATTGTTTACGAACGTATACCTAGTGAAAGTAGTTATACTTAGCTCATAGAGGGTATTGGCGATATTGGATTTGGATAGCAGTCATATGTCTTAGTTTGGGTATTTTAATTAGGATAATAAAGGAACATGTTAGGTGCGCACTATAGTTGAGAGGGGAGGTTCATCTCATGTTAGTGGGACCAGTTAATTATAGTAATATACTATTGTTCTAATCGATTTAAAACAATTATCTACTTGCAAAATACTTTCTACTTTTCGGGCTTTGACCCACGGGCAATTGTTTTCCTTGTTTTTCTTCTTATACCCCAGGTGTGCAGCAGCAGTGGGACCGCAGGGATAGATTAATCTTGTCATGCAATCGTTGTGGACACTACATCATTGTTTAGACGCCTTAGCTTATTCTATCTAGATAGGATCCTTCATTTCAGTTCAGTTTTGGGCGTGTTGCCCGTAGATGTATAGGCTTTTATATTTCTATCAGAGATTTTATTTCAGCACTCAGTTTTATTATTCAATTTCACACAACGGGTGTTATTATTTGGTAATCGATGGTTTATTCGGTTCACCCTTATTAGTTATCTATGCATGAGGATTATTATATTCATTATTGTGGTTGCGACAGTGATGCTGAGAATGAACGATACTGAGATTCCTACTTTATTCATATTATATTTCCGGCATAGGATGGATATTTTTAGTGGTGTTCTTGGAGGTTTGTATAGGATTGTTGGTTTGTGTCTTGAGTTGCGTTTTTTAATTTTGTTGGGTTTCAATCCCATCGTTGTATGGGTATGTGTTGGTTTTGGTCCTTGTTGTTGCTGTTGGTTTATGTTAGTGTTTGGTTGGGATCTGCAGATTTATTTTTCAGTAATTTTTTAGGGTTGGTAGTGAATGTTGTTTTCTCACTGGTTCGTGGTGTGGTTATTGATGTTTTCAAGATGCATATATTTTTCAGCCGAGGGTGTTGATATGTGTGAAGTGATAGTGTTTATTAATATCGAATTCTTCTGTTTATGATGGCTCCTTATTTGGATGGATAGACAAATTTTGTTGTGACCTCAGCTTGGGTTTCCTTATCACTATTCCACCACCTCTCCAAGCCTTCTCCTTCTTATGTGAACTCACCACTCTTAATCAGGGTAGCTCTGATACGTCACGAATATTGCATATTAGCACCCATTATCTTTATGGATTCTTGTACTTTTGTGTTTCTTAATGCCTATATTTATGCTCGTTAACCAGAAAACCTCTTTTATATGTGTTTATATGCATGTGGATTGATCTTTTGTAGGTATGGGAACTCTTAGCATGTGGATTGGTTTCATTTCGAGGAAGTTTAGTCGTCTGATGCAACTTCAAGATCATTTTAGTCATTTCATACTTCATTTTCTACTCAGTAGATTTACATGGAAGCGTAGGTCATTGAGTTAGCTTCGCGTGGCTGCAAATGACACGTCGTTTCGAGTCGGGCTGATGAAGCTATGGTCGATTCCGTAATGCACATTTTCCCCCTTTTGAAGAACCAAGGACCCCAAAAAATAGAGCCCTAGTCGACCGGCCCTTGGACCCCGATCGACCGGTCTTTCAATTTTAGACTATGAAGGAAGGCATTGGAGTTGTCGCAGGTCGATCGATGACTTCAGATTTTGTGTGGTTTTCCATTTTTCTTTTCTTTTTCCTTTTTTCTTTTACTAACTTAATATATAAGTAGGGTTTATTGTTTTTTGTAAGATATACATCATTGATAGGATTTTATGTTAGCTTTTTTGGAGAGCTTTTCTCCCTCTCTCTTGGGGTTTCACCCATTTGGGTATGTAAGTATACTATTCATTATCTTCTCCATTTATTTAAGTTTCATTTTCTTGTTTCAAACTTTGTTAATTAGTTTACTTGCTTTGATAGTTAGTATTAATTGCTTCATTTACTTTCTTTCATTTAAATACTTGTCATTTATTATGCTTTGTAGCTAATTTAGTTTAGGTTGAGATTGATCGAACTCGCCTTGGGTTAATGGATTGCTTTGCTTTGGTGATGGGTTTTATGAGTTTAAATGGGTTAGGTTGTTCTTGATTTTATGTTTAGGAGATTTAACGGTGTATATCATGTATGCACCGTATTTACGACCTTGCGTGTGTAATCTCAAAGACATTTATTGACGCCAAAATTAATTAAGCTTTTATAACAATTTAGGAGTTGACAACTTTAGATTTAATTAATTGTGAAAACGAGACTTAATCTTGATAGACTTGTCTTCTCATGTGACCATTTATACTAATTAATCTAATGTGAGGGATCGTAGTCTCGATCTATTATTTTTACCATTTTTGTTAATCGTAGTTTAAACACATGCCTAGATTTATCTTTTGCTTTATTTCTCATATTTTACACTTTTATTCTTAAAATAATAAATCAATTAATGTCTAGCAACATTCCCTGTGGATTCGATACCCGGATTGGCCGATGTACTCCCTTAAAGAGTGTAGTTAAAGTTTAGATTTTTTTTCCATAGCGGCGAGAGCCGAAAATAACGACACGCGCAGGTAACGCGAGCACGCAATTTTCCCGTGTTACCAAAATGGCGTCATTGCCAGGGAGTGTTTGTTTTACAAATTAATTGTTTTAGTATTTCGAAATATTTTTCTTTCGACTTATATTCTTTGTTAACTGGTTTTGTAGGACTTCTACATTTGATTTCCAAGAAACGCTTGAATCTATCGGGCGCGCGTCACTTTGTGGAATTTTTCATCTTGAGTTATTTGGGGGTTAAGCATGTCTTATTTCAATTTTTTCGAAAATCGTAACGATAATTCTCAAAATCCCCCTAAACCTATGACTTTTGGTGAATACTCACAAAGTCAAAAACTTGAAACATCTAAAATGTCTTCGAGTGAGTATTACCTAAGTCAAATGTTAGATTATGGGGGATTTTGAGAATGCTCTTTATGATCGTGGGCCACAAAATCCATATAATAAGAATGTTGAAACTAATTGCAATAGCTTTCCAAAATCTTATGATATTGATTTTGATAGTAGTTTCGGGGATAGTTTCTAAACTTCTCATGTTCAAGAATCCGCGCCTCTACTAAACTTCTCATGTTCAAGAATCCGCGCCTCTACCTATAACATTGCATGAGGGCTTGCACATTCTTGAAAATGAGAAACTTGAATACCGTTATCGGGAAGAAAATCGTTATTGGAAACAAGAGTTTGATGCATTATTCGAATTCGGCGATGATTTTTCTTTCTAGACTTTTGAAGTTGAGGAATGTTTTGAACCAAATGAGGGATTTTTGCCTACTTTGGAACAAACTATTTTTTCACTTGACCCAAGGGATAATAGAGAATAAAAGTGAGGAAGAAATGGACGTAGTATCCATTTGCAATGAAACGATTTCTTTTTTGGTAATCAAAAAAGAAAGTTTCATTGGAAATGATCTTATTTCCTTCGAAATTCAATCTTCTAGCGATGATGAGTCATCTCTTGAGTTTGAATTTATTTCCTCCCCGTCTTTATTCTATATTGTCAAACTGTTACAAGTATCCAATGAACTGGTTCAAAACTTTAAAACATGCAACCCTTTCACCGATGAAGATTACTTGCTCGAGTTACTGTCCATGCAGACAATTTTGCCTCCATGTGCGCCACCTCCCATTCCAGTTGCAAAATCTTTGGAAGGAAATTATGTTTTTTTTAATCTCATGTGTATGTCACCCGTTCAATCCAAATCCCCCATCATCCTCCCCTCCTCCCCCCCCCCCCCCCCCTCCCCCTCCCCCCCCCCCCCCCCCCACAAAAAAAAAAAAAATAATTGGTGATGGTTCATTTCTTCCGCCTTACACATACCTTCTGTTATTTAAACGAAATTCTTATTTTCCAGAAGGTATGCATGCAAATGAGGATACACCGATTTTTCCTGAAGTCAAACTGTATTTTGGGTGGATCCTCAAAATTTTCAACTTCTAGTACATAGTTAGAAGTTCAAATTGTAGGTTGTACATATTAGGGTTTTTTTTAACTTATTGTCTAGTGTAATTAGTTAATGTTTTAGTTCTTTTTTGTATCCTTGCTGCTAACATGTTTTGTAGAATCATTGGACTTGTACTTTTCAGAGATCGCTCTATTTTGGGTAGCATCACTATTTTCACTTTAACTTGGTTCTTAATTTATATTGAGGATAATGCAAGGTTTTAAGTTAGGTGGTGTGAGATATTCTATCCATTGTTTTTCGTAGTCCGTGATTTGATTATATGTTCTTCCCAAGCATGCTTTTGTTGTAAAAATTTAGGCATAAAATCATGTTTTTATCCACTCATTTTCAATGAAAATATGTTAGGTGTCAAAACTCAATAGTTTAGGTGACTTTTTATCGATAAGAGGTTATCTACAAAATCTCTATAATTCAATGGGGTTGGGTATAATTTACCCTAATTTTTTTTAAAAACCTTTTTTTATGTGCGAGGGTATTGTTAATTTATGTGAAAAAGGTTGTGTGTATGTGTGTTTTTGTGAGCGAGGATGTGTTAGTTTATGTAAGAAAAGGTATTGTTATCTCACCACAAAGTAATCT
Source organism: Sambucus nigra (assembly GCA_949130495.1). Lineage (NCBI taxonomy): Eukaryota > Viridiplantae > Streptophyta > Magnoliopsida > Dipsacales > Adoxaceae > Sambucus > Sambucus nigra. The sequence goes on from OX422214.1 coordinate 17,113,546, forward strand.
AGAATTCCTTCAAGTATAACATTCTCTCCATTTTAGGAGGGAAAGGAAATTTTCAATTTTGTAAGAATTCTAAATTTCCAAGCCTCGAACCAATAGTCCTTAAAGGTATAAAACTAAGTTCTTATATTTTAGTCATATTTGAAAGATTTTTCATCTTTAAGTTCTATTGACTAGTCAATCACTAAATAAATTTTATTAATTTTAATTAAAAGTGATATATAACCAATATACCCCACCTTCCAACACCCCCAGCCGGAGGTCCATCACCGGTAAGGTGGGTGAATGGAGGGTAATTAGCGCGAACTTTTAAAAATAAGAGAGTATAATAGGTGTAATAAACATTTTAACTTAAAATATTTTAAAATAAGGACTAATATAGTTTTAAAAAGTCAAAAGAACTTTAGTGAGGATTGACCAAAGAAATAGAACTATTTTATAATAAGCCCTAAAACTAAAACCCCTTGTTATGTTTTGGACTCTGACCCTCAAAACATTCTAAATAAACCTTTTAAGATGCTTGATTTTTTGAGACACTATTCGAGTATAATGACATTTTCAAGCGTCCAAAAAGTGATAACAGAGAATCAAACCGAATATAGCAAATCTTTACATCAACTCCAAGGATACAGAATTCAAAATTGACAAATAAAAATCTGTTCACAGGTGACCTATTTAAAATGTTAATCAAGTACGATACAATGCTCCAAATTTCTAAAATCTTTGAACATGTATAGTATAAACATCAACTAGCTTCCAATTCTGCTCCAAATTGTTCCAATCTTTCAGCATCGTGCTCCAAATCCCGAACCGAAGCATGGTTCACCAATCCATCATCCTCGCTCGCGTGAATTTGCCGACCGCCGAACCTGAACGGCATGATAAATTGGTAAATTCACATACAAATATAATTATTCAAGCCAAGAGTGAGCCACGAGATGTCAATTTATTTTCCAGAAATCATATTTTATATTGGCCCATTTGGTTGTCCCCAAAATTTTAATTAAGCCCATTTGAATCGAGCTCATTCACCATGTCTTATTATTACAATTTGGTTGCAAGCACGAATAGATTCAAATATTAACTAATTCGAGTTCATTCGCAAAAACTTATATTAGTCGATTTCACCAAAGACTACAATGAAGATCTCTCTCTCTCTCTCTCTCTCTCTCACACACACACACACACACACACACATATACATATATATATATATATATATATATACAGTCCTGCTCTTGTGCGGACTGGTCCGCATTTTAAGAATGCGGACCGAACATGTGTCACCTGGCGATGAGCCCAGAAAAGAGAGAGTACCTATAATTTAGGCAATAATTTCTAGAGGCACCGTTAGGTGACACATGTCCAGTCCGCATTCTTAAAATGCGAGCTAGTCCGCACAGGAGTATTATTATATTTATATATAGATAGATAGATAGATATATATTCACCAATATGGGTTTTGATTCAGGAAATGACAAAAACCCGAACTGAATGAGCATTTCATGCCATTTAGAGATCGACACTAGTTTCTTAGATCTTTTTTAAATTCTAGAATTCCCTTATTTTAGATTCCAATGTGCGCTTCGGTTTTGGAGAAAAATAGAATTACAAATAAGATCACCAAACATTGGCAAACAAAACAAGATCCCATAAAAAGATACATTTCTAAAAAATCTCGAACTAAACACACTTGGCTATGACAGCAAAATTAGTTCCCCGACAAAACAAAAGAGAACGCCTAAAAGCGTTAAAATGTGTTTATAGACATGCCCGGTCACTTTGTGCTTTTGACACATGATTTTGATCAAAATGGAATTCTAGGGTTAAAGTTTGTTAAATTAGATTTTAGATTAGGGTTTTCTAATTTTAGGGTTTTTCTTGAAGGGAGACATTTGATTAAGATGAAATGTTTTACACAAACTTTAGGCCTTGTGCAATGTTTACTTCGATTAAATATACAATTAAATAGAGATAGTGAAAATGTCAATGTATTTCCAATATATAATCTGTTGTCGTTTTTTGCAGAACATGTTTGAAATCAAATATAATTTTAGCTTCTGATTTTCTTTTTTTATCTATCCAGAAGACCTCTTGAAGGAAAATATTATGTACACAGAAAAAAAAAACTAAAAGTGGCACCAAATGATGTGGCAGTGCATAAACTGCTGTACACGGTCATAAAATCATTTATTGTACAGCATTTTAATGCGCTGGCACGTAGTTTGGTGCACTTTCGGTGTAATTCTTTGGTACCCATTAGCATTGTCCCCTCTTAAAACACCCTGACAAATTTCAAGGGTACATTAACATTTAGACCCTCTTGATAAGAGCTACGCAAGGATACTTCTGCAAAGGTGACTTCTCAGTATCGGATATGTGTCGATATTTATACTTCATGTTCGTATCTATTAATTGATTGATCATAGATTCAAAATTAGTTGATTCTATATTGTGTTAGGGTTAAAAAAATTGAAATATGACATCATAAATTTCATAAATGATGAAGATTAATTTGTGATAACATTTATAATTAATTAGATTGAAATAATGATTACTTTGTACGTTTTTGTATCTATTTATGAGCATATATAATATTTGGTGTATCTGTATCCTACTTTTTTTAAAGTTGTATCAACGTATATGTATCGAGTCATATCCGTATTATTCTGATTCTTTAACAGTGATGTCATATCCATATAATTTCGGTTCTCTTCAACACTCGCTATTAAGCTTTTCTATTGCTTCATATGAATGGTTTGTTTTTCAAAAAAGGGTTTCTTGACTTTGCCCCCCGAAATAATTACATAATTAGACTTATCACCCTTAGAATTTCAAAAATTAGACGTAACCCCCTGCATGGCACTTGTAACTTATATGCTGTCTGTTAAATGGGGCGGTGGGGTAAATCTAATGAAGCAATTATCACAGGGGGTGAAGTACAAAGAAAAAAGAAAAAGAAAAACTTCAAGTAAAGAAATCAAGAAAAATGGTCAAGGATGTGAACATTACCATCGTCCATTCATCGCCTCTATACACTTTCGAGCATCATTCCTATCTTTAAATCTTACCAAAACAACGCCCTGTGGGTGATTCTCGCACACCTGCAAACATACCAAGTCAAAACATAAGGTGTGGCACTACAATATCTAATTCAAGTAATAGCGTGATAAATACTAGAAACTATTAACGTGGTAATTGCTCATTTGTTCGAGTTTTACTGATTTCATGAAATTCTATACTGGTATATTTGACATGTTAAGTTGATATTTTACAAAAAGAATTAGTAGTTTATTATTTACATTCTGATATGAATTATGAGCCATGTATATGAATTTCCCATTTTAGATTCCTAGAAAGCACAAAAACTCAAACCACATGAGCACCAATAGGAATAATGGTCATAAACTTACTATTAAACGTAGATATATATATATATATATAGAGAGAGAGAGAGAGAGAGAGAATTTTTGAAAAGTTTATCTGCAAAGTACAGTATAAAATGGAAAGATATGAAAACTATTCAACCTCAAGAAAGTAAGGAAGAAAAAACATATTTTAAATATGCTTGCCCTGCATCAAAATATGAATAATTTAGCCTGGCCTCAACTTTAGTTGCTCTTTAAGAAATGTTAAAAGGTTCTTCCAATTATCTCATGTTCCATTTTCTATCTGAGTCATTCTGTTTCTAAATGAAATTACGAAGGAGTACAATCTAAAAAACTATTTTATATTCACAACTATATTTCTAATAAAATTTTAAAGCCGGAGAAAATGTAGGATCAGCTGTTGGAATTGGACCTCATCAGGAAGAAAGGACACGTCCAAAAATGTATCAATACAGAAGGATCAAACATTGAATTAGACCTGGCAAGGCAGCATGCCTTGTTGTGTTCATGTCTTGTTTTATCATATCCAAGTTTCCGTCTTGTTTAAATCATGTATTTACCCATTAACTGATAATTTTGAGGCGTGTTATCGCGTCTTATCCCATTTTGCTAGCCTACACTAAATTGTCACAATCTTGTACAGCATAAATAAAGATTATACATGCCAAAATCTCACAACGAGCAAATGCCAAGTTGGGAGAATACCTGTGCATTACAAAATATGGTTTGCTTTCAAAGATCAAAAAAGATGCTAAAAATATAAATTAACTCACATACGGAAGGAAATCACCAAACTGTGTTGATATGATCGAAATAATTAAGCACAAAAATGAAAGAAGAAAAATAGAAGTCTTCAAATTTGGACTCTCACCCAGGAGTCCACGTAGAAGCGATTAACTCATAATGAAACCTTGACCAGAAAGAATAACAACTCACGAGCTTTAGAGAAACATATTTCAAAATCGATTGGATTGTTTTGAAAATGTTATTTTTAACGATTCCTCTCTCGAAAAGATGGGGTAAGAAGTTATAGCGCTTAGGCTGCTCATGAACCATCATCTCCATTACAAAATATGGTATGCTTTCAAAAATAAAAAAAAGATGCTAAAAATATAAATTAAATCAAATACGGAAGGACATCACCAAACTGTGTTGATATGATCGAAATAATTAAGAAAAAAAATAAAGTCTTCAAATTTGGACTCTCACCCAGGAGTCCACAAAGGAGCGATTAACTCATAATCACACCTTGACCTGAAAGAATAACAACTCGCGAGTTTTACGAACACATTTCAAAATCGATTTGATTGTTTTTAAAATGGTTTTTTGTAACAATTCCTCTCTCGAAAAGATGGGGTAAGAAGTTATAGCCCTTGGATTGATCATGAACCATCATCCCCATTACAAAATATGTTATGCTTTCAAAAATCACAAAAGATGCTAAAAATATAAATTAAATCAAGTACGGAAGAAAATCACCAAATTGTGTCGATATGATCGCAATAATTAAGAACAAAATGAAAAAAAAAATACTAAAAGTCCTCAAATTTGGACTCTCGCCCCTAGGAGTCCACATAGGAGTGATTACCTCGTAATCACACCTTGATCAGAAAGAATAACTCGCAAGTTTTCAAATCGATTTGATTGTTTTTAAATTGGTTTTTTTCTAACAATTCCTCTCTCGAAAAGATGGGGTAAGAAGTTATAGCCCTTGGGTTTAGGCCTGTTAACGGGTCGGATCCAGGTCGGGTTTAGGGAGATCCAGATCCGTGTAAACGGGTCTTCATCGGGTTCGGGTTCGGGTCCAGGTTCGGGTCTTCATCGGGTCTACAATATTGGATCCAGATCCGGATCCGTTCGGGTCTCGGGTTCGGGTCCGGGTCTAGCCAAATATATACATTTATTTTATATTTATTTTATAATATCCCCCTTCTTTATTTTTTAATCTTAAATTAAAATATTTTGTAATGTATTATAGAATATTATTAGTATAAATAAAACATATATTATTTACATTTATTATATACATAAAAATATATTTTTATATATATTACTTAGATGTTATATTGATAAGATATATTTATAAATATATATAAATTTATAATATCTGTATATTTAAAAAATAATAATGTACAATTCGGGTCGGGTCTTCGGGTCCGGGTCTTGTATAAGATCCAGACCCTACCCGTTTAATAAACGGGTCTTCGGGTATTCGGGTCTTCGGGTCTTGGGTCCAAAAAAATATGCTCAGACCCTATTATACGGATCGGGTCCGGGTCGGGTCCCGACCCATTGACAGGCCTACTTGGGTTGCTCATGAACCATCATCCCCATTACAAAATACGGTATGCTTTCCAAAAAAAAGATGCTAAAAATATAAATTAAATCAAATACGGAAGGATATCAACAAACTGTGTTGATATGATTGAAATAATTAAGAAAAAAATGAAAAAAATACTAAAAGTCTTCAATTTTGGACTTTCGCCCCCCCTAGGAGTCCACGCAGGAGCAATTACCTCATAATCACCTTGATCAGAAAGAATAACAACCATGGTTCAAAGTTGCGGTATCGGTGTACGACTCGGACACCAAATTTTCAACTCGGTCTCAGTATCAATCGTGGTATCGACCAATACAGAATTATACGCAATTTAGAGAGCCTAAAAAAATTTGAAAAATATATTTAAAATTTTATAAAAATAAGAGTAATATTACTGATTAATTAGATAAGTACAAAACCATCATTAAGTATGCATAGCATTGTGTAATGGCTTATATTGACGCGTGTCGCACTTATTAGTTGCATTTCAAATAGTTTAGTAATAAGTAAGCAAAACGATTAAATTAGACATAAAAGTCTATAAAAAAAGTAAATAGAAGTTAAATACATTGTTTCATTAATGTAATAATGTATTAATTATTAATAAAGTAAATATTAACACTTATTTAATATATTCGATAACACATTTTAATAAGTGATAATAATGATATATATATATATATATATATATATATAGAGAGAGAGAGAGAGAGAGAGCGGATCAAGTGAGGTCCCTGAGTTTGAGGTCCCTAAATGAGGTCCATTTTTTTAAAATAGTAAAACAAATATTTTGGGGCTGATTTTTTTTGTATGGTTCTTAAACATTTCAGTAGGACCATAAAAAAATAATCAACTCAAAATGAATTTTTTTTACTATTTTAAAAAAATCGGTCAAGCTTTGCCAGTTTTTAACACCTTAAAAATTGACACAGTTTGACCGATTTTTTTAAAATAGCAAAAAAATTCATTTTGAGCTGATTATTTTTTTATGGTCCTACTGAAATGTTTAAGAACCATATAAAAATAATCAGCCCCAAAATATTTGTTTTACTATTTTAAAAAAATAGACCTCATTCAGGGACCTCAAATTGGGACCTCACTTGATCCGCTCTATATATATATATATATATATATATATATATATATATATATATATATATATATATATATATATATTTATCACGTAAATAATGATACGTTTTAATTTATATTACGTTAATAGCGATATATATTGTCATTTATATTTTAAGTAAATAAAGAAGTGTTTAAACACAACAATACATATTTAATAGATTTTAAATTAACATATATAAATACATTATCATTTATATGGTAAGGATTTAATTCAACCATAACTAACATGACCAATTTGATAGTAGTACAAATTTAATGACTTTTGAAATTGCAATAAAATTTATAATGAGATGTCCGATATAGTCCGAGGCGACCAAGATCGTGCCGATATTGTCGAGACGACCGAGATTGCGCCGATATCGTCCGAGTTGATCGAGATCTCGCCGATATGTTTCGAATTAAGCCAAAAACGCCTTTTACTCAACTCGGGCCACGATACCGAGTCAACGCAACTGAGTTGACTCGGTATCGACCGATACTTTGAACCATGATAACAACTCACGCGTTTTAGAAAAACATATTTCAAAATCGATTTGATTGTTCTGAAAATGGTTTTTTCTAACGATTCCTCTCTCGAAAAGATGGGGCAAGAAGTTATAGCCCTTGGGTTGCTCATGAACCATCATCCCCATCGATCTTTGAAGATGCTGCTTTGGTTATCATCTTTTCTTAAAACGTCATGTGAACCCTTGTGTGGAACTTGGACCAATTTTTGTCAATTTGAAATCATATTCTTCTTTTGATTTATTTTCAATCTCATGTGTTGAGGCATGACCTAAATGATTTGATCCCATAGTATAGTTGTCAGGATGATCTCCTTTTCACGAGCATTACCACCCAATTCCTCCTTCCTTTGTGCATCCTTTATTTCCCTTTCACAAGGCCTTTTCCTGCCACATCATCATCCCTACAAGTTAATCGGTGTACCCCTTTTATGTGCTACCGAATTCACTCTGAGCAACCCTAACTGCCGCAACTTCATCCTCTTTAACCTTAGGGCCAAATGAACCCTGACCAAAATCGGGTACTCTTCACCACCCTTGCTGATAACTAATCTAACTGGAATGAACTAGAAAATATGGAGGCAAATATGGGTTATGAATACAATGACAGACACGCAGACATGACATTTTAAAAAAAAGTAGGATAGATATAAACGAGGGATACTTTAAACAATACACACTTTAGACAAATATAAAATAATAACTTAGTGAATTTATCCAATCACACCAATAACAAAAAAAAATTATCAAATATCCGCCATAAAAATATTTTATTTATATTTTCTGATACATGACTATTTATGTGTGTATCTGTAATCACATTCACATAACTATAATAACTTCATTTCGCCTCTGATGTTATGTTCATCAATTTAATCTTCAACTCTACTTTTATCATGATCTAATATTTAGTTTAATTTCTCTTAATATATAATTAATTGGCATGTTAACGAAAAATCATATATCAAAATCCATTACTTGTCATCTATGAAGCACAACTCGACACGTGATTCGGGACACGATACGCGACACGTGGTTTGCAATTTTTTCAAAAACCAAGATACGACACGCTGAGATACGTATAATATTATTTATGTTTATATATTTTATTTTTTTCATATAATCTAATTTTGTAGTATTTATTGTAAATTTGTTTCATATTTTTTATAATTTATGATTACCAAGATATTAATTCCCAACTATTTGATTTTTTGAGTAGAAAGATAAAATTATCTCAATACAACTCAGTAATTAGCACAGTAACTTTGACAGCTAACTAATTCAAATTCTAGTAGCAAATCACATGATGTTCTGCAGACCAAAGTGACAGTTATCTTTGTACAGGTAGCTTTCTTCTTCTTCTATTACTTATCTTCTTTTTCTTTTCTTCTTCACACCAGCTTGGTCCAGATCACTTCAAAGAAAAAAGATCCACGCCCTAGTTTAAGAGAAATGGAAGCTAAATTTAAGCCCAAGCTGTGCAAAATGAGAAAGAGAGAGGAGAGAACCCTAGCTGTTCAAGAACCCTAATTGTGCAAAGAAGAAGACAAAAGAGAGAGGAAAGCTGTTCATAAGTGATGAGCCTGATCTTTTTGTTTTTAATAAATATTTTCAGTTATTAAACTTTTGACCACATTAAGTTTTTAAGAAACTAAAATTTACCCCGTATGTGCTAATACCGTGTCCAACACGTGTCCAATCGTGTCCCCCCTAAAAAACAACCAAACAAACAAAAAATAGGATACTTTAGGGGACGCGTGTCCGACTCGAGTCAAAGCTGATTCGTTGCCTCCGGGAGAGTGTTCATGCTTTATAGCTTGTCATATACATATTCGTGAGTGTCCAGAAGGGGCCAAATTTAGTCCAACAATAAAACTTTACTAGTTAAATAATGGATATGTCAAATAAGTATCGGATGTTATCCGAGGGTAGTACTGAGAAGAATCGTGAAGTATTAGTATCCAATATGTATTCAAGAGAAATATATTACCCTCATAGGAGTATTCATGCTTCTTATGGAATAAAACCTGATTTCTGGCCTCAAAATTTCAGTCTTGCTTCAAACAAAGAAAACATGGCTTCTATTTCTTTATACCTCCATCAAACCAACACAACATTACTGTCTTAGTGAAAAATTTTATACTGCACGTACAAAATGGCAGTCCACTGCGATCCACATTCATGTACATTATAATCTATGATTATCACAAACCCACCGGTCCATCTTAATCCATCCTTGGAGGTCTAGATTAGTTTCCCCCACTGATGCTACCTGCTAAGCTTTATGCAGCGAATTCAATCTGGTAATAGCCCTGTCCACCTGAAAGGGTATAAAAAGGTCAAAAGAGAAATCCAACTCATCTTTGCTCACACCCGCACTACTATAGATTTACATACAGAAAAATCTTCAGTTGCCTCTTCACCTTGCATCTTCTTATCAACATCTTGATGTCCATTCGTTCTATGATTCCTAAAAACTGTCATCTCAGCCCTATGCTCATTCCATGCAAAACCCCCGTCAGTTTGAAACATTTTTGACCAAAAATATCTCTCAGCTCTATGAGAACCAGAAGGAGGTCCCGAGATCCATTTTCAAAGAGAAAAGTTTGGGATCCGTCCATTCCAAAACCTGAATGAAGGCTTCCCCCGGCTCTCCCTCGAGTCCGACCACAATATCCTTTTGCTCAGTATTTTTCCTTCTCATTCTTCCTCGACCAATTGATTCAGTCTCTGATAGCCCTATATCTTGTTTCGCCTTGTTGTCCTTTCTTCATATAGAATCCTCTCTCGACTTTCCTCCATAACTATTAGTCCCTTCTCGCAAAGATGTTCTCCATGCATAATAGCAAGCATGCACAATTTACGGTTTCATGTTTTGAACATCTTGGGCATACTAGTATTCTAAGTTGATAGGCATGCTTCCTTTGAAACCTAGACAATCATATAATTCAATAGTCATATAATTCAATAGATCGAACCAATTCATGATTGATTGAGCATCTAAAAATAATAAATGTTATTGAACTTCTGTAAGTTATATATGTGCTTTCCACTTCGACCTTCGAATGAAGCTCCAAAGTAGATCGATTATCAAGTTTAGTACGATCAATCAACCACTCTAGAGATTTTGACTCTTTTAGTCAATTTGATAACCTAACTTTTTAGCTTTAATAGATCGAAGTTTGGCGATTTAAGGTCCCTTCGTGATGAAGCACTTGTTCGATAGATCGAGGAACCCTACCTGTTAGAGGTCTTCATCAACAAGGACCCTTCCTTTAATTCTTGCTATTGATACATTTCCATGGATTTAATTATAAAGACCTTGCAGGCAATTTAGGAGCTTTAAAAAGAGATTATTTACCCATCGTGATGATACTCTATTGTTTTTATTATGATGTGATATTAAGAGATGATAAACTATTTATGTCTTGTTGACTATGATAATAGATCTTTATGTGATGATTATTTTTATTATTTATTAGTTCTTTTTTTTTTTTGTTGTTGTGTGTGTGTGTGGGTGGGTGGGGGGGGGGGGTGGAGGGGGCAATGTTTAAAAAGGCGTTTGAGGCTTACACCTTGAGGCTCGCCTCGAGGCGAGGCGGAAAAAAAATGCCTCGAGGCTTAAGCCTCAGGATTGAATTTGAGACTTACGCCTCAATGCGCCTCGGTGCGCCTCATGCCTCGCCTCACGCCTTTTCGGTGAGGCGCAAAAAAAAAACTCTTGTTCTTTTTTTTTTTTTTTTTTAAAATTACACTTAACTTTTAATATTTACTATTGTAACTTGAGAGAAATTTTTAAAAAATGGCCAATATGTTAATGAAACTTAAAAAACTAATTTTGTCAATTTGATTTTGTTTGAAATAAATGTACTAAATTAACTTCAATATGATTTTTTTTTTAAAGTTTTATGTTTTTGGTTTTCAACTTAGATTAATTTATTATCTTTAACTAAACTGAATATATATTAAGAAACTAATATATTTTAAAGTTTTTTTTTTTTATAAACTTAGGTTGATATGTTTTATTAGTTTTTAGTAAATATTTTTTTTTTTTATCTTAGCTTGAAAATCAAGGTTTTTAGATAAATTTGCTTGTTAAGTTGCATTGATTAATTTACTATCATATTATAAAATAACCAATATGTGAATGAAGCTAAAAAAATGATTTTGCCAATATGATTTTGCATTGATTAATTTATTGTCATATTGTAAAATAACCAATATGTTAAAATTGATTTTCTTAAATTACTTTTTTTTTTTAAATTTATATCGGGGAACAAAAAAATGTCAAATTATGTGAGAAAGTCCTCAAGGATATTTTTTTTTGTAGTTTTATTTTATATTTCTTTGTTATTTTATTTTTATGGCTTTATTAGTATTTTTTTAATATTATTTTGCTCTTTTTTTCCTTTTCGGTGAGGCTTACGCCTCAAACGCCTCGAGGCTTACGCCTCGCCTCTCCATGACTAAAACGCCTCGCCTCGCCTCGCCTCGCCTCTCGCCTTTTTAAACATTGGGAGGGGGGGGGGAATTCTTTCCCCAACTCGAGGCTACAGCCTTGCCTCGTCTACTAAAACGCCTCGAGGCCGCTTTTAAATTTTTTGAACATGTAGATGGGTACTTAGGCTTGGTCAAGGTTGCACTCTCATAAAATGCTTTTTTGCCACTAGTGTGAGTGAGACCATCCAAAAAGTCTATATCAGTGGTCCAAACGAATACCAACTAAAAGTTGAACTGGACTCACTACCTCACTTAATTAGTTTAACTGCTGCTATTAGCTATCCTCATCTAAAAGTTATGCAAGAAATATATTTAAGCGAGGAAATTTTACGCTGAGGCTTAAGCCTCAAGGGTCAGAGAAGAGGCGTACGCATCTGGGGCGTTTTGCCTCACCACACATTAAGGTGAGGCAGAGAGCCTTAAGTCTGTGTTTAAAGTGAGGCCCTAAAAAAACAAACATTAGAAATACCACATTTGAAATTTCGACTCTTCCAATCTCTCTTTCGGCGCCTAAGGATAAGCTATCTTTATCTATCTCTATGGCCTTTGGTTTCATCTCTAGTCCATGCAATGTTTTGCCTCAGCTTTGCTTCTTAGATCATATGTGTAATCTGATACATGAAGCTCTGCGATACTTTTTGTTTGGTCTATAGAGAGAGAGAGAGAGAGAAACAACACTCTGCGATGCAGTGTTTGTTTGCGTCAGACTCAGCCTTGCTTTTTTATACATATAACGTGATACATGAAGCTCATTGCATATGTAGATGAAGCTATGTTTATTTGTTTGATTTACATTTTTTTTGTTTACATATCAGATTATATATATTTATTAATTTATTTTGATACCTAGGGGTGTCACTAATCCCCAAGGGTGTGTTTGGATCTAGCCTCTAGGACACACTATGAGAGATGGCCCATATATATGTATATGTTTTTGTAAATATTGATCTTTTTTTGTATACATACTGATTTTTTTGTTCTTTTTACATACTATTTTTTTAGTTTTGCTTGCATATTGATTCTTTTATAATATATATATATATATATATATATATATATATGCACACACACACACACAAAATGTCAATTTAATTTTGTATTGATTAATTAATTTTCATATTGTGTTGTTGACTAATGGCAACAAGCATCCGGCTTGGACATATTGTCATTGAGGTTGACAACAGAAAAGGGTGTGTATGTTCAATTTAACTTTTGCAATAAAATTATTAAGGGAGGATTCAAAAGAATGAAAGATCATCTTGCGGGCACATAGAAGAATATATAAGTACGTGAAAAAGTTCCCGTCGTAAAAATGAAATGAGAGTCCATATTTAAGGACCTCTATTACGCAATTGTAGGTAAGGAATTTTATATTCAATCATGGATGGGTGTTGCAATTGATGAGAGAAATAACAAGAAAGAACATATACTCTCCACTACAACAAGATTTGCCACTGCATATTTGATGCTTCAAAACATGTACAACTATTAGGAGCGTTTGGAGATCATGTTCGCTTCTCCTTAATGGGCTAGATTTAGCTAGCAAAGAAGTTTGAAGGAAAACAAGTTTAAAAAAAAAATTGCACGACCAGAGTTTTCTGGGGTAACGAGTTCTATTCACTTAGGAGCACAAAAACAAGAGAGTGTGTTGAGATTATGATAAATTCAGAGAAGAAGCCCAGGATCGATTTCATTTATGGTGTCATGGACAAAGAAAAAGAGGATGTAGTAGAGAATTTGGGAGGTGAAGATTATAAGGAGATATGGAGCATTATACATCGTCATTTGCATGCAGCCGCATATTTTCTTAACCCCAACTATCAATATGAAGACCACTTCTCCAACCATCCAGAAGTTACAATTGAGTTATTAACTTGCATGGAGAAGCTTATTCCAGATAAGCAAGACAGATTGAAAGTGGATTTGCAAATTGATGATTCTCAAAACATATAGGAGTTATTTAGGTTTGCACAAGCCAAAGCAACGTGTAAAGCGTAGTCTCCGTAAGTAATTTTTCAATAGAGTATGCTTTGCTTTTGAATAGTTACATTCAATATCTACTACCAAACCCAGCAGGGAAACACCAAAAGGTAATTCCATTTGAGAAAAGAAAGAACGAGGCAACCTCATCCAGTATTCTAAAAGGCGCGCATATGCGGAGCAAATGCGCGCATATGCGTGATGCCTTTTAGAAACGCAGCGCATTAGGGGTATGCGTGGGAAAATGCGGGGTCAACGATTTTTGAGGCGGTCAACGGGCGTGATGCACGCATATGCGCGCAATGCGCGCATAATGTGTTTTTTTTAAAAGTAAAACTACGTCGTTTTAACTGTTTTTTTTTTTTTTTCTCATGTACTAGGTCAAGTAAAAGAGAGATTAAAAAAAAGGGTGCCCCAATAAAAAAAAAAAAGCCTTGTTCTGTTTTTAACAAACTTAAAGACAAAAAAAAAACAATCCAAAACAAAACAAAACAAACCCGATCTCTGCCTTACCCCCGCCGAAACCCTAAAAACCTTCGCCGAAACCAAGTATACTCCGGCCGAAAACAAAATTCGAAACCCTAGAACCCCAAAAACCTTCGTCGAAAAGCCCTAAAACCCGAAAAGAAGTGAACTCCGGCCTCTGAAAATCTTAAAAAAGTTTAAGATTTTATTTTGCTGTCATTCATTCTTATGTTATTTAGCCGAAAACTAGTGTATATTATAATATTATTAAAACTAGTGTATATTATAATATTATTGATTCTGAAAACCTCCGACCTCTGTATATTATTGACTCAGTAGACACTTTCACATACCCACTTACAAAAAGGGTATCCAAAAATGATTTTGTATATTATTGATTCTGTTAACATATACTTACAAAGTGTATACATTTTTTTTAAGAATTGATTTTGTTAAGATATGTTTTTCTGCATATATTGATTCTGTCAACATATGTTTTCCTCTTATGCAGTGTATACATATGTTTTTTTATGCAGTGTATAAATATATTCTCCTCTTATCTTATGCAGTGTATGCATATATTTTTTTTATGCAGTCAATGCTCCTCTTATGCAATGTATTGTGTATACATATACTTTTTGTTAACATATGCAGTGTATACATATGTTTTTAGTTAACATAAAAATGTTTATGATTATGTGTTTGTATGTAAGTTATGCTTATATTTCTGCTTTTATTATTTTACAAGCCTGGATATAATTAAAAAATATTAAAAAAAGGTAAAACGCCTTTTCACGCATATGCTTCGCATAGGCGCGCCTATGCTTCTAATGCTTGATGCTTGGCCTCCGCGCATCGATCACGCATCGGGCCTTTTAGAACCTTGACCTCATCTAACAAACAATGTGTAATATCAGATCCCTAGATCCCTAGATTCAGCTACTATATTTTGCATCTTTTTCTTATTCAATTTTTTTTCCTTTTTCTTAATTTAAACGTACCTAGTGACTAGGGGGGGCATACATGAAATATACACAGACCCACAAATACCGTAGATGATTTTCTAATAAATATTTGAAGAATACTTTTGATGGGAAGGGCATGCTCCTTGCAATCTTGGAGATTTACTTCCTTTCTAGTTTTGGTCTCTTCCAACTTAACTTTACTAGCCAACAACACCCTATTCATGGCTTCTAGATAACTTCTATTAACAGCTATATACATCACATTAAGCGGTTCATAAGGATGTTATTGCATATTGAAAACCTGTTAGTAGTCTTAGATCGTCGACAAGTTATTTGGAATTATATTGGGGAATCTTGCATACACTTTGATCCATACATATACTATTATGAAGAATATAAGTTTTTATGCGGTAATTATAATGGTTTTGACCTGAGCATTTAGAGATAGAAATTGTGATAGGGAGTTGAGACAGCTCAATCAAACTTGAAAAAGTTAAAGTACCTTGACCGATTCCAATGGTCCGAGCTTAGCACATTCCTCTTCAACATCTGCTGCTAATTCCGAATGCAGATTCTCATCAGCCTGCGAGCATTATGAGAATGTAAACATACATGTCATAAAAAAAATTGAGATATTGGTTGCAATAAGTGGAGGCTTAGAAGATTAAACCACATAACGTATTAAACCACGTTAATGTACAACAGTTGAAAAAAATGCAATCAAGTGCTTATATATTTTTTACTTTTTTGAAATATTAATAGCAGCAAATTTCTGCATAGTTATACAACTTCTATATATTCATTGATTTCCAATTCTTTTGGTGCGGGACATCCCAAGGAGCATAGAGAATGAGGGGCTGGTTTAAAAACATTACCCTCATTTCTGCAGGGGAGAACATGTAACGAAGAACAACAGTAGTTGGAATTGACAACTTCGCATCATCACGCCCGCCTAACCAATAAAAAGGAATGTCAAAATAAAGATGATATATGAGAGATTTTGAGATGAGCAAACTTTTAAATACAAATATACAGTAATAATATAGATTATAGAATATCTATTGAACCGTTATGGAATTTGCAAAAACATAATTGGTTGAAAGTTAAGTATGAACTTAAATTTGATTTACTGAACTTCCTCTAGCACCTATTTGTAAAATCACTCAAATTCAATCAAATCATGAATTTATGATCCAACGACATGATTCGGGCAAAAGATTTAATTGTCCTATTTTTGGCTCGGTATCGGCTTTGGTTTCGATTTCAGGCGATACAAACCAATACATTAAATAGAGAACAAAAAAAAATAACAGGACTCAGCAAGTCACATCTATTTCAGTCATTTTAGTAAAAATAAAAAATAAATAAAAAAATAAAAAATAAACTAGACAAGTCATGTCGAGTCTAGTTTAATTCTTTAATATAATGGTATAGATAATGGTTTGGAAAGTTTGAATGCTGAAACCAAGTCGACTCGTCTACTCAATATAATTTCGGTCAAGTCACCAATTATTGGGCCCCGAACAAGTCAAAAACTAAAAAAAAGGAAGATGAGGAGAAATTGTAGTTTTAAAACATAGAAAAAAGAGTGAAAGGTGAAATTGTATTCATAAGGAAACTCGGTACTTTGGTAATAGAAAACTATAATTATTGAAGAATTTTGGGAAGATGTGAACATAATGAGCATCGCAAATCCAAAATATTTTCTATTTAAATTTCATGACGACGATTAAAAAATAAGTGAATTATGAAAAGATGTACAAAATGCTTGATAAAATACATGATATTATTAAAGATGGAAAGCACACTAACAAAATCCCCACACTGAAAAAATTGTGATTGGTACGTGATAACAAAAAATATCACGTACTTTCTTCGGTTGCTTGAACTAACAAAATTTCATGATCCTCGATATCTTGCTACCCCAGCTACAACAACTAAGAAGGCTTGAATCAAGACAAGGATGTGATCAAGGGTAGTATGAAAGCATTTGAAAATTTAGTAGAAGTCAGAAGATGAAACAGACGCAAACCCACTATGAGAAGAATATGAAAATTAATTTACTTAAGTGATATTGGTTGACAAACGTATTGTAACCATCTAGTGTAGACGTAGTCAAACTCAAACCCAAACCAAACCATATGTACACTTTTGTGTCCTTGCCTTCTCGTGTGTGCTTGTTTTGCATTACAAATCTTGAGCTTTTGATTTTCAAGGAAGATGGTATACTAGTCTATGTAGCTAGCCACTATCTTGCTCGTTCGTGTTTGTTTGACAGTCCAGTAAATACTCCTTCCATCTCAAATTATTAGTCGCTTCTTGAAAGTCGTACATCATAAGAAAATGGTTTACTTTTTAAATTTATTTTCCTAAACATGATGAATACCTTTGAATTCAAGACATGCACTTGGATTTTTGTTTTCTTATGGGTATTGTTCGAATGGGTCACTTTGTAGTCTCACCTAAATTTATATATTATTTTCTTATCGGAAACCATAAACTCTTTATTAATAGGATAAAAATGTTACAAAGACGAGAGGATCAACAATCTATAAACTAAATTCAATACAAGAGAAAGATGAAAAATGCTTAAAATCAAACTATTTATAGGAACAGGACTATTAATGTGGGACGGACTACAAAGGAAAGCAGAATTATTAATTAGGGAAGAAGGGAGTATATAAAAAAATGGTTTTGTTCCGATAGTGATTCCATAGAAGTGTTTCCTGTAGGCAGCATTTTAAAACACAATGAGTACCGCTTTCTGCTGCATTGACTGGCTGCTACAGCCAAGAAAACTTTCTACAACCATGTGTTCTTTCTCTTGGGCTGCTATTCCAAGAAACCCATGCATATCAAAGAAAATTGTCAACTTCAAGACAAAAGACGTACTTAAGTCGCCTACTCACCATTTAAAAGACCCGGTGAAATGAACAAAAAATTTCAACGGCACCCATTTAGAAGCTAATTAATACATCTTATTTTCCAGAAGGACCCAAAAGACCTATTCAAGTCACCTACTCACCGTGTGCGAAAAGTATATATGACCATGTTTTACCAATAGTATGCCATACATGGACTGGGAACAACCCAGCACAATGAAAAGCCAGTAGAAGAAAGACTAGGAAAGGCTCTGTTTTTCAATTAAACAAATTGGCAGCATTAGCATATCGTTTGTGGATTTAACTTGAATACTAAAGAAAATGACAGAGAGTATAGTTAAGTGGAAGCAAATATTATCACCGCACTTCATTTCAGATAATGTTGAAAATACAAGATTTACTAAACAGTAAGTTTTAGATAATGTTCAACAGTGTGAAAAAGGGATAATCACTCTTACTAAAATTGAACTGGAATGCAGTCTAATAAGGTGATATTCTAATATCATAAAAACTTAGCATTTTTAAGTGTGAGATAAGAATATACCCCAGCCAAGCATCTTCTGTTCAACCTTTTGAAGTTTTTTCTTCTTTCTCTTGTCAACTTGTTTGGCTATAAACTTATCTCCTGTGAAATGTAATAAAAAGCCATCAATAGATTAATTTTGAAAAGCTAATATGATCTTGTAACCAGCAGAACCCGAAAGTGTTCCATATCCTATATGGGCAACAGAGGACAACACATATAAACTTATCAGGAAGTACAAAAGTTTCCAAACCACTGCGGCCCACAAAAATTACCTTTCTGCTCAAACTTAGCTGGCGTAACTGACATAGGAATTTTATCACCAGGCCGTAGCGGTGACCCATCCAAAATTTGGACGGCCAGTGCAACTGAAGGTTCCTAGTATACATTACAACATGATTAAATATCAGAATCAGAATAATAGAATAATGTCATATTGAGTACTGTAGCAATGATAAAATACCTTCATATACGAAACAAGTGCATCCCCTTTTTTTCTTCCAGTCACTTTGTCAAAGTAGATCTTCACACGAGGCTTTTTTGTTTCAGGATCCTAACATTGCAATGATACAAATTATTAGAATTTGGAGATAATTGCAGAGGCAATTTTTATTGTAGTATTGCACGTGACATTGGCTTTCGTATATTTGTATGCTCTTGTGCATTGTGATTGTCTTGCTTACATTGTTTTGTTAATTTTTTTTGGTACATTGAGTTATTAGGAGCAACTCAAAGCCATTTATTTTTACTACTACATTAACTTAAAATAATATTATGTTTCTCATCTCGACATCGGGCCCAACTCCTAAAATCAAGTCAAGATAATTTTTGGCTTCTCTAAATGAAGTAGATATTATTCAAGAAATTGACGATAATAGCATTGAAAAGTTACATATTTTTATCTTTGGGTCATTTCTTTGTTAGATATTTTTTTCTTTATTTTTACTTTTGACAATGCAGTGTTAAGTTTTGTTTCCTTTTCGATTAAGAATGAAGTGAGGTTCTATTTTGTTTTTTGTGTCTACAAATTACTTTTGAGTACTGATCATGACATTTTTCAATAGAATGTACTGTTAAGACATACTAATGAGTAAATAAAGTTCTTATCAAAAGAAAAATGAAACAACACGGGGCTGTAATTGAAACTAGAAGACTTCAGGAGCTATGGTGTTGGGCTATGAAGCACGGACATGTAATACGTGTTTCGACACGCGATACGCGACACGTGATTGGTCCAAAAACGAGGATACGACACGCTATGATATGTAATATATAATATATATTTAAATATATATATTAATGAAATAGAACATATTTTTTCCATAAAATACATTATTAGAACATTCTTAACATGAAATTAAGAAAATTGACGATACAAAACAAAATTTAAACACACTTTGACATTAAGAATCATAAATAACGCAGAATCACCATCACATGTCGGAGCGTGTCGCGTGTCCGACTTGAGTCAAAGTTGACTCGTGGCTTCCGGGAGAGTGTCCGTGTTTCATAGAGTCCGACACGACACGTTGCTTTCTGAGAAGTGTCCGTGCTTCCTAGGTGTTGGGTCAGATAAAAAGCATAATGTTGCCTTCTAAGATCATGATATTAACTATATTTTTCATTTTCTATGTTTTTAAGAAAATTATATTAACTAATTGTTTTATGATTTTCATTTGAGTGTTGATAGATCAATGTTGTTTCGTAATTTCTTTATTCTTTACTTTTTTCAAACAGGATTCATAAGACTACTCAATTTTAAGGCTATGTGTTTGACATTGATGAATTAAAATTACTCATAAGTGGTCTCCATAAACTAAGTACTCGTAAGTGGTCTCCATAAGTACAGGCCAAAGTGCTGGATATCTGATCCCTAAGGCTACCTACTACTGGGATGAGTAACATAGTAGGAATATTAATTCTGTTTCATTTGAATTCAGTCTTAGAAATGGGAAAATAATTTGACTAATTTGCAAGTCATTAATAACTAATAATTAAATTTTCTAAAATAAATGGTAAAACACATTGGTAACTCAAACATGTAGCATGCTCTCTCTATATATACTAATATTAACTATTACAATGATATTTAATGTGCTCTATATATATATACTATCATATGCTTGTGCCGATGGCATTATTCTTTTACATAATGATGCTTCTACATTATTATATATATACACACACGATTCCCTATTGGTGATGTTGATTTTAAGACTATTTGACGATAATGTGATGACAATACACTTTTTTGTTGTTTTGGTTATATTGATTCAGTTATGTTACATTATTTTTGTGCGGGTTTTTTAGTATTTTTCTTTTAATATTTGTACTTTTTTCAAGTTTCATATTGTTATTATAGATCTAGAGAAGGCGTATGATAGAATACCTATAGATATATTGTGGTGGGTGACACATAGATACATTGATGCGGTTGAGGACATGTATGATGATGGGAAACGACGGGAGAAAGTAGTCAATTCTCAATTACTTTAGGTTTGTTGCACTAAGATTCAACACTAGGAACTTATCTCCTTGCTCTTGTTATGGATGAGTTGACTTGACAAAAAAGATGAGATGCCACAACGCATGTTTATTTGCAGATGATATTGTTTTAATAGATGAAACTAAGGCAATAATCAGGATTGGAATTTTGGAGAGAAACTCGAACTAGCATTGAATATGTAGAGTACAATTTTAGTAATAATAGGAGTACAAACATGGATGTGGTGAAACTTAATGGTCAAAATATATCTAGTAATGATCATTTTCGTTATTTGGGCTTGATTATGCAAAGAGATGGAGATATTAGTGAAGATGTTTGTAACACCCCGTATTTCTGTGCATGTATTATTTAATTAATTCGGAAAATTTTAAATTACTTGTGTGTCGTAATTTAATTGAATTAATTATGGAAATATTTATTTAAATATTAATCGGTGAGTAATGGTTAATATTTGGGGAAATTTAATTACTAAGTGAATAGAAATAAATTAATTACATCATAACGTGCATTAGTGATGTAACATTTATTTATCTCAGCCGGGAGTCGGTATAGACTAAATTGGGTGTGAGATAAGGATTTTATAAATTAATTCGAATGTCGATTCTGAGTGCACGGTTGAGTCCGAATGGGTCGAGATAGTCGAAAAGTGTACCCGGGAGTGGTAAATGGGTCACGGGGCATTTTTGGGCATGACCGGACCCACACGGGGGTAGTTGGGCCTTTTTAATTAAGCTCATAAGCCAAAAAACGGGATTAGTGTGTTAAACCTAAACCTAAGAGTGCTAAACTGCAGAAAAACACAGATCTAAACCAAAGAGTTGGAGAGGAAACTAGAGGGAGCAATTGGAGAATAAATTGGGAATCTTTTGGAGACAAATCAAGGAACAAAATTGGGTGTTCATCATCAAGCGTGTCTCTACACCAACGGATCAGACTCTACGAACCCAGAGGCAAGTGGTTAACTTGCTGTGATTATAATTTTATGATAATCAATTCATATTATGGTGGGTGTAAACCCAAATTCGTTTTTGGGTGGGTTATGACATTTAATTGGGTTTTCAGGAAATTGAACATATTGTGTAATTAATGATTCAATTGATGTTATAGAAGTATTCAATGTTGTTGGAATTAGAACTATAGCATATTCCGATAGTAAAGATGTATGAATTCGGATTTTGAGAATTGATTTCTTATGAATATGATGAGAACACAGAAAACCCATTTGTGGATTGGAAGTATATTCTTAAAATCGATGGAGCTAATTTGGTTAGGAGATGATTATATCCTATTCTAATTGAGAAGATATAATTAGAACCTATCTTTGAGGTGGTAAATTGAGGATTTAAAACCTTAGTATTCTGTTAATGGCTGAAACAGAGAATCGGAGAAGATGAGTTGTTCAATCGATCGATCGAGCCTTAGAGTCAATCGATCGACTGCTCAGGGATTTTGACAGTTACGCTAGTTTTAATATATATAAGCCTTAATTGTTTGGGGGACTTTTAAGGGGGTATAATTAGTGCAAATTAAAGTAACTCTTATTACCTAGGACTTGTTGGAGGTGGTATTAAGAATGTTAAACGGACATAAGGGTGTGAAATCTTATGGGAGGAATTTTGGAAAAAAAAATTCACAAGTATTAAATTACGGGTCGCACGAATATTCGGGTATAGTAGTCGAGTGACACTACAATATTATTAAATTAATTGAGGTGTGATTAATTAAATTGGAGTCGGAATATAGACTCGGGTAGTAGTAATAAGATATGGGCCAAGTGAGCGAGTCCGGGTATTGGTTGAGTGACACCAAAGTGTTAAATTAATTAATGTGCAGATTAATTAAATTAGAGTCGGACTATAGACTCGGGAAAGTATTATATTAATTAATGTGTAAATTAATTAAATTAGAGTTGGACCATAGACTCGAGGAAAATTATAGGCTAGTGCTACGGATTTTTGTGCACGGTAATGCCAAGAACTAATTATTATATATACGGTGGGGTGATAGTATATATATATTGTGTGTGCTATTAAATATCAGTGATTAGATATTTATTTAATTTATATATTCTAGTGCTATCAAGGGAGGTTGCGCGTTGTGGGTGAATCCCCTGACTTGAGGAGCAGGAAGAGTATATCCCCAGGTCATAGCGTCCGTTATATGGGTGAGGGGCTTATCTCACTTTCAGGGAAGGAATATGATCGCCTCCATTATGTTTATATTTGGCCAAGTTAGTGAGCAATACTAACTTGAGGTAACTAGGTCATGTGAGTACACCTAGTGGGATAGCACTTTAGAGAATACATCCGGTGAGTTATTACTCGGGAGGATGGGTTATATTTATATTCAACATGTGTGAATGTTGTAATATGGTTCTACGTATACAAGGAGATAGATAGTTATATACGGGTCATTAAATACATATAGTGAATTGTAAGTAATTATATATGGGGTATATTCATATTCAACATACGTGTGATTGTTGTAAGATAACTTTACGTATATAAAGTGGTAAATAATTATATACGGGTAATTCAAATACATGGAGAAAATTATATTATTTATATAACTAGTGAATGTTATATGGCTTTCAAGGAAATATGATTAACTAAGTTAAGGTGGTAAATAACTTATAAATCATGCGTTTAAAATACTCGGAATTGAGTAGGGCAATTGACAAGAGTTATATCAAGTATCTAGTTTCGGGATAGAGGACTAGGTGGGATATAACGAAGGCGTTAGGTGTGCACATTAGTTGAGGGGTGAGTCTGTCCTCAAGGGAGTGCGACACTAACTAAAATATGAAGCGCACTAATGCATATTTTATTACTGCAAGTTAATCATTTGCTAAATGTTTTCAAAATATTTTGGATTCTAGCCCTTGCTGTAAAATATTTTCAAAACTTTTTGGGTGTCCAGCCACAGGAATGCCAGGCTTGATTCATTCTAGGGATTCGCTACTGCAGCATATGTGGATGTTGCAGGATTTGAATAGGCGTCTCTATTCCTTCTATTCCTAGAGTAGGGATTTTCTATCAGTTATCCGAGCATGTTGCTCACGGTGTTTATTTAGTATTTATTTCGGATAATTGAGATCCATTATTATTTGTCTTTACATTTGTGTTGGATTTTAGCCAATGGTTTATTCGGCCAATTTCTTATTTATATGTGATGGTTGGATTCAGTTAACTTGTGATTGTTAATGATTTATTTCTGCATGAGTATTTCTTTGAATTAATGAAAGATAAAACTTGGCACCAATCTAATTTCACTTAGGTGGTTAGTAATTAAAAAGTTTTCGACAGTTATGCTAAGAATGAACCAACTGAGAAACCTGTTCTAATTTAATTTAGGACTGATCACCCGGGATTTAATTAGGCGGGGTGTCACAATGTTATTCATAGGGTTATAGAGGTTAGATCAAATGGTCAAGTGTTACCGCCCCCCACCCCACCCCCCGGCCGTAATGAAAAGTGATTTAATTAGTATTAATGGTAACGCTAAGGGTGGAGTTAGGCCAAAATTGCCTTCGCGGGATATTGTAAAAAATGACATGATATCATGTGATTTAACTGAGGATGAACAAAATAGAAGGGGAAAATATGACTCATGTAGCCAACTTTGTTAATTGGGAAAAGACTTTGTTGAGTAACTTGAATTTTTTTCAAGTTGAGGGTTACGCTTCGATGCTTAGGCCACGCCTCATGACTTTTTAAACATTGGTCAAGTCATTTTATTTTTTAGTAATTAGTACCTAAACCTTAGTTGATTATTACTATTCTAGGTTGTATAAATTTTATCTTGTTTTGTGCTATTGTAAATTTTTATTCCGTTTCGTGCTATTATAAATTTTTACTCTGTTTTGTGTTTATTTTTAGTTCTACAGATGACATGGTATGGAAACTCTGGATTTTATTTGAATGAATGCTTGGGACAATTATTTGTGGAATGTAATGTCTTTGGGTTGCTAAGTTCTAATTTTTTTGTGGAATGATGTGGTAAAATTTACTATTTTTCTTTGCATTGTATTAGTTTTGGATATTTTTATATATAAAAAGCAAATACCCAAATTTCTTACGCAATGCTACATTGTACCCCAAACATGACACAGCGCGCAATCACGATTTAAAACATTGGTATGTCTATATTAGGGGTTTGTGGCTTTGGAAAGGGAAAGAAAAGATGTTTACTTTAAAGTCGCACCAATTTCAATGTTCTTGTCAAGTTATACAATACTGGATTCAGTAGTTGTGTCTTTATATTTTCTTAAGAGTACCTAACGTAAACGTAAGTCAAGGGTCCTGGAGATTCATAATTACATTATTCATAGTTAGGGGTGACAATATTAGAAATGGAAAACAAGAAATTGACCCAAAATTGACATGATATAACGTGCTTCTGTTGGGATTTTTTATATGAAGTCATGTTGCGTCTTCAAGTTCATGCCAAGTTTACAACTTGTGTTATTAAGTTGCTAAACTTTTGAAATCCAAAACAAGATAATAGTTTGTCAATTCAGATAAACTGTAAAATCTCCTTCCACTGGTAGTGGAATGTTCTGTAACTCAACTTGAATAGCATGCTGAAACTCAATTAAACCACCGCTGTGTTTCTAAAAGAAAAAAAATGAGCTATTGATTTTTCAAATTTAAGCTTTATATGATATTAACATTAAAAAAACATTCCCTCAAGCTTTGGATACTACATCATCAAGAATAATCCACAGTTTTGTCTTATCTTAATTTTACAATTTCAACTCTTCTCTAACATGTAATAATTTGTATATCTGGCATCTTAAATTTAAAAAAGTGATGAATGAGAAAAGGAATAAAAATATAATATAGCCCAGCCCACCAAAGCATCACATACACAGATTACCAACTCATCTATACTTGTGACCTTATTATATGGTACAAAATAATCAGAATACACATGCTAGTGCATAAAGATATGTGCTGAGTTCCTGGCAATGACATTATAGTAGCTCAAAAACATGACTTGAAAGCCACCAAATATATGTTGCACAATACTAAATATAAAGAAAAAAAACGAGGGAACTCCCTACCTCCTTTATTATCCCACACTTGGAAAATACTTCGACCATCTGCAAGGTATATATTAGTGTCATGCAACAAGAAAATTTGTCGTATATAAATTGAGAAATAAAAGAGGGAGGCATATATAGACACATCATAGTCATATGAACCCAAGATGCTCACACTGAAGAGCTCATAGAAGACTTAAAAAAAATATATATACATATATATATATATATATATATATATATATAGAGAGAGAGAGAGAGAGAGAGAGAGAGAAGCCCCCTCCTGTAAGGATTCCTTATGGTGCAGACCCGGTACATACTATTTTTTTAAAATAGTAAAAAAAATAAAAAAATTTATGAAACTTCATGGATATGATCTCCACGGTGAGAAGATCGTCTCCAATTTTTTTCATCAAAAAATTCAATAAAAAAACGTTGAGATGAGGTGATATGTAAAAAAATGGTATAAATATGCATTTTCGACCGTTGAAATGTTGGCGATCATCTCACCCACTTTTTGATTGAATTTTTTTATGAAACTTCATGGATATGATCTCGACACTGAGAAAATCATATCCTGAAGTTTCATCAAAAAATTCAATCAATAAAGTGACTGACGCCGATCCAACATTTCAACGGTTGAAAATGAACATTTTTTAAAATAGTAAAAAAATAAATTTTTTTATGAAACTTCATGGATATGATCTCCACGGTGAGAAGATCGTCTCCAATTTTTTTCATCAAAAAATTCAATAAAAAAAACATTGAGATAAGGTGATATGTAAAAAAATGGTCTAAAAAATTCAATAAAAAAAACATTGAGATAAGGTGATATGTAAAAAAATGGTATAAAAAAATTGGAGACGATCTTCTAACCGTGGAGATCATATCCATGAAGTTTCATAAAAAATTTATTTTTTTACTATTTTAAAAAATGTTCATTTTCGACCGTTAAAATGTTGGCGATCATCTCACCCACTTTTTGATTGAATTTTTTTATGAAACTTCATGGATATGATCTCGACACTGAGAAAATCATATCCTGAAGTTTCATCAAAAAATTCAATCAATAAAGTGGCTGACGTCGATCCAACATTTCAACGGTTGAAAATGAATATTTATACCATTTTTTTTTTACATATCGCCTCATCTCAACGGGTTTTTTATTGAATTTTTTTAATAAAAAAATTGGAGATAATTTTCTCGCCGTGGAGATCATATCCATGAAGTTTCATCAAAAAATTCATTTTTTTACTATTTTAAAAAAATGGTTTGTACCGGGATCTGCACCATAAAGAGTCCTTACAGGAGGCTTTATATATATATATATATATATATATATTTTATACTAACTTACCTCATCAAAAGTAACATCATCCGGCAACCCAGTCACGTAAACATGGGTATTAACTTTTAATTCGAACCAACTGTCAGGAGGTTTATCAGCTTCCTGTAAATGCATCGAAAAGAGAAATCATATGACCGGTTTTCTTAATAAGGCAACACAAAGCACCATACAACCATCTACGGAAAATTAAACTGCATAGTGACCAATGCTAATTTATTATAATGTCTGATAAAATTAAGCACGTGAAGAAGCCAAAAAATCATGAGGTAATCTTTAGGCTAGTACTTGAGCAAGTTCTAAAAATCCAGTCAGGGCGGAATTCTGACACGTCACCTAGTCCCCAGATGATAGGCGGTGCTCTTCCGTCTCGCCTCGGCCCAAACATATATTTGGGAACTTTAGTGGTACATACTGTATTGTTATATTGCTTCGACTACTTTAAGAATTAAGACTGTTGAATTTTTATGTTTGTGCTAGGAGTTGATTTTTTGTAGTATGATATTATAAATTAAAAATAAAATTGTCTAGATGTTAGGTGGACTTCCTACTAGTGCCTTTTAGAACATTGTACTTAAGAAAACCAGGTAGAAAATCAAAGTGCAAATCTAAATAAAAGCAAGGACAAAAATACCTTCTTCTCAACAGGTTGTTCAGGAACCTTTCTCTTGGCATTATTCTTTGGTTCTGCGATTTCACTAGTATCATTGACCTCTTCCTTTACAGAGGCATTATCGGCACTCACTGTTGCAAAGAGTTCCTCTTCTTGCAGGAAAGTCATCTTATCTACATCATATTGATCACCTCTTGTAATTGTGTCATCCTACAATAAGCAAGATTGAATGTTATCTTTTAAACAAAATGAAGTGACGCAGAAGCGTAAATACAACCACCAACAGTAATTAGAAGAAGAATTAATCAAACTCTCATTCTAGTGAAAGGGGGGAGGGTTTTTAGATAGCTACCCTAAACATATTGCGAATATTCTAGCATCCACGTTATGTCATGGGTGAGATCACTAAGGATGGTCCCCCCATGACAATACATGGTTTAGGTTATTCTCATTTACAAACTATCCCTTTAATCCTCTCACGAACTACTACTAATATGCCCCTAACTAATTATGCGAATATTCTCTTGTTACAACAATAAAATATAAAATTACAGATAATAATTCTTTTTATCCCTCGGTTGGATTCCAAGTGTGTATACATTAATCTCCCCTCTTTTAAAAAGCTCGTCCGCTAGCATAGGGGATACTTCAAAACCCGTGCCACGAAAAATAAATATTTTGAGAATTTGGGCTTTTGAATTTGAGCTCAAAATATATCTTCTTGAATATATTGGGACCAAATAAAAATGGCTTGCACCCTTTGAAGATTTGGGGCCAACTCAAATTTATTTAACACAGTAAAATCCGTCTCTGGGCCATTTAGTTTCCACTCAAAATCAGCCTCTTGTAGAATAGACTTAAGTAAAGCCCCGCTGGGCTGATCCTCTTTTTTTTTATTAATTTTGAAATTCATTTCATTTACTTTTAAGGTAGCCCAGCAAATTCACACAGGCCCAAAAAGCACCTGAACGACCACTGCCTCCTAAAGCCCATTGGGGTTTCTTTCCCTTCTTCTAGAAGCTTTGATGTAATGAGCGTATGGATGGCAATTTCACCCGAACCATCAGGTTTCCAACCTTTACCAAACCGTTAGGGGCGACTTTTTTTAACCGGTTCAAAGCTGGGTTAGGTTGGGAACAAAAATCAAACCCAGACGGGTTCGGATTTAGGTGTACAAAAGACTCGCCCCACTCTGTTCATACATATTTAGTTAACAATATATAAATTTGGCAAGCGATAGCTTCAATTATATATAGGGTTATATTGACGAAACCCCAATTTGATAATATGATATTTGACATAACCCCATTTTTTGCAAATAATTAGATATAACACCAATTTCATGCAAATATACATATATCATGGAAAACTACATGTATTAGATGCAAATGGACACTATTTTCCATGAAAATAACAGCTTATCTCATGAAATTGGTGTTCTTTCTAATTATTTGCAAAAACTAAGGTTAAGTCGAATATCGTATTATCAAACCTATGTTCTGTCAAAATGATCATTAAAACCAAGGTTATCATATAATAAACAAATCAATATAATTGTCACATTAAAATCAGAATAGAACGTCTTACTAACTCAAAAGTTATATGCCCTGCAAGCTTATGTCAAGACCAAGTTCAAAAACTAATCAAAAGTCCAAACACAAACCTGAGGAACCCAAGCTCTGAGACTCCTGTCCCACTTGTACAAAGTCCCATCGTCATCAGTGAACTCTTCCTCGCCATCTGGTGGTGTCGAAGGCCTTTCTAAATCATCATTGCCAATAGCAGAGTCAGGTTTCAACTCCTCTGCCTCTGCCTCTGCCTCTGCCTCTGCCTCGCTCACCTCTTTTTGCCAGTTTTCAAACTCTTCATCATTGTTGGTCGGCAAGGACACTACAAAATATAGCTCACACTGATAACTGAGGGAATAAACGAGTAAAAACAACAGAAAATTAGAACAAAGCCCTTGGTTCAATGGTTAAGCGGTCAAAAAGACAATCCACTTTATTTTCATAAAATAAGCCCCTATAGAATTTGCAACGGCAGAAAAGCATTTCCAATAAGGTATTTTGGCGACGATTGTAGAAAAAATGTCACTGAAAGTGACTAAACAATGATGTTTTCTAGCAACGATAAATGAGGGTAATTAATGCGAAACAACATTCCCATACAGGTTTTTATAGAGAAGATGGTAGAAAAAAGGTCGCTGAAAGTGACTAAACAACGACGTTTCTTTGACAAAGGTAGAAAAGGTCACTACAAACGATTCTACGAAGCTTTTTTGCCGTCAAAATAAAAATTGGGGTGTTTTTATAAAATTTATATGTTTTTGCTAAGTTCTTGCATTATTAAAAGTATAAAACCAAAAACCCTAAAAAAACAAATATGTCATCACCTGAAGTCGAATAATTAGTTCCTTGTTGAGAGGTCTTAGCGATCAACCCAGGAACTGAGGATAATGGCTGCCAATCGCTCCTTCCTTCCGACCATACAAGTGTACTTTCGGAGAGATATCCACTTGAAAAATGTTCTGTCCAGGCGAAGCAAACAAGCTTAAGTATAAGGTTCAATAGGCCGTAAGACCATTTGAACAAGATATGGACGGAAGAGTGGTCCCAAAACCATGCCTATTTGTTACCTATAGAACTGAAATTCAAGAAAGGAAAAAGATAACCAAGTAAATGGGCGTATAATTGTTTCAATTTTAAGAAGTGTTATAAACATGAAAGGGCAGGCAGGACCATTCTTCCAGCACATCGAAACCATCAAGATTGGCATCAATTATTCACAATACTCAAAACCGTCAAGATTAGCATTTATTGTATATAAATGACTCACCCTGCAACTCAGATAAAGCATAAGGGCCAATAAGCTGTTGATCTTCACCAAGAATATACCATCCCATTTCGGTATTCATTTCCGAATCCTGTTGACGGTTGTTCTCTGTGCCTAGAAAATCAAAAATCATAAGTAGCAGACTCAAAATTGAGTATGTATAGAGGCACGCTCCTGTACATACCACCCACCTATACATACCATTTGTGCAGACCATTTTTCTTTAAAATAGTTAAAAAATAATTTGTTGCTGATTTTTTTATGGCATTTACACATTTCAAAGACCCCTAAAAAATCAGCGCAAAATGAATTTTTTTGTTATTTTAAAAAAATCAGTCAAAATAGGACACTTTTTAAGCTCCTTAAAAGTTATCATATTTTGACCGATTTTTTTAAAATAGCAAAAAAATTCACTTTGCGCTGAATCACCTCAGGATTGCCCTTACCATTTTGCAGAAACACCAATTGTTTGCTAAGTTGTCAAACTGTGCATTTGCCTAAGAACAGGTGGACTATTTAGGGCATATTATTTCAGGGCATGGGGCGGTTGCAAACCCCTCCAAGATTGAGAGCATGCTTTCTTAGCCCAAACCTCACAATCTTAAAGGATTACGATGTTTTCTTGGCCTAACCGGCTATTATAGGAGGTTTATAAAGGGCTATGGGGTCATAAACAAAGGGCTAAAGGAATTATTGAAATGGCAATTTCAATTGGAACTCAAAAGCTGAAGCTTCTTTCCAACAACTCAAAAAATAATGACCACTACACTTGTTTTGGCCTTACTGAGCTAGAAATAAATGCTTGATACCTGCAATCAAGGGGTAGGTGTTGTTTTGATGCAAGAGGACCTATTGCCTTTTTCAGTAAGGCCTTGGGGTCAAGGTTCATGGCGCTTTCAACTTACGAAAAGAATTGTTGGCAATAGTCTTAGCTGTGACCAAGTGGAGACACTATTTGCTGGGGAGCCACTTTATTATTTTTACAGACCATCAGAGTATTAAATATTTCATGGAACAGATAGTCTATACTATGTCGCAGAGTCCATACTATGTCGCAGCAGAGATGGTTGGCCAAACTTCTGGGCTAAAATTATGAAATTAAGTATAAAAAGCGGAGAGAGAATGGCGCTACCGATGCTCTCTCGAGAGTAGCTGAAGTCACTTGTAGCGCTATCACTTTGCTAACACCAGCATGGATGAAAGACATGGTAGCAAGTTATGAAGGAGACAAAAAGGCTCGAGAATTGATATCTCAACTCATTACACCTACAACAAGAGTATCCTCCAAAGAAAAGGAAAAATTTACATTGGTGAGAAAAATGACTCGGAGAAAATTATGGTGGTTGTGCACTCCTCGTCATTGGGAGGTCACTCAAGAGCTCAAGCAAGCTATAAATGGGCAAAACAATACTTCTTCTGGCCGAGACTAAAGAGGGAAGTGTACGAATTTGTGAGGGCATGTGATGTCAAAGGGATGCAGCTAAATTGCTACAATCACTGCCCATTCCCCGTCAAGCATGGAGCCATATCACTATGGATTTTGTGGAAAGTTTACCCAAGCTTGACGGAAAAGTTGCATCTTGGTTATGGTGGATAGGCACACAAAATATAGTCACTTCATCCCATCGTCTTACCCTGTTTTTCTGCCGTCAGCCCAACTCTTCCTCGATCACATTTATAAATTACATGGACTACCTTCCTCAATTGTATCTGAAAGTGGAAGCATCTTTTTAACTATCTTTTGGCAAGAACTTTTTAAAAAATTGGGAACCAAACTGAAATTAAGCACAGCTCATCACCCATAAACCGATGGCCAAACTAAGAGGGTGAAAGCTTGCCTAGAGTCCTACCTAAGGTGCATGACTAGCTACAAACCTAAGAGGTGGATTCGTTGGTTCTCCTTGGGGGAGTGGTAGTTTAGCACCAATTACCACACCGGACTGAAAATGACGCCACTCCAAGCTTTATATAGGTATGTACCTCCTCAATCGTCTATTGAGGGAGAAGCTCAATCATCCATAGCTGCGGTTGATGAGCATTTAAAGCAAAGAAAGGTCATGATAGAGGTACTCAGGACTGGTTTGCAGGCTGCACATCGAATGAAGTTTTTCACAAACAAGAAAAGGACAAAAAGAGTTTTTGAGGTAGGAGATTGGG
Source organism: Sambucus nigra (assembly GCA_949130495.1). NCBI lineage: Eukaryota > Viridiplantae > Streptophyta > Magnoliopsida > Dipsacales > Adoxaceae > Sambucus > Sambucus nigra. The sequence goes on from OX422214.1 coordinate 17,146,701, forward strand.
TATATCTTAGATTACAACCATATAGGCAGACTACCATAGAGATACGACGGAATTTAAAGCTCTCTGACAAGTACTACGAACCATACGAAATCATTGCGAAGATAGGCAATATGGCCTATAAACTGAAGTTGCCCCCAGGATAAAAAATACATCCAATTTTTCATGTGTCCCAGCTAAAGAAAAGGGTGGGAGAGCAAGTGTAACTTGTGCCCCAACTTCCTCTAATTGTTCGGGAGGGCAATATGAAGGTGGAACCACTCAACATTCTTACTAGAGGAATTGTTAAAAGGAACAATCGTGTTGTCGCTCAAATCCTTGTGCAACAGTCATTCAGCTCCAGAAAATGCATGCTGGGAGGACAATGCTGCTATCAAAAATCAATTTCCTCAGTTCGATCCTTGAGAACAAGGATCACTTGAAGGATGAGCAGATGTCATGGTACTAAGCATATGAGTAGCTGAGCTATGTGGACAGGCATGGAGTATGTCAATTAATTGTCTTTTTAATTTGAAGGTTGTTTGCTTGTTTTTCATTTGTCTTTATATTTTCATTTTACTTAATAGTTGAGCTCATGAAAAACTACACCTGAGTCGTTGAGTCTGTTAGAAACCAGCCAATGATGGGCTTTTCTGTTAAAGGAGAGAATAGAAAATATCTTGTAATCACCTATTTCATTTTGAAGGCAATGAATAAAATGTGTAGTTGAGACTATATTGAGAAAAGAGGGCACAGGTACATACCACCTATACATACCATTTGTGGGGATCATTTTTTATTAAAAAGTAAAAAAAATAATTTGGGGCTGATTTTTTATATGGCATTTAAACATTTCACGGACCCCTAAAATAATAAGCTCAAAATAATTTTTTTTACTATTTTAAAAAAAAAAGTTCAAAATATGACAGTTTTTCAGCTGCTTAAAAGTTGCCATATTTTGACCGATTTTTTAAAATAACAAAAAAAATCATTTTAAGCTGATTTTTTTAGTGGTCCCAGAAATGTTTAAATATTATAAAAAAAATTCAGCCCAAAATTATATTTTTTACTATTTAAAAAATATGGTCTGCATTGGTGGGTCTCATATGCGATAATATGTATATATGTATTATTCACACGTCACAAGCATATGATATATGATACAAGGATATGAATATAAGCATGTAGATATGTGAGCATATAGTAGGATTTGATTGTGAATAAATAAATAGAAGGGTTTCACTCAACTTAACTCACCATTTATCTGTTGCTGTTCAGTCTCGGGGCTATTCAGCATGGTCTACACTCCAGTATTACAAATGTAAATATATGTGAAACATATATATAGTTACGAATGAGAATTTGGATTTAGTATATACTAGGGTTTGAAATTAGGTTATGATTAATAAGAAGCCCAAATAATTGCAAAAGTAAAAGATAAAAAGATACCTCATAAACGAACACGCCTTGTATCTTTTTGGGGGTGAACTGCATTAACTTCTTCAATTGCTCTATATATATTTTCGATTTGAATAAATAACTCGATAATCTTTTAATTTAGGGGAAAATGTTTATTTAATGGTGAAGCGTGGTGTGATTTTCGATTTTGAACCTAGTTTTTCAAAATTTGTAATGTCAATATTTTTTTTTATATTATAATTTTTTACATAAATAACTCGTTAATTTTTTATTTTTAGAAATTTTTTATTTTTTTCATTATTTATATTATATAATCTGAGTGGTCTACCTAGGTGGCGCCTTTGTTACATTTTTTAATGATAATGTAACGTTGAATTTAATTGAAGTGATTTCTAAAATTCAGGGTTAATGTTATGATTTTTGAAACATTGGATCCAAAATTAACTATCAGCGCAAACTTTAGTGTCGTTTTGTATTTTTTTCCTTTATGTTATTTGTTTAGATGGGAAACATTCATCCTCGAGCCTAAACTTAAAATTCAAAACCAAGAATCAAATGTAAAAATACATCATAGCATAAATTTCAAAGCTTGGGGTCTTTTGAAATGATTACATCAATATTTTAATTTGATGAATTAAACCCTCGAATATATTAGGTTATGCAATTCGAGTAAGTTGTGCAATTGAAACTTCTATATCATTTTGTAAGATACGATTAACGGAAATCTAAGGGTCCATTTGAAAGTGAAGTTGGGAAAATCAACGAGTAATTTCTTTTGCCAAATGTCTAATATTTTTGTTTGATAGTCGAATTTAGCCAATTGTAAACACTTATATTTTACATCTTTTTTTGTTTAGTATGCATGATTTGCCACCTAGAAAACATATATTTTGCGGCGTTCAATGTTTGATAAGAAAAATTTGTCATAGCGAATACAATATCTCCATTTATATTTGGCCACTTTTATTGTTTTAAAAATATGTACTTCTAAAATTTTATTATAACCATTACTTTAGATGGAATAATATTCAAAATATACTTGTGGGGTAGAAAATACACCACCAATAATAGTGTAACAGGTGGCAAGCGGACTAGTCAAGATGACGACTTGTACCCGATTTAGCAAAATAAGGACGATTGGAGTCCTTGATAAAGTAAAAGACTAACTACACCAAGAAACACTATTTTATTGTATCTCAAACTCTACCGGGATAGGGATTATCCAGTTGTAACTCATAACTCTATATAAAGGGGACACTTCCCATTTGAAGGGGGGCTCATACGCTAGACAAACACTTTCATGTAAATTCTTTCAAGTTTATAATGAAACGCTGTGAAAGTCCCGTGGACGTAGCCCATTAACAGTCGAATCACGCAAATCTTTGTCTCTCTCTTATTTATTTTTATACTCTCATCGTGATGGTTGGGCACTACCTTCGGGTGAGTTTTTTTATCGCACAACTGGCGCCATTTGTGAAAAACGACATGAAAAGTTTTTCCCACCCCATCCTATGACCCCTAAGCACCTAGGGGTGCACAACGAAATCGAAAATTCGATAAATCGAACCAAACCGACTGCATTGGTTCGTTTTGGATCAATTTTTTTGCTCAATGGTTCGGTTCTGGTTCTAAAAAAAATAAAATCGATACTTCGGTTCGGTTCTCGATTCCAGGGAAAAAAATGATCCGACCCGAACCAATCCGGGACCGAACCGATTTATAATTACATATATATTTATTTTATATATTTAACACTTGTAATTTATATTTTTGTGATTACCTGAGTTTCTAACTTATGTTATTGATGATCAAAATTAATTTTGACCTTAAAAAAATTGTTTATGAAATACATTAATCTTAAGATGTCACTAAGTTTGAAAAATGACTTTGGAACCGAAAATCGATCCGATTCGATTCGGGAACCGTTGGTTCGGTTTGGTTCGGTTCCGCATAACTGTCGGTTCGATTTCGATTCCAAAAATTTGGAATCGACCCATCTCGGTTCGGTTCTCAGATTAGTCTCAAAATCGACCAAACCGAACCGTGTGCACCCCTATAAGCACTTCCTTAAGTCCCTAAGACTCACTCGTTCATCGCAAACCCTAGGTCATACTCCGACTACCAATCTAGTGGCCACCGAGCGCTCATGGACCCCGTTTGACTCCGATCAACTTTCTCGCCTGAGCATAAGCTCAATGAATCTTCTAAGGGCTTTGAATCTCCTTTCCAACATTCCACCCTGTGCACGAATCGGCCTTACGATACGGACGAACGGTCTGTTTTACTCCGAAAACTAATCTAGAGGCCACCGGGCTCTTCCGGGACCTGTTTGACTCAGATCAACTCTCCATCTTGAGCGAAGCTCAATGAATATTCGAAGGGCTCTGAATCTCCTTTCCAACAGTTTGCCCCGTGCACAAATAAGCCTTACGGTACAGATGAACGACATATTTTACTCTGAAGGGTCACCGGGCGCTTTCGAGCCTTGTTTTACTTGGATCAACTCTCTAAACTGAATGAAGCTAATGAAATCTCGAAAGGGATCTGAATACCCTTTCCAACAGTACAGTTTGTGTGTGAATCGCCCTTACGGTTTGGACGAACGATCAATTTTCTTCCAAAAACTTCATGTCTAATGACTAATGAGCGCTTTCAGCCCCCGTTTGACCTCGGTTAACTCTGAAACCCGAGAGTGGTTCAATGGATTCTTAAAGGGATCTTAATACCCTTTATAATCGTCCGTCCCGTGCATGATTCTGACTTATGGATTGTGTTTTACGATCATTTTTTCGAAAAACCTTCACCAGACTACCGAATGACACCCTTAGGCCTCGGCAGTGTGCCTGAGGTTATATGCCGATAGGCAGGTCAGACCCTGTCAATTGGCACGCCCCTTGACCCTATAAATAGATACCATGACCTCACTTTGAAAATCACCTCTGAACATCCCTCTTAGCAATTCAGAGAACATTCTCTCGAATTGGGAGTTATCCCTTCCTAAAAAGACTATTTCCCACATTCCATTCCATCATTTTCTTACTTAATTTAGTAAATTCTCCCCATCTCTACGTACCACTTTCATCCCATTACAAGAACAACATATCTACACTCAAGATCAACATCAAGCATTCATAAGGAGGTCCAATTCTCCATCCTTTTCTCTAAATCCTCTTATTTTAGTATTAGTTATTTTATTTCTAGTTTAGCACTTTATTTCATTACATCACATAAACTAATCTCAAGCCTTTATTAGTAGTATTTTCACATACTCTATTTTCAAAAATAAAAAAGGAGGGTTTATCTATAAATTCCAAAAGAGGGATTCTCACTACACATTTCCACTCTTAAACACGTTTTCTACACACACATCAGAGAAATATCCCATTTGGATTTATGGATTAAACCCCACCCTATGTCATATCCGAACTACATGGACTTTAGGCGTTTTGGGTAAATCCCGAGAGTCGAATCCTCTCTTATGCACGTTTATAATATTGTTTTCACACACACACACACACACACACACACACACACACATATATATATAATCTTAATGAATGTCATGTTCTTGTATGCTTGTGTTTCATCCCATATATACATTCATTCTTCCATAACGACTTGTGATTCGGCAAACACTTATATTATATTTTAAATTATTATTTTCGAGAACATTCCTAAGGATGAATTCACTTTTTCCTTTTGATAATACACAAATATTGCGTATTACATCTCTCGAACCTACGCATTTTAGCCCTCTCGGGTGCCTTAATCTCAATATTTAAGTCCGTTAACCAGACAACCTCAGTTTATATTGTTAACATGCTATATGAGGTATAATTGGGCTTTTGTAGGTATTTAAGTACTAAGAATGGAGTTCGGGCGCATTCCGCTCAAGTTCCGTATGCAATCGCACGTTCAAGGGCAATTCGGTCAAATCACAATTTGGGCACCTGGCCCAACACCTACACGAAAGTTTTAGCCCTCCTCACAAGCTTCGCGTGGCCACAAACGGTGCGCGATTCCGATCCCTAACGAAGAAGTTACGGCACTTTTGGCGGAAGGAAAAATAATGAAACCAAAGGAGGAGGAGAAGAGGCTAAGGCAGCAGGTTGCCTTGGCCGAGACCTGCTTGATCGATCGATCGATTGATCCTTCAGATTTTTGCCATGATTTCAACCATCGATCGATCGACCAAAGGGGTCGATCGATCGATCCCCTGTTTCCAGGAGATATTGTGCATTTTCTTTTCTTTTCTCTTTTCTTTTCTAATTCATTTCCCACTTACTATATAAAGCATTTTTGTTGTAATAATCAGATATTAAGCTTTAGAATAGATTTTAGAGAGTTGTATATTAGGGTTTGAGGGTTTTGGAGAGTTCTTCTTCAATTGTTCTTGGTTTGGCACCCTATTTGGGTTGAATGTTGCACTGTTCATCATCCTCTCCGTTAATATAGTGTGTATTTCCTTATTTCTTGCTTTGATAATTAGATTTACATGCTTTCATAATTAGATTACATGCTTTATTTCCTTTCTTTCTAGGTAGATTTATCGCGTTTATTTACCACTTTCATTTATCGCGTTTTTATCATGCTTTCTCGCTAATTTAAATTATGTTGTGTTTAAATGGAACTCACTTGAGTTGACGCGTTACTTTGCTTTGGTGATGGCATTTACAGGTCTATTTCGAGTGCGTTGTCCTAGTTATTGCACCTAGGAGATTTGATGGGGCATATCATGTATGTCCCGTGCTTACGACCTTTTGTGCGTAATTACCGGGATATTTTTTGACGTCAAAATCTTATTAGGCTTTTATGTGAATTTAGGGGCGTGACAACCCTTGGTTCAATTAACTGTCGAAACGAGACGCATTCTAAATAACTCATCGACCCATGTGTCCATTTTATACAAATTAACTCGGGTGAGGGATATTCGACGCAACCTATAGTTTTACCGCTTTGTTAATTTAGTTTCATTACCCTCGCCTAGATAATCATTTCCCTTTTATGCACCTTTTCCTTTTTAGTTTGTAATCATCTTTTTCACTTTTATTTTGGAATATTAAATCATATAAATTCTAGCATCTCATCCCTGTGGATTTTTGGTACCCGACTTACCGTTGTGCTTGCCTCGCAAGTGTAGTAGTAACTTAGGTTTGTTTGTATTGAGTAGGCAAAATGAAAACAACGACCGTGCCCTTACGCGCGCACGCATTTCGCACTCGATCAAAAATAACGTTGTTGCCGGGGATGAGTTTGTTTTAGACTTTATTTGATTCAGTATTTCATAGTATTTTCTTTCTATTTGCATTATTTGATAATATTTTTGCAGGACTTCCACATTTGAGCACTTAGAAATGCTCGAATTTTTCCCGTGCACACCTACTTTGTGGAATTCGCCACTTCGAGCCATTTTTGGGGTAAGCATGTCTTATTCCAATTCTTTCGGTAATCATTGTTATAATTCTCAAAATGCCCGTAATCCTATAACTTTCGGTGAATACTTAGAATCCCAGAGTATTGCAAATTCAAATATGACTTTGGGCGAGTATAACGAAAGTCAAAACTTGGGTTATTGGAATTTTGATGATGATGATAATGATTTTGGGCCTTTACCTCCTTATAATAGGATTTTTGAAACGAATTGCAATAGTTTTCAAAATTCCAATAATAATGAGTTTTCGTTTAAGTCCGATGGTAATTTTTAAAGTTCCCATTTTCATGCATCCGCACCTCGACCTATGACATTCGGTGAGGGCTTGCGTATGTATGAGAATGAGAAAATTGAAAATCGTTATCGGGAAGAAAATTGTTTGTGGGAATATGACTTGGATTTATTACTTGAGTTCGACGACGATTTTGCTTCTGAGACTTTCGAAATCGAGGAATGTTTTGAACCAAATGAGATACTTGTACCTACTTTGGAACAAACCATTATAGACTTTGCCCGTTGCATAATAGATATTGAAAGTGAGCATGAAAATGACGTAATATCTATTTGCAATGAAATGATTTATTCTTTGGCCCCCAAAGAAGAACATTTCATTGGAAATGATATTATTTCCTTCGAAACTCATTCTTCATGCGATGATGATTCATCTCATGAGTTTGAATTTCTTTCATCCTCATTTTCACTCTCTATTACACAAGTACCCGATGATTCAATTTTAAACTTTAATATTTTAAACCTTTTCGCCAATGAGGAGTACTTGCTCGAGTCGCCTTCCACGATCGCATTCGTGCCTTCGTGTGCGCCGCCTCCCATTCCAATTTCAAAATTATTGGGAGGATTTTCAGCTTTTCTCGGTCCCCACATGTTTTTGTCACCCGTTCAATCCAAAACCCCCATCGTCCCTCCAAAACTTTTAATTGTCGATGGTTCATTTCTTATGCCTTACACATGCCTTCTGTTTTTCAAACAGAATTCATATTTTTCGGAAGGCATGCTTGTATGTGAGGGTACATCGGTTACCCTCCAAAGTCAAATCGTTTTCATGGTGGACCCTCAGCTATTTAGACTTCTAGTGTGAAGCCTAAATAGTAGGTTGTATATAGTTAGCTTTTTATTCTTTCTTTCTTTTTATTTTAGTTTAGTGTAATTAGTTAACTTTTTGTTATTTGTTTTTGCTATGCTCGGTACTAACTTGTTTTGTAGATTCTTTGGACCTGTTCTTACAGAGATCGCTCCATTTTTGGTTAATATTGCTCTTGTCCTCTCTTTAACTTGGTTCTTAATTCACATTGAGGACCATGTCAGGTTTTAAGTTAAGGGGTGTGGGATAATCTATCCGTTCATTGGTAGTGTCCATGTTTTTGCTCACATGTTAGTTACTTAGTATGTTTTTCTTAGAAAATTGAAAATTTCAAAAATATTTTCTTTCTTTTTTCTCCTTTTTGGGGCATTTTGCCTTTGTTTTCGATGATAAATTTCAATAATTGCCCGATCCAATATACAGCCCAATGATGCATGTTCTCGATTTTATAAGTTATTAGACTTTAGTCCTCGATTATTGATATTATGAATAACTTCATGAATTAAACCTTAATCCCATGAGCACATGCACTTTTCTTGCTTTATTGATTTGGTTTAAGATTTTTATAACTCGGTAATCCTTTGTTGCATTGTATATACTTACACCGAGTAAGCTTTGTACCTTTCGTCATTTGTGAGTGTATACACTATTCTTTCCTCTTTGAAAACGTTGGATTCGTTGGTAATCTCTCTATTCTTTCATTTGACCGTTCATTAATTGAGTTCATTCTTGAAAGGTGTTACTTGAGCATGATTTTAATATACTGTTTTGATTCGAGAATTGCGTAAACTTTGTGAAATGATTATAGGCCATCTTTGTTATATCACCCATATTAGCCTTGACCTCACCCTTAAATGTTTACCCTCGTTAACCACTTTAGCCTAAATATTAGCCTTTCGTTTCATAACTCTAATTCCCATAACCAACTCCGCATTGGAGTTTTAAACCATACATACACCTTCCATACCTTTGTTTGGAATGTTACTTGGATTGAATGATGTTGTGATGTCGTTTGCAATTTAGGCATGTGAGAGTGTGAAAAGAAAAGAAAAAGTGAAAAAGTGAAAGAAAAGAGAAAGCAAAAAGCAAAAGAAAACAAAAGAAAAAGTGAGAAAAAGAAGAAAAGAAAAAGAAAGAGAAAGTTGTAAATGTTGTATATAGTTCAATAAGCTTTAATTACTCTCCCCGATTATATATCTAATGCTCGGTTGGAACTTGTTTTCCAATTTTGATATTGCCCGCATTTTTCCATTATCCCGAGTTTTCATTCCGAACACTTTGAATCCGTACATACATTCCTTTCGTTTCATACCCTAGCCTAACCTACATTATGACCCTATTAAAGTCCTATGTGATCTTAGGTGCATTTAATTTAAAAGTTGAAATAGTTTTGATAATCTGTGAAAATACATTTCGCCTCTTTTAATGTGCGGTATCTTTCATTGAGATTACAAGGTTTAATTTCATATATAGCGTTCTTCATTTGTGACATGTGTGCGACCTAGTTTCCATTTACATTTACTCTTTATGCTCGCATGTTCCGTGTGTTACCTCCCTGTTTCGAGTGAATGCGTTTGATGAGTGTAATGCCCGTGAGGATGGAATATACTCTTGCTTTAATGTTTATCCGACTTATATAAGTTTTTCGCCAAATCAAACTTTGCATGTGCCCGTTCCCCTCCCACATTTTAAGGTTTCAATTATATGAGGTGAATTCTATAATGTTAATGATTTTGGACTTTTGTTTGAATTCGTTCAATGTGCTAATAATGCGTATGAAATCCTTTTCGCTATTTTTGGGCTTGTCGCATGTTGTATTGGGCACATTTTGAGGAAACCATGTGATATTTGTGGGTATCATCCCTGAAAACCCTCACGAGACGACACTCGTCCACTAGGGTGACCTAGGGGTTTAACGGCTTATTGCATACGCTAAATGCAATCGAATCTCCCGCAAAATTGGCCTTTTGCTTTTATACCATATTTTTGTACTTATCCTGCTTTTGGTTTGCTTGTAGTTCTTTTTGCATCCTATTTCATTGCTAGGGACTAGCAATGTGTAAGTTAGAGGGTGTGATAATACGCAAATATTACGTATTTCATCTCCCGAACCTACGCATTTTAGCCCCCTCGGGTGCCTTAATCTCTATATTTAAGGCCGTTAACCAGACAACCTCGATTTATATTGTTAACATGCTATTGAGGTATAATTGGGCTTTTATAGGTATTTAGGTACTAAGAATGGAGTTCAGACGCATTCCGCTCAAGTTCCATACGCAATCGCACGTTCAAGGGAAATTCAATCAATTCACAGTTTGGGCACCTGGCCCAACACCTACACAGAAGTTGTAGCCCTCCTCGCAAGCTTCGCGTGGTCATGACTAGGGGTGGCAATTTTAGAAACGACACGGAACGTCACAAAATTGACATGATATTTCGTGTTCGTATCGTGTTTTTTACACGAAATCGTGTCGTGTCGTGTTCGTGTCAAAATTATGAGTCGTGTTATCGTGTATATTATATTTTTATTCTAGTTATCGTGTTTATTTGTGTTTAATTTAGTGTGAAATTTTAAGAAATTATGTTATTCATGTCGTGTCATGTTATGTCATTTTTATTTGGGCGTGTTCGTGTCAACTAAGAAAATATGAATTCGTATCGTGTCGTGTCATATTCATGTCCAAAAAATCCTTATCGTGTCGGCCCATAATACGACCCATATACACGAATTGCCACCCCTAATGATGACCGAGCGCCCAGAGAAAGGGGGGCCGTGCTGAAGGGACCCCCCCAGAAATGAGAAAGAAAGGGGGAGGCCTCAGGATGGCCACAGTGGCGACTCCGTTGGGGACATTTTTTACGAGGACTGGACTTTATTTTCTACATGTGTACATATACTCCTACCTGTATGTTCCTTTTACTCCTATATTTACTTTTGTGTATAACTACATCATGCTTATATCTATCATGCTCCCTCTCCATGTATATATCACTTTTCACTTATACACTTCACATACTTGTATATACTCTCCATGTTCACTTCACACACTTACACTTAGCCTCACTTCTACTCACATGTTCCACACACCACTTAGAATATCCATGCTTAGGCTCCACAAGCACACACCCACACTTCTCACACTTGTATATATCCATGTTCACTTACACATATCACTCATCACTCGTAGTTGATCCAGGTATAGGCTCACTAGCGCACACACTCACTTATATATATTCATATGTCACTCACCCACATATATCCATGCTAACCTATCACCATGTTTAGTATAGTCTATATGCTCCGTGCTAGATTTACTTTTCATGATACTTGTACATACTCCCTCATTAGTGTAGTAGTCCTCTTTTACTCATCATGAAAAATAATAAAAGATTATCTCTCTCCATAATATACTAATTAAGACTCGTGCCTTTTTGCACACTACATCACCAAGAGCATGGCAATATTGACAAAATTTTGGTCCCGTACTGGGGGATCACTTTGTGATGGGCGTTGATCCTGCGAGGCCCAGTTAGCCTAAGCGATATGACTCTCACCTTCTAGTGGACTCATACCTTCAACGTATATCGAACAATTCTCCCCACATCGTACCGCTTGACCGAACTCACGACGAGAGTCATATAACTAGGAACTCGTTCACTTATGTTGAATATATCGAATTCGCTTTCACACGTACCATCCCCACGAGATATATTGTGAGGCAATTCACATACACTCAGGTTTATCAAATGGCTTATTCACACGTATAGATGAATGATTTCCCTTATAGGCAAGAGGTATATCATGGAAGTCACGCCACAGGGGGAACCCTTCCACTAACCCAACAAGTGCATAAACCTCGTATAGGCGTCAAACCTAGGGCACTCATGTTTAGTTTGTCGGTTACCATGCGAAACTCTGGATCAGCATACCACCTGAATTTTTGCATTATTTTGCCTTTTTTTCAAAATAGGATCATGTCCTTGAGTTTGGAAACAAGTCAAACCGTGTCTTACATATTTTTAAATCCGATTTTCCCAGGCTCGGGTCCTGTCCGGCATTTTTCTTGCATTTAGGCAAACCTAATAGAAGTGAAAACCTAATAATAACATTAATAATAATAATCATGTTGAGATTCTTATCATTTTCTAAAAAACCAAAAATACCAAAAACATTTTCCCTTTTTTCTCAATAATACCAAAAAAAATTATCCTTCATTCCTTAAAAAATAAATTCGAATCGTTTTCCTTCTCAGGTCGATCGCATACCCGATGTTGATACCAAATTTAGTCTGCTGACATGGCCCAATTGAATGAAGACACGTGGCAATCTACATGGCAACAACAAACACTTTCGAGGAACTCACACGCTCCGAGGAATAATATAACAACGAGGAAGACTATTTCCCCGAGGAACACTGCTTCCCCGAGGAACTCATACGCTCCGAGGAACAAGACCTCACCGAGGAATTCTTAAGTACCAAGAAGCTTAGGCGGTCCGAGCAACTCAGGCGTTCCGAGCTGCACCTCGAACAAAGCATTAATAGCGGGATAACCAACAGTTCAACTGATTCATTAAATGCTTATCATTCAGACGCACACGCTTAAGGGGCATTAAATGTATTACCCTTTCACATGTATCCCATTTAATGTATTACCCTTTCACATTACAGCCTCAAGGCTATATATACATTGTACAATCCTCATTGTAGGAGGACCCCGAAATCGAGACCGGAATTTCTTGATAGAACTTGTAATCGAGAATTTCCAAACACTCAGGAATAAAACAACAGTGGACGTAGGCCATTCTTACACGGCTGAACCACTTTAAAATTCTTTGTCTCATTTATTTATCTGTGATTGAATAATTAGAGTGATCTAATTTTTTACATCAACACTCGAGCGCCGTCTGTGGGAAACGACTGGTAGTATCGTTTTCTCACCAAAACAATCCATCACAAATGGCTGATATTCCTGAATCCAGCAATCGCAACGCTGGAACCCCTCCAAACCCATCTGCTCCGCCAAATATTCCAGATCTGGCTGGAATAATGACAAATCTGGCTCAGCGCCAGACCGTCATGCAAGAAACAATGCGACAACTCATCCAAACTCTCCATGGCGGTGCGTCAGCCCATTCAGGACCACGAAGTATTCAAAGAAACACCCGCGCACCATCCTCACGTACTAGGCATACCGATTCACATCGCAATGAAGAATCTGAAGACTTTTCTTATCAACCTGGACGAACTTCGTCAGTGCGAGCCACAGATACTGAATAACGTGTCACTCTCTCCCCAGAAAGGACCAGCGCATTGGAAAGATTAAGTAGGGTTTCTCCTTTCGACCGACTAGGCCCTAGGAGGAATAAAAGTCCTCTTAATGCAGCGTCGAGGAGCTTTCGACGATCAACAGCCTTAAGGGAAGGATCTGCCCAGTCGCGACCAGCTGCTCGTCAGGATAAATCCCAGGAAGCCACTTCAACGCGATCAGCTACTCGAACCAACAGGATCGAAGAAGGAAATGATGCATGGAAAGGCTCTATTCAAAGGCTGGAGGATAGATTAGGGGAAATGGTTAAAACCAAGAACCCTCTACAACGAACCTTTGTTCGAGGAACACCTTTTGTCCAGGCCATTGTAGATTTTCCAACACCATCAAAGTTCAAAGCGCCTGTTGTGACCCCCAAATATGATGGAAAGACTGACCCTGTTCTTCATATAGAACAATATCAAGCTGCTGCCGATATCTATGTTGTCCCAGACGAGATGAGATGCAGGGCATTCTCGGGAACTCTTACCGGATCTGCTCAAATATGGTATAATAATCTTCCTCAAGGTAAGATCTCAACTTTCTTTCAACTGGCCGAGTTATTCATTGGAAATTTCTACTTTGGGGCAAAGCCAGTTAAACGAGTAGCACATCTGTTAAGTGTTAGACAAAAAGCTGGTGAAAGTACCAGAGATTATATAACTCGTTTTAATAACGAGAAACTTGAAGTCATTGATTATGAGGAGAAGACAGTGATCACTGCCTTGATGAGTGGGCTATTGCCTAACAAGTTGTATTACACTTTGGCCAAAGATCCACCCACAACTATGTCAGAATTGATGGCAAAAGCGGCCAAAATCATGAATGCCGAGGAGGCTATGGCTACGAAGAAGAATATGGATAAAGAAACCAAGGTGGAAGTCGACAAAGCCAAGAAGAAAGAACATAAGAACAATGGTGGTGACAAACAATCCAAAAATAGGTCGTCATGAGAGGTATTGAAGAAATTTGATAACTACACTCCTTTGAAGGTAGATATCAACCACGTCCTGGAGGAAATTAAGAACAGCGAGGAGTTAAACTGGCCAAAGAAAATGAAGGCAGACCCTGACACGAGGAATAGGGAAAAATATTGCGAGTTTCACAAAGATCATGGCCATATGACCAAAAATTGCATAGCTCTTCAGAATGAGATTGAAACACTCATTAGACGAGGAAAACTGGCAAAGTACGTTGATCGTAGAAATGAAAGAAGAAACAACGACCGAGCAAGAGAAAGGTCTAGATCTCCTCGTCGAGGAGAGGAAAATAAGAAAAGAAACCATGAAGTTGATCCAGAAGAAGACCCCGATCTTCCTAAGAGACCAATGCAGCCAAAACGAGAGGTATTTTCAATACGCTTTGGGTCGTTTGACTGTAATGTTATAACAGGTGGAGATGCAGGAGGAGGAGACATTACTGCAGAGAGAAAAGCTTACCTCGGTGAGGCTCAAGCTTGCTCGTACATTCAGCGAATAAATCTAGCTGAGGAGGATCGCCCGAGAAAGGTGAACAAAGAGAAGTTGGTCATTGGGTTCTCAAAAAATGACCTCGCAGGTGTTCTATATCCTCACGATGATCCACTGGTGATCAAAATGAGGATGAAGGAAGTTATGATTTCAAGAGTACTGGTCGACAATGGTAGCTCGGCAGGCATCATGTTCTACTCGTGCTTCGATAGTTTAAATCTAAAGCTATCTCAATTGGAGCCTTACCACAGACCCCTCATCGGTTTTGCTGGCGAGAAAGTATTTCCACTTGGGACGATCAAGTTGGATATATTCATTGGTACGTGGCCTGCTTGTCGGACAGAAAGAATACGTTTCTTCGTAATGGATAAGAATGTCCAATCATCGTATAATATCATCATGGGAAGAGTAGGATTGAAGAAGTTCGAGGCTGTACCATCTACAGTGCATCAGTGCCTAAAATTTCCAACAAACTTTGGAGTAGGAGTTGTGAAAGGTGATCAGAAAGTAGCTCGGGAATGTTATTATTCATCCGCCGAGCAAGAAGAATTGGAGGAATCAAAGAAAAAGACTACTACCTATCAAGTCGATGAAGGTGCAGAGATTGAAACATTGGATCCTCGAGATGAGTCGCAACTCGTGAAGGGTCAAGTGGTGGAAGCTACTGAAAACATCATTCTGGACGACGAACACCCTAAGCGAACTACTCAAGTAGGTTCATCGTTGGAAGCCTCATTAAAATAGGAATTGATAACTTTTCTTAGAAGCAGAAGACAAACTTTTACATGGAGTCATGAAGATATGCCTGGGATAGACCCAAACTTCTTATGTCACGAACTCAATGTGAATAAGGAGATCAAGCCTGTGAAGCAGAGAAGAAGAGTATTTAGTCCCGAGAAGAATCAAGTTATACAGGAGGAAGTCGAGAAGTTCCAGAAGGCTTGTTTCATTGAAGATGTTAAATATCCAGACTAGTTAGCCAATATGGTGATGGTAAAGAAGAAAAACAACAAGTGGAGGATGTGTGTAGACTTCACCGACCTCAACAAAGCATGCCCAAAGGATCACTTTCCACTGCCCCGAATTGATCAACTGGTGGATGCTACCTCGGGACACGAGTTGCTGAGCTTCATGGATGCTTATTCTGGCTACAATCAGATTAAAATGAAAATTGAAGACAGGGAGAGTACTTCTTTCATTACCCCTAGGGGAACTTATTGTTATAATGTTATGCCTTTTGGTTTGAAAAATACAGGTGTTACATATCAGAGACTGATGAACAAAGTCTTTGCTGAACAAATCAGTTGCAATATGAAAGTCTATGTTGACGACATGCTGACAAAGAGCAAAAAAGTTGTTGATCATCTAGTTGACTTAAGTCAGACTTTTGATCAACTAGATAAATATCAAATGAAGCTGAACCCGACGAAGTGCATATTTGGAGTACGAGAAGGCATATTCCTTGGGTACATTATCAATCAACGAGGCATTGAGGCGAATCCTGAAAAGATCAAAGCTCTGCTAGGGCTGCGATCTCCAACGACGAAGAAAGAGGTGCAAAGTCTTACAGGACGAGTAGCAGCACTCAACCGATTTATGTCACGAGCAACTGATAGATGTCTCCCATTCTTCAAGACACTCAGAAAGACTTTTGAGTGGAATGATGAATGCGAGAAGGCTTTTCAAGACTTGAAGAAATACTTGGGAGTACCTCCACTGTTGTCCAGGCCAGTGATGGGAGAAAAATTATATCTTGCAGTGTCCGAGAATGCAGTTAGCTCGGCGCTAATCAGAGTGCAGAATGGAGTGCAAAAACCAATTTACTACACAAGTAAGGCCTTCCGAGGAGCAGAGATCAGATATCCAAGGCTGGAAAAGTTAGCACTGGCGTTGATTGAAGTGAGTAGGAGAATGAGGCCATACTTTTAGGCTCATACTATAGTCGTATATACTGATATGCCATTGAGGCAAGCCCTTCATAAGCCAGAAAAATCAGGGAGATTGATGTACTGGGTAATAGAACTCGGTGAATACGATATAGTCTATGAACCCAGATCATCGTTAAAAGGGCAGGCTGTTGCAGATTTTATAGCAGAGTTCAAGTATCCTGATACCCCCGAGGAGCAAAAGTTGCTCGCTGATCAACCTGTGGATGTTACAGGATCAACAAACACTAGCTCAGACCAACTCCGGTTGGTAAAAGGGCAAGTGGATGTTACAGGATCATTAAATTCAAGCTCAGACCAACTCCGGTTGGTAAAATAGCAAGAAAAAATGATCGACGAAGAGCAAGAAATATCCGGGGAGGATGAAAGGAAGCAACAAATATTTCACCGAGGAACTCTAACTGATCAGAAATTTGAAGACGAGTTACCTATATGGAGGCTATATGTAGATGGCTCATCTTGCACTACAGGATGTGGCGTGGGGATAGTTTTGAGCACTCCGGACGAGGTCGACATGGAATACGCCCTACGTTTCCAATTCAAAGCTTCCAATAATGAAGCTGAGTATGAGGCAATGATTGCAGGACTTAGTTTGGCAAAAATTATGGAGGCGCATCAGATTATGGTCTTCAGTGATTCTCAATTGATCGTAAATCAATTGTTGGGAGTATATGTAGTAAGAGGAGAATTAATGATCAGATATCATGCAAAGGCAAAGGAGCTGGTGTTAGAATTTGCAGTTATTCGGCTGGTCAAAATACCAAGAATGGAGAATGCGAGAGCAGACGCCCTAGCTCGACTAGCATCAGCTACTCGCACCGAGCTACGACGAACAATCCCAATTGAAGTGTTGGCTGGTCGGAGTATAGATGAAGATCTGACGATGAACTTTATCACCCTTGATTTAGGACCATCTTAGATGGATCCCATCAGGGCATATATTGAGGAGGGAAAATTACCAATTGATAAGCTCGCAGCCAAGAAATTGAAGTTTAAAGCTGCTCGGTATGTATTAACTAACGGTATTCTGTATAGACGAGGAATTATGGCAGGTTTACAGAGATGTGTACATCCCTCCGAGGTGAAAGATTTGATTGAAGAGATCCATAAAGGGTCCTGTGGAGCACATGTAGCAGGTCAGACGATTTTATAAAGGGTGATGACGCAGGGATACTACTGGCCGACGATGAGGGCTGATTATATAGCCTATGCAAAGAAGTGTGACAAATGCCAGCGATTTTCCTCCATCCGAAGAACTCCACAAGCATTGTTGACACCCATAACTTCCCCTTGGCCGTTTTCCATGTGGGGAATTGATTTGGTTGGGCCACTGCCAACGACCCGAGGAAGATTCAAATACCTCGTCGTCGTAGTAGATTATTTTACTAAGTGGGTAGAAGCTGAGCCACTCATTGATATGACATACGAGAAGGTGTACCAATTTGTTTGGAAGAACATCATTTGTCGTTACGGTCTTCCTCATGCTTTCATCACAGACCATGGAACACAATTTGATAACGAGGAGTTCGCTGCCTATTGCCATCAGTCAAACATTTTGAAGGTCCACTCAGCACCAGGCCATCCTCAAAGCAATGGACAAACTGAAGTAACAAACAGAACGCTGCTGAATGGTTTGAAGAAAAGACTGGATGATGCGAAAGCAAACTGGATCAACGAGCTACAATAAGTACTTTGGGCTTACCGAACTACTCCCCGAGTAGCAACAGGAGAATCACCATATATGCTGGCGTTTGGAAGTGAAGCTGTTATACCTGCCGAGTTGGGCCTCCTAACACACAGGGTACTGAATTTCAATTCCCTTGTCAGCGACTTAATAAGAAGACTGGATTTAGACATGCTCGAGGAAGTTAGAGAAGAAGCAGCCATCAGAAATGTTGCATACCAGCAGCAAACAACTTTATTTTACAACAAGAGGGTGAAGAAATGTGACTTGAAAGAAGGAGACTTTGTGCTGAAGAAAGAAATTCAAAAGCACAATAAACTGGAGGCAAATTGGCATGGACCATACCGAGTTACAGAAGTTGTTCGACCAGGAACTTACCGAATAGCAACTCTAGAGGGGGAGGAGTTTAAGAATGCATGGAACGCAGAGCACCTGCGCAAGTATTATCAGTGATGTATATTCCCATGTAATGCAGTTCCATCAATATGAATAAAATGAAGATATTCTGCCAAAGTTTTTCCTTTTATTGAGAATTTTTTGGGGAATACTAGTGCTACACACTACTCGGCAAAACTCGACAAAGATCAGACAAAAACAAAATATTCCTAAAAATGCCAACCTGTTTGGCTAGGAAATAAAATATTCCTAAAAATTCCAACCTGTTTGGCTAGGAAACAATATATTCCTAAAAATACCAACCTCGGTTGGTTAGGAAACAATATATTCCTAAAAATGCCAACCTGGGTTGGTTAGGAAACAATATATTCCTAAAAATGCCAACCTCGGTTGGTTAGGAAACAAAATATTCCTAAAAATGCCAACCTGTTTGGCTAGGAAACAAAATATTCCTAAAAATGCCAACCTGTTTGGCTAGGAAACAAAATATTCCTAAAAATGCCAACTTATGTTGGTTAGGAAGTAAATATATTCTCGAAAATGTCAACTTATGTTGGTAGGGAGGTAAAATTATTCCAGAAAGCGCCAAAGTCTACTAACTATGGCTGGTTGGGGATAAAAACCCACCAACTGTAGTTGGTCGACAGAGAAAATTTACCGACCTTGGTTGGTCGGAAACATTTTATAGGCAAAATTATTTCAAAAAGACTAACTATAGCTGGTCGGGGATAAAAACCCACTAACTGTAGGTGGTCGACATGAAGAATTTAACAACTTTGGTTGGTTGGAAACATTTTAAACATTTTTATACTTATTACTTTATTGCTAAGTTGATCGAGTAACATTTTTTATACTCGTAATTATTACTAAGTTGGTCGAAAAACAAAGTGTTGTTTTTGCCAAATGACTATCACAAGTTCAAACTACACAATATTGTTATCTTTTTATCAGATATGCATGCACAAATATAAAGTGTTATAAGACAATAGCGAATAAAAATGAAAGTCTTTCATTAAATCCAAAACAAATTACATTGATAATAAAATGAAAGTTACATTGATATGTATACTAACAATTACATCAAAATTCCTATTCTACTGGTCTTTTCCCCTCTGCTTTTGACACAGGTTCCTCGCCAGCAGGCGGATCATTTAAAGCCAGAGGAGAATTTTTGAAGTTGAGATCTTCTAACATCCTGACATTCATTACGGATGGTCGATCTAGAAGATGCTCGGGACGAGATACTTCAATAATTGAATGAAGATTGTAGTCACCGAGATACTTTGAAATCAAGCTCCAATGAATGGCTCGTGCAGGGATCCAACTCATATCCAATTTGTATGGTGGCACAGGTAAGTCGAGCAACCCGGGATCGTGGTAGTCCCACAGGTAATGAACCTGTTCGAGCTGCAACACACCTAAGGCGTTCAACCAACCTTGTTTGTAGCCCTCATTATTGGCATTCTGTATACGATCGTCCAAGTGGTAGAGCGCTTTATTGTATCTAGCCATCCAGAACTCCATGGGTTGTTTGTGGAACTGATATGTTAGTCTGTCCAGCTGCTCGTGGAGATTTTTGACGAAGAGCTCTTTGTCCTCCAAGGTAGATTTATGCTCAGAGAGCTGCTCTTCCAAGTCCCTGATCTTCTTTGACATTTCAGCCAAAGCCTGGTTCTTCGCCATCAGCTGGAAGGCCTGGTTCTCTAAGGCAGACTGAATCCTCTGTTCCTCGACAGGAATCCGAGCTGCTCTAGCTCATCCCCGAGGTGCTCTTCCTCATCCCCAAGAAGACGTGGAAGGGCCAAACCTCTTCAAAGTTTCCAACTCGTCCCTCAAGTTGGCGTTCTCAACTTCCAGGAGTGAAAATCCCTCATCGGTCACTGGGATTAAGGCTTTTGAAGAAGAGGCTGCAGAATTCAACTGTGATAGCTCTTTCTGCAATTTGTTGTTCTCTTGCTCCAGCAACTCGACAATCTGTCTGCATTCCTCAACCTCGCCCCTCAGAGTTCTCTCCCTCACCTCGTAGACAGCAAAGCGCTTCTCATACCCCTTGTCAGCATTAAGTTGCTGGTACTTCTTCTCGTACCCCTCATGCAACAGGGCAGTGGATTCTTTGTATTATAGCTGAAGGTCCTCGAGGGTGCCTTGGAGATCCTCGATCATATCATAATAGGCCACATTATTGGCCACTGCTCGATCGAGGAGACACTTCCAATATTGATATGCTTCCACTGCCTGTTCTGAAGCATCTTGGCCGAGGATGTCTACAACTTGTGCTGCACTCGGGTCTGTGTGACCTGCTTTAAAATATTCATTACATTGTCGCAGCAACTTAGTATCATGGGCAGATAGTAATTCCATCTTGGCCAGAAACTAGCAGAGAAAGAAAGAGCAATCATCAATAAGAAGTATAAGCAGAGTATGAATAGAAGATAAACAACAGTATACAAAAAAGTCCAAGTTTTATTAGATCATAAAGTTCAGAGTTACATATGTGGGTTACATTTGAAAAAGAAAAAGATAAAGAGAAACCCGAACAACTCTACACCTTTTCCTTATCTCCCAAAACCTTCTCGGGATGCTGGGACGAGGAAGTAGGTTGCTCGAAAGGAATGGATAGTTGCTCGGGGAGCACGGGCAGTTGCTCAGAGGAAGTAACAATCTGCTGAAGTTCCTCGGCAGCAGGCTGAATGGCTGGGGGATTATCTCCCATCATCATAAAAGACTCTTCTGAGGCAGCTTCGTCCTCTTCAAGATCTTCTGGGGTTGGAGGGGGACCAGGAATATGTTGCTGTAAAAGCTCAGAAGATTTATCAACTTTCATTTCCTGGAGAGAAACAACCCATCCATCCCTAAAGTATTTGAGAATGCTATAGTCCACTTGCGACACCATAGCAGCCAACCCCTTGTTCCACCCCTTGTCCCAGCCAGCGCTGAAGGACTTCTTCACAACCACCTTCCTCTTCAATTTCTCCGAGGAGAGCTTCTCGGACAACAGGTTATCAGCAGCTTTCAATTTGTTTTCAATCTCCTCCTTCTGCCGACCTACTTCCCTAAGTTGAGCCAACTCCTCCTCAGCAGCCTTGAGCTTATCTACAAGCTCCCCAACAGTTTTGAGCTTCTCTTCAAGCTCCTTATTTGCCTTCTCCAGGGCATTTATTCTCTTCTCCAACTCCTTGAAGGCATCAACAGCTCGAGCTTTCTCTTGCTCGGTGGAGGCAAGCTTTTTGCTCCCAGACAACCTTGTCAGTAGCGTATGTCTGGCGAGAATCATCCAAAGACTTGATAGCTTCTGCCAGAGCTCCCTCCACACTGGACGAGGAGCATGAAGCTTTAATCGCTTCATCCTTCTTCAGGATTATATTAAAGTAGCTCGTTAACTGTGAAAGTAAAAAGAAAGCAAGTCAGAAACAGAAATAACAAAGGAAATATGAAAAGTTCAAAGTAAGAAGACTTACAGAAGCAAGGTGACGAGCAGCTAACGAGGTGACCATGTCCCAAGTAAGGTTTTCTTCAGTACCTTGGACCTCGGGAATGATCCAGGACTTTACCAAGCTCATGGCAGAGCTCGGAGGAACAAAAGTGGGAACCCCTGTCCCAGCAGTTGTGGGCTGAGTGATGGTGTCAGCCAAATTGACCGAGGAGCTCTTCTTCATCCTCCTCGGGGGAACAGGAACAGATTCAACCAAGGAAGAACCCTTGGTCGGTGATATTACAATCACCTCTCCAGGAGCAGCAGACCTGCTCGGAGCCACTGCGGGCTTCTCTACAACCTTCACGACAGCAGCCGAGGAAGGCACATCATTCTTCTTTGTCCCCTCCCCTGGGACATCAACTTTATTTCTTTTTACCTCTCCAGAACCAGAGGCAAGTTTCTCGAACAAAGTGGGAGGTCTTCTTCTCTTCATCCTTTCGCTTAAAGGGATGCGAGATTCAGGTGAGGAACTGGTGGAAGCTGGTACTGGCTCTGATTCACTTATCACTGGACGAGCAGTGAAAGAAGTGGTGTAGCTCTTGTATTGCAGCAGATATGAAGCCGACCTGATATGCTCGTCGGCAACAGATTGATGCAGACTCCAGATAAGTTTCAGATGTCTTATATTCATGTCTGCTTCCTTTGGACACTTTCTTTTACTGTCAACTGCAAATAAATAAATAAACATTGAAATATCAGTGGCACATTTTATCAAACACAAAAGAAGCATGATTTTAAAATAAGTAAAACGAAATAAAAATAACCTATCCCATTGCCATAAGGAGGGCATCTAGGACCCTGGTAAACCTCATCTCCATTTAATGGAGGGTTTTGCCAATTTTTTATGACAACCCCATGCTCAAAATAATCCCTATTGGCATCAGGGAGATTGACTACTAAGGCTCTATTTAAAAATCTAGTTTTTAAATAAAAAATGTTATCATTAACTGCCCATCTATAGCAAAACATAATCTCAGGAATTCCTTGATTTAATCTATGCACCCCATTAACTATTCTCCATGTGTTGGGGGCTATTCTTGCAGGAACAACGTCAAAGTACTGACAGAATTCCAAACACAAGGGATTTGGTGGAAAAGAAAATCCACACTCAGCAATAAAAAGACTGGGGAACCAATGTCCCTCAACCAAGCGGAAATAATCAGAAGGCTCAGAAAGCTCTTCCAGAACAACCCAGGAGGGAATGGAAAAATCAGAACGAAACTTATCAAGAGATTCAACAGGGTAAACCATGATGAATTAAAGAAATGAAGAAGAAGGAAGAAAATCTTACAGAAAAAGAGTGGATCTGATGACAACGGACGATGGAAAAGATGAATACACAGGAGAGAAAGAGACGACGGAAAACTCGAAAATACAAATTTGAAAAGATAGAAGACGATGGGAGCGTCTGTGACGTTTAAATACCTTGCCTTGGGAAATGGTGAAGTAATGATTACAAAAAAGTATGATTACGTTACCGGCGGCTAAAAATAAATAAAAAGGGGCGCGGGAATCAAAGCGGGAAACATCGGTTAAAAAGACGAAAAGGGGCGCGGGAATCAAAGTGGGCAACAACGGCTAAAAGGATAAAAAGTACGCAGAAATCGAGGCGGTTATAAAAATTCAAAAAAAGCATGATTCTACGAATTTAGAAGGAGAAATAAATACAAAGGAAACACTCCTAAAAATCAGGAGGACCATTTAAAGTTACCATATTCCGAGAAAGAATGTTCCCTACTCCTCAAATTTCGAACTATGAAACATTGGGGGCTTTTGTTGATACCAAATTTAGTCTGCTGACATGGCCCAATTGAATGAAGACACGTGGCAATCTACATGGCAACAACAAACACTTATGAGGAACTCACACGCTCCGAGGAATAAGATAACAACGAGGAAGACTATTTCCCCGAGGAACACTGCTTCCCCGAGGAACTCATACGCTCCGAGGAACAAGACCTCGCCGAGGAATTCTTAAGTACCAAGAAGCTTAGGCGATCCGAGCTGCACCTCGAACAAAGCATTAATAGCGGGATAACCAACAGTTCAACTGATTCATTAAATGCTTATCATTCAGACGCACACGCTTAAGGGGCATTAAATGTATTACCCTTTCACATGTATCCCATTTAATGTATTACCCTTTCATATTACAGCCTCAGGGCTATAAATACATTGTACAATCCTCATTGTAGGAGGACCCCAAAATCGAGACCGGAATTTCTTGATAGAACTTGTAATCGAGAATTCCCAAACACTCAGGAATAAAATAATAGTGGACGTAGGCCATTCTTATAAGGCTGAACCACTTTAAAATTCTTTGTCTCATTTATTTATCTGTGATTGAATAATTAGAGTGATCTAATTTTTTACATCAACACCCGATTTTGGCCTGGTTCCCTATTATCTCGATCTTTCGTCAAATCGCCCTGAAGCTCTGTCGCTTATTTTGCTACTTCGTCCGAATTTAGGATCTACCTATACGAGCTCTAGATGGAGAACATCGATCAAGCATTAAATGTGCAACCTGATCTAATGGCCATCTTAGCCCAAATTAGCACCAAGATTGACAACCTTCAAACCAAGGTACACGAAATGTAATGACACTGGGCCCAGATTCCTAAAGAATGCGAGGTTCTCTTTCCTCATGCTATGGGTCCACCCGCTCTCGATCCGGTCTGGGTCTCAGAAGAGTACCAGTATTTTCCAGTGCCCCACCTGCTAATGGTCTGCCACCGGCTCAATTCCCAATTTCGAATCTTACCCAGCCAGAGGCTAATCTGCCAGTACCCATGGATCCCAAAGATGAGGAACTGAACAAGGTCAAGGAAGACCTCAAACTGATGTCAAAGAAGTTCGACCAAGTTAAGATATCCATAAACTACACGGATTATACCCATATGTCTCCTTATCCCAAAGCTAGACTGCTAGAGAAGTTCAAGATGCTAGACATTGAGAAGTTCGGGGGAAGCGGACCCCCAATTTCACCTTCGAAGCTATCACCAAGTCGTGACCCTTCTTAGTGCCTACGAAAAAATAATAGCCCAGATATTTCAGTAGACCTTGAAAGAAAGTACCCTCTAGTGGTTTTTATCCCTTGAAGAATCCATAATCCGTAGTTGGGAGGTTGTCACTCGAGAATTCATGTCTTAGTATAAGTATAATGAGGAGCTAGATGTTACGCGTCGAGATCGAGAACTTCTTAAGTAAAACCCTAGGGAAATAGTCAGTAGCTTCATAGGAAGGTGTAGAGACTAAGGTGCCACCATGACTAACAAGCCATACGAGGAGTGGCAAGTCCGTATTGTGAAGAAAAATTTCTTGCTTCATATCCGAGCATTCATGGGAGGACAATATTATACACAGTTTTTAGCCGTTCGGGAGGCTGGTGTGGAAATTGAGGAAGGTATCACCAAAGTGGAGTCTGAACTAAAGAAAGTGACCAGAAAATTCACCCTCGAAAGTATGAAAAGCCTGTCAGCGCTACAGTCTCAACAATCAATAATATTTCACAACCTGCAACCTCTTGGGAACTAAAAAGTCACCCTAATCCTGCCAAAAAAGAATACACCAAGCTCTATGCTCCCATGTCTAAAGTCTACCAGACCCTGTTAAGCCGAAATCTTATTAAACCCTTGGAGCCCCGTCCATTACCATATCTACTCCCTAAAAACTTTAAATCCGATCCCCGTTATGATTTTCATCAATCTGTATGTCATACCACCGATTAATACTTCCACCTTAGAAATATGGTCCAAGGCCTAATTGATCGGGATATCATCGCCCCACCAGCTAATCCTAAACCCAATACCACTCATAACCCACTTACAACACATACAAATGCCATATTTTTAGAAAGTGACCCAAAATTTGACCCATTTACTCAAATTGGGCCCAGTAAAGCACCTATCATCCCCCACAGTCTCACCTAAACCTCTCAAGGTTTGCCCATCTTTTCTCCCACACCCTACATGCTTCACCGATCAAGCTTTGTCACTCCTTACAAAGGTCTGCATCTCCATCCACACCCAATCTAGGGGAGGTCTGGAGTTACCAGTTGTGTTGAACCAACTCCTAGAGTTTGGGTCGAAATTGCCCACCGAAATGACCGTCGATTATCAAAAGCTTGAGGGACGGTTGGTCCCTTTACTCTTGCACTTCCCCATTGAGTGGGAAGATTTACACGATGAAGTTGTTGAGGTTGTAGAATGTATTTATTACTCTTGGTAAGAGGACACAATCGTCGCTGGGTAGTGGGTGATTTTGACAGCTCAGATGATGAACCAAGTCTGGAATAAGTTGGTCCAGTATCCAACCTGTGTGGAATGATACCCTTTGAAGATCTATTAGGGGAAGTCAATAAGGTGTCCATTCAACCCGAGGTAGATAAAGCCACATTATTCTTATTATATCCCGCTTCTGTGAACCACATGACCAGGTTAGGGAGATGATACAAATATCCAAATTCTCAGTCGCCAGGGGTGGATAAAGGAAAGGGTGTTACCAAATAACTTCTTATGTTCGAAATGACCATTGAAGAAAGCAAAGTCCTTGATCAACCCATGAATACCCAAAATAATATCATCATATGGGAACTTTTCATGTCCTCTCAATTGCACCGAAATTCCTTGATAAAAATCCTCATAGGACCCACTGTTTCTCATTTCACTGCTCCTGAAGAAGCCTTAAATATGGTTGGGTCATTGACCTCTTACCGACTCCTCTCCTTTTTGAAGAAGAGATACCGAAATTTGGCCCTAATCATAATTATGCTCTTAATATCTCTATTGAAGTCTTAGGAAAGACAATTCCACTTCACTTGTCGATAGTGGATCTGCTCTCAATGTCTGTCCACTTAAAAACTTAAATTATTTGGGACTGAAAGTCAGTGATCTCACTCCCACCTCTATCGTCGTGCATACGTATAACAATACCCGCCAATAAGTGATGGGGTCCATAAAACACACACTAGA
The DNA here is from genome assembly GCA_949130495.1 of Sambucus nigra. Classification (NCBI taxonomy): domain Eukaryota; kingdom Viridiplantae; phylum Streptophyta; class Magnoliopsida; order Dipsacales; family Adoxaceae; genus Sambucus; species Sambucus nigra. The sequence continues at coordinate 17,173,876 of OX422214.1, forward strand.
GGATTTCCCTATCAATCCCGTCACCGAGTTTTAAGTCATCGACATACCTGCATGCTTCAATCTACTCGTTCGTCGTCTATAGCTCCACATCATCCGAGGAGTATCTTCTTCTCTTCATCATAAACTAAATTTCTTTGCCAAAGGTCAGGTTATCATCATTTTGGGGGACAACGACAATACAGATAATGATAGCACTAGCAGTTCATTATGGGAGATCCAATATAGGACCAATGGCATGCTCCTCTCTAGTTTCAGAATTTATCTACTTCCCTTCTAGCGGGAGACAACTTCAAAGACCAAGTATGTCCAGAACATAGCCCTCGTGGCAATGTTAATGTGATTTAAATGTTCAAGAACATGAAATTTATTCCCGTAATGGGACTAGGGCGATGCCACCAAGGGATCCTTAATCCCATAGTCTTAAAAGAGGCATTTCCCCCATGTATCCTGGTTTACCAACCCTCACCGTATGAACTCAAAGCACTCCATCGATCTAGATCGAAAAGAATCTTGAAAGATGAAAATACTATTTTAAGATACTCTTTGAACGAAATATTTATCAATGAGGGTGAAGACTTCCCTTTCTGTGGATTCCCTGAACCATGGTATGACCATACCGATAAGAAGATGAAACTTGGGCTGGAAATCATCTTTCAAGACAGTAACTCTTAGGCCACTGATTGTAAACATTAGGTGGAATCCCTCACCAAGAAATCCGTGATAATTATTAAAAACTCTGGGGAAAGTGATTTCAAAGACTCATTCGACCTATAGACACCGGGGCAAAGTCTATATATGATCCACTTAGATTTTGTGCCATCGGACCCATCCACTCAAATCAAAGCTGATGACATGCCTCTCCTCAACTGGAATGTCATACCAGTCCAACCTGCTCAGATTCAACCCAACCCTGTTGTTTATCCTATCCAAGCCTCTTTACCTGTTATTGTTTTTTTTTCCTGATAGCAATATAATTGGGACCTCTTTTGATGAGGTTCTCAATGTTGTTTTTCTCGAAAATGAAATAAACAGAGATTTTGAGTATCATGTTGTGCCTTGCATTAATTATCTTAATTTTAATCAAGCCTTTGATGATGATGATTTTACAAATGAAAAATTCTTAACTGATCTTAACAAGGAGAATAACAAATAACATAATTGCATTCAAACTAATCATGATGAGACTGTTGTTATTAATCTCGGTTCTAGTAGCCATCAGTGTGAGATTAGGATAGGGTCCACCCTTAACGAGCATGAGCATGCGCAATTTCAGGAATTACTAAAGGAATTCGTGGATATGTACGCATGGTCCTATGATTACTTGCCCAACATTGGCTCGAAAATAGCTCAGCATGATATCTCGACATTCCCAGAATGCAAGTTAGTCAAACAAAAGCTAAGAAAACTCCGCACCGAATGGTCGCTCAAAGTCAAAGAGGAAGTGGTCAAACAGTTGAACGTCGATTTCATTTAAACGATGGACCTTGTTGTATGTAAAAATTACTCTCCTAAGTGGGCCAATGAATAGTGGACACATGTCCTCCTATGAGGCCACTCAGTTATCTTGGTCAGCATCAGAGACCCCTGGTCGGTTGGTAGGCCAACCAACACTAAGAACGTGAACCGTCAGGAATAACAAAAGTTACTCAGATATTAACCTCACCTTCTTTGGGGAACTTCTTTTTACTTTCCTCTGCAATAAAAATAAAACAAGATAGTTAGTCGACAAATCTTTGAACAGTTAATAAACAGTTGAATAAATTTAAGAGTAAAGTATGACCTATGCCACGCCCTTCTTAGGGGGGGGGGGGGGGGCACCTGGGTCAAGTGTATGTTACCCCCTCAGGAAGGGGGCATATTGCCAATTTTTGACAATGATACCATAATCCTAGTAGTCTTTATTGTAATCTGGCAGGTTGATTACCAAAGCCCTATTGGCTTGCCTATTCTTCAGGTAATAGGTGTTATCCCTAATAGTTCCTCACTTATAGCAGAACATCAATTCAGGAATCCCGACATAGGTCCCATGAATTTAATTTAATTTACTCACTCTATTCACAACCTTCCATATATTTGGGGTTATTCTTGTCGAAATAACAACAAAATATTGACAGAATTGAAGAAAAAGTGGGTTTGGAGGAAAAGTAATGCCACACTTAATGAATAGAGTGGGAATCCAGTGACCCTCGGACAAAGAATACACATAAACAAGGTCATGGGCAATTTCTAAACCTACCCAACTAGGAATTTTCCTTTTCTCCCTAGATTCCTCTAAGGAATTGTTATCTACGATGTACACCATAACTGAAAGGCAGGAAAATCAAAGAAAAGAAAAGAAAGGAAAGAGATAGTCTTAAAAAAATCGAAAAATGATAACAAATAGCAAGCACTAAATAGCGGAGAAGAAAGACTTGAGATGGAAAAGAAAGGCTAAGTGCAAAAAGTTTGAGGTATAGTGAAATGGAGGGAAACTTTCGTCCTTTTATAGGTTGCCTAAAAAATAGAAACGAAATGATTAACTACACGAACGTTTGAACTAACGCCGACTACACACTCCCCAATGTGCAAAAGGGCCAGTATACCCTTTGGTGGTTCGATAAAGTTTGAATTATTTACAAAAATGTCATTATCAATAGTACCGGTGAAAAAATTCTACAAGTCCGGAAGGTCGGCTTCCGACTAACTCTCAGATATTACGCCGAGTAAAATTTTGAATAAATACTCCTTACTTTCGATCAATCATCAAGAATGGAGCATTGGGGGGCTTTTGTTTTTGTAAAAATTACTCTCCTACGTGGACAAATGAACAATGTACACCTGTCTTCTTATGAGGCCACTCAGTTATCTTGGTCGGCATCAGAGACCCCTGGTTGGCCAAGTCATCATCCTCACCTTCCTCCGGCTTATCACCGACAGTCTGTTCAGGGTTCTAAACTCAAGATGGCAACTAAACACGAGGGTTGCGCTTTTTGTGGGACTTAACCCAGCACCTTACGAAATGAGCTGACGATAACTATGAACCATCTGTGTCCGCGTTCCCGAAGGCACACCTCTCTTTCAAGAGGATTCGCAACATGTCAAGCCCTGGTAAGGTTCTTCACTTTGCATCGAATTAAACCACATGCTCCACTACTTGTTTGGGCCCTATCAATTCTTTTGAGTTTCATTCTTGCAAACGTACTCCCGAGGTGGGATACTTAACGTGTTAGCTGCAACACTGCATGGGTCGATATGCACATCGCCTAGTATTCATCGTTTACTGCTAAAAACGTGAATTGTCAGGAATAACAAAGGTTACTCGGATGGAGTAGCGACCAATACTAAATATCAAGAGTCTTATTTATTGTATACAGATGTAAGTGCTCGAAGATATAAAAGCATTCCATCTCTTGGGTTCCTAATCACTATAAATACATAATCTCCCTTATCTCAAAGGGAGGATTCAACCAAGCACTAGCACACTCACTACTAAGCCATTGTAATCCCCATAAATAATACCAACAGTGGACATAGGCTTTCTTATAGCCGAACCACTTTAAAACCTTGTTGTTGTGTGTGTTTGCTTGGCTTGGTTATCTTTATTTATCTGTGATTATAAATTTGGACTCAACCCATTTTTAGACATCAACAGATTGGCGTCATATGTGGGAACTTTTGTCCGTCATCATTCTCTACCAATTATTTCATTTATTTTACTTTAAAAAAATCATTGACCTAGAAAATATCCTTAGGAATGAAGGAAACGTTGTTATTCCATTTGCTCCCCCTAATGTGGCAAAATATCAAGGGAATTTTGCTCAACCTTGCTAAAGGGCAAGAAGCCATGCAGGAATCAATTTGTCAATTAGCTCACATGTTGCAGGATAAATCGACTAACGAACCATCCCGAAGAGATATTCCACCTTCCCTAACTAGAAATGAGAGAAGTCATCACTCCAGATCCTCTCATGATATATCCTACCGTAATAGAGCAACATTGTCAGTCCGTTCTATGGATTATTACGATGGTCGATCTTTCTCCCAAGAATGGTCGAGCCCATTGGAACGCTTAAGTAAGGCATCTGCTTTTGATTATTTGGAGCCCAGAGTAGCCAGGTCTTATCGCAAGAGAATAGATCAATCTCGCGAGCATCGATGAGGATCTGTGAAATCCAGGGCTAGCGAAAGAGGCTATGTGCGTGCTGAACAGACTTTTTAAAAAGAGAGTTCAGCATATGTGCGTATTAAAGCCACCAAATCTTCTTCAGCCAAGTCTAAACCAGAAGATCACTCCTGGAAAAGGATCCATGCAACGACTTGAAGATCGACCAGGAGAAATGGCCAAAACTAAGAATCATTTGCAAAGAAGTTTTGTAAAGGGATACCCTTTTATTCAGGCTATTGTGGACAACCCCGCTCCTTCTAAATTCAAGCCAACGATTATTACTCCCAAGTATGATGGGAAGGCTAATCCAGTCCTTCATATTGAGTAATATTAAGCTGCTGCTGATATCTATTATGTCCCCAACGAAATATGCTCTATAGATTTTTCTAGTTTTATCATAGGCCTAACACAAATTTGGTACAACAACCTTCCCAGAGGTAAAATTTCTAACCTCCATTGGCTGGCCGTACTATTTATTAATAATTTCTATTTTGGGGCTAATCCGATCAAAAGTGTCACTCATCTATTGATCGTGCGTCAAAAACCTGGAGAAAATACACGGGAGTACATTACTTGCTTTAATAATGAGAAAATAGAAGTGGTGGATTATAAATAAAAGACTGCCATTACAGCACTGATGGGCGGGTTGCTCGCTAAAGATCTTTATTATACACTAGCAAAGAATCCTCCCAAAACCATTACATAATTGATGTCCAAGGCTGGTAAGATTATGAACGCCGAAGAGGCTATGGCTGCTAAAAATCTCCAGAGGTGAATATATCTTATTCGACGAGGAAAATTAACTAAATTTGTTGACTGTGCTGGTGGTCGAGACACTAAAAGAAGGTCTAAGTCACACGGTCGAGGAAAAGATGATGAGAAAATGATATATAATAATACTTGTGAGGACGATCCTAACCTACTAAAGAATCTTGAAGAGCTTGGAGTTGAGGTGGGAATGATTTCTTTTGGCTGTCATTTCATTACAGGAGGAGACGCTTGTAGAGGAGATAGCATAGCTGAAAGGAAAGCTTATATGAATGAAGCAAAATCTTGTCCTTCTATTAAACAGATTGACATACTTGAATGCATAGAAGGTCGACCTGGGAAAGTGAACAAGGACATATTAGTGATCGATTTCTCTAAGAATGTTTTGAACGGAGTACTTTATCCTCATGATGACCCTCTAATCATCACCTACAGAGTTCATCATGGTATAACAACAAGAATATTGATCGATAATAAGAGTTCGACGTACGTCATGTTCTATAACTATTTTCACAGCTTAGGGCCACGAGACAGTAAGCTAGAACCTTATTATAGGCCTCTCATAGGGTTTTCAGGAGAAAAAGTTTATCCCCTGGGGACAATCAAGTTGGACGTCCTGGTCGGCACTTGGCTAGCAAGTAGAAAAGAGAGGACTCACTTTTTAATACTAGATAAAAATGTTCCTTAAGCATAAACGTGATTCTCGACAGAGTGATGAAGCGGTTGAAGGCGATTCTGTCTACAGTACATCAGTGTATGAAGTTTCCTACTAATTATGGAGTCGGCATAGTGAATGGCAATCAGATGGAAGCTAAAGAGTGCTATTACACCTCTGTCGACCAACAAGAAGTTCAGAAGAGCACTACCACCTATCATATTGACACCCTAGATCCTCGAGAGGAAGAAGACCTAATCAACAGACAGGTTATGGAGGCAACATAATCCATTGTGCTTGATGATGAGAAAACATAAAGAACCACTCAAATTGGCTCGAATTTAACACTTCTCTTAAATAAAAGTTAATAGTATTACTGAGAGAACAAAAGAACGTGTTCGCATGGAGCCATAAGGATATGCCTGGAATTGATCCTGATTTCATTTGCCATGAGCTCAACATATATAAAGACTTTAAGTCAATCAAGCAAAAACACAAAGTATTCAGTCCCGAAAAGAAAATGGCTATCTAAGAGGAAGTGCAAATTTTACAAAGAGCTCAATTTATAGAAGATGTCAAATATCCTAAACCAGACAAGTGCTGAGGACATCCTTGAAAACATCAAAGGGGACAAATACTAAAATGGTCAGAGAAGCTGAGATCCCCTCCCCACAAGGGAGATCACGCCAAGTGGTGTAAATTTCATAAAGACCATGGCCACAACACCACTAGCTGCTTCGCCTTGAAAGATGAAATTGAGAGGCTTGTCAGGCAGGGGATGCTCTAGCGATTCACAAAGGGTGTAGCCTACAATTGAAAGCACATGCCTAGTTTTAACTTAGAAGCATTTATATTTATATTTTTATGAAGCTCTTTGTAGTTCTCACCCATAGATTTTATATTTTACTAATAAAGTAAAAAATAGATATATAAATACATGAATGGCAGATTTGTCATATTTTATTTTTTGAGTCTTGTCATCTCTAATCTCACAAAAGACCTTATTCTTAAACAAATTTCAAGGGAAAAATGACAAATTATTTCAGAAGATCATTACTTTTGGGAGGAATCTGTGGAGAAAAAGGGATGACGACCTTAATTGGCTCATAACAACCCTCACAATGCACAAATGTATGGAAGTATATGATGCTTGTGTTCATAGATCCACTTATCTTTCGGGATGCTTCTATTAACCCTAGGGGCTCAAGATACCCTTACTTAGCTTTCATGATGCGTTTAGCCTTGAGGTATCATAATACCCATTATTAGTAGTGGGTGGCTTTATTGACAAAATAGTCGGTGGAGGCTTGATAATACCTAGCCTAGGGTAGCATGAAAATACCCATCCAACTATGGATGGCTTATTGACAACCCAGCTTTGGGAGGCTTGAAAATGCTTCAAAACAAAGGAGGAAAGGAGTTGCAGTCAATTGAAGTGGGCGCAAAGGAAGTAATTCCTCACAGTCCACTATTACAGCAATTTTGCGACAACAACCTTCATCTATTAGTGTTCTAAGGATATTACTGTCCGCGATAAGGGAAATTATTCCCCAGTCCACCATTCTAGCATTTCTGCGGTAACAACTTGCATCTATTAAAGTGGGCAAGGATATTATTATCCACAACAAAATCAATCATGTGAGTTTGCAAGCCCTATTACTAAAGTTCTATTACAAAGAGTTGTGCAAACATTCAAGCATTCAACACAATATAGAAAATAGTGTGCAAATGAAAGTGGTCTCAACCTTGCATAAGTAGAACATAAAGTTTAATGTTCCATTACATGTAGATCAATATGGTTGTAGCCTTACGAAATATGGCCGCAGCCTTACAAAATACGACCTTAGCCTAAAAAAGATTACATAAAAGATGTATGATGAACTATGTTCTTGGCCAAAATCAAAATCTAAAATAGGGATAGGGAATAATTAAACTCAGAAAAAACTGAAAATACCAATCCTAACCTAGATCAATTTCCAATCCCAAATCCAATTTATAGCTACGCGCAGAAAAATCCTAAATCAATCCAAACTTATATATATATGTTAAAAGCTCTAAATTCCTACTTTAAATTCCAGAAACACCAATTCATTCAAAAACTAAAAATTCATACTCTCAGTTAAAAAGAAAGAAGGCTTTACAGAACATAAGTTTACAGAGCATGAAATTATAGAAATTGAAAGGTAAAAAAAGATGGTTAGTTGGGAAAAGAAGAAGTCTATGAAGAACAACCACAAGTCCTCCTTGAACCACCTTACACCGCCTTGGAATCGTCGCCTGAGGTCTGCCGAAAATTATAAAAAAAGCTGGCAAGGGTTCTCCTCGATTTGCTCTTAAAAGTTAGGATATCGTAATCAAAGCCATGGCCAAATCCCATTTATATAAGAGGGCACTATAAGATGAAGACTCGCCTTGCATTGGTCACGATACTCGTACAAAATGATGAACAATGACACCGCAACAGGGTCATAGAATATAGTCGTGACACCAACTCACCACCAATTGGCTTTACGGCTCGGGAGCTTAGTGATATGCCCATTACAGTCACCATGGTCATGAAGGCATTAATAACAGGTCACTGCCTGAGAACAGACATGTCGCAACCATGTACACTTATCAGGCCTTATACCAAACAGGTCATGGTCAGAACCAATCGCAGCCTAGGCTCAAAAAAGCCGCGACACCCCTCCAAGCATTGGTCGTTGCCTGGGATTCAGACATGCCGCGACATCAACTCTCACATCAGTTACTCGACAGCTGTCTTGCTTCTAAAAGGATTCCTTGCTCATCAAACTTATCCCCATGTCACGTGCTCATGGAATGTGACACCACCTTTATGACTTCTATAAATAGAAGTGCTTACCTTATTATTTAGGAGGACGAAACCTTTGGCAAAGTCCTGCCAAACTCTCAACTCTCTTTCTCTCTCTAGAAATAGCCACACTTGGGGGCTCATCCCCTGCCGCAACTGCGCTGGATCAACCTTCACAAGCCACATCCTTACCTGACGAGCTTAACCAAAATCATGTATTCTCCTATCCTCTCTCTCTCAATCCCTCTCTTATACGCCATTAATGGCTTCACAATCACGTATTATACAACGTACACAATGAGAGTAGTGCACCAAAGTGGACATAGGCTCATTTTTATAGCCGAACCACTCTATATTCATGTGTTTAACTCCTTTTACTCGCTTAATTTATACTTTACACACTTGACATGTTAGTCGAGAAGGATGTATGTCCCATTTCTCGTATAATCATTTCAACACTGTCTGTGGTAAATGAGGTATCAAATATAGTTTCCTTTTTGTCTTTTAGGGTTCTTTAGGCCTTAGTTCATACATGGGGCCCCCGAGCCATTGTCCTATTAGTGAGATATGGGTTGTTGAGCTCATACTTTCACATATAAAGCCCCGTGAGGGGATTGTTTATTTCCAGATCTGTTTATTGGTCCTCTTTTTAATGATCTCAAATCTATTTTCCATACCTAGATGACGTTACCCTACCCGGACAGGGTTGAAAAACACCAAAAGGCTATACTAGATGTGACACCCCGCCTAATTAAATACCGGGTGATCAGTCCTTTAAAAAATTAAAAATCAAGGTGAACGGTTGGTTCATTCTTAGCATCACTGTCGCAAAATAAAATTTCCAATTTAAACACCCTAAATAATTAAGCTAAGGGTCAAAACAATTTTAAAACCTTATTTCCATTTTATTAAATCCGAATATGAAAACCTTTTTAAATAACCAACAATTTAAGAACTTTGACATATTAAAAATGGATAATAACACGCAAGAATTAGATTCGACCATATAAACCAAACCAGTTTAAACTATAAATAAAACCATCATGACAATAATTAAACCCCAAAGAGTACCAACTAATGGAAATATAAAGGAACGTAAATCTCTGACAACAATCCAAACTGAATAGAGAAACGAGCGACACATGCCCTAACTAATAAGAACTAAAAATAGGAGTAGAATCAACAACGAGGTCGTCTAAGCAATGACTTGTAACTCCCACATAAGCTGCAGCGTGTCCGATCCAAAGAACCTAAGTATGACACCCTATGGCTGGGCACCTGTATTATATACATATATATACAAGAGAGAAGAAATGACAGGAAACGGGTCAGAGCCCGAGTGTAAAACAGTTTAAAATTTGTTTAGCAAGTATTTTAAATGCTTACTAGCCAATGTAACAACCATGTTAGTACGCGACACTCTCTTGAGAATTTCTCACATCTCATCTAGTGAGCACGCCTACTGCACTATTAATCCCATAAGTTTATTTTAACTTGACTTCCCCCATAAGGTTTCATCCCGTCATATATTATGGCTAATATGATTAATTTCTGAAAATGAAGATTTCTCATATATCTTACGTTATTTGAAATAACTCAGTGATGTCACAAAATTTCCAGATACTTATAATAAAGTTGGAGTAATTATTCATTACTTAACTACTTTTATGCGCAGTAGAAAGTTCTCATGCTTAAGTGTATATATATATATATATATATATATATATATATATATATATTAACCACTCATATAATATATATATACACTCGGCACCCCGCATAAAATCTATGGTGCTGGCATACTCTACTATCAAGTCCCTGTATTATACATATTAAGGGAAATACTAGTTCGGAATCACTCTCGAACTGTATTAACATAAAACACATACAAGTGGAGGCGAAGCATAGTTCCAAGTCACTAATAGGTCAGCACATACTCTCACATCTCCTAGGACCGTCTGACTATCAATTAGATAGCCTATTGATTAGACATAAATTCTTCACATTTATCCCCTTAATTTCGGTATTTTTACGATCCCGTGCGATGTAAATAGTTTGGATTTATCTCATATCTATGCTACTAACCCTTTTTGGTAAGTATTTCGTATTTTTGTATCTCTTATGTGTTTTACAGGTATTTCATGCAAGAAAGATGGAAAAGAGAACTCAAAATTGTGAAAGAAATCAAGAATCGGGGAGTTGAAGGGCATTTTCGTAATTTTTTAGCTTTAGTCCGGAAGTGGGGCCAACTGGAAAGTTGAATATCTTTCAATTACAAGAACACTGGAAAAAACGGCACCTCAATCTGATCTACGGTGAAAGAGTTATGATCCCTTGAAGTTGCGAAAAAATCATATAAGAAAGGCTAGGAAGGCAAGTTCAAGGGCATTTTCGTAATTCTTCAGCCCGATTCCGGAGGTGGGGCCTTCTGTAAAGTTGAAGATCTTGTAACAATGAGAATACTGGAAAAAACGACACTCAAATCCGAGCTACGGTGAAGGAGTTATGATCATTTGAAGTTGAGAAAAAAATCCAAGGAAGAAAAGAAGAAAGTTGGAAAATATTCTAAGTGTTGAAAGAGGCCCAAAAACCAGCAACTTCACCCGAACCGGTACACCCAGAACCCGAACCGGTTCGCACATTAGTCACGCTCAGAATCCGTTACAAAATTAGTCACGCTTTCTAAGTGTGACAAATTGGCAGATACGGGATTTTTATTTTGTGCTTATCTTTTAGCCAAAAGAGTTTTATGTTTTGGGACTCTTCTAAACGACCTCTAGCCTATATATTTAGTCATTAGGACTCTTTTTATTAGGATTTCATTGATGTAAAAGCTCCATAACAAGTAGGAACATCTAGGAGAGGAATTTACATACTTTGCACCATTAATTCAAGAGCTTTTTCGGTTTTTCTTCAATCTTTGATTTCTTCTTGCATGTTCTTGTTCTTCAATCTTGGTAACTTTTATTTCCAGCACTTTTATTATTATTTTACCATGTTAGGCTAGACTTTTCAAGGTCGGGATGCATGAACCCAACCTGATGTGATAGTTGTATGTACATAAAATTAATCCTCTAAATTTAATGATTGATTATGATCGTATTGCGTAGTTACACAACAATTGTAGATCTTTATATCTCGTTTGCCTCTGGGTACTCGTGATGATTTAGAATGCAATTCGAGTGCTACTATCGCGATACTAATTTACTCATCCTCAGATTAAGTATGACGCGGACTTGAACCTCGTATACGTAATGCTTGGGAGTACTAAATTCTGGGTCAAATTAATCAGTTAAATTTACGATTAGTTTTATATCATCAATACACTAGGGTTGGGGGATTGTGTCTCTACCTTAATTTTCCAATTAGTTTTAGTTAACTTTTTTATTTTCCCTTTTCCCTTTCTCACTCAATCATCTTATTTTTATTTCTTTTTAGAGTCAAGTTAGGGTTAACAGTCTTACCATTGTCGTCACGTTCACTCGTCCTAGTTCCCTGAGGATTCGATACCCAAACTAGCCACTATACTCCACAAGAGTGTAGTTATAGTTTAGGTTTTTGTATTGCGGTTGGAAGTCGATAACAACGACTAGCGTATTTACACGGACGCTCGGTTTCCGACTCAATCACCTATACCAAGGAATCCTATATTCTAGGGTACGAGTCAATATCCCCCATAAAGTCCCAATCGAGATAAGACCGTCTCGGCGCGGAAACCCCCGTGATAGCAAGTAGCGCGAGTATGATTTTTACAGATATATAATATATGCACAATCACACAGTCATATATATATATACACTTTTCTAAATTAGGTGCGCTCACGACCCAAAATTATAATTATCCGCTCTTAGCACATTTTTACTTGATTATCTCGCATAACGGATTTGCCATTTTTATTCTCATATATATAAGTTACTCCACACCTACTTCTCGTCTCTCGAAGTATTCTAACTCCCTAAGTATAATTTCAGTAGGCACTCTCACTTACCTTCTAGTCTAACTTCCTTACTAGTCTCAACCTTTTATTAAACGTACGCATGATTTCATATGTGTGAATAACTCCCCGTTAACCCTTAATTTTATCTTCCATTAAATTCTCACTCAACGGAGTTTACCTAGACCCTATTGGACCTATTTATATCCCATTATGCTCCAACAATAATAATCAAGGGTTACTACGTGTTTTAATCGGATTAAACCAACATAAGAAAAATATGCAGTTTTCCAGGAGTGGTCGATCGATCGATGTTTTTGGGTCGATCGATGGATCAAGCAGGTATGATGAAAACTGCATTAACCCAATTACGGGTTTGCCTCTCTAACCTCAACCAAATCTCCATATATCATTCCTAAACTCCCAGCAAACGTTACCACGAGTACTATATACCAGAACACATAATTTTCTACGTAAAATATGTACCAATTCATCAATTACAACAATTTAATGGGTAAAATTTACTTGAACTTTAAGAACCCTAATTTTTCTTTTTCTTTCAATTCTTCCAATTCTTTTCCAGATTTCCTACTTCTAAATCCATACAAATTCGTGGTTTATCTTCTACATGCGATTTAGATGTCCAGAATATGATTACTTCTTCTTCAACATGTGATTTTAAGTCTCAAAACGATACTTTCTTTCATGAAACAAGTTCTAAGCAACCCTAGACTAACATGACTAAGATATCAACTAAAAATAAAGCAAGATAGATACTTGCCTGGAAATTGAGTTTCTGATTTGTGGAATAAAGTGGTACGATTGCATTCCCTGTCGCGTGATCTACGACTCGGTGGTGGTGGCGGTGCAAACGGTTGAGTTTTCGGCCTTGAATTGCTTGGGAAGCTTTCCCACTTTTTCTCTAATGGTCATTCTTTGATTTTGCTCTTGTAAACCCTAGAGGACAACTCCTAAAGGATGATATAACCTTGGGAATTTCGTGGGTTTAATTGCCCAAAAATACGAAATGTCCATAATACCCTCCCGGGATGTCAATTAGGCTTAAAAACGCCCCGAGACCCAAACTAAACCCCCGGGTACATTATTTTGACTATATCGATCCTTCCAGACACTTTGGCGCACTCGAAATGACCATACGGGTGACTTATAATTTATTCACTTTTAATAAAAATAATTTAGTCCCGACACGACACAGGCGCGTCCTGACTTAATTTCCATAATTGTTATATTATTCCCTCGTGATAATTTTAATAAATTCAATTCTACATATTACCCTACTCAATAAGTAATATTTAACAAATCAATAATTTTCCAATAATTACTAACTCTCGTCACGCTAGTAACATTTAAAACAAATTTTCGGATTAATATTAAATTAATTTATCTCAATTAAATTTAATAAATCCCTAAATTTAAAAGCCATAAAAATACGGGGTATTACATACTTCCCTCCTAATAACGGAATTTCGTCCCGAAATTCAAAAAATAAGGCATATCTTGTACCATTTGTAACAAGGTATAGAGCATCTAATTTCCACAACATCGAAAGAGAACTACAAATATCAATCTCATCAATTTAATGCAACAAGATTCTATTGAATAAATATAACTAAAGTAAATTTCCAATGCTCTATACAACAAAATAAATAAATACAAGTCGTCTCATCTTGTATTAAAAATTCAGGATACCTTATCAGTACGCAAATTATCTACATAGTAAGGCGCTCAATCACTATAACACCTGCCTCACAACAAGCTGGTTTAACACTCTCATTAAAGACACTTCTAATTGTGCTTTTAACCAACAACATTCGCATAAGACATGCCTATACATTATTAATTCGTTATTATTTCAATATCATTAGGAGGCCGCATCTCACTACCTGAGAAACCACTCGGATTTATCTAAACACAAAACTCTTATTCTGAGAGAATCCATACGAACATCTGACCACTTTTGTTCGCCTAGAACAGTCATGGAACTCCACCATAGTCGTCAAAGTCTAACTCACCCAATCCAAAATTTTGATTATCCGCCCATTTCTTAACATACAGAGTAAGAAAAGTTAAGGTTTTTCCACACCAAAACCTCAATAAGCATCTTGTTCATAATAAACAGGTACGAGTGGTCCTATGAAACCCTACCATTAGGTTATATCCTCCCCAATTACCGTACTATACTCCACTTGCTAGCTATAACCGTTGTGGAAAAGAAACGATCATAATGAATCCAAAATTACTTTCACACTGCTCCACTAATAGTTAATCACCGCTCGCGTCCCCCCGAATTATGGGTGATACAACCTGCTCAAAATGAAATGATATCCCCGCTGCTTCCTGAAATCCCGTATTGAAGGTGGGATTCAAAAATCTTATCCTAATTCAGAAAAATACTGTATAGGACCACGTACCGGTGCGATTCTCCCTTTCAAAGGAAGACTGGGGCACACTAACTAATATTATAACTCACCCCCAAAGGAATGTCAATCACTTCCTTCTTGGGACTCTTGTTCCACACGTTCGAAGGAACTCTTGATCTTAGCTTGAGGTTGTCAACTCATCCAAGAAACTTTACTGACTTTACCGGCCTCTTCCATTATAGGAATTGTCGATAGCCACAAAATTCTTTGATTGTTCCTCTTGTTCCAACCGATTTCTATTTATGAGTAGTTCCCGCGGAGACTACTCAATATGTCCCGCTCGACATCAACTTCTACTTGTCATGTCTCACTTTAAGTGATACTTAATACTCCCCTTCTTTCCTTAGCGTATACCGAAAGTTTCGACCCGTGCACGTTTCTCCACGATGTGCACTTCTGGACCTTTTATACCATATTAACATCTTCACTCTTTGTACGCGTCAGTCGCTCTCAATATTTGACTAATTACCACTCCGATCCTAGTGTTCTGCATAATAATTTGAATTCTACCCTTCTCAAGGAATACCCCTTTTTAAATGGCTTCCCACAGCCTTCCAACCAGATTCGTTATGCTACTTTGAATACAAATAGGTGGATTTATCATCTTTCACACGGCGCTCAATCTGCCCTACCACTTCCACTTCGTTATGTTAATCCCACAAACATTTATTCCACACGTCTATTCCCACATCCCTACAACTCGGATGATTCTAACATCAGCTAACCAGGATGCCCACACACCCTATAAACCGTGCATACTAGTGTAAGCATCACATACGCTTCACACATAACACCCAATTCTTTCTTTTCCTTGTGCTCACAACGTGCTTACAATACTCGGGTACTCTCAATTACCCTAGAAATTGAAATTTTAAATCCTCTTTATCATCGTTCCACCCCTCAACTTGTGGTGATAAGACAAAACTTTCAATGCTTTCTTACCACCCAACTGACTCCACTGGCCTTAATTCATAGTTCAACTTCCAATTTACAGATATAATTACCTGCTCCTATTACGACCGAGGTACTAAACTCATAAACAAATGACCAAACATCTTCCTACTTCCAACCTTACGCTAAGTTTTATGCGTGGGATGTCTCGCAAAGCGAAATCAAAATAAGGAACCCCCCGATACACTACTGCCTAGCATTATCGGTTATTGAAATTCGTTAGGCCCTCCGTCCATAGCATGTACCCCTTTATTCCGTCTTTTGACATAAAAGTTACATCTCCTCCCGTAATTACAATTAATAAAGAACATTTCGCCAAATGCACTATCGTTCAGTATTGGTGGTAATCACATTCCATAAACCTTGAATACATACAATCGGGATTCTCAAAATCCCGTTCCTAATCATATGGGTGTAACTCTTAACTCTTACATCTCTAAAGGATAGATATATCAATGCGCTGAGCGCTAAACATAATAATGAGTTAAATCTTTTTCGCTCAGCAGTAAACCCAATACATATTGAATCATAACAACAAAGTTTCTGTGACACCCCGCCTAATTAAATACCGGGCGATCACTCCTTTATTAAATTAAAAATCAAGGTGAACAGTTGGTTAAATTTTTAGCATCACTGTCGCAAATGAAAATTTTCAAATTTAAACACCCTGATTGATTAAGGTAAGTGTCAAAACCATTTAAAACCTTATTTCCATTTTATTAAATCCAATTATAAAACCTTTAACTATTAACATTTTACGAGTCACACATTAAGTATAAGAATAAAAATGAAACATTCAATAGTTTAACCAGCAATAACAAATCCCAGCAGTAGAATACTAAAGGAAAACATCCTGACAGTAATAAGTCCCGAAATAAAGATGCTGAAAGTAAAAGAATTACAATCTCTGACAATACCAACTAAATAACGGAAAAAGGCGACACATGCCCCACTGGATAAAACTGAACTAGAAGTAGAGTCAACAATGAGGTCGTCTAATCAATGGCCTGCAACTCCCACAAAAGTTATAGTGCGTTCCATCCAAGGAATCCTAAGCATGACTCCCCTGTGGCTGGGCATCTGTAATACATATATATATATATACACAAGAGAGAAGAGGTAAGAGCAAACGCGTCAGAGCCCGTTTGTAAAACAGTTTTAAAAATAGTTTAGCAAGTATTTAAAATGCTTACCGCTAATGCAACAGTCATATTAGTATGCGACACTCTCTTGAGAATTCTCACCTCTCATCTAGTGTGCACGGCTACCGTACTAATGGATCCCATATACCTCTCTAACCTATTCTCCATAAGTCTTAAGACGTGAAATTAAGGTTATGATATTAACTTTAGAAAAGTCTATCTCTTCAAGATTTCTTACGTTATTTAGAAAAATTTCGTATTGTTATAATGTTTCCGAATACTTATAGTGAAGTCGAAGAATTTCATACTTTACTTAACTACTATTTCACTCAGTAGAAAGTTCTCATATAGATACACGTATATATATTAATTACACATATAATATATATACAAACGGCACCCCACATAAAATCTATGGTGCTGGCATACTCTGCTATCCAGTCCCCGTATACTAAGGGAAATACAAGTTCGGAATCACTCTCGAACTATATTAACACAAACATAAACAACATTGAGGCGAGGCATAGATTCCAAGTCTCTAAGAGGTCAGTACATACCCTCACGTTTCTTAGGACCGTCTGACCATCGATCAGATAGCCTGTACCAAGGATATCTATCTTCTAGGGTACGAGTCAATATCCCCCATAAAGGTCCCATCGAGATAAGACTGTCCCAGCGCGGTAACCTTAGGGATAGCAAGTAGCGCGGGCATGATTTTTACACAGATATAATATATGCATAATCACACAGTCATATATATATATATACACACATCCACATTGTTAAATTGGGTGTGCTCACGACCCATAATATTAATTATCCGTTATTATACATTTTACTCGATTATTTCATATAACGGACTCGTTTATTTCATTCTCGTAATTAAGTCATTTTAAACTCACTTCTCGTCTCTCGAAGTATTTTCCTTTACTTAAGTACAATTTCAGTAGGCCCTCACTTGCTTTCTACTCCAACTTCCTAGACATTTTGATTATTAAAATAAACGCACGTATGATTTTCTAAGTATGAATATCTCCCCGTTTACCCCTTTATTTCGCTTCATATTAAAGTCCCACTTAACGGGGTTTATCTTGACCCTACTGGTCCTCTTTATGTTCCATTATGTTCTAGCAAACCTAATCAAGGTTTACTACGCATAAAATCGGATTAAGCTAACACGAGCAAAAGTGCAAGTTTCCAGGAGGGGTCGATCGATCGATAAAAAGGGTACGATCGATCGATCTATCTATCGATCGATGCTCTGGGCTCGATCGATCGATCAAGAAGTTATGGCGAAACTGCAGAAAACCCAGCTACGGAATTGTTAGCCCAAACTCCTCCAAATCATCACGTTTCAGTCCCAAACTCCCAACCAATTATACTATAAGTGTTGTATACCCATATAAACAATATCCTACGTAACACATGCGAATTTTCATCATCTATAACAAGATAAAAGGGCAAAAATCTTTATAAGTCTCAAGAACCCTAATTTTTCCTTTAACTTAGTTTCTTCCATTCTTTTCCAGATTTTCTATCACTAATACCATGGAAATTCGTGGTTCAACCCGTACATGTGAAATGGATTTCCAGAAATATGATCTCTATCACTATAACATGCAATTTGTGTCTCCAATTAACGTTTTCCTTTAAGAACACTAATACTAATCAACCTTAGACTAATATAAAAGGATGCATTAACTTGATTAAAGCAAGATAGATACTTGCCTGGAAATTTAGTCTCTGATTTGTGGAAGAATTTGGTGTGTCAAGATCCTCGTTGCGCGATCTACCATTTGGCGGTGACGGCAGTGCCATCGAAGGTGTTCTTTGGCCTAGAACTCTTGGAGAGCTTCTCCTCTTCCTCTCCAATGGCCGTCATTAGTTTTTGGTTATGTTAACCCTAAAAGATAACACTTTCCATCTGATATAACCCTATAAAATTCGTGGGTTTAATTACCCATAATTACTAAATGTCCAAAACGCCCTCCCGGGGTACTAAATAGGCCTAAAAATGCCCCGAGACCCAAACTAATCCCCCGGGTATACTTTTCTGACTATTTCGACCCTTCCGGACAGTTTGGCGCACTCAAAACGACCATACGAGCAACTTATAATTTATTCACTTGCGTCCCGACTTAAATTTCCATAATTGCCATTTCATTCACACGTGACAAATTTATAAAATAAATCTCATATATTACTATACTCATCTAGTAACATTCAACAAATAACAAATTTTCAATAATTACTAACTCTCATCACGTTTAGTAAATATTAAAAACAACATTCCGGATAAAAATTAAATTAATTTATCTCAATTAAATTTAATAAATCCCTAAATTTAAAAGCCATAAAAATACAGGGTATTACAGTTTCTACACACATCGGGATCGAATACCTCGAGCCCAATATTCCCTCTGAAGTTTCTAAAATAAAAATATAAGTGCGAGTCTGACCCTCTCGCAGGTGAGGCCTCACTAGAACAAAACATGCTGCACTAATGCAACCATTCCGATAGCCTTGCAATAACTGCCTACTATCGTACTACCCATTACTATAAAGTTGTAACCAAGACAATATCATACTCGTTTATCACATCACTAAAACGAGTAATCTCAATAAAGTATATCACATTATTAAAACACCCATTTATCCTCCGTGGATAGCACTAAGGATAATCCCGCTACACTAGGGAAAATATTCACATAATAATAATGTTTATAGTTATACACACTAAATCGTCTCACATGCTAATCTAGAAATAAGCAAAATATAGTGACTCGCTCGTGTCTCATAAAACACGCCTCATCCTCTAAGGATAAAACTCATACTTCTACCTTGCCAATCGTCTTGACTGCACAAATGGTCCCCGGTCGTAACACGTCTGTCCAAACCAAAATAAAAACTACTTTAATCGTTAACCTTTACTAGGCATCCTACCCTTGTCCCTTTACTCACTTCGGGAAAACATTAACGCACGTGAATCACTTTTCACAGACTACCTCTACACATGATCCACTTATCACCTGTCATACTAACCATATTAGGATTGTCCTTCTCGAACTTTGGCACGCTCAATTCCTAGTGGCTACCCTCGTTGTTCCCTTAGCTTTGTTGGCCCTAAGGAACGTGCTACTAGCTTCAATAACCTTTACTGAATTCACCATTGCTTGGTAAGAATTTAGATATACGAATCATTTAAATGAGCCCCCCGATGGGTCTCCCTCTTGCGGTGTTTTACTAACTACTTTTCATCCAGACTCCCTTTCCAATAAGTCTTCCGATTATGTTATCTCCCTTCATAAGAGTGTTAAGATCTCTTCGGACGACGCGTGACATTGACACCATATGGATCGACTGTCCAACAGAGTTCTCTTTAAGTGTTGTCAATCTTTCCTCACGAGTCAATTTCCCACTTGAAATCTCCCCTATCATTGGTATCCACTCCCGCTGATACAAAATTTGCTAAAAGTCTAAATCCATTTACAAATGGATCCCTGTTCGTCCCTTCCATAATGGGTTTAGAACGACGTTCATATCTTATCCTGAACCACTGATGAAAGAACGTGCGGTTAAATTATACCTAAGGTCCTTTAATTGACGCAACATTTTCACTACTAACGGTGGTGGTTGACTCCCACCATTGTAACTTTTCTCCCTTGAGTCAAGAAAAATCTTACCCCAAATTTTCACTTCTAGCTAACCACACTCCACTATATTTCCACCACAATCCACTATATTTACAAGCCTTTGAATATATTACCTTCGTTGGGTAACACACACAATTCCCGCATGTCTAGAATTTTCGTTGATGACTCTCCTCAATTTTACCTTTCGACCCTCTCACAAGCGCACCACATTGGGTGGGTCAAATTTGTCTTCACTTTCGACTATAGCATCACTTGAAATTTGTAGGTTGCGTCCTAGTCATCTTTACAGTTCTGGCCTCTCGTTCCCTAATAGGGTTGACCTCGACTACGGTTATCATCCTCAAATATACTTTACAACCTCGACTGAGCCCTGCCTCCTGATGTCCGCCTAACGGCCCTCGTCTGACATCCTTCGTCGCTCGTCACACGCACACATTCGAACGCAGTTAGAATTCACTTATATACATACGTTATAGCTGGAGAACGGAATCTCACCATGGAAACCAACAATCCTAAACATAGGGCTCTATATCAAACAAAGCAACGCTGGAAGCATCATAAGTCGCACAGATCCTAAAGGACACTAGAACCTGATGCTCTGATACCACCTGTGACACCCCGCCTAATTAAATACCGGGTGATCAGTCCTTTATTAAATTAAAAATCAAGGTGAACGGTTGGTTCATTCTTAGCATCACTGTCGCAAAATATAATTTCCAATTTAAACACCCTAAATAATTAAGCTAAGTGTCAAAAATATTTTAAAACCTTATTTCCATTTTATTAAATTCGAATATGAAACCTTTTTAAATAACAAAAAATTTAAGAACTCTGACATATTAAAGATGGATAATAACACACAAGAATTAGATTCATCCATATAAACCAAACCAGTTTAAACTATAAATAAAGCCATCCTGACAGTAATTGAATCCCAAAGAGTACCAACTAATGGAAATATAAAGAAACGTAAATCTCTGACAACAATCCAAACTGAAAAGAGAAACGGGCGACACATGCCCTAACTAATAAGAACTAAAAATAGGAGTAGAATCAACAACGAGGTCGTCTAAGCAATGGCCTGCAACTCCCATATAAACTGCAGCGCATCCGATCCAAAGAACCTAAGCATGACTCCCCTGTGGCTGGGCACCTATATTATATACATATATATACAAGAGAGAAGAAATAACAGGAAACGGGTCAGAGCCTGAGTGTAAAGTAGTTTAAAATTTATTTAGCAAGTATTTAACATGCTTACCGACTAATGTAACAACCATGTTAGTATGCGATACTCTCTTGAGAATTTCTCACCTCTCATCTAGTGTGCACGTCTACCGCACTATTAATCTCACAAGTTTATTTTAACTTGACTTCCCCCATAAGGTTTCATCCCGTCATATATTATGGCTAATATGATTAATTTTTTAAAATTACGATTTCTCATATATCTTACGTTATTTGAAATAACTCAGTGATGTCACAAAATTTCCAAATACTTATAATAAAGTTGGAGTAAGTATTTATTACTTAACTACTTTTATGCGCAGTAGAAAGTTCTCATGCTTAAGTATATATATATATATATATATATATATATATATATATATATATATATATATATATATATATATATATATATATATATATATATATATATATATATATATATATATATATATTAACTACTCATATAATATATATATACATTCGGCACCCCGTATAAAATCTATGGTGCTGGCATACTCTGCTATCAAGTCCCCGTATTACACATATTAAGGGAAATACTAGTTCGAAATCACTCTCGAACTGTATTAACATAAAACACATACAAGTGGAGGCGAAGCATAGTTTCAAGTCACTAAGAGGTCAGCACATACTCTCACGTCTCTTAGGACCGTCTGACTATCAATCATATAGCCTGTACTAAGGAATCCTATGTTCTAGGGTACGAGTTAATATCCCCCATAAAGGCCCAATCGAGATAAGACCGTCCCGGCTCGGAAACCCCCGTGATAGCAAGTAATGCGAGTATGATTTTTACAGATATATAATATATGCACAATCACACAGTCATATATATATATATATATATATATATATATATATACACACACACACATTTCTAAATTATGTGGGCTCACGACCCATAATTATAATTATCCGCTCTTAGCACATTTTTACTTGATTATCTCGCATAACGGATTTGCCACTTTTATTCTCACATATATAAGTTACTCCACACCTACTTCTCATCTCTCGAAGTGTTTTAAATCCCTAAGTATAATTTCAGTGGGCATTCTCACTTACCTTCTAGTCTAACTTCCTTACTAGTCTCGACCTTTTATTAAACGTACGCATGATTTCATATGTGTGAATAACTCCCCGTTAACCCTTAATTTTATCTTACATTAAATTCTCACTCAATGGAGTTTACCTAGACCCTACTGGACCTATTTATATCCCATTATGCTCCAACAATAATAATCAAGGGTTACTACGTGGTTTAATCGAATTAAACCAAAAGAAGAAAAATATGCAGTTTTCCAGGAGGGGTCGATCGATCGATGTTCTTGGGTCGATCGATCGATCAAGCATTTATGTTGAAAACTGCATTGATCCAGTTACGGGTTTGCCTCTCCAACCTCAAACAAATCTCCATATATCATTCCCAAACTCCCAACAAACGTTACCACAAGTACTATATACCAGAACACGTAATTTTCTACGTAAAATATGTCCCTATTCATCAATTACAACAATTTAATGGGTAAAATTTTCCTGAGCTTCAAGAACCCTAATTTTTCTTTTTCTTTCAATTCTTTTTCAGATTTTCTACTTCTAAATCCATACAAATTTGTGGTTTATCCTCTACATGCAATTTAGATGTCCAGAATATGATTACTTCTTCTTCAACATGTGATTTTAAGTCTCAAAACGATATTTTCTTTCGTGAAACAAGTTCTAAGCAAACCTAGAATAACATGATTGAGACATCAACTAAAAATAAAGCAAGATAGATACTTGCCTGAAAATTGCGTTTCTGATTTGTGGAATAAAGTGGTATGGTTGCGTTCCCCGTCGCGCGATCTACGACTCGGTGATGGTGGCGGTGCAAACGGTTGAGCTTTCGGCCTTGAATTGCTTGGAAAGCTTTCCCACTTCTTCTCTAATGGCCGTTCTTTGATTTTTCTTTTTTAAACCCTAGAGGACAACTCCTAAAGGCTGATATAACCTTGGGAGTTTCGCGGGTTTAATTGCCCAAAAATACGAAATGCCCATAATACGCTCCCGGGATGCCAATTAGGCTGAAAAATGCCCTGAGACCCAAACTATACCCCCGGGTACATTATTTTGACTATCTCGATCCTTCCGGACGCATTGGCACACTCGAAATGACTATACGGGGACTTATAATTTATTCACTTTTAATAAAAATAATTTATTCCCGACACGACACATGCGTGTCCTGACTTAATTTTCATAATTGTCATATTATTCCCTCGTGACAATTTTAATAAATTCAATTCTACATATTACCCTACTCAATAAGTAATATTTAACAAATCAATAATTTCCCAATAATTACTAACTCTCGTCACGCTAGTAACATTTAAAACAAATTTCTGGATTAATATTAAATTAATTTATCTCAATTAAATTTAATAAACCCCTAAATATAAAAGCCATAAAAATACGGGGTATTACACCAGATTTGAGCTCTTTACTCATTTCGGCTCATTTATGTTGATTTCCATACTAATGATGAGTTCTATTTACTCACTTATGCTCTTTACACCTATGATCTAGGGTTTACTACCAGATTTGTACTATTTTTTGCACCTAAGGACTGTTTTATCCTTGGTAGACTCCTAGTGGGCATATTCTGTACGTTTTCAATGGGTTAAACTCAGGTTCTGGGTCCTATTTTGGGATCATCGCCACTGTCTCAGGCAGGATGCAACTTGGCAGCCTGGATGCCGCAACCCTCCTATGGCAGTTCGTACATAGCTTATACAGTTCACCCGGAAAAGAGGGACTTATTATAAAGTGTTCGACGACTATGGAAAAATCCTCTTTCTAAAGCCACGATAATACCTCCATGCGTACATCAAGCCGCGGTCTCAGCAGTGTAACTTTGAAGATTATCAAAGGCTGCATCCCTATTACTATATTTGGTCCTTTCTCTACGTCTCTTGATTTCTCACCGCTGTTTAGTTCAAATCATAACATGTATTTTTAAAGATTGACATGGCAAATTTTATGGAATGAAGCTCTGGGTTAAATTCTATAAATGAATAAATCCGGTGTGTGATACCGATTTAAATTAATTCACAAGTTTCCAAGTTAACCTTATTTAATTAGAGTCTATTTAAACCAAATCAATTCAGCCCCTAAATATGCAACTACGTGTGTGCGTGTGTCAAATCATAAATAAATAAAGCATGTGACACAAATTTAAGGAAAAATCCTCGAAGGGCAAAACCTTTTATTTCTTGAACTTTGAAGAATTCACAAGACCATTGACTTACATACAACCTGATAATCGCCCACCAGTGTAACGCACGGTGTCTCATCAAACCTCCAAAGCAACGACTAGAAATAAATCAGAAGTGGTTCACACGTAGCTATACCACACGGACACGCAGTCCAGACACGCAGTCTTCACGGTGTAGGTTATCCTCCCCACAAGAGTAACTTCATAGAGACTCCCTCCACAACAACATGCATCTCTCCTTTGTAGAGTTCTCTCCACAAAGGTAAACAAAAGCAAAGTGTGTTCTTGAACACCAAAATAATTCACCAAAGCATATGAGATTTTTGTTAATTGAAAACAAAAAGGGATTAAACCCTAAAAGAAGAAGCCAAAAGGATTATGCAGTTTCTGTCTTTCAAAATGCTGGGACTTCTGAATGAAAACGAAACCATTTAATAAGTATTTATACAAAATCGCGCTGCCTCGGTATTCGATCTTGTTGGAACGAGAAAGAGATATCGCGCGAATGACATACGCGTGTCGTTCAAGCGATATCGCTCGACAATGCAATGTCGTTCGAATGACAGAGCAAAGTCATTTGAACGACTGTTACGTCAAAAAATATTAGTTTTAATGACCGCTTCAATACTTAGAAAAAATACTCATTCTCAAATTTTAACGAAAAAGTCCGCTCTAACACTTAGAAAATATTTTGTAAAAATATCTCAAAGCAATAAGTGCAAAGTTAAGGTATTTAAAACATAACCTTACCAAAGTAAACTTTGCGGAGTCTTTTTGTTGAAGAACCTTGATATTCAGATCCGTCTTTGGTGCTTGAATGTTCTTGAATGCTTTTCGATGGTGTAGGGGTATATGACATACTAAATTGACAACGGACTTATAAAATAATGTCCTTATAGATTCACAACTAAATGAGGAGATAACCGAACTGCTGAACTATATCAACCACTTGTATGACAGCCAAGACTCTCGCTAAAGCCAAGTGAACCTCCTAGCATAGAGGGTTCTGATGCTAGAGTCCACAACTTTCACCTTTATGTAGAAGGCTGCAACACTAGATACCGCAGAGGACAAGGCCACAACCAAAGCTCCCAAGCCAACAGCCAAAATGAGGTCACGAGTAGAATGATACTTTATGGGATCAAGAGAAAGCTGGAGGATGCAAAAAGTTTGTGGATAGAGGAGCTACATGAGGTCTCATGGGTTTATAGGACGACTGAGAGGACGCCGACAGGCAAAACCCTATTTATGCTTGCCTATGGGTTTGAGGCAATTATCCCTACTGAGCATGGACTCCCTTTCCAAACGGTTCAAACCCATGATCGCAAAACTAATGAAGATAAAATGAGGCTTGATTTAGATTTGATTGAAGAAAGATGGGAGGATATTGAAGTCCAATAGTCCGCTTATCAGTAGAGAGCTATCATGTGCTACATTAAGCAAGTAAAAGCTACGCTAATAGCGGTGGGTGATCTTTTTTTAAAGAAAGTTTGCCAGAAGTCGAATAAGCTGCACCCCAATTTGAATGGACCATATAGAATAACTGAAGAGGTCGTCCTAAGGACCTACAATTTAGAAAACTTAGATGGTGAACCATTCTCCAACCCTTGGAGTGTCGACCATCTGAAAAGATACTACCTGTAATCTTTGAGTTTCTTTAATGACTTATTCCTACTCACTTGCACGATAATGAAGTATTAATGAAAAAGTTCAAGTGTTGGCCCATATTTATCTTTCAAGTTTTTAGCGGTTTGAATTATGCTAAGGTAAGAAACATTAGTTTATGATGGATTAGTCAACATTCCTTCTCGATGAAATGAGAGTGCATGAGGATCTCGTCTCTTCATACACTCTTAATAATGCTGAGATGGGGAAACAGTGTGGTAACACCACTTAGGTGGTGAAAAACCCAAAATAAAACATCATTTAAGTATGGTTGTCTAAACATCATGTTATGGTGAAATTAGGGTCATAACTCACTCGATGATATGGGAGTGTGCAGAGGCATTAATAATTGGCCACTGCTTGGGAACAAACAGGCCACGACCATATACACTTATCAGGATTTGTACCAAATAAGTCATGGTCAGAACCAGCCACTGCCTGGGTTCAAATAGGTCGCGACACCCTCCAAGCATTGGCCATTGCCTGGGATTCAGACAGGCCGTGACACCTATTCTCACAGCAGTTACTCGATAATTGTCTCACTTTTAGAAGGATTCCTTAACTCATCCATATCTCACTTGCTCCGGTCACGTGACACCACCTTTATGACTTCTGTAAATAATACTGCTCACCTCACTATTGGGGAGGATGAAACCTTTGGAGAAACCCTGCCAAACTTTCAACTCTTTCTCTCTAGAGAGAACCACACCCGGGGGCTCACCCCTACCTCAGTTGTGCCAAGTCAACCTTTACAGGCCACATCCTTAGTTGCCCAGCTTAGCCAACATCACGTATTCTCCTCTTTTCTCTCTCTTGTACGTCTTTAATGGCATCACAATCATGTAATATACAACATATATAATAAGAGTAGTGCACCAAAGTGGACATAGGCTTATTTTTATAGCCGAACCACTCTATATTAATATGTTTATCTCCTTTTACTCGCTTTATTTATCCTTTACACTTGACATGTTTGTTTAGAAGGATGTATGTCCATTTCTCGTATCATCAACGAGTCTAGTCCATACATTCTCAAAAACGTCGAGAGGGAGGTCCATTATATGACATCACTTAAGTGGTGAGAAGAATAAATTAAAAACCATTAAGTATGGTCGATTGATCATCATTTTTAGGGTGAATTAAAGATCATAACTTTCTCAGTGATACGAGAGCGTATGAAGAGACGAGTCTCATTCACACCCTTTCAATAATGCTAAGAGAAGACTCATTGTATCAAATCACTTAGTTGCGGGATTGAAAATATTATATGATGTGTGGGAGGTGTAATCACAGGTAGTGTTTGAAATATCTACTCATGATGAATAAATAACAACAGGCATACACTACACTTGAAAAAGAAATCATTACAATAAATATCGGCATCATACATCAATTCATCAAGTGATAATATTGTTAAAAATTACTGAGATTATTTATCAGGAAGCGACGAGGAGTCAAAAATTATAAAAATTACATCAGAAAAGGTACCTGGCCACAGATGGACACCCTAGAAGATAGTAAGAAATATAAGCTCCAGTATGCTTCTCGATCTGCTCGTGGACGACATTATTTGTGGTCAGTTATGTTTGTACTTCATCTCCTACTTGGACAACATCGTCCGCTTTAATTATTGTCCGGACTATCGTCTCCGCTAGGACTTGAGCCTACACCTCGGCCAGAGCAGTGGAGGCTAAGGGATTAGAGAAATTAAAAGCTTCGAAGTTCTTTGCCAATAAGACTAAGGCTTTGGGAATCTTTAAGACAGCCTAACGACAAGCCGTCTTATCCCCTAATTCAAGATATTAGAAACCGTAGCTGCCAAACTCAATCGAGGCCTCAAAGTCTTTTTACAGCATTCTCAATGGCCTTTTAGGATTTTTCTTTGGCCTTCATCTCAATCTCTTTAACCTTGACTTTGTGATTTTCCACCAAAGCCTCCAGAGCAGCATCATGGTCCTTCTTTATAGACTCCAGAGCATCAGAGTGCTCCTTATTTAGGTATTTCACGACCTTATGATGGGTATTCTCCTTATTTTAAGCTTTTTCTTCAGATATTCTTCGACCTTGATATCCTCTCGGGCTTACTGAATCTGAGGCAGCTGCTCTTGGACCCATTTGCCAACCTTGAAGAAGGTCATAAAAGACTGCAAAAATAAGATAGAAGTCAGCATGAGGTTACTAATTGAGTGCGAAATGTGTGTGCGTGTAAGGTGCACGGTCGTTGTTTTCATTTCGCCTACTCAATACAAACAAACCTAAGTTACTACTACACTTGCGAGGCAAGCACAACGGTAAGTCGGGTATCGAAAATCCACAGGGACGAGATGCTAGAATTCAATTGATTTAATATTCCTAAATAAAAGTGTAAAAGATGATTACAAACTAAAAAGGAAAAGATGCATAAAGGGAAATGTTTATCTAGGCGAGGGAAATGAAACTAGATTAACAAAGTGGTAAAACTATAGGTTGCGTCGAATATCCCTCACCCGAGTTAATTTGTATAAAATGGATACATGGGTCGACGAGTTATTACGAATGCGTCTCGTTTCGACAGTTAATTTAATCAAGGGTTGTCACGCCCCTAAATCCGCATAAAAGCCTAATAAGATTTTGGCGTCAACAAATACCCCGAAAATTATGCTCGAAAGGTCGTAAGCATGGGACATATATGATATGCCCCGTCAAATCTCCTAGGGGCAATAACTAGGACAACGCACCCGAAATAGACCCGTAAACGCCATCACCAAAGCAAAGCAATGCGTCAACTCGAGTGAGTTCAATTCAAACACAACCTAATTTAAATTAGCTAGAAAGCATGATAAAAACGTGGTAAATAAAGAGGTAAATAAATGCGATAAATCTACACCAGAAAGCATGGGAAGAAAGCATGTGAATCTAATTAACAAAGCATGTAAATTAATTTAGAAAGCAAGAATGAAGTAAATGCAAGCTATATTAATGGAGAGGGAAGATGAAAGTACCAATTATAAACCTTAAAGGGTGTCAAACCAAGAGAGGAAGAAGAAGAACTCTCAAATCCCCCAAACCCTAACCTATAACTCTCTAAAATCTAATCTAAAATTTTGATATACTTTAATATCTGATTATTACAACAAAAATGCTTTATATGGTAAGTGGGAAATGAATTAGAAAAATAAATAAAAGGGCAAAATATCTCCTGGAAACAGGGGATCGATCGATCGACCCAAACCGTCGATCGATCGATCATGAATAAATTATCCCACTATAGATCGATAGACCCATTTGATCGATCGATCGATCAAGCAGGTATCAGCCACTGCATTGCTGTTTTGGCTTGTTTGCATTTTCCGTCCGCTAAAATCGTCGTTACTTCTTCATACGAACTCAGAATCACGCACCGTTCGCGGCCACGCTAAGCTTGCGAGGCGGGCTACAACTTATGTGTAGATGTTGGGCCAGGTGCCCAAGCTGTGAAAAGACTAAAATGCCCTCGAATGTGCGATCGTGTACGGAAATCGAGCGAAATGCGTCTGAACTTCACACTTAACATCTAAATACTTATAAAAGCTCAATTAACCCCTGCAAAACATATTAACGTAGAAATCCGAGGTTGTCTGGTTAACGAGCATAAATATAGGGAATAAGATACCCGAGGAGGATAAAATGCATCCGTTCGGAGGATGAAATACACAATATTTGCGTATCATCACACCCCCCAATGTACACATTGCTAGTCGCTAGCAATGAAATAGGATGCAACAAGAACTACAAGCAAACCAAAAGCAGGAGGTAATACAAAAGTATGGTATAAAAGCGAAAGGTCACTTTCGTGGGAGATTGAATTGCATTTAGCATATGCAATAAGCCGTTAAACCCCTAGGTCACCCTAGTGGACGAGTGTCGTCTCGTGAGGGTTTTCAGGGATGGTACCCACAAACATCACATGGTTTCCTCAAAATATGCCCAACCCAACATGCGACAAGCCCAACAATGGCGAAAAAGATTTCATACGCATTATTAGCACATTGAACGGATTCAAACAAAAGTCCAAATTATTAACATTATAGAATGCACCTCATAGAATTGAAACATTAAAATGTGGGAGGGGGGAGAGCACATGCAAAGTGTGATTTGGCAAAAAACTTATACAAACCGGATACTAAATAAAGCAAGCATACGTTCAATCCTCATGGGCATTATGCTCATCAAGTGAATTCACTCAAAACAGGGAGGTAACACACGAAACATGCGGGCATAAAGAGTAATTGTAAATGGAAACTAGGCCGCACACATGTCACAAATGAAGAACGTTATATATAAACTGAAAAACTGTAATCTCAATGAAAGATACCGCACATTAAAGGAGGCGAAATGTATTTTCACAGATTATCAAAACTATTATGAATTTTGAATTACATCAACCTAAGATCACATAGGACTTGTATAGGGTTATAATGTAGGCTAGGATAGGGTACGAAATGAAGGAATGTATGTACGGATTCAAAGTGTTCGGGATGAAAACTCGGGATAATGGTAAAATGCGGGCAATATCAAAATTGGAAAATAAGTTCCAAACGAGCATTAGATATATCATCGATGAGAGTAATCAAAGCTTATTGAACTATATACAACATTTACAACTTTCTCTTTCTTTTTCTTTTCTTCTTTTTCTCATGTTTTCTTTTCTTTTCTTTTCTTTTGCTTTTTGTTTTCTCTTTTTCATCACTTTTTTCACATCTCTTTTCTTTACTTATCAAAATCTCATATGCCTAAATTACAACCGACATCACAATAACAACATTCAATCCCAAGCAACATTCCAAACAAAGGTATAGAAGGTATATGTATGGTTTAAAACTCCAATGCGGAGTTGGTTATGGGAATTTGGGGTATGAAACGAAAGGCTATATTTAGGCTCAAAGGGGTTAACGAGGGTAAACATTAAAGGGTGAGGTCAAGGCTAATATGGGTGATATAA
Source organism: Sambucus nigra (assembly GCA_949130495.1). Lineage (NCBI taxonomy): Eukaryota > Viridiplantae > Streptophyta > Magnoliopsida > Dipsacales > Adoxaceae > Sambucus > Sambucus nigra. The sequence continues at coordinate 17,205,500 of OX422214.1, forward strand.
CAATGATGGCCTATGATCATTTCACAAAGTTTACGCAATTCTCGAATCAAAATAATATATGAAAATCATGATCAAGTAACACATTTCAAGTATAAACTCAATTATTGAATGATCAAATGAAAGAATATAGAGATTACCGATGAATTCAACGTTTTAAAAGAGGAAAGAATAGTGTATAGACTCACAAACGACGAAAGATACAAAGCTTACTCGGTGTAAGTATATACAATGCAACAAAAGATTACTGAGTTATAAAAATCTTAAACCAAATCAATAAAACAATAAAAGTGCATGTGCTCATGGGATTAAAGTTTAATTCATGAAGTTATTCATAATATCAATAAGTGAGACTAAAGTCTAATAACTTCTAAAATCGAGAACATGCATCTTTGGGTTGTCTATTGGATCAGGCAATTATTGAAATTTATCATCGAAAAAAGGCAAAAAGCCCAATAAATGAGAAAAAAGAAAGAAAATATTTTTGAAATTTTCATTTTTTCTAAGAAAAGCATACTAAGTAACTAACGTGTGAGCAAAACATGGACACAACCAATGAATGGATAGAATATCCCACACCCCCTAACTTAAAACCTGACATTGTCCTCAATGTTAATTAAGAACCCCGTTAAAGAGAGGAAAAAAGAGATATTACCCAAAACTGGAGCGATCCCCATAAAGTGCAAGTTCGATGAATCTACAAAACAAGTTAGTACCGAGCGTAGCAAAAATAAATAACAAAAAGTTAAGTAATTACACTAAACTAAATTAAAAAGAAAGAAAGAATAAAAAGTTAACTATATACAACCTCCTATTTAGGCTTCACACTAACTATACACTAGAAGTCTAAATAGCTGAGGGTCCACCGTGAAAACGATTTGACTTTGGAGGATAGACGGTATACCCTCACATACAAGCATGCCCTCCGAAAAATATAAATTGCGTTTGAACAACGGAAGACATGTGTAAGGCAGAAGAAATGAACCATCGCCAATTAAGAGTTTTGGAGAGACGATGAGAGGTTTGGATTGAACAGGTGACAAAAACATGTGGGGACCGAGAAAAGTCGAATATCCTACCAAGGATTTTGAAATTGGAATTGGGAGGCGGCGCACACAAAGGCAAAAATGCGATCATGGAAGGCGACTCGAGCAAGTACTCCTTATCGGCGAAAAGGATTAAAACATTAAAGTTTGAAACCGAATCAGCGGTTACTTGTGACGGTGTGATAATAGAGCATGAAAATGGGGATGAAGGAAATTAAAACTCATGAGATGAATCATCATCGCATGAAGATTGAGTTTCGAAGGAAATAATATAATTTTCAATGAAATGTTCTTCTTTGAGGGCCAAAGAAGAAATCATTTCATTGTAAATAGATATTACGTCATTTTCATCCTCACTTTCAATATCTATTATGCAATGGGCAAAGTCTAGAATGGATTGTTCCAAAGTAGGCAAAAGTATCTCATTTGGTTCAAAACAATCCTTTCCTCGACTTCAAAAGTCTCGGAAGCAAAATCGTCGTCGGACCCAAATAATAAATGCAAGTCATGTTCCCACGAACGATTTTCTTCCCGATAACGATTTTTAATTTTCTCATTCTCATACATACGCAATCCCTCACCGAATGTCATTGGTCGAGGTGCGGATGCATGAAAATGGGAACTTTGAAAATTTTCGTCGGACTTAAACGAAAACTCATTATTATAGGAATTTTGAAAACTATTGCAATTCGTTTCAAAATTCTTATTATAAAGAGGTAAAGGCCCAAAATCATTATCATCATCATCAAAATACACGCAATTCAAAGCTTGAATTTTGTAATACTCGCCCAAAATCATTTTAGATGTTGCATTTTTTTGGGATTCTAAGTATTGACCAAAAGTCAAAGGAGTACGGGGATTTTGAGAATTATCATCATGATTATCGAAAGAATTGAAATAAGACATGCTTACCGCAAAAATGGCTCGAAATGGCGAATTCCACAAAGTAAGTGCCTGCTGGTAAAAATCGAGTGTTTCTAAGTGCTCAAATGTGGAAGTTCTGCAAAATATTAGCAAATAATACAAATAGAAAGAAAATACTATGAAATACTAAATGAAATAAAGTCTAAAACAAACTCATCCCCGGCAACGGTGCCATTTTGATCGAGTGCGAAATGCGTGCGCGTGTAAGGTGCACGGTCGTTGTTTTTGTTTCGCTTACTCAATACAAACAAACCTAAGTTACTACTATACTTGCGAGGCAAGCACAACAGTAAGTCGGGTATAAAAAAATTCACTGGTACGAGATGCTAGAATTCAATTGATTTAATATTCCTAAATAAAAGTGTAAAAGATGATTACAAACTAAAAAAGAAAAGATGCATAAAAGGGAAATGTTTATCTAGGAGAGGGAAATGAAACTAGATTAACAAAGCGGTAAACTATAGGTTGGGTCGAATATCCCTCACCCGAGTTAATTTGTATAAAATGGATACATGGGTCGACGAGTTATTACGAACGCATCTCGTTTCGACAGTTAATTTAATCAAGGGTTGTCACGCCCCTAAATCAGCATAAAGCCTAATAAGATTTTTGCGTCATCAAATACCCCAAAAATTACGTACGAAAGGTCGTAAAGCACGGGATATACATGATATTCCCCGTCAAATCTACTGGGCGCAATAACTAGGACAACGCACCCTAAATAGACCCGTAAATGCCATCACCAACGCAAAGCAATGCGTCAACTCGAGTGAGTTCAATTCAAACACAACCTAATTTAAATTAGCTAGAAAGCATGATATAAACGCGGTAAATAAAGCGGTAAATAAACGCGATAAATCTACACTAGAAAACACGGGAAGAAAGCATGTGAATCTAATTAACAAAGTATGTAAATTAATCTAGAAAGCAAGAATGAAGTAAATGCAAGCTATATTAATAGAGAGGGAAGATGAAAGTACCAATTACAAATCCTAAAGGGTGTCAAACCAAGAGAGGAAGAAGAAGAACTCTCAAATCCCCCAAACCCTAACCTACAAGTCTCTAAAATCTAATCTAAAACTTTGATATACCTTAATATCTGATTATTACAACAAAAATGCTTTATATAGTAAGTGGGAAATGAATTAGAAAAGAAAAGAGAAAAGAAAATAAAAGGGCAAAATATCTCCTGGAAACAGGGGATCGATCGATCGACCCAAATCGCCGATCGATCAATCATGAAAAAGTCAGCCCACTGTCGCGAAGGATCGAGCGATCGACCCATTTGATCGATCGATCGATCAAGCAGGTATCAGCCACTGCATTGTTATTTTGGCTTGTTTGCATTTCTCGTCCACTGAAATCGTCGTAACTTCTTCATATGGACTCGAAATCACGCACCGTTCGTGGCCATGCGAATCTTGTGAGGAGGGTTACAATTTTTGTGTAGATGTTGGGCTAGGTGCCCAAGCTGTGAAAAGACTAAAATGCCCTTGAACGTGTGGTCGTGTACGAAAATCGAGCGGAATGCGTCCGAACTTGACACTTAGCATCCAAATACCTATAAAAGCTCAATTAACCCCTGCAAAACATGTTAACATAAAAATCTGAGGTTGTGTGGTTAACGAGCATAAATATAGGGAATAAGATACCCGAGGGGCTAAAATGCGTCCGTTCGGAGGATAAAATACGTAATATTTGCGTATTATCACTTACACTTGGGAAAAACAAAGAAATTAGTAGACATATGATAACTCAGAGGATTACCTGGGTGGCCTTATGCAGGTCGAAGTCTCACATGTGTGTGGCGTCCATAGCTTCCAGAAAGATCTATCAGACTTTGGAGGGATGGAGCCGCCGACTGCTTTGGCCCTCTTTCGATCGCTAATCAAGGAGTCCGAGCTGATTCAAAGCTGGGACAAACGAGTAGATAGGATAACGTTCGAAGATATTTGGATAGCTTGGTAAGACCCCCCTTGGACGAGCCATCCTTTCGGCCCTTTTTGGATTAAGGGGAGGATAGGTGTATCATATGTGGGCTTTTTTCTCTTATTCAAAACATCGGTTAGGCTAGGGCCTCTAGTAGTGGACTTTTTGGTATGGGCTGATGGTATGGGCTTCTTACCCATCATGCTTAGCATGTTGGCAAGGCTTGGTGCTGTCATCTTCCAAATTTCTTCGGGTGTATTGGCCGATCAACCTGTAACAAAAGAAGAGGTTAATATCAGCATAAATAGTACAAGACGACACCACAATTGTAATTACTTACACAACTCAGATAGGAGATCAACCCCTAGACCCATTTTTTTTTAGAAAATAAGGAGTCATCAACTACTTAAATTCCACCAGACCACCTTCCTTTTTTTGACACGTTATCTTATCTATCTTGTCTCAGGCATCAACACTCAAGTCGGGGTCAAGTTTGATCAATATTAAAGCGTTAACCTATTTCTGGGGGACCCTTGGCTCTAAGGCACTACAAGCAATATTGGAGCCGAACTCTCGATCTCCTGACACAAAGAAGTATCGGTGCTTCCAGTGATGGTTGGAGGCTTGGTTAACCATCAAGACCATTTTTTGGTTTTCCTAGCTATGAGATGATAGTAGCCAGGTTGAGTCCTTGTGTAAGACATGTTGTAACACACCCGTAATACGCTAACTGTAAGGTCGACGCTGTGAACCAGCTTCCAAAGTTAGATGATGCCAAGAATTATCCTCCAGGCATTGGGGGAGAGTTGAGCTGGGGTAAGCCCCAAACTGGCCATGATTTTTCGTACAGTGGGGGTGGATGGGTAATCTGAATCTGACCTTAAACATTTTCTTATAAACATCTATCTTGTCATCTCGACTGTCAAAGGCCCTCTCATCATCGGCTAAAACCCTCATATGAATGAATAGTTTAATCTCGTATTGATGTCTCCTAATCAAGAGATTAGTCTGTCTGACAGTGCTTTAGAAGGTTTAGGCATAGGAGGTATCGCATGGATCCTCGTCCTCACTATCAGTGTCGTTCTTAACTCCAATAATTGATACTCCACTTAGAATCTCTCAGCAAACTCGTGACCCAAAATAGCCGATAGGGGAACATCCATAGGGGGTGAGGGAAATAAAACGGTGACTCTCGACTCCTCAGTGTCTGAAACCTCATGAGATTTGTCATGGTTCCTAGACTCAGCAGCCCCTGAATCATCCAGACGAGGCGAGGGAACTTCCATGGCCTCCTCAAAAGAATTTGCTTTGTCAGACTTCTCAAAAATAGAAAGGCTATAGTCCTGCTTAAAAGACCCTGGCTGGGACCCCTGGGACGAGGTTCCAAACATTGTGTCACTTATGATCTCGATGGTAATGGGTTTAGATGAATTTGGGTATAAGATGAACAAGGGAGGATGAACTATAACTATTGGGTGTAGCCTTTTTTTAACTTTATGTTTTGCCTTAGCCTCAGTCTTACGTATCTCCCTATAAATCCTCTCCCTAAGGTGTGGGTATCAGTCAGCTAGATTATAGAGGGTTTTGTACATTCAAAAACCTTTTGTGTTGACCAGGGTTGAATAAAGGATCTGAGTGAAACTAAAATGTTTTTCCTAAGTTTTCAACCTAAAATAGTACAAGAACAAGATGCCGAAGAAAATGATCAGAGCTTGCCGAAAAATGTAAAGGATGACTAGAAATTCAAGTTATGTCCTAAACACCTATTATGTAAACACTTGGCAATATGGAAAACCCCAAAGAATCACCTAAGAGGTTGCCACAAAAACCATTACCATCGCCAGAAAAATCACAGCTCGACGGATTACCCAAATAAGTAGAGAAAAACCAAAAAAACTATGGAAACCAAAAGAATGGGATGGAAAGGCTAACCAGTGTAAGAAAAAAAGAAACTTGGGAGGAGGAAGAAGCCTAAAAATGTCCGAATGAACATTGGTTAGAGAGAGAGAGAGAGGCAGGTGGTTGGAGAAAAGAAGTGGGAAAAAACTAAATATGAGAGGAAAAAGAAAGGAAGTTGAATTTGAAACCTTTTAAATAATGTAATCATTGCGACAGATATTGAGGCGTCTACTCATTAGGGTTCAAAGCCCTAGGGCAGGTCTACAGTCACCAATTCTTGTGTGACACGCCAACCTATGCGATGGCTGACGGGTGTCCAACCAAGGACACTTGTTTAACACCCTTGGCCTTACACTGAAAGGACAACCTCTACATCAACCAGGCTAGTTCGTGTTCCAAATAGAAACCTCTGACACTAGAGGGTCTTATCCTCATAGGGGGTCAACCGAATATATCCCTTAGCTTTCCATTCACCTTGAAGAGTAAGGGCTAGGGGATGAATGATATGAATAAGTGTGGTCTCATTTTGGACTCGACCCGAACCAACTCAATCGACCTTACTCAACACCCATCAAACTCATATACTCATTGGTCGACCCTGCATAGCCCACCTTTAATAGTTTTAGCCTGCGAAACCTCATTCTCAGCATTTAATGTCACTTAACAAGATATGTTCGCCAGTTCAAGCTGTCTCTACTATCTCGACATTCTTTATGTGTTAACCTCGTACCATGCTAAGAGGTCGAGACCTAACTTACCATCCTAAGATGATATTCTTCGGTCTTCATGATCATCCCCTTGGGAGACCATCCTTCAATCTTAGCTCGGCTAGGACCTTCGTAGCCGACCTTAATATCTCACATAGTATGCGTGACTTGTGCGTCATTAGCCTACGTGGACATGCCGTTACAATAGGTCTTCAACCCACGTGGGGGAATATTTCATCATCATGACATACTTGTGCAGGGGACAAATGATCCCTCTCTATTGGTTACTCATCTCATGCACACAGGGCATATGCTTAAGGGGTGCACTATGCACCCCCAAGACTATATAAACCTTCATCTTCTTCATCTTCACGGATCGAACAATTCCAACCCTAGCAGAAACTCTGTCCAATTATAAATAAGAGTCTTGTGTGTATGTAACCATGACCTTTTAGTGCCTTTCAATAATACAAAATGCACCCTCACCTTACACAGTGGAGTAGGCTAAAGCTAAACCACTTGAATCTCTGTGTTTTTTACTTCTCTCACCTCCTTCTTATGTACTTACGTTTATGTGATTATTATCTCCATTATTGACTTAGCTCAAGCTTAAGCTATGAATACATTTGAGTGGTGATTGTTAGCATCATCACTCGTTAACATCGTCCCCGAGCTGAAGTTGGGAGGAAAAGTCTGTATGTGCGTCGACTACCAGGATTTGAATAAAGCATCCCCTAAGGACGATTACCTGTTACCCAATATCGACTTAATTATGGACAACACGGCACCCCATGCCCTCAAGTTGTTTATCAATGGATTCATCGGATATAACCAGATCATGATACACCCTGACCATCAAGAGAATTGTCATCATCACCCCACGGGGAACGTTCTACTACACTATTATGCGATTCGAACTAAAGAATGTCAGGGTTACCTACCAAAGGGTTGCCAAAACTATCCTGCATGACCTTATTGATAAGGAGGTCGAAGTCTATGTGGATAACATGATCATTAAGTTTAAAACTCGAGAAGGTCATATTCATGTCCTTCGAAAGTTCTTCGAGCGACTACGATAATACCAAATGCGGTTAAATCCGTAGAAATATGTTTTCAGCGTCACGAAAGGAAAACTATTGGGATTTATGGTCAGTGAGAAGGGAATTAAAGCAGACCCTGTCAAACTGAAAGCCATACTTGAGATGCCACCACCACAGACGGATAAGGAAGTCCTCGGATTCCCGGGGAAACTACAGTACATCAGTCGGTTAATCAGTCAACTGACCTCCATATGCGAACCCATTTTCAAACTTCCCCGAAAAGATTCAACTAAAGTCTGAAATAAGGCCTGCCAAGAAGCCTTTGATAAAATGAAGTGATACTTCACCCGACTTTTGATTCTCATGCCTCTACTGCCAGGTCTCCCCCTCCTCTTATACTCGATCATCACAGATACCACAACAGACTTTGCTAGCCCCATACATTGAAGAATTTCGCAAAGAAAAATCCATCTACTACGCTAGTCGAAAGGTGGTTGGGTACGAAGTGAACTACACTGCTTTCACGACACCAAAAATAACAATTTAACACAATTTAAAACTGTGCCAAATCAAATTTGTCACGATTTTAAACTGCGCGAGAATTAGGTTTTCCAAAATGGCCTTTTTTTCTGGCACGGGTTAAAAGTGTGCCAGATTTGACCAAACTAGAACACTTCTGGCACACTTTTTAACCGTGTCAAAATTTGATATTTCTGTCACAGTTTATAACTATGCCAGATTGAGTACATTTGGGTACACTTTTGACACAATTTAAAACCGTGCCAAAATTTGATACAATTTTGGCACGATTTTGAACGGTGCCAAAATTTTAGATCAAAGAAAAAAATAGTTATTTAAAAATAAGAAAATTCACAAATTACGAATATCGCATGTTATTGATAAATAAATGTACATACAAACTTTAAAATATTACAAGTCTTAATAGTTCACTGGCAAAAAAAAATAGGCAGAGTTTCCTCTATTTTTTGGACATTCTAAAACCTAATAATATAAAACCTGCGTAATGTAAGGCCCCTACGGCCATAAAATATAACAATAAAATTGCAAATGCCCCCACGGCTATAAAAGTTAACAATAAAACTACAAAAACCCGCACGACCATAACACATAAAAAAATCCTTAATATTAACGACATTAAACAAATAATCTCCTTGTTGTAAACCATTGACTTCTTCGTGTGTTTCACGTGGATAAAAGCTAACGATAAAATGTTATCCTGCAAAAAAATAGGATATAAAAAAGAGAAGATATTAGTAACCAAGTAATTTTAAAATAAAACTTATTCAAGATGAAAAATTACATATACGAGTTATAATAATAATAATTATTTTCTCAAACCAAAAGTCTTGTGACTCCGTGGTCAGCTCCTACGAGTTGCGTTAGTCCCATGCGAGGTGTTAATGCCTCTTATGGGGCCGTTTGAGTACTGATTTGAGATTTCACCCTCAAACGACATGTTTTTAAGCGCAATCTAAATATTTTCAAATTATCATATTCACAAATCGAGAGACCCATGACTACGCGGTCAGTTCCTACAAGTTACATTGGTAACATGCGAGGTGTTCATGCCTCTTATAGGACCGTTCGGGATTGATTTGGGTTATCGCCCTTTTAACGGCTTGTTTTTAAGTCTAATCTAGATATTTTTAAATTATTGTCATATTCTCAAACCTGGAGACCCGTGACTATGCGATAAGTTCGTACAAGTTACATTGGTCGTGGGAGGTGTCCATGCCTCTTACGGGGCCATTTGGGGTGTGGTTTGGGTTTTCAGCCTTTAACGGCTAGTTTTTAAATGTAATTTAAATATTTTCAAATTACCGTCATATTCTCAAACTGAGAGACCCACGACTACGCGGTCAATTCCTACGAATTACCTTGGTCCTGTGCGAGGTGTTAGAGCCAATTACGGGGCCGTTTGGGCGTTGGTTTGGATTTTTACCCTCTAACGACATATTTTTATGCCTAATCTAGATATTTTCAAATTATCATCATATTCTTAAATCGGGAGACCCGTGACTACGCGATCAATTCCTACAAGTTATATTGATCCCGTTCTTGATGTTCGTGCCTCTTACGGGACCGTTTGGGGGTTGGTTTGGGTTTTCACCCTTTAACGACTTGTTTTTAAGCCTAATATATATGTTTTTAAATTATCGACATATTCTCAAACCGGGAGACCCGTGACTGCGTGGTCAATTCCTACGAGTTACATTGGTCCCATGAGAGGTGTTAGTGCCTCTTACGAGGCCGTTTGAGGGTTGGTTTGGGTTTTCACCCCTTTAACGACTTGTTCGTGAATAATATCTATCCAGGTCAAACATAAAAGTTTGAGTTGAAACCTAAGCCTTTGATTTGAAACATTAATCATTACACCAAAACATATTCATCTACCCTATTAATAAATAATAACTACTATCCAGGACCGTAATGCGGCCTAATAAAATAAAGAGATATAAAAGGAAAGGAAAGTGATCAACCTTCGTGTATGCACGCATTGAAATCAAACTGGTACTTGGTTACGAAGTCAATTGAGGTTGATTGGAACATGAACTCGTAGTATGGTCCACCAATCGAAATTTCTTGCCGAGAAAATATAATGAAAGTTGTACATGTCATTGGATATCATAATCACAAGATTCAGTAGTAGCGCGAATAAAATGAGCACAAACATATTTTAATAATGAGAAGAATAAAAACTTACGGGTAAGCTATGAAGGACTACTTAGAAGCATCTCGAAGAAGGGACATACGCAATATCAGATTGAAGGGAAACTAAACATAATAACTATTTAGTATCTATAATGCACACTATAATTCAGTATACATGTCTTGTCTTATGGGTTAAGGCTAAATATAATGACTATGTAAAATAATTATTGGTAACATTTAAGAAGTACCGATACATGTCCTGTCTAAGAAGTGCTGATAATAGGGTATATATCCAAAAGAAGTTATTAATTGTTTAAAGATTATCGAACCCCAAATGCATTAATATTAGCCACATACACAAATAATAATAAAAATATATATTAAGTTAACACTAACATGATCCAAGGCCCTGTATATTAAGTTACCACTAACATTCCAATATATTCCGCATATCTCAAACCACCGAATAAAATATATAAATTTTTCCATCATGTATTTCGAGATCATGCAAATAGAGTCTAAATGAAAGAATTATTAAATTTAACTCAGATATGTGCAGGTGAAATTGATATATCCAATTTATCTAAGTACATGCAACTAAGTGGATTTATATATATTTCTGATGTGGCAAGCACTAAAAGGAGAAGGGAGACGAAAGAAAAGAAGAGAAGGAAAAAGATATATTTGTGTGACTACCTGTCAAGTAGGAAAATTTCATTACAATGACTATGAGTTGGAACCTCCTCTTCTTTCTCATTTGAATGTGATCTTAGTTTTTCGTTTCTAGAAATCCATCTCTTTTCTTCGTACCTCATAGACTAGAATTAATTAGTACAAACAATACCGTGCTCTTAAGATTAATACCAAGGAAGATAGTAAAGGTTAAATAGTGTTATTAAAAAAGGCATTTCAATCAACAAACTCATACTTTTCTCGAATGAAATTCTCAATCCCAACTTTGTCATAGTTACGAGGCAACTCAGCTTCCTAGTAGCTATTTGATTTCTCACTCCCCATATGACTAAAAGCAAACACCAATCAAATAGAATTTTAACCAACAAGTTCTTCGCTCATAAAATGACGTCTAACATGAATTAATGAAAGTAAGAAACAACACAGCTTGGCTCTTCAGAAGAAATTTGTAACTCAAAATTCCATAATATACTACACTGTAATGTATAATCTAAACACAAAAAATAACAATCTTACTATGAATCGTGCTTGTTCCTCCAATAATAATTAATACTATTCTTGAAATACACCGACGCTAAAAATTGAACATCCATCTGAGACGCTAAATCCTTCGAAGTAATCACCTCCTGAAAACAAATTAAAACACACACTACATGTTCATTAACCTCATGACCTAACAATTTGTTGAAAATATATAACATCATTATTCCGTACCTGAGATTGGTAGTTCCAGATACAAACACTGCCAGAATACAAACTTGCAAGAATCCTACGATGAAAAAACATTTCAAACCACAGATAAGTAAAATAATCAAATAATCACACCTCTTTGTCACTGGCTCCATTGATTCATAAATATATAGAAGAAAAAAACTTAAATCATATCTAATTTAAGGCAAGTCCAATGTAATATTAGCATAAATTTGATAAAATAAAGTAAATATATTACCATGGCTCAGTTAGATGTACGTCCACGGATTTCCCTCTTTCCGACCTCTGAGCAAGTTTTCCCTGATCACATAATTATTATTTAGAACAATTACTCAAACAATTAACAATGCACATTATGAAATAAATAAATAAAATAACATAACTACCTTGATTTCGAGTCTGAGAGACTGCTACACCAAAAAATAAATATGCAAATGTTAGCAAAAACTAGATCTCAATAAAACTCATACCTTTAACAAATTAGAGGTTTAAGAAATCCAAATTGAATGGAATGAAATTAAAGTTAGATCTGAAGTTATGATAATGTGAAATAACGACAAGAACTTAAAGTTAACCATTTTTTGAGATGAAACCGAGATCCTAAAATGATGTTGAACAACCCTAGAGATCTGAGTGATTATGAAGATCTTAATTTGCCGACAAGTGAGAACGACCAGGTGGGTTTGCAACTAAAAATTATATGTCGTTGAGAAATAACTTGGTTGTGGAAATTATTTTTATTATTCGCTTAAGATCAAAGTCAAGTAATGGGAGATAAATGGTCGAAATCGTTCAAAGCCCAAAATCGCATAACAAAACCCTAGATTTTCTACAAAATCTCATTTATGATTTCAATCAATATGAAATCGCAAGAAAAGATCGCAACAAAAGAGGAAAAACTAACCTGGAAATCGAGGAAACAGCTTGCCAAAAAACTCATCGAAATCGCCTTCATTCCCCATGTCTGTTCACCCCTGCCTCCGAACCTTTCCTACGTTTCATATATGAATTTCAGTATACTAGTACACAATATTGAAACCAAAACACACATAAACATACACAAAGATTATCCGAGTGTCTGCATGAGAGAGGGAAAGATGAAAGTTTGGGTTTGAGTGGGAGGCCTCAAAAGTGAGGATATCTAATTTTTTTGAAGCATTTTATATTTTAGTGACTGTACTCAATTTTGGCACACTTAAAAACAGTGCCAAATTTTGACACTATTTTAAAGTGTGCCAGATTGTCATTAAACCGTGCCAGAATTTGACACAATTTTAAGCTGTGCCACTAATATTAAGATGTACCAAATTGCTGTTTTTGGTGTAGTGTTTCAAGAAAGAGTGCGTTGCCCTAGTCTGGGTCACGCAGAAGTTACGACACTACACGCTTGCCTTTCCCAACAGACTAGTATCCTAAATGGATCCCATTAAATACCTGTTAGAAAATCGCGTTGTCCAGTCGAATGGCCCGTTGGTTGATGTTACTAGCTGAATTCGATATTATGTAAGTCACGCAGAAAGATATGAAAGGGGGAGCCATCTCTAACTACCTTACTGATTACCCCATGGAAGGAATCGATGTTTGGGTCTTTGAATTCCCAGATGAAATATTCTCTGCACCTCTCAAGAGGACCTTAAATGGTAAATGTTTTTTGATGGAGCTGCCTTAAAGAAAGGATACGACATTGAGATATTACTGATCGCCCCTGATGACTCTCACCCCCCATTACCATCAAGCTAGACTTCTCTTACACCAACAACATGACTGAGTATAATACATGTATCGCAGGCCTCAAAATCTCCCTTAAAAAAGGAATCCAACACTTAAACGTCAATGGGGACTCTGACCTTACGTCAACCAAATCCTCAAAAAATGGAAAGTCAAAGACGAGAAGCTCCTACCCTTCCACACCCACCTACAAGATCTAGCCACTTAGTTTAAAGATGTCACCTTACACTACCTACCTCATACAAAGAACAGTCTATCTGATGTCCTTGCTACCCTGGTCTCTATGGTCGATATACTCGAAGGAATAACAAATGCCGCAAATAAGAAAGATTGTATGACCCTTCGCAAACTAGTCGCCCAGTATATCATCTATGATAAAGCGCTTTTCGAGAGAAACTTCAATAGAACCCATTTTCATTGCATAGCAGGGGCTGGTATTGAAGAAATGATACAGGAGATCCAGAGAGGAGAATGCGAGCCCTACATGAATGGTCATATGCTTGCTAAGAAGATCATCTGTCAAGGGTACTACTGGACCATCATGGTTCAACATTGCAGTGTCTAAGTTCGAAGATGCCTTAAATGCCAATAATTTGTTAATCTCTAACACTTACCACCTCAAGAGCTATACAATATGACCTCTTCCTGGCCTTTCTCCACTTAGGGCATTTATATCATAGGGAAGGTCACTCCCAAAGCTTCTAATAGTTACGAGTTCATCTTGTTCGCCATTGATTACTTCACCAAATGGGTCAAAATCGAGTCATACACAACATTAAATACTAAGAAAGTGGCCAAGTTTAGCAGAAAGAACATCATTTGCCAATACGGAGTTCCCCATGAACTAGTATCAAATAATGGACTCCACTTCAAAGCTGAGGTCACACGACTGGTCAACAAGTATGGGATTGAGAGACAAAAATCTTCTCCCTTATGACCCCAAACCAATGGTGTCATTGAAGTCGCAAATAAAAGCCTCAAAACCATAATCATCAAAATGATCGAGAGTAGCAGATATTGGGCCAACTGGATCCCATACGCCCTCTCGAGATATTGCACTTCAATAAGAATGCCTAATGGAGCTACCCCTTATTCTCTAGTATACGGCATGGAAGCAGTCCTACCTGTTGTGTCCCATCAACAAATTTTGTGTTTTAATGGTAAATAAGAATAAAATTAAATACAACGATAATTTTAGTGAAACGAAAATTGATAGACTTTTATTATGGGGATGCCTAGCATCCTATTACATATCGGAGTCTAAAAATAAAAGAAAGTACCATATTATTCGTTCATGCCATACATAATATAAAACTTTATAGAAACAGTCAGGATTCATTAGAGGTGATAAGTTACGGTGTAGATATTCCAACGAGGACCACCATCCTTATTGGTCACTGCCCACATATACGTAATTGAAAATATTTTCAGGGGTAGGAGATAATAAAAGTTAAAATGCGCGGGCGATAACTTGTCTTCCTCAAGTTAGTCATCCATCTGGAATAAAAACAATTGAGTAGACATGCCAAGAGGATAATTTTTATTTATATGCCAGATATTGAAGATGATATTGTGTTAAAAATAATTAAAGGAAATCTTGGGATTATACATGTTGAAACAAAATGAAATATCATAGAACTATCAGGGGTATACTGAAGTCTACTGATATATAAATGAATTATATGGTGAAGATGACCGGATAACTGAGTATCAAGTTACTATGATAATGGTCCAAATTATAACATGATAACCCATAAATTATGAGTTATAGGTCTTCAATAGCGTAGACATACCGTTACAATATCGCCCAAGGCATAAAATACACTTGAACAAGAAATCCCAAAAATTGGGGAATAGTAAAATATAGCTCGACACACTTAGCTAAAGTGGTACTCATACGTATGTAGTAAGTAAATAAAACTAAGAAGTCAATATCTAAGTCCTATAAGCCAATTAGAATTACCATGGTATACTCGGGTGTAATCCCTGAATCGTAAGGTATGCTACCGGTGTGACAACCCGAATATAATTATGATAAATTATGTTTAAATCATGATTAGCTTATGTGATATGGATAATATGTTATTAGTATATATAATGTTAAGTCATTATATTTAGTCTAATCATACCTTCATAAAGCACGAAATATCGGATTAGTTACAAATGTGAAATTTTAAAGTTTTCGGTCGAAATGTTCATGTTTAAGACTAGTTTTGACCTTTATGACATAATAATTGACTTGAGGTGGAAACTAGATAGTTTTAAAGAAGTGAGTTTTGGTTGTAAAGCAACAAACGGTGTGTGAAACGGAGGTCCGAGTAAGAAGTTATACCGAAATTACTAACCAAGGGCAAATATGTCCATTCGTTTACGTGGTAATTTGTCCTTTATGCCCAATAAGTGTCTTAAATTTATTGGTTGGAGGTGGAGTTTGGTTTGACTGACTTAAACCCTTTATATATCCTCCTTTCTTCAGCAAACTCAGTTTGGGAGAGTTTTAGGTTGAGGAAAAATAATTGTGAGGGTTAGGAAGAAGAAAGTGAGGAGAAACATTCAAAAAAAAAATTCATAGAAAATTACGTAATAGCCCCTAAGGTAATTACACCCATGAATCTTGTTATTTTTCTTGTATTTATGATTAATATGATAGAAATTCTTGATTTTTTATTGACCTTTCATGCTTGGGTGCATATGTATGGATATATGCAAGTTTAAACAAAGTTGAATGTGTAAACCCTTAAATTGCTTTGTTTAATAACCTTGTTTATTCAAACTTCCATATCTTTTTGTATGATTATTGAAATTGATTAATTCTAGTTGGAGATTAACATAGACCCATATATTCATAACATATCTGAATATTATGTAAAAATAGCAAGAAATAAATCTTGGGTGAAGGTTTGAAGTTCGGGTATGAAATCTTCCCTAAAAAAGTAAATATGCATATCACATGTTTGATGTTTTGCTTGACATAGCAAATGAACTCTAAAAATTATGAAATTTTAATCTTGTATTATTCAATATGTTTTCTGAAATTGGGTGTAATATCATATAAACTTATGATGTATAAAAATTATGGAAATTCTTAGAAGATGACTGAACCATAGATGAGCCTATAGGGAGGATTTGCTATGTGGTAAAGAAATGGGCATATCTTGCTCTAGGTAACTTATAATGATGTGTCGTCAATTGTGTTGGAAACCTAATATGATAAGGATTGGATTACCAAGAAGAATTAAAGTAGGTTTGGGCTGTAATTTGAATATGTTAGATATCATTACCTGAGTCTAGATCGAACTTCATTTATGAGGAATGATTTGAATTGAATCATATGATGCTTATGAATTGAGTTATGTTGAAGTTGTTTTTTGAATTGTTATTATTCTTATAATGATACTAATATCGTAAGAATGATAGGAAGAGAAGAAGAACCGACTGAACATGAGCCAAATAAAGGAAAAGGGAAAGCTTGTTAAATTTCCAAGGTGAGTGTACTTATGATTGTTTCATATATACAAATATATGAATATAGCTCTAAGAGAAGGATTTGTTTGAATACTTAGGTATTCAAGATTTATTTGGATATTCAAATATTCATAATTGGAATTGGAGAAAGATCAAATGATTTGATTTGTCTTATGAAAAGGATTTGTTGGAACTCATGTTCCAGGATTTGTTATTGCCGATGGGCAGAATTATTTGGATCTTATGATCGAGGATTTGTTATTGCCAATGGGAAGGGTTGATCGAAATTTATATCCACATATTCTATATAGAATTGTTATTTCATTGTAGGGAAGGAGTACCTCACTAAGCTTAATGCTTACGGTTTATATTTTAACAATTTAAGGTTTGTATGCTGCCAGCTAGGATACCATATGACCGGTAACTTTGAGAGTTGCACCGTTGGAAAGAGCTGGGGTTTAAATATGGGGATTTTATCATTGTCACACTGAAGATTTTAATATACTCACGCATTGTATATATTGAGGTAATATGGATTGAGTTGATGATTGTGAAATTTTATCATAGTTAGTCATACTATTGTATGTCAGCTTAATTATGACTCTGATATTGATTTCATTATG
The DNA here is from genome assembly GCA_949130495.1 of Sambucus nigra. NCBI lineage: Eukaryota > Viridiplantae > Streptophyta > Magnoliopsida > Dipsacales > Adoxaceae > Sambucus > Sambucus nigra. The sequence goes on from OX422214.1 coordinate 17,222,935, forward strand.
GTATAAGAATAATAGTATGATCATTATGCACATTATGCAGAAAAATATTGATAAATGAATTATATTTCCAATGGGCTCAAGATCATGATCCATTTATTCTTATAACAAACGATTAGTATGGATATTGGATTTGGGGTGTGACAATTAGTGGTATCAGAGCATCCAGGTTATTAATTCTGGACGTGTGTGGCGATTAGATAGCAGTCATTGAGTTGATTTTATATTTATGAATATTTTTTGTACTAACCAATAGTTTAGTATTATAAACTGTTTATATTAGTTATTAGAATTTTGTTGTATTACCGATAATTCCAGATGGAACCTGGGAATGGACAACATAGAGAAGATGGAGTGGCTTCTCGTACAAACAATACTGAAGTAGTGCAGAGTGTTGCTAGAAGGGCTAGAGAGCAACAACAGCCTACAGAGATGCAAATAATGGCACGGACAATGATGAGGATGGCAGAGTAACAAGAAAGAAATATGGCGCAAATGGCAGAACAACATACTAGATATCTAGAATCAAAGACTGTGGCTAGGATTGAGAAAGTGGCAAGGAAGGAAATGAAAGATTCCATGCATGAGAAGTTTTTGAAGTTGAATCCTCCAGAATATTTAGGGTCAGTGGAACCTACAGAAGCTGAGATGTGGGTCAGGGATCTAAAAACTATCTTTGCAATTATGAAGGTTCGAGATAACCAAAAATTGAATCTAACCGTGTTTAAGCTGAAAGGAGAGGCCAAATATTGGTGAGAAGCTTGCAACCATTTGGTGCCTAGGATGGAAGGTACTGATGTTATTACTTGGGCTGAATTTATTAAAGCTTTGTAAGTTAAGTATTTCCCTAAAGCTTATAGGAGGGAGAAGGTGAGGGAAGTTATAAATTTGACCCAAGGGAAAATATCTGTGAGGGAGTATGAGGATAAATTTACTGCTTTGTCTAGATTTGCTACTAAGTATGTGGACAATGAAGAAGATAAATGTAGTAAGTTTCAAGATGGACTGATTTGGCCTATTCAAAATAGAGTGGTCACTTATGAGTTAGAAGATTATGATTCTCTGGTAAACAAAGCCACGATAGCAGAAAGGCAAATGAACCAAGGGGTGGCGAGTAGAGAGAGTTTTAAGAAAAGTAGATTTGACGCATCTCACTCTAAGGGAGGTGAGGGTGGAAGTGTTAAGATGGAACCTCATAAATTTCAGAGAGGTGGTGGAGATAGTGGTAGAGGTCAGGGGAGATTTGACAGAGATACTAGGGGTGGAGGATCTTTTGGTTCAGTTAGAAATTCAGGGAGAGGTGAGACCCCAATATGAGTTGTTACATGTTTCTTTTGTAAAGAGGAAGGGCATTATAAATATGAGTGTCCTAAGCTTAAGGGCTTGGAATGCTACCATTTTTATTAAGTGGGGCATATTAAGAAGAATTGTCCGTAGTTGGCAGAGACTCTAGCAACACATAGTGAGGTAGCATGCAGAGTGCTATCTCCACGCAGTGCAGTGAAAAGTATGGGCAGAGTACAAGCTAGTAGTTCCAGGCCAAGTGGACGAGTTTTTACAATGAAAAAAGCTCAGATTACTCCAGATGTGGTGACAGGTACACTTTCTGTTACTGATAGAAGTGCTTATGTTTTGATTGATCCTGGTTCTACAAATTCTTTTGTGTCCTATGCTTTTGTTGTATACTTGAATAGACCATGTACTTGTTTAGATGTGGGGTTGGGTATTTATATGCCTATGGGGGATATGATTGTAGCCGAGTATGTTTTTCGTGATTGTGTTTTGGCTGTGGGGGTTAGAGATACAGTTATAGATTTAATTCCATTGGATATTTCTGATTTTGATATAATTATGGGAATGGATTGGTTATCTAAATATCATGCATCTATGGATTATTTCTGTATATTTCCGGTGAGCCCGAATTTAAATTTGTGGGGGAAAGGAAAATTGTTCCCAGTTGCATCATTTCTGCTATTCAGACGAGGAAATTATTGAGTAAGGGTTGTGAGGGTTTTATTGCATATGTTCTTGACACTAGGAAGGAGGCTTTACAATTAATCGATGTTCCTATTGTACAGGATTTTCCAAAAGTGTTTCCTAGTGAGTTGTCGGGGTTACCCCGAGAGAGAGAAGTTGAATTTAATATTGAATTGGCATCGGGGACAACCCCTATTTCTATGGCACCGTATAGAATGGCACCTACTGAGTTGATAGAACTCAAGATTTAGTTATAGGATTTACTTGATAGGGGGTTTATACAGCCTATTGTATCTCCATGGGGTGCACCAGTTTTATTTGTGAAGAATAAAGATGGTACCATACGTTTGTGTATTGATTATAGGCAACTGAATAAAGCTATAATTAAGAACAAGTACCCTTTACCTAGTATAGATGATTTGTTTGATCAGTTACAGGGTGCTAAAGTCTTTTCAAAAATAGACTTGCGATCGGGTTATCATCAGTTGAGGGTCAAGGAGAGTGATATTTCTAAAATTGCTTTTCGTACTCGGTATGGTTATTTTGAATTTCTAGTGATGCCTTTTGGGGTGATTAATGCTCCATATATATTTATGGATATTATGAACTAGGCACTTCATCCTTTTGTTGATTCATTTGTGATAGTTTTTATTGATGATATTCTGATTTATTCACGTGATATGGTTGAACATGAAAAGCATCTCATAACTATTTTGAATATGCTGAAAGATAAGAAGTTGTATGCTAAGTTTAGCAAGTGAGAATTTTGGCCATCACAAGTTGTATTTTTAGGCCATGTTATTTCTGGAGATGGTATATGTGTTGATCCTAAAAAGGTTGAAGCTATTGTAAAATGGGAGAGGCCCAATAATGTGACTGAGGTGAGGAGCTTTCTGGGTTTAGCTGGGTATTATATTAGGTTTATTAAGGGATTTTCTTCGATTGCCTTGCCAATGACTAAACTAACCCGAAAAGATATTAAGTTTGAATGGAATTCTGATTGCGAAAATAGTTTTGATGAATTGAAAAAGATGTTGGTAATTGCACCTGTTCTTACTATTCCGCATGGTGGAGATGGTTTTGTTATTTATACCTATGCTTCACATCAGGGGTTGGGTTGTGTTTTTATGCAGCATGGTAAAGTTATTGCTTATGCTTCTAGGCAGTTGCGTACACATGAACGTAATTATCCTACACATGATTTGAAACTTGCTGCTGTGGTGTTTGCTTTGAAATTATGGCGTCATTATCTATATGGTGAGGCATGTGAAATTTTTACTGACCATCAAAGCCTTAAGTATTTATTTACTCAGAAGGAGTTGAATTTGAGGCAGATGCAATGGATGAAGTTAATTAAAGATTATGATTGTACAATTCACTACCACCCAGGGAAGGCAAATGTAGTTGTAGATGATCTGAGTAGAAAGGCTTCGGGCAGGTTATCTTGTATTCGGTGTGCTGGAGTTTCCCACATCATGGAGTTGAGATTGATGGGAGTAGAATTGAAGCTAGCAGATGGGGACAGGTTCTTTGCTCATGTAAGCGTGAGGCCTTTGTTAGCTACCCGTATTCGTGATTTGCAAAGTCAAGATCCTTTTCTTGAGAAGAAACGACAAGATGTCCAAGATGGTAAGTCAGAAGATTTTGGTATTGTGAATGTTGGCATTTTATTGTATAAGCAGTGGTTATGTGTGCCTAATGTGTGTGGATTGAAAGAGGAAATTTTAGAGGAGGCTCATGATTCCATTTATACTATGCATCATGGTAATACTAAAATGTATAGGGATTTAAAGGAGAATTATTGGTGGAATAATATGAAGAAGTAAATAACTGATTTTGTTGCTAGGTGCCTTATATGTCAGCAAGTGAAAGTGGAGCATCAGAAACCTACTGGTTTGCTTCAGCCATTACCAATACCGGAATGGAAATGGGATCATATAACGATGGATTTTATGGTTGGGCTTCTTCGATCTCAGAAGGGGTCAGATTTTATTGGGTAGTGGTGGATAGATTGACCAAGTCCGCTCATTTTCTAGCAGTCAAGACTACGTATACAATTGATAGGTATGCTAGATTGTATGTTAATGAGATTATTCGATTGCATGGAGCACCGATATCTATTATTTCAGATAGGGACCTTACTTTTACATCCAGATTTTAGGATAGCTTGCAGTATGCTATGGGTACTAACTTGAAGTTTAGTACGAATTTTCATCCTCAGACAGATGGGCAGTCTGAAAGGAAAATACAGATCTTGGAAGATATGCTTAGGGCTTGTGTGCTTGATTTTAAAGAAAATTGGGATGAATATTTGCCTCTGATAGAATTTGCATATAATAATAGTTTTCAATCTACTATTGGTATGGCACCATATGAAGCGTTGTATGGTATACGATGTCGTACACCCGTATGTTGGGGTAAAGTTGGTGAAAGGAAGATAGAGGGTCCAAAGTTAATTGAAGTCACCACTGAAAAAGTGAAAATTATTCAAGATAGAATGAGAACGGCTCAAAGCAGACATAAAAGTTATGCGGATAAGCAACGAAAAGATTTAGAATTTCAGAAGGGGGATTACGTGTTTCTTCAGATATCTCCATGGAAAGGAGTTATGAGATTTGGAAAGAAAGGTAAATTAAGTCCACGCTACATTGGACCTTGTGAAATTCTTGAGAAAGTTGGGATGGTTGCCTACAAGCTAGCGTTACCACAGGAGTTAGATCGATTACATGATGTTTTCCATGTTTCTATGTTGAGAAAGTATGTAGTGGATCCTTCACATGTATTTGTGGAGCAACCTATTGCGTTAAAGGAAGATTTGAGCTATGTGGAACAACCACTTGCAATCGTCGACAGGAAAGAACAAATGTTGAGATCAAAAGTGATACCACTTGTGAAAGTTGTGTGGAGAAGGCATTCCATGGAAGAGGCTACATGGGAGAGCGAGGATACCATGAAGATGCGTTATCCGTATTTGTGTGATTCAGACAACCAAGGTATGTCAATTTCGGGGATAAAATTTTCTAATAGGGGGAGAATTGTGACAACCCGAATATAATTAGGATAGATTATATTTAAATCATGATTAGCTTATGTGATATGGATAATATGTTATTAGTATATATAATGTTAAGTCATTATATTTAGTCTAATCCTACCTTCATAAAGCACGAAATATCGAATTAGTTACAAATGTGAAATTTTGAAGTTTCGATAGGAATGTTCATGTTTAAGACTAGTTTTGACCTTTATGACATAACAATTGACTTGAGGTGGAAACTAGATAGTTGTAGACAAGTGAGTTATGGTTGTAACACAATAAACGGTGTGTGAAACGGAGGTCCTAGTAAGAAGTTATACCGAAATTACTAACCAAGGGCAAATCTGTCCATTCGTTTAAGTGGTAATTTGTCCTTTATGCCCAATAAGTGTCTTAAATTGATTGGTTGGAGGTGGAGGTTGGTTTGGACGACTTAAACCCTTGAGATATCCTACTTTCTTCAGAAAACTCAATTTGGGAGATTTTTAGGTTGAGGAAAAACAATTGTGAGGGTCAGGAAGAAGAAAGTGAGCCGAAACATTAAAAAAAAATTCATAGAAAATGACGTAAAAGCCCCTAAGGTAATTCCACCCATGAATCTTATTATTTTTCTTGTATGTATGATTAATATGATAGAAATACTTGATTTTTTTTATTGACCTTTCATGCTTGGGTGCATATATATGGATATATGCAAGTTTAAACAAAGTTGAATGTGTAAACCCTTAAATTGCTTTGTTTAGTAACCTTGTTTATTCAAACTTTAATATCTTTTTGTATGATTACTAAAATTGATTAATTCTAGTTGGAGATTAAAATAGACCCATATATTCATAACATATCTGAAAATTATGTAAAAATAGCAAGAAATGAATCTTGGGTGAAGGTTTGAAGTTTGGGTATGAAATCTGCCCTAAAAGAGTAAATATGCATACCATATGTTTGATGTTTTGCTTGACATAGCAAATGAACTCTAAAAATTATGAAATTTTAATCTTGTATTATTCAATATGTTTGATAAAATTGAGTGAAATATCATAGAAAGTTATGATGTATAAAAATTATGGAAATTCTTAGAAAATGAATGAATCATAGATGAGCCTATAGGGAGGATTTGCTATGTGGTAAAGAAATGGGCATCTTGCTCTAGGAAACTTAGAATGATGTGTCGTCAATTGTGTTGGAAACCTAATATGATAAGGATTGGATTACCAAGAAGAATTAAAGTAGATTTGGGCTGTAATTTGAATATGTTAGATATCATTACCTGAGTCTATATGGGACTTCATTTATGAGGAATGATTTGAATTGAATCATATGATGCTTATGAATTAAGTTATGTTGAAGTTGTTCTTTGAATTTTTATTATTCTTATGATGATACTAATATCGTAAGAATGATAGGAAGAGAAGAAGAATCGACTGAACATGAGATAGATTAAGGAAAAGGGAAGGGTTGTTAAATTTCCAAGGTGAGTGTACTTATGATTGTTTCATATATACAGATATATGAATATAGCTCTAAGAGCAGGATTTGTTTGGATATTCAAATATCCAGGATTGAAATTGGACAAAGATCCAATGATTTAATTTGTCTTATGAAAAGGATTTGTTGGAACTCATGTTCTAGGATTTGTTATTGCAAATGGGGAGAATTATTTGGATCTTATGATCCAAGATTTGTTATTGCCAATGGGCAGGATTGTTCAGATTTTATATCCATATATTCGATATAGAATTGTTATTTCATTTTAGGGAAGGAGTACCTCACTAATCTTAATGCTTACGATTTATATTTTAACAATTTCAGGTTTGTGTGCTGCGAGCTAGGATACCATATGACCGGTAACTTTGAGAGTTGCACTGTTGGAAAGAGCTGGGGTTTAAATATGGGGATTTTATCATTATCACACTAAGGATTTTAATATACTCACGCATTGTATATATTGCGGTAGTATAGATTGAGTTGATGATTGTAAAATTTTATCATAGTTAATCATAGTATTTTATGTCCGCTTAATTATGACTCTGATATTGATTTCATTATGGTATAAGAATAAAAGTATGTTCATTGTGGACATTATGCAGAAAAATATTGATAAATGAATTATATTTCCAATGGGATCAAGATCATGATCTAATTATTCTAATAACAAATGATTAGTATGGATATTGGGTTTGGGGTGTGACAACCGGGGTTTCATTGATAAGGGAAATAAATTGCAAGGTTATATGCAATTATAATTGGTTGCAGGGTTATACCACAATTAAGGGTAAAGAGGTTTAGCGGTTCGAGTGTAATGGTTTGTCGATTTCAGGAATAAAGAGAATATCAAGAGAATCAATATATGACATAAATCTGAACTACTCATAGGAGTTCTTATTTGAAATAGGAGTTGAAAATTATAACAGAGTGACATAGCAATCCGTAATTAAAAGACATAAGCTCAAATTGTCTAATATTGAAATTAAAATCACCTACTTTGAGTTTTATGAATTTCGGTATTTTTGTGCGATTAATTTACTGGGTAAATTGGGTAGTCTGAAACCATAAAAAGTGTAAGTAGGTCATATAGGTTCAAAACAATGCTTTTATGTTGTAATAAGAAGTTATTTCAAAATAAATTTAAGTGTAAAATAAATTAAAAGGGTATAAAGAATAATTTTTAAAAACTTTTTAAAATATATGTTTTCCCTCGTTCTATTAAGATTTGAATTTAGTGACAGAGGATAAAGTAGCTCTATTTATTCTCAAGTAATTATAGAAATTTTTTTGTTACCACATCGACGTTGGGGAAGAGGATTTTTGGTTAATTCTGTGGACCTAGAGGACGAGCATGACCGATTTAACGGGTCGAGGTCAGTTCTCAGGACCTAAGGAGATGAAGATGATCGACTCAGTGGGTCGATGTCAGTTCTAAGGATCTTAGAAGACGAGGATAGCTGATTCATTAGATCGAGGATGTGTTAAGATTGGTTATAAGGAGCTAAGGAGACCAATTCAGTGGGTCAAGGCCAATTTTGAGGGCCAAAAGAGACGAGGATGATCAATTTAGCGGGTTGAGGTCAATTCTAAATTTATGACGAGGATGACCAATTCTGAGGGCCGAGGTCAATTCTGAGGACCTAAAGCTGTTACGACCACTTCTGAGGGTCGAGGTAAATTCTGAGGACCTTAAGTTGGAACGAGCAATTTTGAGAGCCGGAGTTAATTCTGAGGACCTAAAGTTATGACGACTAATTTTGAGGGTCGAGATCAATTTTGAGGACCTAAAGTTAGACTACCAATTCTTAGGGCTGAGTTTAATTTTGAGAACCTAGAGTTGTGATAACTAATTTTGAGGGCCGAGGTCAATTCTGATGACCTAAAGTTATGATGACCAATTCTAAGGGTCGAGGTCAGTTCTGAGGACCTAAAGTTGAGATGAATAATTCTGAGGGTCGAGGTCAATTCCGACGACCTTAAGATGGGACGACCAATTCTGAAGACCTTAAGTTTGGACGATTGATTTTGAGGGCCGAGGTCAGTTTTGAGGACCTAAAGTTAGGATGGCCGATTCTGAGGGTCGAGGTAAATTCTGAGGACTTAAAGTCGGGACAACCAATTCTGAGGGTCAAGGTCAATTATGAGAACCTAAAGTTGTAATGCAGGGAATAGGCCTGTAAACGGATCGGATTCAGACCGAATCAGGCAAATCCAAATTCGAATCCGTTTACGTTAAACGGATTCAGATTCGATCCGATTATCCGACGAATTATCTGTTAGGGTTCCGAATCCGATTTGTTAAGAATCCGTCAATCCGATCTGATTATTTATTTATTTATTTATTTTAATTATGATTTTCATTAAAAAATGTAATTTTAAGTTAAAATTACATTTTTTAACCACTTAATTTGCAACATTTTTTTATTTCATCTCTTATTTCGTAATGATAGTTTCAAATCCAAATAATGATATTTCCAAATCCAAATAATGATATTTCCAAATCCAATTTTTATTTTCATCTCTTATTTCATAAATTTAATTTGCAAATGTTTCCAAGATCAAAGTCCAATATTTATTCTTACATAAAAAGTCCATCATTCAAAATCAAACTAACACCAAGATAGAAGTCCACCATTAAAATATTAAACACACCATCCATCACAAATAAACCCAAGATCAAATCCAACAACATTCAAAATCCAAAAATTACAAACATGACTTGGATAAAAGTTCAAAATCAAAATACAAAACCACATCTTCACTTCAACTTTCTCCTTCAAAGCCACCCTGAAAAACAAAAGAAAATAATGGACATTTATCCTTCAGACAAAAATACAGATATTGTAAGATAACATATGTTAAAAAATAAAAGAAAATAGTGAACTTACTTAGTGATCATCGTCGTGTTGTTGGCTATCAAATCGCTCGAATTTTGACAAGGATCCAATGAAGACATACCTACCAAACAAAATAGTAAATTTCAGCACAATCGATTTCCAATTAAAAAAAAACTCAGCACAATAAATTGAAAAAAAAAATTCAGCATAGTAAATTTCAGCACAATAAATTGAAAAAAAAAATTGAAACTAAAAAAAATTTCAGCACAAGATTAAACCAAGCTCTAGAAATTTGAGCATAGGATTTAACCCAAATTTCAGCGCAATAAATTTAATTTGTAGCTTAAACCAACTGTAGAAATTTCAAATACGAGAACAAAAAATGAATAATATGTGTCATATGCGATAACAAAAATCTGTGTAAAAAATCTGGGTTAAAAAAACAAATCATAAATGGGTCAATAATATGGGTTAAAAAAAATATGTGTCAAAAATCTGAGTTAAAAAAATCCGTGTCAATAATAAACGGGTTTAATCCAAATATGTGTAAAAAATCTGCTCAATCGAATACTATGTGTCAAAATGAATTTAATCCAAATATATATGTGTTTGTTAGTGGAGATATGGGGAGAGGTGTCGGCAGTGGCACATACCTGCTCTCTGTGTGAGACCGATCGGAGGCGAGCAGGACTCAAGAGGAGCCGATCAGAGGCGTGTGGTTTAGATCGGAGGCGAGCAAGAGGAGAGGAGGGAGGAGAGGAGGAAAGTGTGGAGAGGATCGAGGAGAGCAGGAGGAGAGGAGGGAGAGAGGGCGCCGCCGCTCTTGTGGGAGTGAGAGAGTGATTTAGATTTAGTGTGTAGTGTGTGTGCGTGTGGTTATTTTAGTGTTAGGGTTAGCTTTAGGCCCTTAGCCGTGTGCGTACGTGTGTGTGGTTTTTTAGTGTGTTAGGGTTAGGTTTAGTATAATATTATAAATAATTAATATAATATATATTTAAAATATTAGAAAATTCAATATATATTAATTAAAAATATTATATATATATAATAATATATATTATAAATATTAATCGGATCGAATTATTAACGGATCGGATCATATGAATCCAAATCCGCTCCATTTAATAAACGGATAATCGGGTAATCGAGTTTCTGACTCGATCCAAATCCGTATAAATGGATCGGATTCGGATTCGAATTCGGATAAAATCCGATCCATTAATAGGCCTAAAAGGGAATACCTCTCCTGGGGAAATTTATATTATTTTGGGTGTGCAAGTGCACTTGTGGTTCTACGGGGGATTGTCTTGCCTAAAAACTCCACTAGGGGATTTTTAGTTTTGAGGTTCCGATTGGGGAATTATTGTGGACTTGGATGCGGGCTCATCATTGGTTCTTCTGTGGAGTATGTTGAAGATAAGTGTATAGGATTAATCCTGTGGGGATTTTGAGAGTTTGTAAGGGGTTTAGTTCTCCAAAAATGATTTTCTTTATTTTTCTGGGATTTTTGGAAAATTTTCGAGCAATTGCTTGATTTTCTGGCATTTTTTGTACAATATTTAAAGCGGATTGTCGATAGGTAGTCTTGAGTGGGTGCCAATTGACAAGGTACCGAACTTTCTTGGGAAGAGAAGAAGGTGGTTGCCAATCGGTAAGAGGGTCAAGTCAAATCACCCCAGGCTTTGATTGCACTTTCCTGCGTATCTCTATAATTCTGTAGGGCTAAGAATAAAAGAGGTAGTCTGAAACTTTGTTCTTTGACAAGGGTTTTGGGTATAAAGGGAGGGGTATGGGGTGTGTTTTCTTCATCAACACCGATATTACTTTTCTTTCTTCTCATTTCCTATTCCCCCAAATGGCTCTTCCCATCTATGAATGATTCTCCTCTTATCTTGAAGGTTTGGAGGCCATGTGCCTTTATAATGTTGACAATGATACTTTTAACCTGCGTCTGACAATGATACTTTTAACATGCGTCGAGTTTCTCGGTGGCATAATCGAGCCATATACTAGAACTTTCTAGTAGTGGTGGTATAATTCTGGTATCCCACGGACCATGTTTTCCTTTTTGGCCTGAACGAGGTCTGTCCCACCTATGAGGAATTCTTAGTGATGTTGGGGCCATCCCTAGTGTTGCGGCGGCTATGCTCGATTTTTTTTATTCTCCTCGGGCATTTTTGGTGGAGTTGCTCCGTATTTCTCCTTCGATGGCTCGATTGTTGGTTATTGGAGGGACTATTTCTCTTCAGGCGGTTATGTATTCAGTGTGCCTGAGGGACTTTGATGATGTTGGCTTTGCCATAACTGTTGCTTTGGGCCTTACTGGAAGGCTTTTACTAGTTATAGGGGACTTGACAGCTGATCCACAAGTGACTGAGATAGCAATATGGATGTTTTACCATCATAATCCTACGGCGGTGGTGCTGACTGAGACCCTGAACGGTCTTGATGCTTGGAAAGATGCCCATTTTGATTTTATGAGGGGGAGCCCACTGATGTTGTTCATTTGGCTTGCAAAGAGGTATCATTTGGCGGACCCTCTCGAGTATCCCTTGGTGGTTGTGCCTAATTTCTTTGTCCGTCCTTTCTTCAGTTTCATCCCGTCGGTAGAGAATTGAGTCAACTATTTTGTAGAGAATGAAGACCCGTGTCTTCGCTAGTTGGTACCATAGTGAGGAGACTTACAACCTATTTTTCAGCTAGAAGAGTATCAGTATGTGTGAATGGTTAGCCTTAGTCAGACTTCCTTTTACTTCCCCTATCGGCTTCTACACTAAGTCGAATGGGAACAAATTATGCCTCCTTATATAACGAAGTTATTTTTGGTAGAGGACCTGGCCAAATCATTGCGGATGATGCTGGGCTCCTTGTAGCAGCATCATTGGCTGTCTACCCATCCATCACAATTTGTAGGAGGGGCCTGTCATGTGTTTGGGGTCTACCGAAGTGGTTGTGAAAGCGAGTAGTAGAGAATATTATGGAGAAAGAAACTGGGCAAAGGCATCTCGTCACCTTCTACACCATGGAGGAAGGTATTGTTACTTCATCTAAGCGTATCAGGGCGTATCGCTCCATGGTCTGCATACGGAGTGTTAACCAGGATTGAAAGACTTGGGGATCTCTGGGGGTCGGGAATGATGATGAAGCGGGGCCATTTGGCAGTTGAAGACAATGTTTGTGAAACTGGGATAACATTTTAAAGCTATTGTATTTTGTGTTTTGGGGTTAGGAATAATTTTTGTGAAGCTGGTAAGGATTAGGTTTGTTTAAGATGTTTTTGTTAGTGGAAAGGGGTGGTCTGTTTAGCCCCCTTCACTGATATTTCATATAATCGAGATATATTCCTTAATTAAAAATAAAAATGATATTAATAATATTTTATTTTTCCTTTTGATAAGTTTTGCATTTGAATTATTCATACCAATTCCTACGGCATACATAATCCTTTTGTTCATGTAAATGATAAGATGGACCGTCGTTCTCAGGGGTTAGAAAAGAATATCATTTAAAAAAAAAAGAAGGGACCATTCCCATGTATGGCATATGGGTTACCTACGTACCTCTGAGGAACCTAAAATTTTTCATGAGTTTCATTTTGAAAAGTAATGTTTTTGAGAGGATCAGATCCCGCGTAGTTCTGGGTAGGGGGAAATGAATTTTTTTTTAGAATAGAGGGGGGATGGGAATAGTCATAGTGCACAGAGATTTTGAACTAAAGGTAAAATTTCTTGAGGCGGTCTAGGTTGACTGGACGCACCATCGCTTCTCCGTCGAGGTCTGTGAGCATAGCGACGCCTCCTAAAAGAGATGGTTATATAATCTCCTTAAAGGCAGGGTCTCCTTCCTGGATACTGCGGTCCTTGACTTTTCGATTGAATGATCGTGCTATCTGGTGATGGTACCCATGTATATGATATAAAGACTTAAGCCTATTTTCATATAAGAGTGGTAGTTCATCAAAGAATCTATAATTCTAGTCTTCTTCGCTAACTTTTCTTTCGAGCATGATGTGTAAGGAAGGTATTTCTAGCTCAATGGGTAGGAATGATTCCATACCGTACACCAGAGAATAGGGGGTAGCCCCAGTAGGCATTTTGATTGAAGTTTCGTAGCCCTAGAGGGCGTAAGGGATCCGATCGACCCAATCTCTGTAACTTTCAGTTATTTTATTAATTATGATTTTTAGGCCTTTGTTGGCGCCTTCGATAACACCATTGGTTTGGGTTCGGTATTGAGAATATTTATGTATCTGTAAGCTGTATTCATCGACTAGTTCTGTGACCTCGACTTTGAAGTGGATTCCATTATCTGATACTAACTTTGTATCGATAAATGATGTTCTTTCTCATAAACTTGGCCACTTTCTTAGCATTCAGCACTGCGTACGACTCGACTTTGACCTATTTGGTGAAGTAATCAATTGAGACGTCATCGGGATGAGTTCATGACCGTTTGTAGCTTGGGGAGTAACCTTTCCTATAATGTTAATACCCCTGGTGGAGAAAAGCCAGGGAAAGGTCATGTTATATAGTTCTCGAGGAGGTAAGTGTTGGAGATTGAAAAACTGCTGACATTTGAGGCATCTTCGAACATAGGCAGTGCAATTTTGAACTATGGTGGTCCAATAGTATCATCGATGAATGACCTTCTTTTCAAGATTATGATCATTTATGTGGGGCCCACATTCCCCACTGTGGATCTTCTGCATTATTTCTTCAACATCATCCCCTGTTATGCAGTGCAAAGGGTCCACCAAAGTTTCTCTTGAACAATGCTTTGTCACAGATGATATACTGGACAATAAATTTGTGAAGGGTTGCATGTTCTTTCTTATTTGCGTCTTGGGGATACCTACCATGTTTGAGGAGGTGCCAAATGTCATAGTACCATAACCCGACCATATCAAAATCATCCTTAGTGACGAGCTTAATTTGGTAACAGTGGGTTGACATAGTTTATTTCTGAACCAGGAAATGAGCCATTGTTATTCCCTCAGGTATGTCGACCATGGAGGCCAGGGTAGTAAGGATGTAGGCTAGGCTATTGTTTATATGAGGCAGGTAGTGGAAGGTGACATCTAATAGTTGGGAGACCAACTACTCTCGGTGGGCATGGAAGGGTAGGAGCTCCTTGCCTTTGACTTTCCATTTTTTGAGGATTTAGCCAATGATGAGGGCAGAGTCTCCATAGACATCTAGGTGTTGGATTTCTTTCTTGAGGATGATTTTGAGGCCTACGGTGCATGTCTCATATTCAGTCATATTGTTGGTGCAAGGTAAGTCTAATTTGATGACAATATGGGTGTGAGTGTCATCAGGGTCGATTAGGAGTATCCCAATGCCATATCCTTTCTTGTTGGCATATCCATCAAAGAGCATTTTCCATTTAAGGTTCTCCTGAGAGGTGCAGATAATATCTTCATTCGAAAATTCAGAGACCCAAATATTGGTTCCTTCCATGGGGTAAATAGCCAGGTAGTCGGAGATGGCTCTCCCTTTCATAGCTTTCTAAGTGACGCACACAATATCGAACTTGGATAGAAACATAACCAATGGGCAATTTGACTGGACATAGAAGGTTTTTCTAGCAGGTATTTAATGGGATCTATTTGGGATAATAGTGTGATGGGGAAGGTAAGCATGTAGTGCCGTAATTTTTACGTGACCCCGACCAGGGTCGCACATGCTTTCTTTAAAGAGTATAGTTGACTTTGTATCCGACTAATTTCTGACTGGTGTAATGGACAACTCTTTATTTAAGGGGTTGTTCAATGTATTGGGCTAGCAAATCCCCTACTACGACATTTATTATGATCAAGTATAAGAGGAGGGGGAGACCTGACTGTGGAGGCATGAGCACCAGAGGTCGGGTGAGGTATTGCTTGATTCGATCAAAGGCTTCTTGGGAGGCCTCATTTCAAACTTTAGTTGAATCCTTTCGAAAAGTTTAAAAATGGGTTCGCAGATAGAAGTCAGTTGGCTGATGAATTGACTGATGTACTGTAGTGTAATACCCCGTATTTTTGTGATATTTATTTATGGGATTAATTGAATTAAATGTGTATTAATTGGAGATTAATCCGGATTAAAATACTAGCGAGATGCGAGTTGGTATGTGATTATAATGTGCATATATGATTATATATGAATATTGAATTATGAAATTGGTCGTGAGATTGAAATACGGCAATTTGGAAATTTTGTTGAGATGCGTGTGACAGTCGCGTCCGGAATATATTTATTTTAATTAAAAAGTGAATTTTATTTCTATTAACCGTATGGTCATTTTGAGTGCGCCAACGCGTCCGGAAGGGTCAAAATAGTCAGAAAACACTAGCCGGGGGTTTGGTTTGGGTCCCGGGGCATTTTTAGGCCATACCGGCAACGTATAAGGGTAGTTTGGTAATTTTGGGTTTTTGGGAATTAAAACCTACGAAAATTGGGAATTAAAAAGCTGACTTGGTAATTGCCCACTAAACCCACTAACCACATCTTAGGACTTATTGGGATACGGGGGTTATTAGAATTGTTCCAAAATTTCCTAAGGCAAACCCTAGCCACCATTAGCATCTTGGAGAAGAAAGCCTGGAGAGAGAGAGAGAAGGAATTCTGCAGAGAGAGAGAGAGAACACTCCATCAATTCGTCATCAAAATCAGAGATTCAAATAAGGCAAGTGGTTTAATTTCGTTATTTTGCAAAGAATGTTTCTTCCATGTGTAGGAATTGATAAAATCTTATTGTTCTTGGGAGTTAATGAAAAACCCATTTTAATTGGAAGTAAAAAAAATTACATTTTTGATGAGGAATCGCATGTAGATTTGTATTGAGATGATTATTCTGATGATATTATAATTTGGATGAAACGAAAACGGATTTAATTAGGCTCTTGGATGATTTATAAATTCTAGGGTTCATGTTCTTAAAATTGGGGGAAATATGAAGAGATTTGATAATTGAATGAGGTTAGAATGAATTAACCCCACAAATCACGTTAGTATATGACCTAAATATGTTTAGGGATGATTAGTGGCTTTGAACAATCGTTGGATTAATGTTGGGATGAGATTTGAGGTGTAGAGAAGTTGGAAAAACGAGAATAGGAAATCTGGGCTCGAAACTGGCGACTCGTTAGAAGACCTGCCCAGGTCGTTCGAACGAGCTCGTTCGAACGAGCTTCTAACGAGTTGACCTTTGACTTCTAACGAGGGTGAAGTTCGTTCGAACGAGACCTCGTTAGAAAGCCCACTTCGTTCGAACGAACTCTCGTTCGAACAGCCTCGTTCGAACGAGTTGGCAGTTTAGGCTTTTTAGCCTGTTTTGATTTCGCGTGTTCCGTAACGTTGTTTATATGGAGAAATAACATTTCCTTGATGGATAATTGGTATATTTGGGATATTTGGGATATTTGGGACATATTGAAGAGAGAAAAATAGAAGTGTGATTCGAACCAAATGGAAATTATGGAGTAGGACGTGAGGGTCTATTACGATGCGAGAATTATTGTCGGCCTAAATAATTGAACTACCCAAGAGCTTATACATTGTGTAAGATTGTATATTGGTATGAGAATGAGAAGTATACCACTAATATAAATTATGGTGCTTACTAAGATGTGTGAATACTTAGTATATGTACTGATTTTATGTGTATGACATACCTACCATACTTGCTATCACGGGAGGTTTACGTTCGCTTAGGGCCTTCTAATCCTTGTGTTGCCCGGATTTAGATTGGTTACCTCGATAAACATAGGTCAGAGAAGGACTTATTGGGATGTTAATAAGTCTGCTGATCGTGGGAGCGCAGGTATGTGCGTGACCCATCTGATGTGACTGTGTTCGCCTCCATTATTTGTGATGTTGTTATTTGAGAACGATTCCTGAGAGATTCGGAATACGTGATCCTTATGTACGTGATGTACCAGGATGGATAGCAGAGTATGTGTGCACCGCAGCTTAGTCTCGGGGTGCTTGTATTGTATATTTATGATGTGAAGAATATACATTTAATTAATGGGAACTTTCATGTTGATATTGTGAATATAATTATGGTAATGTTTTGAGAAAACCTAACGGGTTAACCGATAGTGAATTGTATTACTAATTGAGAATATGAGTTTAAGTAAAGCCCTCTATTTAATTGTTAGCGTTAGCATGTAATATGGGAATCGAGTAGTAAGGGGTAGAACTTATTACGGTTTGGTTAGATATGTATGTTATTTAGATGGGTACGGTACGTTAGGAGTGCACATGTAGTTGAGATGTGAGAATTTCATGTGATTTTACGTCCTAACATGTATTTTGCATTTAATGTTTTAATGTTATTAAAACACTTGCTGTCTTTAAAATGATTTCCACTTTCGGGCTCTGACCCATTTGCTTTCAAATCTATTTTTTTGTAAAAACCATTTTAGGTGCCCAGCCACAAGGACACCATGCTTAGGATCCTCATTCAGGTGACGAGCTGTAGCTGCTTGTGGAAGTTACAGGACTTTGCTTATAGACGCTTTATCTATCTTGACTCTATATTCAGATTTATCAGTTGTAGGGCATGTCGCCCATTTCTTTTAGAGGCATTTCATTTATTTCAGTTATTCAGACTTCGGGCATGTAATTAATTCAGGATTCGGACTTATGTTATTATTTCATTCGTGGGATTATTGTGAGGAGTTTTTCCTCCGGACTTATTACTATTTGTTGGTTATTTCATTACTTCGTTATGATGAATGGATTATGTTGTTCTCCCAATATTCTTTTATTGCATGTTAATCAGACTTAAATTAAAATTTGGCAACTTACTTTTTAAATACTAGGTGGTTAGTAATTATCAAAATGTTTTTCGACAGTGATGCTATTAACTGAACCAACTTGGCATTTTGTATTGATTTAATAAAGGAGTAGCTACCCGGTATTTAATTAGTCGGGGTGTCACATGTAGTTCATCCAAGAATCCTCAAACTTCCTACTTCGTCTGTGGTGGTGGCATCTCAAGTATGGCTTTCAGCTTGGCAGGTTCTGCTTCTATTCATTCTCTTACTGAACATGAATCCCAATAGTTTTCCTTTCGTGACGTTTATAACACATTTTTGTGGGTTTAACTGCATCTGGTATTATCACAGTCACTCGAAGAACTTTCAGAGGGTAGGAATATGGCATTCTCGAGTCTTAGACTTAGTAATCATGTCATCCACATAGACTTCGACGCCCTTGTGAATAAGGTCGTGTATGATGGTTGTGCCAGCCCTTTTACTAGGTTCCCCAGATATTCTTGAGTCCCAATAGCATGACAGTATAACAAAAGGTTTCCTGGGGTGATGAGGGTGGTTTACTCCTGATGGTCAGGGTGCATCTTGATCTGGTAATATCAGACGAATCCATTAATAAACGATTTGAGGGCGCTGCTAGCTGTGTTGTTTATGATCATGTCAATGTTGGGTAATAGGTAATTGTCTTTTAGGATGCTTTGTCCTAATCCCGATAGTCGATGCACATACGAACTTTCTCTTCTGATTTCGACACGGGGATGATATTGGCGAGCCATGTTAGGTATTCGACCACGTGAATAAAACCCACATTCAATTATTTGACCACTTCCTCTTTAACTTTGAGCGACCATTCGGTACGGAGCTTCCTTAACTTCTGTTTGACCGACTTGCATTCTGGGAAAGTCGGGATCTCATGCTGAGTTATTTTCAAATCAATGTCGGGCATGTCATCGTAGGACCATGCGAACATGTCCACAAATTCTTTCAGTAGTTTTTTAAATTGCGCACGCTCATGCTCGTTAAGGGTGGACCCTATCCTAATCTTGCGTTGATGGCTAATAGATACGAGATTAATCATAACACTCTCATCATCATTACTTTGAACATGGTTATGTTGTTTGTTATTCTACTTATTAAAATCAGTTAAGAATTTCTCATTTGTAAATCATAATCATCAAAGGTTTAATTATAATCAAGACAATTAATGTCGCAACAAGATACTCAAAATCGTAATTTATTTCATTTTTTGGACAAACAACATTGAGAACCTCATTAAAAGAGGTCTAGATTACATAAATACTAGGAAAAAGAAAAACAACAACATATGAAGAGACTAGAATGGGGTGAACATCGAGGTTAGGTTAAATCTGAGCAGGTTGGACTGGTACAACACTCCAGTTGAGGAAAGGTATGTTAGCAACTTTGATTTGAGCGAATGGGTCCGATGGCTTGACGTCTGAGTGGATCACGCAGAGACTCCACCCCAGTGTATGCAAATCGAAGGATTCTTCTAAGTTACTTTCCTCAAAGTCTTCAGTAATTTTCACGACATTAGTGAGAGTCTGCACTTCATGTTTGAAGTCTTTAGCTCAAGAGTTACTGTCTTGAAAGAAGATTTCCAGCCCTAGTTTCACTTATTGTCAACATGGTTGTACCATGGTCCAAGGAAGCAACGTAAGGGGAAATCTTCACCCTCGTTGACAAATCTTCCCTTCGAAGAGTCTCTTAAAATAGTCTTTTTATCTTTTAAGCTTTTTTTCAGTCTCGATCGATGGAGTGCTTTAACTTCATTCGATGAACATTGGTAACCTAGTCCATATGGGGGAAAGGCCTCCGTCTGGACTATGGGCTCAATAATCCTTTATTGGAATCACCCTAGCCCCATTTTGAGAATAAAGTATATGTTTTTTAACATCGGAATCACATTAACATTGCCATGAGGGTTATGTTCTGGACATAATCGATCTCTGAAGTTATCCTCTGCTGGGAAAGGACGTGTATTAATTATAAAATCAGAGAGGAGCATGTCATTCATCCCATACTAGATTTTTAATACCGTATTATTAGTTATGGCATTATCTGTACTGTTGTCGTCCCCCAAAATTGTGATAACCTAACCTTTGGCGAAGAACTTAAGTTTTTGATGAAGGGAAGAGGATACTCCTCAAATGTTGTGAAGCCATGGATGGCTAATGAGTATATAGAAGCATGTGGGTATGTCAATGATTTGGAACTCGGTGATAGTATTGATAGGGCCAACCCCTAATGTGAGTTTTATGGTGCCCATTACTTCTCGGCGGGTATTGTCATAAGAACGTATGGAGGCAAAAATGGGAGTGAGATCACTGACTTTCAGTCCCAAAAAGTCAAAGGTTTTGAGAGGACAAATTTTAAGAACAGATCCATCATTGACAAGTGGAAGTGGGATTGTCTTTCCCAAGACTTCAATGGAGATGTTGAGCGCATAATTGCGATCAAGGTCGAACTTCAGTATCTTTTCTTCAAAAAAAGAGGGGAGTTTGGAAGAGGTCGGTGACCCAACCATATTATGACTTCTTCGGGAGTGGTGGAAGGAGGGACTGTGGGTTCAGTGAGGAGATTTATCAAGGCATTTTGGTGCAACTGAGAGGACATGAAAAGCCCCCATAGAGTGATATTGGCTTGGGTCTTCTTGATTTGATCAAAGACTTTGCTCTTTTCGATGGTCATTTCTAGCACGGGAAGTTCTTCAGCAACTCCCTTTACTTTACCACCCCTGGTGGCTGATGATTTGGATATTTGTAGTGTCTTTCTGACCTGGTCATGTGGTTCACATAAGCGATAAAGAACAAGAATCTCGTGGCTTCAACTACATCGGGCTAAATGGCCACCTTATTGATTTCCCCTAACTGATCTTCAAAAGATATTATTCCACATAGGTTGGCAACTGAACTGAATTCTTCCTAACTTGGTTCATTATTTGAGTTATCAAAATCATCCCCCCATCTGGTGGTGACTGTGTCTTCTTACCAAGAGTAATTAATACACTCGATGACCTCAATGGCTTTATCGTACAAATCTTCCCACTCAGCAAGGAGGTGCAGAAGTAAGGGACCAACTATCCCTAGAGCTTCAAAGCGATGAACAACTCAAGAATGCTGCAGATTTCACTTGTTGGTTGAAACATATCGTCCACGGTCTTTACCACATCATCTAGACTGACTTCTTCAACGGGTACTACCCATTCATTTGATTCTCGAGTCCACTTTCGAGCTTCCATGAACATGCCCCTAAATTTTTAACAATTAACAGTCATCTTGGTGAGCAATTTCAACCCAAACTCTGAGATTTGGATCAACACAGCCGATAACTACATGCCTCCCCCCTCAGATCAGGTGCGGACGGCGATGCATGCCCTTATAAGGAGTGAAAGGGCTTGATCGGTGAAGCAAGTAGGGTGTAGGAAAAAAATGAGCAAACCTTAAGAGGTTTAGGTGATACTGTGGGGATGATGGGTGCTTTGTTGGGCATGATTTGAGTAAATGGGTCAAATTTTGGGTCATTTTCTCGAAAGATGCCATTTGTATGTGTTGAAAGTGGGTTGTGAGTGGTATTAGTTTATGATTAGCTAGTGGGGCGATGATACCCTGGTCACTTAGGCATTGGATCACAATTCTAAGGTGTAAGAATTGGTCGGTGCTATGACCTACATATTAGTGGGAATGATAACGGGCATCAGGTTTGAAGTTTTTAGGGAGTGAATTTTGTAATGCACGGGGGTCCAAGGGTTTGATGAGATTTCAGATTAATAGGGCCTGGTAGACTTTGGACAGGGAAGAATGGAGCTTGGTGTATTCTTTCTTGGCAGGATCAGGGAGACTTTTCGGTGCCCAAAAGGTAACAAGTTGTGAAATATTGTTAAGGTTGAGACTGTATCATTAGATGGCTTTTCATATTTTTGAGGAGTGAACTGTCCGATCACTTTGTTTGGTTCAGATTCCCCTGGTAATGCCTTCCTCAATTTTTACACCTACCTCTCGAAGGGCTTGAAAGTGTAGGTAATACTATCCTTCTATGGATACTCGGATATGAGGAAGAAGTTCTTCTTTACAATACCGACTTGTTCCTCCTGGGAGGGTCTGTTGGTAATGGTGGTAGTCCATATAGTTTATGTAGTTCCCGGATAGTTTAATTTGGTCGAATTTCTTGGACGGCTGTTTAGGATCCATGGTTACTGGAAGATTAGTCCCTAAGTGGGAAAGGTTTGGAATAGGGAGTTGAGCATGTGGAGGCCTATTGGAAGGTGAGGCATGCGGAGGATGTTGGTACTCTTCTGGGACCCAAACAGGCTCGGGATCGGGTTGACCCATGGCATGAGGAAAGAGAACTTTGGGTTCTTCGAGAATCTGGGCCCAGTGTCGTTGCATTTCATGAACCTTGGTTTTAAGGTTGTCAATCTTAGTGCTGAGTTAGGCTAAGACATTTATCAGATCAGGCTGCACATTCGGTGCTTAGTCAGTATTCTCCATGTAGAGTTCGTAGAGGTAGATCCTAAATTCAGATGAAGTAGCTGAAGTGGCGACGGAGTTTCGGGGTGGTTTGATGAAATACCGAAGCCAATAGGGATCCAGGCCAAAATCAGTTATGCGATTGACCTGAGAGGGAAAATGGTTCGAATTTATTTTTGAAAGAGGGAAGGAGTATTTTTAGTATTATGGAAGGAGGAGAAAAATGTTTTTGGCATTTCGATTTTAAAAAGAGAGGGAAAAAGGAGAGGAATCTCAACATGATTATTATTAGTATTATTAGGTTTTCTCTTGTATTAGGTTTGTCTAAATGCAGAAAAAAATTCGAAAAGGACCCGATCCTCGAAAAATAGGATTTGAAAATATGTAAGACACGATTTGACTTGTTTCCCGGCTCATGAATGGGCTCCTATTTTGGAAAAGAGGTAAAATAGCGTGAAAATTTGGATGGTACGCTGACCCAAAATTTTGGCAGGGTTTCGCATGGTAATTGACAAACTAAATATTAGTGCCCTAGGTTTGACACATATATGAGGTTTATGCACTTTTTGGGTTGGCGCAAGGGTTCCCCTTTAGCGTGACTTCCAAGATATACATCTTGCCTGTAAGGGCAATGATTCATCAGTACGTATGGACAAGCTATTTGATATGCCCGAGTGTACTTGAATTGCCTTAATATATACCTCGTGTGGATAATATGTGTGAGAGAAAATTTAATATACTCGACGTACGAGAACGAGTTCCCTACTATATACCTCCCGTCATGAGTTAGATCAAACGGTATGATGCGGGGGGAAAATTTTGATATATGTCGAAGGTACGAGGCCAATGGAAGGTGAGAGTCATATCACTTAGGCTAACTGTGCCACGTAGGACCAGCGCCCATCACAAAGTGACCCCCAAGCACGAGATAAAATTTTGGTCAATATTGCCATGCTCTTAGTGATGTAGTGTGTAAAAATGCATGATGAGTAAAAGGAGTACTACACTTAGGCCTATAAATTGAGCGCCTGTGTCTCAAAGCCCGCCCGTTCGGTCCGCTATTTTTGGGCCGAGCTTTATTTGAGTTGGAGCCGAGCAGAGCTTGAGCCAAAATTTCAAGCCCGAATGAATTTCGTGTCGATCTTGAGCCGAACTTTGCCAAGCCCGAATTGGGCCCGAAGCCCAAACTTCATATTTATAAATAAATAATGTATATAATATAACATATTGTAAAACAAATAAATGCAGTGTGTGATACCGATTTAAATTAATTCGCAAGCTTCCAAGTAAACCTTATTTAATTAGAGTCTATTTTAAAAAAAAATTAAATCAACCCCTAAACATGCATCTAAATGTCATAAATCGTTCAAACAATGCATAAAAAAATAAAGACGACCGATTCAGAAAAAAAACCCCTTTCGGGTTAAACCTTTTATAACACTTTGAAGAATTCACAAGACCTTGGACCTACATACAACCTGATAATCGCCCACAGGTGTGTAATGCATGGTGCCTTCAGCAAACATTCAAAGATACGAGAGACAGCGAAATACCCTCCAGGTGTCGGTTCGTCGTCTTCAGCTCGTCCACACGCAGAATGACTACGCTCGGTATCCACCGATCAAATATGGAGATGCCTTCTCCACAGAGGTTGAACAAAATCAAAGTGTGTTCTTGAACACCAAAACAATTCACCAAAGCATAAGGGATTTTGTGAATTGAAAACAAAAAGGGATTAAACCCTAAAAGAAGAAGTCAAAAGGAATTTGCAGTTTCGCAGTTTTCTGTCTTTCAAAATGAACCATTTAATGAGTATTTATAGAAAAATGCGGTGCCTCGGTTGTCGAGCTCGTTTGAATGAGAAAGAGATCTCGCACGAACGAGATACGCGTGTCGTTCAAGCGACATCGCGCGACAATGCAATGTCATTAGAACGACAAAGCAAAGTCGTTTGAACGACTGTTATGTCAGAAAATATTATTTTTAATGTCCGCTCCAACACTTAGAAAAAAATACTCATTCTCAAATTTTGAAAAAAAAATCCGCTCCAAC
The DNA here is from genome assembly GCA_949130495.1 of Sambucus nigra. NCBI lineage: Eukaryota > Viridiplantae > Streptophyta > Magnoliopsida > Dipsacales > Adoxaceae > Sambucus > Sambucus nigra. The sequence goes on from OX422214.1 coordinate 17,247,571, forward strand.
ACTTAGAAAATATTTTGTAAAAATATCCCAAAAGCTCTAAGTGGAAAGTTAAGGTATTTAAAACATAACCTTACCAAAGTAAACTTTGCGGAGCCTTTTTGATGAAGAACCTTGATATTCGGATCCGTCTTTGATGCTTGAATATTCTTGAATGCTTTTCGACTATGTAGCGGCATACAACATACTAAATTGATAACGGACTTATAAAATAATGTCCTTACAAATCCCCCCCTATGTTTATGCCGGTACATACATAAAAACATCCAAATGATCAAATACCAAAATACCTATACAAATCTACCCTCCCATGAATAAATTTGCAAGATCTCAAACTGTTCTTCAAAAATCTTCATCAAATCTCAAAGCTTATCTCATCAGGGTGTGCAATCTAATAATCTTCAATCTTTGTACCTACACACACGAGATAAAGCAAAAACCTTCATGACACATCGAGTTTGAAATGATATAAGAATAAAGCATTAATAAATCAAATCTTCCCCATATTGCAAAAACTCCCCCATAACATGATAATTCTTTCTCCCTCTTTTTACGATGTCCCCATATAGACAAATAAGAAGAAACAATCAAAACGTGGAGTGTCATGAAAAAAGCATAGCAAACAAGGATCAAACTACGCGCATGCAAAGATATATCTAAAAAACAACCACAAACTATTTTTGGATTTTTTCAAAGCAAAAATGAGATACAAAAATCACACACCAAGGATTTAAACTCAAATAACCAAGTCATGGAAATGGAATGTAAGGGTGTGAACACATTCGATAGGAAAATAAACTCAATCAATCATACGTGCACGATGAATACGTGTACCCCTAACGAATGAACATCAAAAGTATCCTTAGCTGTAAAAATTATTAAATTTAGATGACATCGTCTTATGCAAATCAACAAATCAAAGTCAAAGTGATTTCCACACCAATAACATCCAAAACTATTTAACGCTTTTTCAAGACTTTCAAGGACGTGCAAATCAGTTTTAAATTCCATCCAAACTCCCCTCATGCATATTTTCTTTAAGAGGTAATCTAAATTCTCAAACATTGGAGAATTGGTGCAAAAACCTAATGGCCCCCTTTTTGGCATAAATTTCTTTTTATCGCCTTTAAATTTTTTTTGGGCTCTTTTAAACCTCTTTGAACCTCGGATAATAAAATTCCTTAATTTTCTAGGTCCAATATAACGATGGCTTAGTATTAGTAAAGGCCAAATGAACCTTTCGCAGCGCTTCTCCGTTTTCAAATAAAGCACACAAACGCACAAACGGCTCTTACACGCATAACTTTCTTATCAAGTTTAATCGTGCTTGGTTCGTTTTAAGGACAGGATTGAAGTGAAAACAACCAACCAACGTGTGATAAGAAAAGCACAATAATCAAATAAATCCGTGCACGTGTGCAATAAAGGAAATCACGAGTCAAATATGTAGGAAGTAACACTTAATTACATCTTAATGACTCCACACATTATAAAGCACATGGATGAATTGACATTTTATCCCAAAACACTATCAAATAGTCACATGAAAAATGGAATGATGTTGTGACTCGGTCATCCTAAGTGTCTATCCATAAAAGGTGCAAACCAAATACAAAAATCTTTTTGAATTTTTCAAAATTTTTATCAAAATAAAATCTTTTTGTATTTTTCAAAATTTTTCAAAAAAAAACAAAACTTACAAAAATGATACATAATAGCAATAGGAAAATAATGTCATCATGAAAATCATCCTATGATAGAAAACAAGTCAAACCTCAATCGTTAGGTGCGGAGGGTGGTGCCAACTTATGAAAAACCTCCATCAAATTTTGTGAAGTTTTGACTAAAAACTTAACTTGCCCACCTAGATGTGCAAACTCTCTCATGTAGTCCCCGAGAGCATATAAAGTATCATGCGTGGGTGCATGTGTGGCAGAAACATGTGTAGTAGCAAAATTTGACACATAACCTAACTTAAAACAAAATTCCCTAAGGTGTCCTCTCCTTTTACAATGGGAACAAACGTATATAGGCCTAGGAACACCTCTTTAAAAAATACTACGATGCGCTCTCCTAATAGGAATGGGACGCCTAAGTGGGTTAGGGTGAGACTCACATGAATCTAACACTAAAGTGGGAACCGGCTCGGGTGCTAATTGGGAAGTAGAAGCACCGTCATGACTTATTCCTAACTTCTCACCTTTACCCAAAATGGGATTGAGAACCATCTTTCCAGCCTTCTTAGATGTGTTCTCTAAAGGAACTTTGACCTCCCGGGCACGTTTGAGATCACTCTCGAGTTGGGATACATGTGTCTTCAGACTAGACACCGTGTTGGTCAAATCACACTTTTCCCTTTTTAAAACTTCCTTCTCTCTCTCTCCAAATCTAAAACCCGATGACCTAAATCTCTATTATACTTTTTTATTTTCAAGGTCTCGGTTTACAAATATCTAAAGGCTTTTTGGAGCTCACTTTCATCTCCACTCTCAAATTCGCTCTCATCTCCACTAGAAACACTCGAGTCATCACCGGTGCTCTCATGATCTCTATCAACATGAGACAAAGTGGGTGTGTTCACACGACTCGAAAAAGATACACACATCCCATGTGCTAAACCTTTATCAGACTCATCTCCCACATCACCCTCATCACCCTCACTATCACTAAGAGTGGCGAGCATAGTAGTCTCTTTGCCCTTTCTCCTTATCCTAGTAGGACACTCTTTAGCCATGTGCCCTTTGCCCTCACACTCAAAGCACCCGATCTCATCCTCCTTGTCACTATCTTTGGCCTCCACTATATTTTTATTTGACTCAAAAGATCTCTTTTTATTGGAAGAATTTTCTTTATTCATTTTGAGAAACTTTTTAAAAAATTTCACTAGCATGGCCACATCTTCAAAATCAAATTCACCCTCAGAATCGAACTCACAAACTTTTTCTTTCTTTTTCTTAAAATGAGTCTTTAAAGCAACGCCTCTATCCTTAACCTTAATAGTTTGGGGAAACATGTCTATTTCATAGGTTTTAAGGTCTCCTACAAGTTCTTCTAACTTAAGTGATTTCAAATTTCCCAAAGAGTTCAAAACAGTGACTTTAGGAATAAAGCGTTTTGGTAGAGATCTGAAAATCTTCTTAACGACTCGCGTGTTATCAATCACCTCACCCAAATTAAAACAGGTGTTAAAAATGTCCGACAAACGTGCATAAAAATCATCAAAGTATTCAAACTCAGACATGGTGATAGTCTCAAATTGGATGGCCAAATTTTATAATTTAGATTCTTTAACCGCGTTCGTACCCTCATGTGTTAATTTCAAAACATCCCAAGCCTCTTTAGACGTGGTACACGTCATAATTTGGCGAAACTCATCAGGAGTGACAACTCCATAAATAGCACTCAGACCACGGGAATTAAAATTAGACATTTTATAATTGTCCTCAGTTCAGTCCGACACAGGTTTCAAAGAGGTTATATTTTTAGCGGTGACTGTGGGAGGATTTCACCCATTTTAACAAAGCAACCAAACACGCTCGTCAATGGATTTTAAACTAAATTTCATACGAGATTTCCAGTAGGCAAAATTTGACCCGTAAAAAATAGGCATCATATTATATAAGTGCTCCATAGGAAAAATTGCGATTTTTCACAAAACTGATTTTAAAAAAATCAATATCACACAAATTTTGCGGAAAATAGGAATACGTGATAAATTAGCCCAACCCGCTCTGATACCAATTTGTAAAACAAATAAATGCGATGTGTGATACCGATTTAAATTAATTCGCAAGTTTCCAAGTAAACAAAATTAGAGTCGATTTTTAAACAAAATTAAATTAACCCCTAAACATCCATCTAAGTGTCATAAATCGTTCAAACCATGCATGAAAAAATAAAGACAATCGATTCAGGAAAAAAAACCCTTTCGGGTACAACCTTTATAACACTTTGAAGAATTCCCAAGACCTTTGACTTACATACAACCTGATAATCGCCAATAAGTGTATAATGCACGGTGCCTCCAGCAAGCCTTCAAAGATACGAGAGACATCGAAATACCCTCCAGGTGTCGGTTTGTCGTCTTCAGCTCGTCCACACGCAGAATGACTACGCTCGGTATCCACCGATCAAATATGGAGATGCCTTCTCCATAGAGGTTGAACAAAATCAAAGTGTGTTCTTGAACACCAAAATAATTAACCAAAGCATAAGGGATTTTTGTGAATTGAAAATAAAAAGGGATTAAACCCTAAAAGAAGAAGTCAAAAGGATTCTGCAGTTTCGCAGTTTTCAGTCTTTAAAAATGCTAGGACTTTTTAATGAAAACGAAACCATTTAATGAGTATTTATTAAAAATGTTCTACCTCGGATGTCGAGCTCATTTGAACGAGAAAGAAATCTCGCACGAACGAGATACGCGTGTCGTTCAAGCGACATCGCGCGACAATGCAATGTCGTTAGAACGACAGAGCAAAGTCATTTGAACGACTGTTACATTAGAAAATATTATTTTTAATGTCCGCTCCAATACTTAGAAAAAATACTCATTCTCAAATTTTGACGAAAAAGTCCGCTCCACACTTAAAAAATATTTTTTAAAAATATCCCAAAAGCTCTAAGTGGAAAGTTATGGTATTTAAAACATAACCTTACCAAAGTAAACTTTGCGGAGTCTTTTTTATGAAGAACCTAGATATTCGGATCCGTCTCTGATGCTTGAATGTTCTTGAATGCTTTTCGACGGTGTAGCGGTATGCGACATACTAAATTGATAATGGACTTATAAAATAATGTCCTTACACATATTTATGTTAACATTGTTTAAATAGGTTTCATTCTTTTATTTCATTTTCTAGTTTTTAAAAAAAAAATCATTTGTCATAATACATTAGATTACATGTGATTTTCAATTTTGAGATTTTATTGTTAATCTCATTATGGGTATTTGATTTAATAATTGCTCAAGTCACAATAGGCCTTTGTTAATGAGTAAATGTATGAAATTTAATAGGCCTTTGTAGGTTTTCACTCTTATTTCCTTTATTTTAATTTAATACATTTCATAATTATATATTTTATTTCACGAAATATCATTTAGATTTTAATGTGTTATTTTGTCCATGATGGAAATACAAGAAAAAAAAATTAATTCAAACTTGTTTAACAAAAAAAATTGAAATCGGACCCGAAGCCCGTAATATTTATGAGTCGAGTTCGGGCCTTTGTGGGAAAAAATAATTCAGGCCGAGCTCGGGCTTGAGCACGGGTAAGTGAGTTCGGGCCGAGCCTGAGCAACCCCAAGCCCGGCTCACCCAGCCCGATTTACATCCCTAAGTACACTAATGAGGGAGCATATAGAAATATCATGAAAATTAAATCTAGCACAAAGCATGGAGACTATACTACGTATGGATATTTGTGAGCGAGTTACATGTGAATATTTACATGTGAGTGTTTTTGGTGGTGAGCCCATACATGGATTAACCAAGTGGTGTGTGATATATGTAAATGAGCATGGGACTGTATACAAGTGTGAGAAGTGTGGGTGTGTGCTAGTGAAGCCTAAACATGGGTAATATAAGTGGTGTGTGGAACATGTGAGTAGAAGTGGAGCTAAGTATAAGTGTGTGAAGTGAACATGGAGAGTATATACAAGTGTGTGAAGTGTATAAGTGAAAAGTGATATATGAGCATGATAGATTTAAGCACGGCGTCGATATACACAAAAAGTAAATAAAGGAGTAAAAGGAATATACAGGTAGGTGCATACGCATACATGCTGAAAAGAATAACACTCATGTAGAAATAGAGTTTAGTCCTCTTAAAAATGTTCCCAACGGAGTCACCACTGTGGTCGTCCAGGGGGCCTTCCCTCTAGCGTGCGCGCGGGATTGCTCCCTTTCTAGGGGTGCTCGATTGTCGTCAATATGGGGTAATATGTAGAGATATAGTCGCCGACCATTTTGTACAAAATATGCAAAATAAATATGTCGCCTCGAGATAACGACATCAAGGACAATATAGATGCTTGCGAAGCTAAGTAGTTCAAAGGTCTGGGGACTAAGTTACGTAATAGAAGGTGTTAAGCAACCATCCCTCCCTTTCGATCTCTCATGGGAATGTTTTAATCTTCTCCTGTTAGACTTCGTGAAGGGTGTTCTTATGTGCATAATATAGATGGTGATTGGAATCGTTCAACTCGCGTCATTGAAAAGGTCGAAGTGAATTCATCCTTAGGAGTGTTTCCAAAAAAATAAAAATTTAAATATAATGTAAGTGTTTGCCGAATCATAAGTCGTTATGGAAGCACAAATGTATACATCGGACATGACACGAGCACACAAGAATATAACATCCATTAAGAATATATATATATATATATATATATATATATAAATAATATAACAAATGTGCATAAGGGAGGACTCGAATATCCGAATTTACGCAAGACACCTATCTAGCCCAAGGGGCATCAAAGTCCATGTAGATCAAAGATAATATAGGGTGGGGTTTGACCCATAAATCCAAACGGGGGATTTCTCTTATATGTGTGTGCAGAGATAAACGTGCTTTAAGTGTGAGAATGCGTAATGAGAACCCCTATTTTGGAATTTATAAATAAACCCCCATTTTCTTATTTTTGGGTTTTTCATGAAACTAGAGTTTGTGCTAATAATAATAAAGGTTTCAGACTAATGTATGTGATGTAATGAAATAAAGCACAAAAGTATAAATAAAACAACTAATACTAAAAATAAGAGAATTTAGAGAAAATGATAGAGAATTGGACCTCTTAATGAATACTTGAAGCGAATCTTGAGTGTTGATATGCTGATCTTGTAATGGGATGAAGGTGGTACGAGGAGATTAGGGGGGGGGGGGGATTTACTAAATGAAGCATGAAAAGGATGGAATGGAATGTAGGATATGGGCTTTTTAGGAAGGGAACAACTCTAAATTTGAGAGAATGTTCTCTGAAATTCTGAGAGGGATGTTTAGGGGTGATTTTCAAAGTGAGGTCAGGGCCTCTATTTATATGGCCAAGGGGGTGCCGATCAGCAGGATCCTGGACCTGCCTATTGACATAGAACCCCAGACACACTATCGAGAAGCAGGGCCCTAAGGGTGCCATTAGACGGTCTGTGATAGTTTTTTTTTTTTTAAAATGGTTGTGAAATGAGAACCGTAAGTTATAATCGTGCACGGGGTGGACTGTTGGAAAGGATATTTAGAGTCTTTTAAGAATCCATTAATCCACTTTTGGGTTCGGGATTTGACCGAGGTCAAACAAGGCTCGAAAATGCCCATTGGTCACTTGAAGGAAAATGAATCGTTCGTCTGAACCATAAGGCCAATTCGTGCGTGAGATGGACCGTTGGAAAGTGTATTGAGTGCCCTTTGAGAATCCATTCAGCTTCATTCGGTTCGAAGAGTTGACCAAGGTTAAATGGTGCTCGAAATTTCCTAGTGACCTTTGGAAAAAATTAAGTCATTCGTCCGTACCGTAAAGATAATTCATGCACGGGATGGACCGTTAGAAAGGGAATTCAAATCCATTCAAAGATTCATTGATCTTTTCTCAAGTTGGAGAGTCGACCGAAGTCAAATGAGGCCCAAGAGTACTCCGCGGCTTCTAGAACAGTTTTTGGGGGTAATGGATCATTCGTTTTGAACCGTAAGTTCGATTCGCACAGGGGATGACCATTGAAAATGGGGTTCATAGACCTTCAAAGACTCATTGAGCTTCTGCTCAGATGAGGAAGTCGACTGGAGTCAAACAGGGGTAGAGAGTACCCGATAGACTCCAAATCCAGTTTTAATAGTGAAATGGACCATTCGTCCGAACTGTAAGACCGATTCGCGTACGGGTGGACCATTGGAAAGGGAATTCAGAACCCTTCTAAGATTTATTGAGTTTTTAGACAAACGAGAAAGTTTAGTGGAGTCAAACGGGGCACAGGAGTTCCAGGTGGCCTCTAGATCGATATTCGAAGTATGACCTAGGGTTTGCAATGAACGAGTGATGCAACGGACCTAAGGAGGTTATTAAGGGACCCTAGGTGTCCACCATATCGATGTGTCAACATGTAAAATGGAATGAATGAGTGTGAACTAGATACGAATTAATTATGATCCAAACACTCAAATATGTTAAAGGAGTTATATTTGATCGCAAAACTTTATCAAACTAAGATTTAGCCTCAAGGGACAAGATAAAGGGAATTCCATGTAGAAACAAGCACAATGCACTTAAGCATAGAATATTAATAATTCTTCAAAGCTGTAGCATCATGACATGATACGCATAACTAGGATTCATTATGAAAACCTGTTGATCTTCAACTATAGTATCCTCAAAAGCTAAACATATATCCTAATTTATTTTATCTCAATTCTTTTGAAGCTATGACTTTTGAAAATCAAAGAAACTAAACATGTTGGCCTTATTAATTTTTCTATATTTATTGCCTTAATCTTTTCGTTAGGCTTTGGTAACTGTGGCTTTCCCGCAAAGGAGATTTTCTCCTTTCGTAGCCCTTTTTCATTCACCCAAAAGATCAAACATACTCACGGGAAATGGTTATTACATTCTCAAATCCCCTATTGTCACGAAATATGTTGATGAAAATATTTATGGGAGAGCATCCCACATAACTCAAATATAACATGTGAAGTTAACATTCAAAAAGGGATTATATATGTGTGTGTGGTAGCATATACAAAGTTGAATCCATTAAGTGAATTAACGTCAAAACAACTCCGTGCAAGCATGATTAAGAACAATCCGAGTATTAAAAATCATAACTAAATGTCCTAGTCACATGGTTGGATTCAAACACACCAATATGCCACACAAACTGTGCATAACTAAAATACAAAAAACCAATAATATTTTTGAGTTTTTTTTTTTAAATTTCAAAAGGAAAAAATACCAATTAAAAAAAAAAACTCGAAAGACAAACAAAATCTTTTTGTATTTTTTAATATGACTCAATAAATAAAAAATCAAAATATAAAATACTCAAACAACATACAACTATCATGAAGTGCAAAAGTCAATATAATATGTAAAACCTCTAAATTCGAATTTCTAACCCACATAGGAGTAACGTGAAGCTCTCAAGTTTTGGGAACCTTAGTGACTCTTGTCTTAGACTTTCTAGGACCATTTCTATGATCGAAATAAAAATGCCTAAGCTAACCCTTCCTACCGCAATGTGTGCATTTATTCTCATGATGAGGGGTATTTCCTAAGGGTTGAACTTTTCTAATGTTCCTATCAACATTTGACTCTCTAAAACCCATGTTCTTGGCTTGGTTATTAACATTTGACTCTCTCAAATGCATGGTCTTGGTTTGGTTAGTGGAAGCATCTTGATTGTCGAAGCCAATTCCACACTTGCCACCTTTAATCAAGGCGGTGCCTAACATATTATCCAACTTCTCTAACCTAGATTCCAAATCAAATTTGACATGATTCGATTCTCACAATCCCTATTCAAGCTCAACAATCCAAGACTCGAGTGAATTCTTAGACTTCTCAAACTCAATAAACTCTTTCTTTGTAACTTCCATCAAACCACGAAGGCTACCTCTCTCACCCTACACATACTCTAGCTTCTCTCTAATAGTCCACTCACGTGCCCTGAGATCCTCAATCAAAATACTATCATCATTTCCTACGACATGTTCTTTTAACTTAGCTTCTAACTTCAAGTTAGCATTCTTTACCTTTAATGTTTGCACATATAACTCATGAAAGGAAACTTGGAATTCACTCTCCTTATCCACTTCTTCATCCTCATACTGTTCTTCATTCTCTTCACTATCAGTTACTTGGGAGTCACACATATGGTATCAGAAGTGTCATTCTTAGAAAATCTTCATAGGAAGATTTCTCATTAAGGCTCAAATGACTAGCCGTGAACGCGGTGTAGTTGCGATCAATGGGGAAAACAGGTCCCTCTTTCAGATAACTATCACCAAGGGTGGCATTATACACCTTCGGCTTCTTTCCCTCCTTCCTTAGTTTAGTGGGGCAATCAACTACCCTATGGCCATAATCCTCATAACCTACACATCTTTTCGACTTATTCTCTTAAAGTTATCATTACCATTTTAGGGAAGTGATCGACCTTGTTATATATAGTTTTCTCAAACTTTTTTACATCTTTCGCTTGCTTATGAAACTTGAGAAATTTCTTAAATTTCTTAGCTAACATGGCCATATCCTTGTACTCGATATCAGACTCATCATCTGAAACAGGTGTTTCCTCCTTTCGGGCTTTCAAAGCAATGTCATTATCCTTCTTCTTCCCAGTTTTGGAGGAAAACATGTCAAGCTCATAAGTTGTAAGTCAGCTATATGCTCTTCAAGTTTCATAGAATCTAAAATACCCAAGGAATTCAAAACCACGACTTTTGAATTAAATCTTTTAGGCAAAGAGCTTAAAATTTTCTTGATTATTCGATTCTCATGTATTCTCTCTCCCAAGTTAAAAGAAGAACTGACTATGTCAGACATTCTAACATAAAACTCATTGAAGGTTTCTCTTTCCAACATCTTATTGGTTTCAAACTGAGTGGTGAGGCTTTGGAGTTTGGAATCCTTAAGAACACTAGTTCCTTCATGGGTGAGTTAGAGTATGTCCCAAGCCTTATTAGATGTATCATAAGTCATTATATGACAGAACTCCTCTGGAGTGACAGAAGAAAATCGAGCATTTAAATTAGGCGAGTTATAATTTGCTAACCTACGCTCAACCTCACTCCATGATTCTACGGGTTTGAGTATCCTATTCTTTCCAACTAACGTAGTAAGTGGAGTCCAACCATTGAGTACCACTTGCCATACTCTCTTCTATATCTTTAAGTGCTTATTTCATACACATTTTTCACCCATCAAACATTGGGGCTCTATGACCATCGAAACCACCAAAATTCATGCCTAACAACACGAGATCTAAACATGACAACTTAGTGTTCTAGCTCTGATACCAATTTGAGAAGGCCTTATGGAGTTTCGGTAGGGATGGTTTTGCAAACAAAAAGTCTATTTTTATATTTTTTTAATTTTAAAGAACAAAACTTTAAACATATTAAACCCAACAAAAACTTGTTCACTAATTCTAAATCGAGTTGTTGTGAAAAATCGATTTATCCAATTTTATCTTTTTAACCTAAAACATGCATCTTGTTACTAAGAACATAAAATAAGTCAAATAATTGCACAAGGCCCTGATATAGGAGGAAAACCACAAAGGGACAAACCTAGGATAGCCCAACCAAGAAGATCACTATGATAAGGTTTTACAAAGACTAGACATCAGACTTACTCAACGACTCGTATCCCTCGCAAGCCTCGACTCACTTCTATTTTCAACCTCTCCTCCATAGTGCAACTTAGGAGTCCACCTACGCAAGTTGGCACAACACCTAGATGACATGTGTCTCAATATCCAGCAATAAGGCTCAGTAACTATCTAGAGAATTGAAACACGAATCATCATTTCTTCACCACAACACAGCAAAACAGTACGAAGTCCATCGCACGAAAAAATTCTCTCAAGATGAAGTGAAAGCAAACTTTAGTGCCCAACAAAAACATCTCAAAGCATAATAATTGTGAAACTTGGATCATTGAACTCAATGGGTGAAACTAGGGTTTGGGGACTTTTGTAAACAAATAGGAATTGATTTTCACCAAAAGTTCTTGAAAAATCTAAGTCCCGCACACCTTAAATTAGAAAAACACAAATTTTGAGGTGACGAGTTTGTTCAAATGAAATCCTACCATTTGTTCAAACAAACTGCTTGCTTTGTTCTAACAAGAACCAGTCTCATTCGAACAAACAGACAAAGTTCATTCTAATAAACATCCCAGGATCTTCCAAATGGTGTACTTCTGTTTGATAGAAGGCCCGTTGGAAGTACGTTGGATCTACGTCCTAATAAGGTATAAAATTCCGTTTTAACGTTTTCCTAGCTTCGTTCTAATGATCTTTGTGTCTCATTCTAAAGAGACCTAAGATTCGTTCTTACGAAATCCAAACTTTGTTCTAACGAACTTAAAAACTAAAAAACATTTTTCTCCAAACAACACTTTTAAATACAAGTTCCAAACATTTTTTTGCAAAAATAGCCCCAAAACAAATATTCAAGTATCATATTCAATGCATCCATACCTGCACGATCCTCGGTTAATGTGAAGACAAACTTGTCATGAAAACACGACATGTAGTGTATCCAACGTTGAAGCTTTGCCCGTTACGTCTTCATCAAACATGTCATAGGCTTACGAGATCAACAATACAAAACCTCAACTATGACTCAAAGGTTTTGTCTAGAATTAAGCTAATTACAAACAAATTGACTCAATTGGAAATTTTCCCTTACAAATACATATACAATTACATTTATTAATGTAGATACAATTACACTGATGAATACATATATAGTTACACTAGTTAATGTAGATTCATGTGTATCGTATGAACTCATCTTTAATTAATTGAAAAGTTTACGGGTTTAACATGCCAATAAGATTGTAGCTTGACATGGTCATATATAAATAGACTTTCAAGGGATTAATTAGATAATGCCTTTTTTTAAAACTTTATTAAAAATTATTTTTGGAGCGAAGTGTCAATTATTTATTTAAAAATAGAGTAAATATGCCACGTATGATGAAATGGAAGCATTTTTCGCCATGTATTTCAACAAAACTTTAATGGTGGAATTAATTGCAATAAATTTCAAAATTCAAGGTTAGACGACAACTTATGAACTATCAGGTCAAAAGTTTAAATTCACCAAAAACTTCAACATTAAATTTGCAACTTAATACATGCCCAAAGTCATAAGAAAATATATTAACCTTAACAATAATGTTGAATTTTAAACTAATTTTTTTTTACAAATCCTAAAATTAAAAAAGAAAAACTAAAAAGCTAACCCTCATCTCTCTCCGCTCTCCTTCCACCACCGCCTCCACCCAAACACCCTTTTCCCTCCACCACCACTTACCGTCAAACCAACTAACCCTATAAGAGTTTATATATACTCTTGTGCCCCACATCATTTGAATTGTCATATTCTGTTTTACAAAACACACTTTGAGTTTAGTCAACGTGGTCTTTGAAAAGATTCATAAACCTTATATCGGATCATTCATGTCATTTTCCCGAGTTAATCACTTAAGAGAAAATTATATTATCTAGAGATCTCAATTAAATAGTTTCGATAATTAAAAGATGAGTTAATTTAAACTTGTATTTGTCAAATAAATGATCCTATAAATTATTCTTATATTAAACTTATTTTTTAAATGCATCTTTTGTATTTAGAATTTACTTCATCATAAGTTGGACAAGAAAATTCTAAGTTTTGTGAAATACTATAAAATTGACAAACTCTGGCTCAGAACGTAACCTTGTTCACCAGTTGTGACCGTAACGAAGCAGGAACTCACGTCCGCAAAGCATATACTTTTATGGACGTGATCGTTTGGAATAACACATAAAAATTCTCTACTCTGTAGCGTAACCTTATATTGCAATGCCATTGCTAGAGTGAAAGTTTTCTTCACATCCACAACAAGTTCGCAATCCTGCAAGATTTTTTAATTTTCAAAATATTGAGTTTGTAGTTATTGATAGCTTTGCTTTTATCTATGTTGTTGTTTAAAGCCAAGTTAGTCAAAACCTTAAAATACCTACAAAATATAACATCTCAAGTGTAGAGGTAAGTAAGGGCATCAATCCACTTTCAAGGGGGTAAGCTAGAGACAAATTCAATTGTAATTCAATTTTTATTTTCTTTTTGGGCTTTTTACTTTTTCTACATTTTTTTTGCTTTTTCAAATATTAAAACAAATGGGTGAGGTGATGATTTAAACTAAACTAAACTAAATGTGATATAATAACAACTAACTAGAAAGTTACTAGAATGAAAAATAAAGTCTAACACTAAAAATAAGAGATAAATGAGGTGAATAATGGTGAGAACAATCAAGGAATGGGATTACACCACAAATTTTAGTTATTCTAATTAATTAATTTAATTATTTGAATTCTCCCAAATTAATATCAAAATTACAAACCAACTCTCATCGCAAGTGTAATTATAATAGTAATCTTTTAAAAAATTAAGTTTAACACCCCACAACTCTAGAAAAATAGATCCACACTCCTTTTAATTAATCACCCGCTAGGATCGATCAATTAAAATTTATGTAAATCTTAGAAAATAAATTTAGAGTTGAAATTCAAGTTATAATACACCACTTAAGAAACCCCTATCTCTAGTTCGAATCTAAAATGGGTATGATAACTAGAATTTCTATTTTCTCTCGAAAATCATTTACCCTCTCTCGAGGCGTAAATCTAAGGGTGAGGGATAAAAAATAACATTCAAAGGGAATTTTAAAGTAATCAAACTAATTAAACTAAAATAACATCAAATAAGGGTTTTCCCCCACCCCTTGAAAGAGAATTTAGCCTAACATGGTATCAAACAAAATAAACAAATATTCAATAGGCATTTAATATAAAAGAGTAGAGAGAAGAATAATCAAACCAATCTCTTGAATTCAATAGACTTCAATCCTTGAATGAGAAGCATACAACCCTCCAAGTGAGTGATCAACAAAGATATAAATGAAAAATTCACTCAACTCGAATCTCACACAACTATTTCACTCAATTTAAAATCTAAAAAAAATAAAATAAAATAAATTTCTAAACTAAAAAAATATTATTTTTAACTTTCTCTCTAAGCTAACTCTAGGGTTTCTCTCCTCTTTTTTCCATTCTCCCTTCAAAATGGTCTTAACTCTCTTTAAATAGTAGGTGCCATGGAGCTAGGGTTATTTTTGGAAGGTTCGTGGCGTAGGATAAAATGGGGAGAGGTTTTGGAATATAGGTGGAGGTAATTTAGGAATTAGATGGGAGCATGTGGTTATGGTGAGGTCATGTGGGAAGGTGGGGGAGAATGAGGTAATGGTGATAAAAAACAGATTTGGTTTATGAGGGTAATTTGGGTAAAGGTTAAAAGAGGTTAGTTGGGGTTATTATGGGAAAAAGGGAATAAATGAGTAAATGGGTTTAATTGGCAAGTGGGTATTTGTTTTTTTATTTTGCTTTTGTTCTTGGCTTGTGTTTGGCAGATGCACGATTAGGGTTAAATGGATGAAATGGGTATAAGTGGGTATATGGCTTAAAAAACATGTGGGCATTTAAGTTGGTCTTTGTGTTGGTTTGGACTTTGCACATAATCGGGTAGGAAGGGAAATGGTTAGAGGAACTAAGGGTCAATTGGTTTTGGGTTTCAAAATTGAAGATGGGCTATGGAGGTCAGGTAGGTTTTCGGTTAGAAAAGGCAGGGGCTATCGGGTTTCTCTACTTGGGTCTCGGGTATGGATGGTTTGAGATGGCTCCAGCGGTTTGGGTTGGTTTCAGCCGGAGGTGTCTGGGACAGGCCGAAGGTGGTTGGTTTTGCGCCAGAGGTTAAGTTGAAGGTAACAGGTGGCGGCGATCGGCGCTGGGCTGGTGACTGCTAGGTTTTCATATGTGGTTGGAGGAGCTTAAATCACAGGGGTAATGGGGTTGGGCAGGTTGACGCCGGAATGGGTCTGTCCGCCGGCGGAGGGATTGAGGGTACGGGTTCCAGTGAGGTGTTAGTTCGGGTAAGGGAGACCACCGGCGCTGCGGTTTGCGGGTCGGTGAGAGGCCGCGGGTTGGGTCTAGGCAATTGGTTTAGGTCGTCGGTTGGGTTCCGGCGAGATGGGGATGTCGGGGCAGCGGCGTCGATAGGTGGTTGGGCGCAGGAGAGAGAGAGAGGGGAAAGGGGATGGTTTTGTGGTGTTTTGTGTGTTTTAATGGAGATGTTGAGTTATAGAGGGTTAGGGAGAAGAGATGAGAGAGTGATTTTGAAAATGGTGGAAGAGAGAGGAGAGAGAAGGTGGTTGGTGTAAGTTGGAGAAGATGATGTTGGGGGGTTATTGTGTGGGTGAGCGTATATGATAATAGGGTGTAGGTGAGGATGAGGATAGGTAGTGTTAGGGTGTGTGTGTGTGTGTAATTTGTACCCCAAAAAAATTCTAATCCTAATAAAAATAAAACTCTAAAGAAAATAAAAATCTAAAAAAAAATAAAAATCCTACTTCTAATAATAAAATAAAGATTCAATTAAAAATGAAACTAAAACGAGAAATAAAATAAAAATAAAATCTAATAAAACTAAAACTAAAATTCTAATTAAATGTAAAATCAAATAAAACTAATAAATGAAATCCTAAAAAAAAATCTAATCCTAATAAAAATAAAACTAATAACTAATAAAAATAAAGATGAAATAAAAATATACTAATATAATATAAAATAGTAAATAAGACCTAAAAAATCCTAAATAAATCAAAAATAAATCCTAGAAATTCTAAATAAATCCTAAAAATAAAATAAACTCAAACTAAGAATCTAAAAAATAATAAAAAGACACAAACAAAACACACACAGGGTTTAGGGTAGGTTTAAGCTAGGCTTAGGCTCGGGTAAGGTCATGGGAGAGGGAATTGGGTATTTAGCTCCATTTTAACTGCAAATTGCCTGAAAATATAGTTTTTGACACCGCAACTGCAATTACGCCTGCATATTGAATAATTAAGCACGTAAGATCCATATTGCCAAGAATTAGCAACTAAAGTACGTCTATTCGGAGTATAAAATGTACAGTTTTGGGTGCTTATCACACCACCCCCAAACAGAGCGTTGCTAGTCCTCGAGCAATAAGATAGAGAGAAAGAGAAAGATAAGAAACCAAAAGTGTACCACTTTGGTGGGCACTTGCAATTGCACTTAGCATGTGCAACAAGACTTTAAACCTATAGGTTGCCCTACAGGACGAGTTGTGTCTCGTGAGGGTTTGCAGAGAATATACCCACAAATTCTTATTTGAAAAGAGGGAGTCTATCTCTTATTAGATGTAGAATAATCGCACAATCCATTACATGAGAAATATTTGATTTCAGAAATACAAGCTAGAATGTGTAAAAATATTAAGCTAAGGAAATACTCAAGGCACATCCTTCCTAGAACTCAACGTGTGTAGTGGGAATCAGTCAAAATGGGTCGAGTATCATAAGAGTAATTCCTAGATTGCCTTATCGAAATCAATGCATCTGTAATACCCCACATTTTTTATGATTTAAATAATTAAGGGAATTATTTATTACAGAGGGATTAATTAAATTTAAATATGAGAAATAAATTGTTAATTAATCCGGATCTAATAAAAATAAATATCAACTAGCGTGCTGAGGGTTAATACTCATTAGTTTAATATCACTGTGCGATATGTAATATGGAACTATATACTTTGATAAATTGTCGAGAGATAATAATACGACATTTTAGTGAATTAAGTCTGACACGCGTGTGAGTCGTGTCGGGACTAAATTGATGGAATAAATATATCAATTATTTTCAATAACTCGTATGATGATTTCGAGTGTACTGTTGAGTCCGGAAGGGTCTAAATAGTGGAAATAGTATACTCGGGTGTTTAGTTTGGGTCCCGGGGTAATTTTAGGCCTAACCGGCATCCCAAAAGGGCATTTTGGTAAATTGGATTTTTAGGCCTAATTAATGGACGAAAATTAGGAGTTAATTTATCAGCCAAAACAATTGCATTAGGGTTAGAAAGCTGGAGAAAGTAAGAACGACCATAGGAAGTGTGAGGGAGAGCTTTTGTCAAGAGAAGAGGGCTAAATCGACATCACCTTGCACAACCACCACCACCACCGTCTAGATCGGGACAAGGGGAACACACCGTAGGAACCCAGCAATGTAGGGTGCTGCGCAAAAGACTTTTATGTGCGGAAGTAAACTTATTGTTGAGTAAACACCTTAAACCTACGAGTTTATATGAATGATGCAAAGGGGACCAAATTAAACTTTTACTTAATTTGTTAACTTTATGAAAATGAATTTGATTTTCAAAGTTAATAAAAAGTCCAAATTATTATCTTTTTAAATCAAGGTGATTTACAAAAGTAATAAACAATTCAATTTTTAGGCGAGTTTCTATTTATTTAAACCTACTTTTTCTTGTGAGGTGATATACGAAAAATATACAGCACACTGTGTTTATTTTACGTCGCAAAAACCCTTCCCCGGGAAAAACGACGAACTCCTTTAGGAGTTACCTAATCTACTTCCACTAAAATAATAAATCAATAGGGACGATTTACAAACAACAAACTCGACAAATAAAGAAGAAAGATATAACGATTACCCCACTCGACCAAGTCTCCGGCCTGGTTGCTTGTTCTGTTCTCTCTTTAAACTGTCCTCGCTTGCTCTTGCTTTCTACACGTCTCAGCCTCCCCTCTAAATTCTTTAAGCGCAGGTTGGCTCAGTGCCTATTATTTATTTTCTAGTGAAGTAATAGTGTGTGGTGTACTATCCTATATGAAAACACACCCACACTTAATGAATACACACAAAATTCAATGCAACAGATTATATCTCCTATATATCTTTGCAAGTCTTATGTCATTCAAATCAAGTCAACTTGACTTTGAATACAGTTTTTGAAAACTTTCTCTTCTTTCTTTCAAATTTTGAACACTAGACTTGTTCAAATATGTACACAATAAATGTGTCTATGTGATTATAACGTGATAGAATATGTGAGTGATATGAGATGAAAGCAAATCCTGAAAATCACTTACACAATCAAGTAATCATATTCATAGAATAATGACTTCAAATATATTCAATAAAATCAGACAGTCAAATATTCACAATCTTGTTTTTCAGAAAACAAATATTAGATTAAATAAGGTTTTAATCTAAAATCTTATCAAGACTATTTTCACAAATATTTCAGATTAAATCAAAACAGTCTTAAGCTCACAACAAAATAATATTCCGTTCAGATTTTAAATCTTTACAAATCAGATCTCAAAAATCTTAGGTTTAACTTTCTAAACCACAAACAATACAAATCTGAATATTACCAAATATTTTCTGAAAAATCTGTTTTAAAACAAACTGTTTTAAAAATATTTCGCCCTCGAAATTCGCCGAATGCGTAACTCTCAAAATTAGGCCAACAATCTCCAAAATAATCTCGTCTCCAAAAATAAATTCCTCACCTCTAATCTCGAAACCTAACACGAATATCACCTAATAGTGAGTATCTCCTATTAGGGCCCAGTTTTGAGTTTATTAGTTCAGAAATGAAAGAAATATTTCCAAATAATAAACTTAAGTAAGGCAGAATTTCAGAAGAAGTAGGAGGGACTAAATCCTTTAATGAGTTCGGTACGGAGAGAACATACCGTAGAGGTTACGAGAGGGATAATAATCCAAATAACTATTACTGAGCGATGAAATCAAAATGCGTAAGAGAAGCATATGTGTAGGTGAGGAAATACCTATTTATTATAATAGGACGTGTGTGTGCCTATTATGTATTATTATTATTAAAGGCACCAATGGGTGATAACCCGGGGGTGTGAGAATCTTATTATTATAAGTGTACTAATGGGTGATAACCCGGGGGTACAAAAAGGTATTGTAAGTGTACTAATGGGTTATAACCCGGGGGTACAAGATTATTTAAATAAGTGTACTAAAGGGTGATAACCCGGGGGTACAATATGTTGATTAGGTACGCTAATGGGATATAGCCCGGGGGTGCAGTATCATGTTATATATATATATATAAGGCAGATGTGACTATATGTATATGTATGAGAGTGGTGAATTAATCTAATTTGTATAGTAATGAATGTGGGCATGGAACTTTGTTAAGAAAATTCTAATCGTATACTTGAATTATTCTGAAAATGGAAAATATATTAATTAGCTTTTCGTCATAAGCTAATTGGATAACGTATTGTATGGGCGATACGGGTTGACTAATAGTGAGGGTAAAATACTATTAGGATGGATTCAGTCTAGTTATATGGGGAAGTATAGCTAAGGAGAAAATTTAGATACGCGTTAGGCGTGCACAATAAAAGAGAGGTGAGAATCTCATGTGAGAGTTCGAGCTAACATGCACATGATACTTGCTTTACTGCAAATTTTAAATACTTGCTTAAACAAATATTTTTACACATCGGGCTCTGACCCGTTTCTTGCATATTCTCTCTCTCTTGCTATATATATGTATTATATCAGGTGCTCAGCCACAGGGACATCAGGCTTAGAGTTTCGGATTATGTGGCGAGCTGTAGCGGTTGTGGGAGCTGCAGGACTTTGTTTAGACGCCTAGATTATTTCATTCCTATTCGTTATGACATTTTCTTTAGGGCATGTGTCGTCCCTTCCTTAGACAGTTTCAGAGATTATGTTACTCTATTTCTCGTTCATTTTCATTTGGTTTGATGGCTACTATTGTTTTGGCTTAGAGTTTTGAACTGGGATATTTTATCCAGTCTTATTTATTTCAGCATGCGATTCTGATTTAGTATTTGTATTAATTAATTGTGCGTGGATGTTCTTTATTAAATTACATGGGTTGGTAATTAAATGGTTTTTTAATTAATAAGAAATGTTTTGACACTTAGCTTAATTATATTAGGTGATTAAATTAGTTATTGCGTTTTCGACAGTGATGCTAAGAATGAACCAACCGAACATTCTATTTTAAATTTTATAAAGGACTGATTACCCGATATTTAATTGGGCGGGGTGTCACAGGTGGTATCAGAGCATCAGGTTCTAGTGTCCATTAGGATCTCTACGGCTTACTATGTTTTAAGCTTTGCGTCCTTTGATATAGAGCCCTATTTTTAGGACTGTTGTGATCTTATATTTTGCGATTACGTCTTCAGCTATTTGAGATTTTGAGATAACTGTGGACTAATAATATTCTTTCTCGTCTCAGATGCCTCCTCGACGTGCACCAAGAGACTGACATGCCTAGCCAGAACAGCCGGCCATATAGGCTCAGGGGACAATGAACGCAACAGAAATTGTAGTGATAGTTGCACAAGCGGTATTTGCAGCCTTAGCGGTGGTGCAGCAGGCCCCACCCCAGGTTCAGGCAGTGGCACCAGTTCCAGTGCATCCATTTCCCATTGCATGGGAGAGAGTTATAGAGTCCTTTCATAGAGCTTGTCCCCCAGAGTTCTTGGGAAGTTCAGATGTGGTTACTGCGAGTCAGTGGAAGAAGGACATACAGCGACACCTTCGCATGTATGAGTGCACAGAGGTTCAAACGCAGGTCTTGGCTACCTTCAAGCTGAGAGGGGCAGCCTTACAGTGGTGGGAGTCCACTATTACTACTGCTACTACTACTACTACTATCGAGGAGCGAGATTTGATGACTATCAATGATTTCTGGGTGAAGTTTGACCGCAAGTATTTTCCTTCCGCCGTCAAGACTGAGATGAGACGAAAACTTTTAGACCTCACCCAGGAAGGGAAGACCGTTGCGGAATACGAGGAAAGGTTCACATGATTGACAAACATGGTACTAAATGAGGTGCCTACTGAGGAGAAGCGCATTCAGATGTTCATGGATGGCTTGACTTGGAAGATACGACAACATTTATTGGGTAACCTTTCCCTACACTCTTATACTGACGTTCTGAATACAGCCTTATTGCATTGTCAGGACAATCGCTTTCATGCTAAGGGAAGCAAGCGTGGGGGAGAGCCCAACCATTTGGGAAATACAGGGGGAGGTAATGCCAGTGGAGTACGAGTTGAGCAGAGTCAGAGGCAGGGTTCCCAGCAGGGGGAGTCTGCTAAGAGGTTCTGTTATGGAGGGTTCAGGCATGGTCATGGGGGTTGGAGACAGGGCCACCAAGGCTAGCCACAGGGCCAACAGCAGGGCCAGCCACAAAATCAGCAGTAGGGTCAACAGCAGGGAGGACAACAGGGCCAACAGGGCCAAGGTAGAGGTGGTAACGGCCAACCGGGCCGAGGCTACCAGGGGCAAAGAGGAGGAAACTTCATTGGAAAATGTTACACTTGTGGCATGACTGGCCATAAGAAACAGGAGTGCCCGAATAGGGATAGAGTTCCTCAATAACAGGGTGCTCACCAGGAGCTCCAGAGACCCATTTTTCCCACCGCCCTACCAGCACCGGCTCCAACTCCATCTTTACCCGCAGTTCCCATGCAGCAGGGACAGTTGCAGTATGGACGTGTCTATAACGTCCACCAGGCCGCAGTTCCGCAGGCACCACCCGCAGTGGAGGGTAATTTTTCTATCCATGGTACTTTGGTCGCATCTTATTTGACACGGGGGCATCACACTCTTTTATAGCCACTAGCTTTGCAAAGGCCACTTGGTTGTTAAGCACGGCCGAGAGTACAGTGACTTGTGTAGACTCACCACTTGGTAATGGGTAATTGATTTTCTTTATATGCCGGGGAGTAAGCATAGAGATTGGCAGTTTAATTTTACCGGCTGATATGCTAGTATTAGATATGTTCGAGTACGACGCCATTATTGGTATGGATTGTCTAGTGACGCGACTGAAAATGTGTCTCAGAAATGCGTTCACTCTAGGCTCAAGTGCAAGCCTGTCGCTTAAGTAATAATCCGATAAGTCGGGTATCGATCCTCCGGGAAAAAGGACAACGAAGTTGTAACGACGGGAGAAGACAAAGGAATCCTAACTTTGACTCTAAAAAGGAAAAGGAAAAAAGTTTTGATTTTGGAATTGATTACAGCTAAATGCAATGAAGAAATTATGAAGAAATATAATTACACTAAATTACCTAAAAATATTGATTGAAAAATGATTTGAAACTTTTGAATTAAGTATGAGAAAAACAGGACGGGAATACAATCCCCCAACCCTAGTGTATTGCAGTTATAATACTAATCGTGAATTTAACTGATTAATCTTGACCCATAATTTAGTACTCCCAAGCATTACGTATACGAGGTTCAAGCCCGTGTCATACTTAATCCGAGGATGAGTAAATCGGCATCGCGATAGTGACATTCGAATTGCATTCTAAATCATCCCGGTTACCCAGAGGCAAAACGAGATATAAAGATCTACAATTATTTTGTAACTACGCAATACAGTCGTAATCAATCACTAAATTCAGAAGACTAATTTTATACACATGCAATTAACACATCAGGGTGGGTTCATGTATCCCGGCCTTTTAAAGCTAGCCGGACATATTAAACTGAAGGATGCATGAAATAGTAACATTGCATGCGAAAGAACTCATGGTAAAACTAGATCGAAATACGTAACTACGTATTATGAACCCATAAATTGATCCAAATCACGCAAGAAAAATTACCATGCAAGAACAATAATCATAAGAATGAAACTTGGATTACAACTTGAAAACAAACCCGTAATTGTATCAATCTTGCAGTAATTAATTCAACTTATGTTCCTAGATGTTCTTCTCCTTTTTTATCTACCAAAACTAAAAAAAAACCTTTCAGAACTGCTGTTCCTAGGTCACTAAGTACGTCCAAAACTGTTTTAGAAAGAGTTTTAACTTCATGGGATTCTTTGGACCAATCAGAATAAAGGAGTAAATTCGTGCTTCAGAACACCCGAACCGGTTCGCATGTTCCCCGAACCGGTTCGCCCCCCAAACCGGTTCGACATTAGGTTTGGGAAATTTCACTGGCTTGGGTGCCTTTTTCTTTCATTCTAACACTTAGAATTTTTTCTTGTTTTCTTCCTTTCTTCCTTGGATATTTCTTCAACTTCAATTGGTCATAACTCATCAACCGTAACTCGGATTTGGATGCCGTTTCTTTCAGTGTTCTCGTTGTTCCAAGATTTTCAACTTTTCAGTTGACTCCTCCTCCAGGATCTGGCTACAAAATTACCAAAATTCCCTTGAACTTGCCTTCCTAGCCTTTCTTTCATCGTTTCGCTTTCTCTTTTGCACCGCTTGCATAATTAACCTGTAAAACAAATAGGAGAAACACGAAACACGAAATACTTGCCAACAAAGGTTAGTAGCATAAATGTGCATTAAATCCATATCGGTTGCATCACTCGGGTTCACAAATGTACCAAAATTAGGGGAATAAATATACAATATTTATGCCCAATCAAACCCCCCTAACTTAGAACTTTGCGCGTCCCGAGCAATGTAAAATAGAAAGAATAAAGTCCCGACTCCTCTAAACAAATTATGGGGATAGAATGCCTTTTTCGCGGGCAAGCGATTGCATTTAGCACATGCAACAAGCCTTTAAACCCCTAGGTTACCCTAGTAGGATGAGTGGTGTCTCGTGAGGGTTTGCAGAGAATATACCCACAAAATTCGACTCAAAGAAAATTCAAAATACCTGAAAGTTGTACAATTCAAACTTTTCCAGAAAATAGTCATCATCAAGTCATATTTACAAGTCTCAAACCGTAGTGCGTGTGTGCGAAGCCGGAAATATAATCGCCAATTTCCACTGATTGATCATTACGTTACTTACCCGAAATTCGTTTTGATTTCAAATTCTCACGGAATGCTCTCTAAAACGAATCACTTGGATTGTGGCTATTCTCTCGGTATGCATGATATAAAGAGTAAATATAATGGACGCAAAATCACGCATACAATTAGAAAGACAGAAATTTCATGGTGAAAGGATCTCATCAACGGATTACGGTTTTAAAAATGGGAACATTGCCTCTTTTTCGCACATTTAATCTCTTTTATTATCTTTTGGTGTATTAGCTCTCCACGCGGTAACCAATTACGCAATTTAGACTCGGTTAGGACTTTTTTGGGTTTTAAAGTATATTGGGTAACATGGAAATGGTCGGGAGATTCAAAATTGGAAAAGTCATTTAGGATGTCCATTTGTGCTTTTTCCGGGCTATTGCTCATTTTTTTTTCTTTTTCTCTTCTTTTCTTTTCTCAGTATTTTTGTTGAGCATTTCTATTTTTTTCTTGCCCCTTTTTATGCACTTTTCGGACTTAAATTCTGAATCTTTTTATTTTTCGCAATTCCAGGCTATTTGGGTTTTTCGGGTTGTCAAACGAAAGGAAAAATTTATTCGGCTCAATTTGGGTTGCAAAAAGGGGTAATTTTTTGCTACTTTTTCTGGCCAAAATTTTTGGGTGACAATCGAGGGCCTACTTCATTGTCCAAAATACCAATTGCGTTACCATATGCGTTTTGAGATGAATTTAAGTTTAGAGATCAATTTTGGCACATTTTTCAAAGCAATATCACACACGTTTTTCATAACCGATCAAAATGAAAGGATTGAGATCCTCGACAACTTTTTAGGCGCTAAAAAGAACTTTGAGTTAACAATTAACTCGGATTGATTTAAAAACTCGTAGAAAGTGATAGGCTCGAATCTCACCGAGTTTGTTAATCTCCACACTTATTCGTTAAGTCGTCAATTTTCGCTCAATTTCCATCTTTGGTCAATTTTGGCTTTGTGTATGTTGAATTTTACAACTTGAGACTTCAATTTGACTTTTAATGATATTTTTGAAAAAATTTGAATTCCAATTTTTATTTATTTTGAAAAAAAATATTTTTGGATTTTTCAGAATTTTATGATTTTTTTGAAAATTTCAGGGCATTTTTGAAAATTTGTGAAGTTTTAGAAATACGCACTTGTGACCCCCGCTAACTTAGACTTTTGCATTGTCCTCAAGCAAAAAAGACTAAAATCTAAACAAGGCAAAATAATAAGTGCGGAAAAATAAAACAAACAAATATTTAAAATGCAACAAGACACTATATGACATTTATGCATGACTCAAAAAATACAACAACAATCACCCCATACGCGTCGGGGGTGCGACGACCTCTCATATCTCCACAAACTCACCCGACCCCACTCACGGGGTTCGATGCTCTCCTCGGCTCTCCCGTCCTAGGATTATAATCTAACAATCGAAACAAGTTGGGACCTCGCCCATAGATGAATGACAGATCGGGAGACTCATCATGACTAATTGGAAATGGATCATCGTGATGCTTACTCACAGCGTGGCTTGCGTGCATCGACTCGGAGGGGACACCTAAATTTCTTTCAATTTTTGGAACGCATGGGTTAGGCTCTAGGTTGGATGAAACACAACTTTTCCCCTCTATCGCCTTCGGGACATCAAATGGTATGGGTGGATGGTCATTGCGAAGAAACTCATCAATTTTATCATCCCATTCGCTTTCTTCTAGGTGACTACATGAATCCAATAGAGTTTGGGCCTCGTCGTTAAGGCTCTCATCCACCGGACCGAATTCTTTTTCAAATTCTTCCATGCTCATGTCCTCTAGCTCTCTCGCTCTCGAGTAGTGCCTACGTCATCCCTTACTTGCTCGATCTCTAACTCCATCATTTTTCTCTCTTCTAACCCCCCCTCTCTCTCTCAATTGCGGTATAAGTTCCCTTGCTCTCATGACGAGACACTAAACAAGATTCTAAGGCGTCTCCATAGAAATTTTCCTCAATGTGCTCTTCTACGATCTCATCAATTAGTCTCACCGCGTGAAGATCATCTTCTTCCCCCGTATGCTGGGCGATATGGAAGATGTTGGTCTCTAAGGTCATGTTCCCAAATGTGAGTTGCATTCGCCCATTCCGAGTATTGATGATTGCGTTAGCCGTAGCTAAGAACGGGCGCCCAAGGATGATGGAAACATGGTTGCTCGAGTTAAAGGAGGGCTCCGTGTCCCAAATGACAAAGTCTACCGGGAAGTAGAAAGTGTCAACTTGGACGATCACATCCTCGACTTTGACTCTTGGGATCTTCACAGTTCAATCCGCTAATTGGAGAGTGACCTTTGTGGGCTTGAGGTCGCCCAAATCAAGTTGCCTATAAATGGAATAAGGGAGGATATTTGCGCTTGCTCCCAAATCAAGTAAGGCCTTTTCCATTTTATTTTCTCCAATGATGCAGGAAATGGTGGGTGCACCGGGATCTTTGAATTTAGGCGGGAGATCGTTAAGTAGAATAGAACTCACGTTCTATGCTAGAAAGACGTTTTTCTTTACCTTCATCTTCCTTTTCACTGTTAACAAGTCCTCAAGGACTTTCACATAAGCTGGAATTTGCTTAATGGCATCGAGGAAAGGTAAATTCAGTTTTACTTGCTTTAGCACGTCTAGCATGTCGTCACGTGGGTTTCCTTTATGTAAAGGAATCAACCTTTGAGGAAATGGTGTCGCGGTGGGTGGTTTCACTACTACCTCGGGCTCACCAGTGTCGTCTTTATCACTCTCATTCAAGGGGACATCTTAGGCTTCTTTCGTGCCGGGTGAAATCTCCTTGTCTTTAGGTACGCCTTGTGGGGGAGGTGACAAGTCAACTACTCTCCCACTACGTAGAGTGGTAATTGCGCTACGTTTCTCAGGATGGTCATGGCGTGTCGAGCTAACACTAGTTTGATCTTGGAGAGGTCTTTGGCCCTGGGGAGGAAACCTGCCCTTCTCTTGGATACTCCACGATGATTGCAACTGTGAAATGTTCGCATTCATGTCATTCATCATGCGCTCATGCCTAGCATTAGTTGCAGTCTCGGTATTGATAAAGTGGTTGATAGTATCCTCGAGACTTCTTCGCGGTGGAGGTATGTAACATCCTTGAGGTGGTGGTGCTTGCACATGTCCTTGCATGTGTGGAGCTTGTTGAAAGTGTTGTGGTGGAGGAGGGGCAACATGCGATGTAGGGTTCATCGCAGCATGTTGTTGCCCATAGCTAAAACCAGGATGGTTTTTCCATGAAGGGTTGTACGAATTCCCGTGCGGTGCACCGAAATTACCCTTAAAACCTCCTATACCACTAACTTGCTCTTGAAGCATTACTTTGTAGGTGGGTATAGTCGGGCATTCCTCAGTTGAATGGCTCGCCTCATAAATTGCACACACCTTTTCAATGGGGTTTGGTATGGATCCACTTGGTCCTCTTCCACATATCCGACGTAGGTCTCGCACTTCTTTCTCAAGTATATCGATTCGACTGTCCGCTATAAAGTTTTTTTCTACATGAAATAAGTCGGACGCCGATGGAGTGGTGGTCACTTGACGATTTCGATTCTGAACGTTAGGATCAGATGTATCCCAAGATTCAGTAGTCTCGCCGACATACCTCAGGTGAAGCTCAGCATCATGGGCGTCTAAGTCGACAAAAGGACCACTACCTATGGTTTCAACGAGTTGTTTGGAATTCAGATTCAGCCCATTATAGAGAAAAGAAATGATTTGCGCTGAATCAAATCCATGATGGGGGCATGAAGTAACTAAATCATTGAAACGCTCATAACATCGATGAAATGGCTCATTTTCAGATTGTCTGAACGCTTGAATTTGAGCCTTTATGGAGATTGTTCAATGTGTTGGGAAGAATTTCTTGAGAAACCTCGATTGCAACTCGTTCCAAGATGGAATCGAGCTTGGAGGTAAAGACCATAGCCAGGTCTTAGCTTTATCTTTAAGCGAGAAGGGGAAGAGTTTGAGGCGGATCACCTCTTGTGTGAAAGTTTGATCATTGAGAGTATCGC
Source organism: Sambucus nigra (assembly GCA_949130495.1). Classification (NCBI taxonomy): domain Eukaryota; kingdom Viridiplantae; phylum Streptophyta; class Magnoliopsida; order Dipsacales; family Adoxaceae; genus Sambucus; species Sambucus nigra. Next base: position 17,276,044 of record OX422214.1, read on the forward strand.
ACACATCCTCAAATTCCCTAATGTGAAGATATGGCTTTTCAGAATCCATACCATGGTAATGAGGTAACATCTGGATCATCCCATTTTTGAAACGGAATTGCCCGGCATTATACGGGAGTATAATGCATCCCAGAGTGACAGTGCGCTCGGGATATAAGAATTCTCTCAGCGGACGGTATGGGGGCTCTTCCTCACCGGTGGCTGCACTGCCGTGCTGCGACATCTCTCTCTCACTTAACGACTCGGTGCTCTCACTTGGTGTGCTCGAAGTGTGTTCGGAGATGTGTTCGGAGGTGTGTCCTAAGAAGGAAAATGGAGTGTTATTGGAGATTGAGTGTGACGGTGTGGGAGGTGGGATCCAGAACTGTGGGGCGTTTGGAGTGTGGGGGCTATCGGGGTTATACTCAACTATTGGATTTTCGTGAATGCTGGTTGGAGTATTATGGGGCGTGGGAGTGGAATTTTGCATTAAAGCTTGTGAGAGATGGTGGTGAATCTTTTTGTGCTTTTTGATTTTTTTTTTTATGTTTTTGGATATTTGGAAATTTTTGGTCAAAGATTTCGATTGACTCGATCTAATCCTAAGTCTGCCTAATTCCCCGGCAACGACGCCAAAAACTTGACGCGACTGAAAATGTGTCTCAGAAATGCGTTCACTCTAGGCTCAAGTACAAGCCTGTCACTCAAGTAATAATTCGATAAGTCGGGTATCGATCCTCAGGGAAAAAGGACAACGAAGTTGTAACGACGGGAGAAGACAAAGGAATCCTAACTTTGACTCTAAAAAGGAAAAGGAAAAATGTTTTGGTTTTGGAATTGATTACAGCTAAATGCAATGAAGAAATTATGAAGAAATGCAATTACACTAAATTACCTAAAAATATTGATTGAAAAATGATTTGAAACTTTTGAATTAAGTATGAGAAAAATAGGACGGGAATACAATCCCCCAACCCTAGTGTATTGCAGTTATAATACTAATCGTGAATTTAACTGATTTATCTTGACCCATAATTTAGTACTCCCAAGCATTACGTATACGAGGTTCAAGCCCGCGTCATACTTAATCCGAGGATGAGTAAATCGGTATCGCGATAGTGACATTCGAATTGCATTCTAAATCATCCCGGTTACCCAGAGGCAAACGAGATATAAAGATCTACAGTTGTTGTGTAACTACGCAATACGGTCGTAATCAATCACTAAATTCAGAGGACTAATTTTATACACATGCAATTAACACATCAGGCTGGGTTCATGTATCCCGGCCTTTTAAACCTAGCCGGACATATTAAACTGAAGGATGCATGGAATAGTAACATTGCATGCGAAAGAACTCATGGTAAAACTAGATTGAAATACGTAACTAAGTATTATGAACGCAGAAATTGATCCAAATCACGCAAGAAAAATTGCCATGCAAGAACAATAATCATAAGAATGAAACTTGGATTACAACTTGAAATCAAACCCGGAATTGTATCAATCTTGTAGCAATTAATTCAACTTATGTTACTAGATGTTCTTCTCCTTTTCTCTCTACCAAAACTAAAAAAAAAACTTTCAGAACTGCTGTTCCTAGGTCACTAAGTACGTCCAAAACTATTTTAGAAGAAGTTTTAACTTCATGGGATTCTTTGGACCAATCAGAATAAAGGAGTAAATTCGCACTTCAGGACCCCTGAACCGGTTTGCATGTTACCCTAACCGGTTCGACATTGGTATTGGGAAATTTCGCTGGCTTGAGTGCCTTTTTCTTTCATTCTAACACTTAGATTTTTTTCTTGTTTTCTTCCTTGGATTTTTCTTCAACTTCAATTGGTCTTAACTCATCAACCATAACTCGGATTTGGATGCCGGTTATTTTAGTGTTCTCGTTGTTCTAAGTTTTTCAACTTTCCAGTTGACTCCTCCTCTGGGATCTGGCTACAGAATTACCAAAATGCCCTTAAACTTGCCTTCCTAGCCTTTCTTTTATCGTTTCGCTTTCTCTTTTCCACCGCTTGCATAATTAACTTGTAAAACAAATAGGAGAAACACGAAACACGAAATACTTGCCAACGAAGGTTAATAGCATAAATGTGCATTAAATCCATATCGATTTCATCACTCGAGTTCACAAATGTACCGAAATTAGGGGAATAAATATACAATATTTATGCCCAATCAGCTAGTCGAGTATAGGGCCATGATTGATTGCTTCAGTACGAGTATTGTATTCGCCATTCTGGGCCAGGGGATGTTCTTAGTGGCAATGCCTCACTCGGAGGGAAGGTCGTCCACCCACTTGTTTTATATAGAGGATGAGACCTTTGCAGTCGTGGTTCCACTCGATTCGATTCCGATCGTCTGCGAGTTTGCTGATGTATTTCAGGATACACCGGGGTTGCTTCCGAGTAGAGAGATCAAGTTTATGATAGACTTAGCACCAGGCACTCGTCCGATAGCACGTGCACCTTACCGTATGGCTCCGGCAGAGATGAGGGAGCTACGAGATCAGATAGAACAGTTATTGGGACAGTGCTTCATCCTTAGGAGTACCTCGCTTTGGGGTGCCCCAATTCTGTTTGTAAAGAAAAGGGATGGGTCCCTACGACTTTGTATTGATTATCGGGAGCTTAACAAAGTCACGATACGGAATAAGTATCCGTTGCCTCTGATCGATGATTTGTTTGATCAGTTGAGAGGAGCTACCCACTTCTCGAAGATAGATTTGAGATCTGGGTACCATCAGCTACGCATTAGGGAGCAGGACGTGGCCAAGACTGCTTTTCTGACGAGGTATGGATCGTACGAATTTAGGGTTATGACATTTGAGCTAACCAATGCCCCGACAGTATTTATGGACTTAGTGAACAGAGTATTCAGAGAGTTCCTAGATCAGTTTGTCATTGTCTTCATAGATGACATCCTGATTTATTCCCGCACTGAAGAAGAACATGTCGAACATTTACGTATGGTTCTACAGACCCTATGAGAGCATGAGTTGTATGCCAAATACGAGAAGTGTGAGTTTTTGCAGCGGGAGGTGCAGTTTTTGGGACACATTGTATTAGAAAAAGGGATATCTATAGACCCTAGTAAGGTGTAAGCGGTGAGGGAGTGGGGACAGCCCACGACACTGATGGAGGTGTGGAGTTTTCTGGGATTAGTCGGATACTACAGACGGTTTATTCGAGGATTCTCAAAGAGTGTGGGTCCTATGACAAATTTGACTCGTAAGGGTGTACCGTTTGTTTGGGATGATGCATGCTAGTTGGCATTTGATGAGTTGAAGGGCAAGTTAACTTCAACACCCGTTCTAGCATTTCCCAGAGTGGGAGTGGAATACCTGGTTTATACTGACGCATCATTACAGGGGCTTGGGGGAGTACTCCAGCAAGAGGAGAAGGCCATAGCTTTTGCTTCCCGAAAGATTAAGCCTCATGAAAAGAATTACCCCACCCACGACTTAGAGCTGGAAGCAGTTGTGTTTGCGCTTCGAATTTGGAGGCATTACTTAATGGGAGAACAGTTTCACTTATTTACGGACCACAAGTCGCTACAGTACTTGTTCACGCAGAAGGAGTTGAATATACGTCAACACCGGTGGCTTGAGTTTATAAAAGATTATCAGTTCGAAATACACTATCACCCGGGAAAGGCTAATGTGGTTGCTGATGCATTGACCCGCAGGCCAGTCGATGAGACGGCCGAGGTATGGAGAGAAAAATGGAAGGAATTGGGACATCAGGATGCTGTGGCCCGGTCATTCATGTCGGCGATGACAGTTACGCCTCAGATCATTACGCAAATAGTACAGACACAGGCAGCGGATTCATTTTGTCAAGATCGGATTAGGCAGCTTTTAGCCGGGGGAGCCGAGTCTTATTCAGTAAGTTCTGAGGGTGGTTTGCGCTTCAATGGGAGTCTCATTGTTCTAGAGGGGGAGGACCTTTGATATGTAGTAATGACGGAGTCGCATGGGTCCCGATTTGTGGTACATCCCGATGGGGACAAAATGTACTAGGATATGAGGCGACAGTATTGGTGGAGCGGGATGAAAAAGGATATCGCAGAGTTTGTATCCAAGTGTAGAACTTTGTCAGCTAGTGAAAGTGGACCATCAGAGACCACCAGGTTTACTTCAGCCGTTGGAGATTCCTAGTTGGAAATGGGAAGGCATTTCCATGGATTTTATCACCGAGTTGCCCACTTCGCAGAGGGGGCATAATTCTATACGGGTTATTGTAGATCGGTTGACCAAGGTAGCCCACTTCTTGCCCGTTAGGATAGACTACACAGCGGGACAGTATGCTCAGCTATTTATTAAAGAGATCGTGAGATTACATGGTGTACCTCTTAACATCGTGTCAGATAGAGACAAGACATTTGTATCTCATTTTTGGGAAAGCTTCCAGGAAGCTATGGGTACCGAGTTGCGATTGAGTACATCATATCACCTGCAGACCGATGGGCAGACTGAACGCACTAATCAGATGCTCGAGGACATGTTACGCATGTGTATCCTTGATTTCGGGGGATGTTGGGAGCAGTATATTCTGCTGGTAGAGTTTTCTTATAACAACTCCTATCAATTTACGATTGGCATGGCCCTGTTCGAAGCATTGTATGGTAGACCTTGTCGTTCCCCAGTTTGTTGGCTAGAGGTAGGAGACAACAAACTACTCGGGCCAGAAGTAATTCAGGATACGTCGAACAGGATCGAAGTGATTCGAAATTGTATACGGGTAGCCCAGGATAGACAGAAAAGCTACGCCGATGCAAAAAGGTTCTTCCGAGAGTTCGCAGTGGGAGACCAAGTTTTGTTGAGAGTATCTCCAATGAAGGGAGTAATGAGATTTGGGAAGAAAGGGAAGTTGGCTCTGAGATATGTGGGACCATTTCCTATTATAGAGAGGGTCGGACCAGTGGCATACAGATTGGGGTTACCGGAGCACTTGCATCGTATCCATGATGTGTTCCACATTTCGTCACTGAGGCGATACCTTCGAGATGAGTTGGCATACACTCACATAGATATCGAGGAGATTGAACTACAGCTAGATAGTTCATATGAGGAGAGACCGGTGTCTATCCTAGATTATAGTGAGAGGAGGCTAAGGTCAAAGGTAGTTCCACTTGTTCGGGTGCAGTGGCAGCATCACAATGTGGAGGAGTCTACTTGGGAGCGTGAGGCGAATATGCGTGAGAAATATCCAGATTTATTCATACCAGGTATGCCTTATTTTTTTCGAATTTCGGGACGAAATTCCTTTATTAGGGGGGAAGTATGTAGTACCCCATATTTTTGATGATTTAAATAATTAAGGGAATTATTTATTACAGAGGGATTAATTAAATTTAAATGTGAGAAATAAATTGTTAATTAATTCGGATCTAATAAAAATAAATATTAACTAGCGTGCTAAGGGTTAATACTCATTAGTTTAATATCACTGTGCGATATGTAATATGGAACTATATACTTTGATAAATTATCGAGAGATAATAATACGACAGTTTAGTGAATTAAGTCTGACGCGCGTGTGAGTCGTGTCGGGACTAAATTGATGGAATAAATATATCAATTATTTTCAGTAACTCGTATGATGATTTCGAGTGTACCGTTGAGTCCAAAAGGGTCGAAATAGTATACTCGGGTGTTTAGTTTGGGTCCCGAGGCAATTTTAGGCCTAATCGACACCCCAAAAGGGCATTTTGGTAAATTGGATTTTTAGGCCTAATTAATGGACGAAAATTAGGAGTTAATTTATCAGCCAAAACAATTGCATTAGGGTTAGAAAGCTGCAGAAAGTAAGAACGGCCATAGGAAGTGTGATGGAGAGCTTTTGCCAAGAGAAGATGGCTAAATCGACATCACCTTGCACAACCACCACCACCGTGTAGATCGGGACAAGGGGAATACACCCATACCAACAACATCAAGAAATCAAACTACTCACTCAAGGCAAGAGTTTATAACTTGCTGTATTTCAGTATTCTTCATACTCATGTTAGTGTAGGATTGTTAGGAATATGTTATAGGTTATAAAAATGATGAAATTGAGGAATTTGGATGTGAAATTTAATTATGAGATTTATTAAATTGAAACCCGTCACGTATGTTGATTAGAAATTACGTTTAGAAGAATTTATGTGTAGAACAAATCTGAAAATTTTGGCTTCTTGAACATGTATTGGAAGAACTAGGATTTTGATAAATTTAAATTGAGGATTTCACATTTTATGAATGATTCGTAATGAATTGATGATTCTAGGATGTTAGAATTCATATGTTATTGATGGGGTTCGATGTAGAACTGTTTATTTGGAGTTTGGGGTGTTGAATGGGAAGATTTGAGGTTAAAAATGGTGGAAAATGTTGGAAAATCTGGGTAGGGGACGAACAGCGAAATCTCGCGCGAAGTCGCTCGAAGTCGTTCGAGCGAGATTACATCTCGCGCGAAGTCGTTTGAGCGACATGTGGCAGTTGTTCAAACGACTTGCCATCTCGTTCAAGCGACAGAGTGAAATTTTGGTAATTTCTTTTAGGGCCCAGTTTTGAGTCTATTTGTTCAATAATGAAAGAAATATTTCCAAATAATAAACTTAAGTAAGACAGAATTTCAGAAGAAGTAGGAGGGACTAAATCCTTTAATGAGTCCGGTACAGAGAGAACATACCGTAGAGGTTACGAGAGGGATAATAATCCAAATAACTATTACTGAGCGATGAAATCAAAATCCGTAAGAGAATCATGTATGTAGGTGAGGAAATACCTATTTATTATAATAGGACGTGTGTATGCCTATTATGTATTATTATTATTAAAGGCACCAATGGGTGATAATCTGGGGGTGTGAGAATCTTATTATTATAAGTGTACTAATGGGTGATAACCCGGGGGTACAAAAATGTATTGTAAGTGTACTAATGGGTGATAACCCGGGGGTACAAGATTATTTAAATAAGTGTACTACAGGGTGATAACTCGGGGGTACAGTATGTTGATTAGGTGCGCTAATGAGATATAGCCCGGGGGTGCAGTATCATGTTATATATATATATATATATATATATATATATATATATATATATATAGGGCATATGTGACTATATGTATATATGTATGAGAGTTGTGAATTAATCTAATGTGTATAGTAATGAATGTGGGCATGGAAATTTGTTAAGAAAATTCTAATCGTATACTTGAATTATTATGAAAATGGAAAATGTATTAATTAGCTTTTCGTCATAAGATAATTGGATAACGTATTGTATGGGCGATACGGGTTGACTAATAGTGAGGGTAAAATACTATTGGGATGGATTCAGTCTAGTTATATGGGGAAGTATAGTTAAGGAAAAAATTTAGATACGCATTAGGCGTGCATAATAGAAGAGAGGTGAGAATCTCATGTGAGAGTTCGAGCTAACATGCACATGATACTTGCTTTACTGCAAATTTTAAATACTTGCTTAAACAAATATTTTTACACACCGGGCTCTGACCCGTTTCTTGCATCTTCTCTCTCTCTTGCTATATATATGTATTATATCAGGTGTTCAGCCACAGGGACATCAGGCTTAGAGTTTTGAATTATGTGGCGAGCTGTAGTGTTTGTGGGAGCTGCAAGACTTTGTTTAGACGCCTCGATTGTTTCATTCCTATTCGTTATGACATTTTCTTTAGGGCATGTGTCGCCCCTTCCTTAGACAGTTTCAGAGATTATGTTAAACTATTTCTCGTTCATTTTCATTTGGTTTGATGGTTACTATTGTTTTGGTTTAGAGTTTTGAACTGGGATGTTTTATCCAGTCTTATTTAATTCAGCATGCGATTTTGATTTAGTATTTGTATTAATTAATTGTGCATGAATGTTCTTTATTAAATTACTTGGGTTGGTAATTAAATGGTTTTTTAATTAATAAGAAATGTTTTGACACTTAGCTTAATTATATTAGGTGATTAAATTAGTTATTGCGTTTTCGACAGTGATGCTAAGAATGAACCAACCGAACATTCTGTTTTAAATTTTATAAAGGACTGATCACTCGATATTTAATTGGGCGGGGTGTCACAGCTTCAACTTCAAATCTCACGGATATCTCTCTCTCAAACGAACTCTCGAGATTTGGGTAAGTGTATCGCTCTTGTGTGTGAGGAGGTGAGTAAATGTAAGCAAGTTCAAACGTCTCACACACATATAAGAAAGAACGAACAATATAGAAAGAAAAGTGATCTCATGAAAGAATGCTAATCACTTTAGTGAGAACATCGAGTTATTCACCACGTTGACTCTCATTTTCCCTAACACCTAGGGGAACATGTATGTATATGGGTGAGGGGGAATGAAATGGGATGAGAAGGATATGATAGGTAGGATGGATGGGATGAGGTAGGTAGGATAGTGATGTAGAATGGGATTGATGTGTGAAATGATGGATATATGATGGATGAGCGAGAAGAGCGTACTATACTTTAGGTACAAATGTCATTATTACTAACTACAAACTCTCTTTCTTTTCTTTTCTCTCTTTTTTCTTGATTTTTCTTTTCTTTTTCTCTATTTTTTTTCTATTTTCTATATTTTCTATTTTTGCTATTTTTTTATTGTTTATTTTTCTCTCTCTTTTCAAACCAACAATGAAGACATTTACATTTGAAATCACACACTTTTTCTAAAAAATGATGATGGATGATATTTGAATGGAGTGGGGAATGTATGATGTGGGGAATACGGAAAAACATGTGAATGTAATGGGTAAAGTGAATGGGTGAAAATTTCAAGACACGCGTTTCTTACAACTCGAAATAAAATGTCATTCTCAGTAATCAAGCCAAAATTTAATGAAAAAAAATGAAATCATGCAACAATTTTAAGTGCGGACCCAAACGAAGTTGAATAACCTTGTGACTCGAAGATTGCGTAAAACACTCAAAAAGGGTGAAAGGCACAAATCTCATGGGCTAAAGTCTCTACTAGTGATCCTTAAGGTTCTCTTTAGAATTGTAGTACTCCTCAACTCTAAACCGTAGTGACGTGATAAGTGCGCAAATTTTGTTGTGTCTAGAAATTCATGGTGCAAAATGCCATTTACGTATTACATAAGCTATTTAGAAAAAAATAATATATTCTAGCTTGATTCCTAGACTTTAAAAGATGGATGATTGAAAATTCACATCAATAAATGAGATGAAAGTAACTGCACGAAATTTTAAAATTCAGGTTTAAAAATCAAAATTTTTCAAAAGAGGTACGATTTTGATAAAATTCCCCACCCCCAAACAAAAAGGAACATCGTCCTCGATGTTAAGTAAAATGATTTTTAAAATTAAGAGCATAAGGTTGGAAAGAGATTACCAGAACCAACCGCTAATTAAGTGGGCAGATGAAGCCAAGAATAAACCTGAATAAGTGATAACAGAAAAAGATGTGTACAAGTCCATAACATGGTAAAACATAGGGTGATGTGAAACACCACCCCCAAACAGGATAAGACTAGTACAAGAAACGCGGGCTGCTTCACGGTAGCGCTAAGTTTAATGTCTTAATCCATACCGAACCATTCTCACCTTAAAGATAAGATCTATGAAAGCGCGGGGCGACAGAAAAATTGGGGTGATGAGAATCACCCCCAAACAAGACTGAAGCGTCAGTCTTGTTGGATAGAGGCTAAAGGGGTCAATGTACTTGTATGGAAATGTGCATCACACGATGCAAAGCATCGGTGGACCATGGGTGGGTGGGTATCAAAGTAAGGGTGATGGTGAATAGGCATCGGTCACGGGCCTTATTGTGCCGGAAGGTGAGGGAAACTAGGGCCCTATAAGCATGATGCTCAAGTTGGTAAGGAAGGAAAAACGGTATGGTAAGTGGAATGGGGTGGGGCTCATAGAAATCACACGACCATTCTATAAATGGGCGATGACATTTGTCTTGCCGGGACATACCAGGGAGTTGTTGAGAAGAAAAATCAACACCACAAGGAAATGGAGGGCATGGATGAACAAGCTCGGTGTCATGGTGGAGAGTAGCACCAAAAATACTCTCATGGGTGGGGGATGGTTTTAGGTGAGGATCTAAATATATATATGGAAACTTGAAATGTGTAAAATCAAGATCCAAACCAGGTGGTGGGATAGACGGGACAATGGGTGGGTCGGGTGGGATAAATGATGGAGGAAGATGATCCAACTCAAGCGTGGGAGACACACACTCATTGGGAGGAGTAAAGGAATACTCACAAGGGAGTGTGGTTTCTAAAGATGAAGTGGTCAACTTCTCCATAAGACTGGCCTCGGTGAATATGGTGGATGGGTAAGACGACGCACCAAGATTAGATATAGAGGAATCACTATAAATATCAGGCTCCAAGAGAGCCATGCATGGTGGAACATGATTCATATCCGGATAGTTAGGAACTATCATGGATTCTATCTCGGGAAAAGGGTGAACACTCGTAGTCGGAGCTAACCTTGGATAAATGGGTTCCTTGGGAACATACACAGTGGGCTCAATAGGTGTAGACTCGGGCATTGTTTTGGATATGACGGGAGTGGGAATAGGAACCGCAAGGACGGGTTCATTTGGATATGGTGGGGTTGGATTAGGCTCACTATGGATGGATAAATAAACAAAAGTGTCAACTTGAGGCCCGAACCATGGGATGGTCTCAACTTCGAGATTCTCGGGGTGGTAGAGATGGTCACAATCAAAATCCGCGTCACAAGAGGACACATCATCATCACACTCGGTTATAATGATGGGTGGATGCATGTTCGACTCTCTTGCACACTCCAATTCATTTAACCTTTGTTCAAGCCTTTGGAGAGTTTGAATTTGAGTGGCTTGATCTTGCTCAAGTATGAAGTTTTGCAAGAGGGTTTCGAGAGAGGATGTGGATGAAGGTGTTGGTGGAATGATGGGTGGTGGTGGTGGTTGAGGTGGACACAACTCGCTATAATCGGGACTATATGGAGAATACTCATATGAAGTGTGTGGGGTGGGGCCAAGTTCATCATACATGAAAGGATCGCTTTCGTGATGGACAAATGGTTGATACTCATGGGGTGCGTAGTGAGGGAGCTGATCGTGAACGGGTGCACAAGGTTGCCATGACGACTGTTGGAACGTGTGAGGATCCACAACATTGGGTTGGGATTTGTATTGCATAGAAGGGTGATCAGGCCTCCACGAATAATTCGGGTACTCACACAACTCGAGATCGGGTGTATCGGGATAGTGGGACGAGGTAGGTTTCGGAACAGTGTCATATGGATACACATGTTCCATGGTGGGTTCGGATGGATATGGAATATAAGGGCACTCATGGGACATGTGATCGGCATAATAACAGTGGTTGCAAAACAAATGATGAGACACATCGACACTTGACACCGAGGGTGATGGAATATGAAGTGCGTGCATGGATGGGTCAAGGGTACTCGTGAGAGAGGTGAAACTACTAAAAATATCACACAGAGACGGCTCAGGCTCACTCTCACACGTGTCGCGTGATAATGAAAATTGACCAAAGTAGTCCCGTAAAGGACGTTCTTCGGCCATGAGTAGAGAAATATTTTTTTTGATTTTTAAATTTTTTCAAAAGGAAAGAAAATATTTTTGGATTTTCTAAAAATAAGGGAAGAAAATATTTTTGGATTTTTTTGTAAAAATATAGAAAGAAAATATTTTTGGATTTTTGGATTTTTTTTTTGGAAGAAAAGGTGGGGAAAAATTAATGTGGACTCTTTGAATTGACGAACTCACTAAAATTCGACTACCGAAAAATTAAATTGGACACACACACAAGTCAAGAAAATTTCCTAACTAGCACATAGCCAATTTTTATCTTTTGAATTTAGTGAAAGGGTAGTCAAATTTCAATTAAGTCCGCGGGCGATAAAAATCACGAAAATCTGAGTGACCGCCTTTGCAAAAAGGTTCTCCTAGTGGGCTACCTAGTTAATAGATTTTAAATTTAGTGATGGCTAGGGTAGAACACAAATGGTAAGCGAGTGAGTCAGGTGATGAAATCCCTTCTCGTGAGTGACCGGGTGTAGGTCTTAGTCAATTAATTCATCACACCATTCGAAAATAAATGCGAGAATAAAATCACATAAGAGCACACAAAGCACACAAAAGAATTGACTCGCTAACAGGAGAGGCACGAGGGTTTGAGAAATGTACCTCCCACGGTTTTTACGCCGTGGGGTACCGAAAAATTTGAGTTGACCGGGGGGAGATCACGCCTATCTCAGTCGGCCCCGGGAGTCCTATCGACCCAAAGTAGAGAGGCTTCTAAATCCTCTCCTTTGGACGCCCTCTCTCTACCTTGTCCAGTTTCCCAATCACGCTTGTCTTTAATTATTACAAATTTAAATGGAAAATAAATGGTGTCTCTAATCACCGCAATACAAGCAATGATAAAAATCCTAATACAAGCCTTCTAAAATAAAGAAAAAAAATGGTACGAAAAATAATAATAAAGTGCAAAAATAAATAAATGAACTAAAAGTTGAAATCCTCTCCGAGCTTCACGATCCCAAGAATGGCAACGGTGCCATTTGATAGAGTTTTTATCTATGTCGTTGTTTAAAGCCAAGTTAGTCAAAACCTTAAAATACCTACAAAATATAATATCTCAAGTGTAGAGGTAAGTAAGAGTATCAATACACTTCCAAGGGGGTAAGCTAGAGACAAATTCAATTGTAATTCAATTTTTATTTTCTTTTTGGGCTTTTTACTTTTTCTACTTTTTTTTTAGCTTTTTCAAATATTAAAACAAATGGGTGAGGTGATGATTTAAACTAAACTAAACTAAATGTGATATGATAAAAACTAACTAGAGATAAAGTCTAACACTAAAAATAAGAGATAAATGAGGTGAATAATGGTGAGAACAATCAAGGAATGGGATTACACCACAAATTTTAGTTATTCTAATTAATTAATTTAATTATTTGAATTCTCCCAAATTAATATCAAAATTACAAACCAACTCTCGTTGCAAGTGTAATTATAATAGTAATCTTTTAGAAAATTAAGTTTAACACCCCACAACTCTAGAAAAATAGATCCACACTCCTTTTAATTAATCACCTGATAGGATCGATCAATTAAAATTTATGTAAATTTTAGAAAATAAATTTAGAGTTGAAATTCAAGTTATAATACCCCACTTAAGAAACCCCTATCTCTAGTTCGAATCTAAAATGGGTATTATAACTAGAATTTCGATTTTCTCTCGAAAATCATTGACCCTCTCTCGAGGCGTAAATCTAAGGGTGAGGGATAAAAAATAACATTCAAAGGGAATTTTCAAGTAATAAAACTAATTAAACTAAAATAACATCAAATAAGAGTTTTCCCCCACCCCTTGAAAGGAGATTTAGCCTAACATGGTATCAAACATAATAATCAAAGATTTAATAGGCATTTAATATAAAAGAGTAGAGAGAAGAATGACCAAACCAATCTTTTGAATCCAATAGACTTCAATCCTTGAATGAGAAGCATACAACCCTACAAGTGAGTGAACAACAAAGATATAAATGACAAATTCACTCAACTTGAATCTCACACAATTATTTCACTCAATTTAAATCTAAAAAAAATAAAATAAAATGAATTTCTAAACTAAAAAAAATATTATTTCTAACTTTCTCTCTAACCTAACTCTAGGGTTTCTCTCCTCTTTTTTCCATTCTCCCTTCAAAATGGTCTTAACTCTCTTTAAATAGTAGGTGCCATGGAGATAGGGTATTTTTGGAAGGTTCATGGTGTAGGATAAAATGGGGAGAGGTTTTGGAATATAGGTGGGGGTAATTTAGGAATTAGATGGGAGCATGTGGTTATGGTGAGGTCATGTGGGACGGTTGGGGGGGGGGGGGGGGATGAGGTAATGGTGATAAAAAACAGATTTGGTTTATGAGGGTAATTTAGGTAAAGGTTAAAAGAGATTAGTTGTGGTTATTATGGGATAAAGGGAATAAAGGAGTAAATGGGTTTAATTGGCAAGTGGGTATTTGTTTTTTATTTTGCTTTTGTTCTTGGCTTGTGTTTGGCAGATGCACGATTTGGGTTAAATGGATGAAATGGGTATAAGTGGGTATATGGCTTAAAACACATGTGGGCATTTAAGTTGGTCTTTGTTTTGGTTTGGACTTTGCACAAAATCGGGTAGGAAGGGAAATGGTTAGAGGAACCAAGGGTCAATTGGTTTTGGGTTTCAAAATTGAAGATGGGCTATGGAGGTCAAGTAGGTTTTCGATTAGAAAAGGCAGGGGCTGTCGGGTTTCTCTACTCAGGTCTCGGGTATGGATGGTTTGAGATGGCGCCAGCAATTTGGGTTGGTTTTGGCCGGAGGTGTCTGGGACAGGCCGGTGGTGGTTGGTTTTGCGCCGGAGCTTAAGTTGAAGGTAACAGGTGGCGGCGATCGGCGCTGGGCTGGTGACTGCTAGGTTTTCATGTGTGGTTGGAGGAGCTTAAATCACAGGGGTAATGGGGTTGGGCAGGTGGACGCCGGAATGGGTCTGTCCGCCGGCGGAGGGATTGAGGATACGGGTTCCAGTGAGGTGTTAGTTCGGGTAAGGGAGACCACCGGCGCTGCGGTTTGCTGGTCTGTGAGAGGCCGCGGGTTGGGGCTAGGCGCTTGGTTTAGGTCGCCGGTTGGGTTTCGGTGAGATGGGGATGTCGGGGCAGCGGCGTCGGCAGGTGGTTGGGTGCAGGAGAGAGAGAGGGGAAATGGGATGGGTTTGTGGTGTTTTGTGTGTTTTAATGGAGGTGTTGAGTTATAGAGGGTTAGGGAGAAGAGAGAAAAGATGAGAGAGTGATTTTGAAAATGGTGGAAGAGAGAGGAGAGAGAAGGTGGTTGGTGTAAGTTGGAGAAGATGATGTTGGGGGGTTATTGTGGGGGTGAGGGTATATGATAATAGGGTGTAGGTTAGGATGAGGATAGGTAGTGTTAGGGTGTGTGTGTTAGTGTGTAGAAGTAGGGTGTGTGTGCTAGTGTGTAGAAGTAGGGTGTGTGTGCGTGTAATTTGTACCCAAAAAAAATTCTAATCCTAATAAAAATAAAACTCTAAAAAAAATAAAAATCCTACTTCTAATAATAAAATAAAGATTCAATTAAAAATGAAACTAAAGAGAGAAATAAAATAAAAATAAAATCTAATAAAACTAAAACTAAAACTAAAATTCTAATTAAATGTAAAATCAAATAAAACTAATAAATGAAATCCTAAAAAAATTATAATTCTAATCAAAATAAAAATAATAACTAATAAAAATAAAGATGAAATAAAAATATACTAATAAAATATAAAAATAGTAAATAAAACCTAAAAATCCTAAATAAATAAAAAATAAATCCTAGAAATTCTAAATAAATCCTAAAAATAAAAAAAACTCAAACTAAAAATCTAAAAAATAATAAAAAAGCACAAACAAAACACACACAGGGTTTAGGGTAGGTTTAAGCTAGGCTAGGCTTAGGCTCGGGTAAGGTTATGGGAGAGGGAATTGGGTATTTAGCTCCATTTTAACTGCAAATTGCCTGAAAATATAGCTTTTGACACCGCAACTGCAATTAAGCCTGCATATTGAACAATTAAGCACATAAGACCCATAATGCCGAGAATTAGCAACTAAGTACGTCTATTCGGAGTATAAAATGTACAGTTTTGGGTGCTTATCACACCACCCCCAAACAGAGCGTTGCTAGTTCTAGAGCAATAAGATAGAGATAAAGAGAAAGATAAGAAACCAAAAGTGTACCACTTTCCCGGGCACTTGCGATTGCACTTAGCATGTGCAACAAGCCTTTAAACTTATAGATTGCCCTACGGGACGAGTTGTATCTCGTGAGGGTTTGCAGGGAATATACCCACAAAATTCTTTTCTGAAAAGAGGGAGTCTATCTCTTATTAGATGTAGAATAATCGCACAATCCATCACATGAGAAATATTTGATTTTAGAAATACAAGCTAGAATGTGTAAAAATATTAAGCTAAGTAAATACTCAAGGCACATCCTTCCTAGAACTCAACGTGTGTAGTGTGAATCAGTCAAAATGGGTTGAGTATCATAAGAGTAATTCCTAGATTGCCTTGTCGGAATCAACGCTTCAACTTCAAATCTCACGGATATCTCTCTCTCAAACGAACTCTCGAGATTTGGATAAGTGTATCGCTTTTGTGTGTGAGGAGGTGAGTAAATGTAAGCAAGTTCAAACGTCTCACACACATATAAGAAAGAACGTACAATATAGAAAGAAAAGTGATCTCATGATAGAATGCTAATCACTTTAGTGAGAACGTTGAGTTATTCACCACGTTGACTCTCATTTGCCCGAACACCTAGGGGAACATGTATGTATATGGGTGAGGGGGAATGAAATGGAATGAGAAAGATATGATAGGTAGGATGGATGGATGGGATGAGGTAGGTAGGATAGTGATGTAGAATGGGATTGATGTGTGAAATGATGGATATATGATGGATGAGCGAGAAGAGTGTACTATACTTTAGGCACAAATGTCATTATTACTAACTACAAACTCTCTTTCTTTTCTTTTCTCTCTTTTTTTTTTCGAATTTTATTTTCTTTTTCTCTATTTTTTTTTTCTTTTTTCTATATTTTCTATTTTTTCTTTTTTATTAATTTTTCTCTCTCTTTTCAAACCAACAATGAAGACATTTACATTTGAAATCACACACTTTTTCTCAAAAATGATGATGGATGATATTTGAATGGAGTGGGGAATGTATGATGTGGGGAATATGGAAAAACATGGGAATGTAATGGGTAAAGTGAATGGGTGAAAATTTCAAGACACGCGTTTCTTACAACTCGAAAAAATATCATTCTCAGTGATCAAGCCAAAATTTAATGAAAAATAATGAGATCATGCAACGATTTTAAGTGCGGACCCAAACGAAGTTGAATCAACTTGTGACTCGGAGATTGCGTAAAACACTCAAAAAGGGTGAAAGGCACAAATCTCATGGGCTAAAGTCTCTACTAGTGATCCTTAAGGTTCTCTTTAGAATTGTAGTACTCCTCAACTCTAAACCGTAGTGACGTGATAAGTGCGCAAATTTTGTTGAGTCTAGAAATTCATGGTGCAAAATTCCTTTTTACGTATTACATAAGCTATTTAGAAAAAAATAATATATTCTAGCTTATTTTCTAGACTTTAAAAGATGGATGATTGAAAATTCACATCAATAAATGAGATGAAAGTAACTGCACGAAATTTTAAAATTCAGGTTTAAAAATCAAAATTTTTCAAAAGAGGTACGATTTTGATAAAATTCCCCACCCCCAAACAAAAAGGAACATCGTCCTCGATGTTAAGTAAAATGATTTTTAAAATTAAGAGCATAAGGTTGGAAAGAGATTACCAGAACCAACCGCTAATTAAGTGGGCAGATGAAGCCAAGAATAAACCTGAATAAGTGATAACAGAAAAAGATGTGTACAAGTCCATAACATGGTAAAACATAGGGTGATGTGAAACACCACCCCTAAACATGATGAGACTAGTACAAGAAACGCAGGCTGCCTCCCGGTAGCGCTAAGTTTAATGTCTTCAGCCAGACCGAACCATTCTCACCTTAAAGATAAGATCTATGAAAGCGCGGGGTGACAGAAAAATTGGGGTGATGAGAATCACCCCCAAACAAGACTGAAGCGTCAGTCTTGTTGGATAGAGGCTAAAGGGGTCAATGTACTTGTATGGAAAAGTGCATCACACGATGCAAAGCATTGGTGGACCAGGGGTGGGTGGGTATAAAATTAAAGGTGAGGGTGAATAGGTCACGGGCCTTATTGAGCCGGAAGGTGAGGGCAACTAGGGCCCTATAAGCATGATGCTCAAGTTGGTAAGGAAGGCAAAATGGTTTGGTAAGTGGAATGGGGTGGGGCTCATAGAAATCACACAACCATTCTATAAATGGGCGATGATATTGGTCGCGCCGGGACACACCAGGGAGCTGTTGAGAAGAAAAATCAACACCACAAGGAAATGGCGGGCATGGAGGAACAAGCTCGGTGTCACGGTGGAGAGTAGCACCAAAAATACTCTCATGGGTGGGGGATGGTTTTAGGTGACGATATAAATATATATATGGAAACTTGAAATGTCTAAAATCAAGATCCAAACCAGGTGGTGGGATAGACGGGACAATGGGTGGGCCGGGTGGGATAAATGGTGGAGGAAGATGATCCAACTCAAGCGTGGGAGACAAACACTCATTGGGAGGAGTAAAGGAATACTCACAAGGGTGTGTGGTTTCTAAAGATGGAGTGGTCAACTTCTCCATAAGACTGGCATCGGTGAATATGTTGGATGAGTAAAACGAGGCACCAAGATCAGATATAGAGGAATCACTATAAATATCAAGCTCAAAGGGAGCCATGCATGGTGGAACATGATTCATATCCGGATAGTTAGGAACTATCATGGATTCTATCTCGGGAAAAGGGTGAGCACTCGTAGTCGGAGCTAACCTTGGATAAATGGGTTCCTTGGGAGCATACACAGTGGGCTCAATAGGTGTAGACTCGGGCATTGTTTTGGATATGACGGGAGTGGGAATATGAACCACAAAGATGGGTTCATTTGGATATGGTGGGGTTGGATTAGACTCACTATGGATGGATAAATAAACAAAAGTGTCAACTTGAGGCCCAGACCATGGGGTGTTCTCAACTTCGAGATTCTCGGGGTGGTATAGTTGGTCACAATCAAAATTCGTGTCACAAGAGGACACATCATCATCACACTCGGTTTCAATGATGGGTGGATGCATGTTCGACTCTCTCGCACACTCCAATTCATTTAACATTCGTTCAAGTCTTTGGAGTGTTTGAATTTGTGTGGCTTGCTCTTGCTCAAGTATGAAGTTTTGCAAGAGGGTTTCGAGAGCGGATGTTGATGAAGGTGTTGGTGGAATGATAGGTGGTGGTGGTGGTTGAGGTGGACACAACTCGCTATAATCGGGACTATATGGAGAATAGTCATATGAAGTGTGTGGGGTGGGGCCAAGTTCATCATACATGAAAGGATCACTTTCGTGATGGACAAATGGTTGATACTCATGGGGTGCGTAGTGAGGGAGCTGGTCGTGAACGGGTGCACAAGGTTGCCATGACGACTGTTGGAACGTGTGAGGATCCACAACATTGGGTTGGGATTTGTATTGCATAGAAGGGTGATCAGGCCTCCACGAATAATTCGGGTACTCACACAACTCGAGATCGGGTGTATCGGGATAGTGGGCCGAGGTAGGTTCCGGAACAGTGTCATATGGATACACATGTTCCATGGTGGGTTCAGATGGATATGGAATATAAGGGCACTCATAGGACATGTGATCGGCATAATAACAGTGGATGCACAACAAAGGATGAGACACATCGACACTTGACACCGAGGGTGATGAAATATGAAGTGCGTGCATGGACGGGTCAAGAGTATCAAGGGTACTCGTGAGAGAGGTGAAACTACTAAAAATATCATAAAGAGATGGCTCAGGCTCACTCTCACACGTGTCGCCTGACAATGAAAAATGACCAAAGTAGTCCCGTAAAGGACGTTCTTCGGCCATGAGGAGAGAAATATTTTTTTTGATTTTTAAATTTTTTCAAAAGGAAAGAAAATATTTTTGGATTTTCTAAAAATAATGGAAGAAAATATTTTTGGATTTTTTTGTAAAAATAAAGAAAGAAAATATTTTTGGATTTTTTTGTAAAAATAAGGAAAGAAAATATTTTTGCATTTTTTTTTGGAAGAAAAGGTGGGGAAAAAAAATGTGGGCTCTTTGAATTGACGAACTCTCTAAAATCTGACTACCGAAAAATGAAATTGGATACACACACAAGTCAAGAAAATTTCCTAACTAGCACATAGCCAATTTTTATCTTTGAATTTAGTGAAAGGGTAGTCAAATTTCAATTAAGTCCGCGGGCGATAAAAATCACGAAAATCTGAGTGACCGCCTTTGCAAAAAGGTTCTCCTAGTGGGCTACCTAGTTAATAGATTTTAAATTTAGTGATGGCTAGGGTAGAACACAAATGGTAAGCGAGTGAGTCAGGTGATGAAATCCCTTCTCGTGAGTGACCGGGTGTAGGTCTTAGTCAATTAATTCATCACACCATTCGAAAATAAATGCGAGAATAAAATCACATAAGAGCACACAAAGCACACAAAAGAATTGACTCGCTAACAGGAGAGGCGCGAGGGTTTGAGAAATGTATCTCCCACGGTTTTTACGCCGCAAGGTGCCGAAAAATTTGAGTTGACCGGGGGGAGATCACGCCTATCTCAGTCGGCCCCGGGAGTCCTACCGACCCAAAGTAGAGAGGCTTCTAAATCCTCTCCTTTGGACGCCCTCTCTCTACCTTGTCCGGTTTCCCAATCACGCTTGTCTTCAATTATTACAAATTTAAATGGAAAATAAATGGTGTCTCTAAGCACCGCAATACAAGCAATGATAAAAATCCTAATACAAGCCTTCTAAAATAAAGAAAAAAAATGGTACGAAAAAATAATAATAAAGTGCAAAAAAAAAAAATGAACTACAAGTTGAAATCCGCTCCGAGCTTCACGATCCCAAGAATGGCAACAACGCCGTTTGATAGACTTTTTATCTATGTCGTTGTTTAAAGCCAAGTTAGTCAAAACCTTAAAATACCTACAAAATATAACATCTCAAGTGTAAAGGTAAGTAAGTGTATCAATCCACTTCCAAGGGGGTAAGCTAGAGACAAATTCAATTGTAATTCAATTTTTATTTTCTTTTTGGGCTTTTACTTTTTCTACATTTTTTTTAGCTTTTTCAAATATTAAAACAAATGGGTGAGGTGATGATTTAAACTAAACTAAACTAAATGTGATATGAAAACAACTAACTAGAAAGTTACTAGAATGAAAAATAAAGTCTAACACCAAAAATAAGAGATAAATGAGGTGAATAATAGTGAGAACAATCAAGGAATGGGATTACACCACAAATTTTAGTTATTCTAATTAATTAATTTAATTATTTGAATTCTCCCAAATTAATATCAAAATTACAAACCAACTCTCGTTGCAAGTGTAATTATAATGGTAATGTTTTAGGAAATTAAGTTTAACACCCCACAACTCTAGAAAAATAGATCCACACTCCTTTTAATTAATCACCCGCTAGGATCGATCAATTAAAATTTATGTAAATATTAGAAAATAAATTTAGAGTTGAAATTCAAGTTATAATACCCCACTTAAGAAACCCCTATCTCTAGTTCGAATCTAAAATGGGTATTATAACTAGAATTTCGATTTTCTCTCGAAAATAATTTTCCCTCTCTCGAGGCGTAAATCTAAGGGTGAGGCATAAAAAATAACATTCAAAGGGAATTTTAAAGTAATCAAACTAATTAAACTAAAATAACATCAAATAAGGGTTTTCCCCCACCCCTTGAAAGGGGATTTAGCCTAACATGGTATCAAACATAATAAATAAAGATTCAATAGGCATTTAATATAAAAGAGTAGAGAGAAGAATAATCAAACCAATCTCTTGAATTCAATAAACTTCAATCCTTGAATGAGAAGAATACAACCCTCCAAGTGAGTGATCAACAAAGATATAAATGACAAATTCACTCAACTTGAATCTCACACAATTATTTCACTCAATTTAAATCTAAAAAAATAAAATAAAATAAATTTCTAAACTAAAAAAATATTATTTCTAACTTTCTCTCTAACCTAACTCTAGGGTGTCTCTCCTCTTTTTTTACATTCTCCCTTCAAAATGGTCTTAACTCTCTTTAAATAGTTAGTGCCATGGAGCTAGCGTATTTTTGGAAGGTTCATGGTGTAGGATAAAGTGGGGAGGGGTTTTGGAATATAGGTGGGGGTAATTTAGGAATTAGACGGGAGCATGTGGTTGTGGTGAGGTCATGTGGGAAGGTGGGGGGGGGGGGGGGGGGGGAAATGAGGTAATGGTGATAAAAAAACAGATTTGGTTTATGAGGGTAATTTGGGTAAAGGTTAAAAGAGGTTAGTTGGGGTTATTATGGGACAAAGGGAATAAAGGATTAAATGGGTTTAATTGGCATGTGGGTATTTGGTTTTTATTTTGCTTTTGTTCTTGACTTGTGTTTGGCAGATGCACGATTTGGGTTAAATGGGTGAAATGGGTATAAGTGGGTATATGGCTTAAAACACATGTGGGCATTTAAGTTGGTCTTTGTTTTGGTTTGGACTTTGCACAGAATCGGGTAGGAAGGGAAATGGTTAGAGGAACTAAGGGTCAATTGGTTTTGGGTTTCAAAATTGAAGATGGGCTATGGAGGTCAGGTAGGCTTTCGGTTTAAAAAGGCCGGGGCTGTCGGGTTTCTCTTCTCGGGTCTCGGGTATGGATGGTTTGAGATGGCGCTGACAGTTTGGGTTGGTTTCGTTCGGAGGTGCCTGGGACAGGCCGGTGGTGGTTGGTTTGCGCCGGAGGTTAAGTTGAATGTAACAGGTGGCGGCGATCGGCGCTGGGCTGGTGACTGCTAGGTTTTCATGTGTGGTTGGAGGAGCTTAAATCACAGGGGTAATGGGGTTGGGCAGGTTAACGCCAGAATGGATCTGTCCGCCGGCGGAGGGATTGAGGGTACGGGTTCCAGTGAGGTGTTGGTTCGGATAAGGGAGACCACCGACGCTGGGGTTCGCGGGTCGGTGAGAGGCCGGGGGTTGGGGCTAGGCGCCTGGTTTAGGTCGCCGGTTGGGTTCCGACGAGATGGGGATGTCGGGGCAGCGACCTCGGCAGGTGGTTGGGCGCAGGAGAGAGAGAGGGGAAATGGGATGGGTTTGTGATGTTTTGTGTGTTTTAATGGAGGTGTTGAGTTACGAAGGGTTCGGGAGAAGAGAGAAGAGATGAGAGAGTGATTTTGAAAATGGTGGAAGAGAGAAGAGAGAGAAGGTGGTTGGTGTAAGTTGGAGAAGATGATATTAGGGGCTTATTGTGTGGGTGAGGGTATAGTATAATAGGGTGTAGGTGAGGATGAAGATAGGTAGTGTTAGGGTGTGTGTGTGTGTGTAATTTATACCCCCCAAAAAATCTAATCCTAATAAAAATAAAACTCTAAAAAAACAAAAATCTAAAAAAAAATAAAAATCCTACTTCTAATAATAAAATAAAGATTCAATTAAAAATGAAACTAAAAAGAGAAATAAAATAAAAATAAAATCTAATAAAACTAAAACTAAAATTCTAATTAAATGTAAAATCAAATAAAACTAATAAATTAAATCCTAAAAAATTCTAATTCTAATAAAAAGAAAACTAATAACTAATAAAAATAAAGATGAAATAAAAATATACTAATAAAATATAAAAATAGTAAATAAAGCCTAAAAATCCTAAATAAATAAAAAATAAATCCTAGAAATTCTAAATAAATCCTAAAAATAAAAAAAAATTCAAACTAAATTCTAAAAAATAATAAAAACTACAAACAAAACACACACAGGGTTTAGGGTAGGTTTAAGCTAAGCTTAGGCTCGGGTAAGGTTATGGGAGAGGGAATTGGGTATTTAGCTCCATTTTAACAACAAATTGACTGAAAATATAGCTTTTGACACCGCAACTGCAATTAAGCCAGCATATTGAACAATTAAGCACATAAGACCCATATTGTCGAGAATTAGCAACTAAATTACGTCTATTCGGGGTATAAAATGTACAGTTTTGGGTGCTTATGAGTTATGCTAAGACAAAATTGTAGTTTGGAAGCAAATTGATCTTGTCTTTACTATTGAATTTTCCACACTTGTGTTATATCCCAGTTGACTTTATACACTTGTGTATATAATCAAGAGTTTCTTCGTTGATCCAAATAAGGGGAGAAGAAAATTTTTAGAGAGAAAAAATATCTTAGCTTTCTAGAGCAAAATTATTTCATCTTCCCATTGTGTTCTTTAAGTTAATGAAAGAAAGCTGGACTTTCATAATCAAGCTTGTTTGGTAGATTGTTTTGAAAAGTAGTTTTGTTCTTGAATATGGTCTACTTTCACAAATCTTAAGAATACTTATTTTTTAGATAAATTAAACCTTTCAATAACTCATTTCAACCAAAGGATATCATCACATACCCTAGTTGTATCTGGTTGTTACTCGATGATTCCATTGCCATGGAAAAAAGATTTTTCCACTTTAACAGAAGATTTATGTAACCACCCACATATTCTAGTATAAAAAATTATCAAGTCTAGCTATTATAATATACAAATTGCTATAATTAAAATGTCATCCTTAGCATGTGGCATAAATGTTCAACGGATCAACAATTTTCCAACATTATAAGATAAAAGTAAAGATAATACGAACAACAGTACTTATAAGATGTAACAATATAAAAATCTCCAATACATGACAACACCAACAATATAGACTCCAAAATAAATCCTAAATACAATTGTGGAATCATAAGAGACCCACCCATCCAAAAATGTCTCAATATAAAATAAATGATGAAACTGAAAATTCTGTTATACATGATGTAAGTCACCAAATGTCTGATCATGCACTCTAAGATCTAATAGCTCTGAGAAGTGCACTCATAACCTGAGATGTTAGTCCAAGAGTACGATGGGTCAGACCCACCATAAGATAACTAGATACGTGATCTCAAATAGGGTTACATAAACATTCATAAGTGTTAAAAAAAAGTAAGTATCATGTTAAAGTCTTTCATTTAACAATAAACATTTAATCATAGAATCTTTATAACTATCCATGATACCAGGTATAAAAACTATCTGAATCTTAATAAGAACAAATACGATTAACTAAAAATAGAAATATAAATAGCTGTCCATTCGGTAACATATTTTAACCACGATTCACTTCATTAACATATTCAATAACTCTATACTTAACATATATTAAGAATATTACTGTTGTACCACAACTATGGGATACTGGGTAAACCAATAAGATTATGACACCTATCATTGGAAGGTCTTCAGTGTAGTTGATAAACTTCACATTCTGGTCGGCTTATTAATTATTCTACTCGACACCTCATTGGGCCGAACCATATTAATCTATAGTTTCCTTCTTTGTCTCACATCCCTCTCTATTCATTCTAAATTGGAAAGTTAGTAGCAATAATTTCATTTTATGGTATTGTTTATTATTGACGTATTATATCTAAGGCCCAAAAATCCATATACCAGTTTTAGGCAATAACATAATGCTACCATCTGGGGATATTCGACAAGTCATTTATTGTTTCTTACCATTTCCTATTCACGAATCCAATTTATGTGATTTCCCCTAGTACGAATCTTGCAATTTTGGATTTGTTTTATTATTTCTATTTGGATACACAGTTTTTATCTATAAATTCTAGGAAATGGGAGAAAACCTAGAAAGCAGTCGTGTGGCAGAAGCAAACCCACACTCAACATCTGTTAGAATGGGCAATATATAGGGAATTCAAATGAGTTTGTTCAAGGGCTAAGAGGCAATGCAGGGGAGCGTAAAGAAACTGACATAAATGCTCCAAGTTGGATAATTCAGACTCAGAGTAAATCCAGTCACCTAAATGGGGGTAAACATTCTAACAGGAGAGGCAAAATGCTGCCTCCTGCCCCTATAGAGGGAGGCGACGAGCCTATCATGATCAAGCACTAGAAAATTTAAAAAATATGAGTTTGGGTTCACAAGATAAAGAAAGTAGGTCCCAGTAGTCTAGGTCACAAGATGACAAGTTATGTTGCACAGGGACCACCTATTCCCTTAAAACAATAGTCTACGATGACGAACAATCATTCTCTAAGGAGAGGGTAAGTGTGTTGGAAAGGCTGAGAAGAGGCTCCACATTTAGCCTTTTAAGCCCCCATGAAGCAAGAGTTCGCCTTATAGAGAGCCTAGAGGGACACGAAGATGCTGAGAAGAACTAAGGAGGTCTGTCACTAGATAAAAAAAAATGCTCAACTAAATCTAAGACGAGCATGCGAGCATCAGCTAGAGCCGAGCAAACTTTAAAAAAAGATATCTCATCACAAAGCCAAGGCCGATCAAGTGAGAACGCTCCAGTTAAAGCTAAGCAAGAAAACTAGCCCTAGAAGGGATTAATTCAATGACTAGAGGACCGTTAGGGAGAAATTTCCAGATCAAAGAACCCCTTGCACTGAGGTTTTGTGAAGGGATATCCATTCACTTTGTTATTTATGGGATATCCAATGCTCACAAAGTTCAAGCCACCAGTTATAACCCCAAGGTACGATGGTAAAACAAACCCACTACTACATGTAGAAAAATACTAAGCTATCACTGACATTTATTTTCTTTTAGATAAGATGCATTGCCGAGCATTCTCCAATACAATCACCAGGTCAGCACAAATCTGGTACAACAGTCTATCGCATAGGTAAATCTCGTTTCAACAGCTGTACAATCTCTTCATCAACAACTTTTATTTTGGGACCAATCCTGACAAGAGGGTGTCTCACCTGCTAAATAATTACTAAAAAGTCGACGAGACTACCCACGAATTCATCACTCGCTTCAACAGTGAGAAATTTAAGGTAATTAACTATGATGAGAAGACAACAATCATTACGCTAATGAGTGGGTTTCTGCCTAAAAAGTTATAATAGGCACTAGATAAGGATCTACCTAGGACTATGATCAAGTTATTGGTCAAGGCAGACAAGACTATGAATGTCGACGAGGCTATGGTTGCCAAATATTCAAGCCATTCCAAAGACAATGTCAATAAAAGCTTAGAGAAGAAAGAGAAAAAAACTAAGAAAGCAGACAAGCTAAAGAGGTACGATGAGTATATTACTCTAAGAGTTGGTGTTCACCATATCCTCGAGGACATTCGTGGGAGCAAGGACCTAAGATAGCCCAAAAAATTGAGAGCCCTTGCAAATTGAAGGGATATAAACAAATACTATGAGTTCCATAAGGATCACAACCACAACACAGATAATTATTTGGCCCTAAAGAAAGAGATTGAGAACTTGATTAGACAGGGCAAAGGGAGGCTAAGCAGATCATAGTGACAAGCAAAAACCTAAGAGACAATTAAAGTCCCCTTATAGGATGGTCGTCGAGAAGAAAAGAAGAAGGGATGAAGATTTGAAGGATGACCCAAACCTACCTACGAGACCCAAGGAGCATGTATATGAGGTTAATATGATCTCTTTTAGGTGTAACTTTATTACAGGAGGAAATGCTTGAGGTGGAGACAAACTCACTGATGTGCATTATGAGCACTTACCATTGCAAAGTAAATAAAGATATCTTAGTGGTTGGCTTCTCCAAAGATGACTTATCTGGCATAATTTACCCACATGAAGACCCTTGTGGTTATCATAATAATAGTACATAAGGATCGGGTATCAAGAATTATGGTCGACAATAGCAGCTTAGCTGATGTCTTATTTTACAACTGTTTCAAGAGCTTAAGGTTAAGGGACAACAAACTAGAGACTTATCATAGGGCACTCATTAGTTTATTTAGGGAGAAGGTATACACTCTAGGAATAATTACACTGGAAGTTATGGTCGAGAATTAGTCAACATGCAGATCAGAAAGATCTATTTCTTCATCCTGGATAAAAACGTTCATTTAGTGTATAAAATCATCTTTGGCAGAAGAGGGTTGAAGAAATTCGCAGTGGTTCCTTCTATTGTGCACCATTGTTTGATGTTCTCCACTTATTACGGGGTCGGTGTGGTTAAAGGGAACCAAGTCAAAGCTAGAGAATGCTACTACACCTCGACTGAGAAGGAGGAATAAAAGAAACTGATAAAACCCTGCCAGATTAAGACGTTAGATCCATGAGATAAGGAAAAATTAATCAAGGGGCAGGTTATTAAAGAAATTAAACCAGTCATCCTGGATGATCAACATTCGAAGAGGACAACCCAAATCAGCTCATCACTGGATCCAACCTTTAAAAAAGAGCTAGCAAAATTTTTGAGGCAGTGAAAAAGTGTGTTTTCCTGGACCCAAGATGATATGCCTGGGACTGATGCAGAATTGATTTATCACGAGTTAAGCATAGTGAAGGATGCTAAATCGGTGAAGCAGAAATGCTATATCCAAGAGAAAAACATGGCAGTACAAGAAGAAATAGATAAGTTACAAAAACTAAACTTCATAGAAGACGTCAAGTACCCAGAGTGGCTCTCCAATATGGTCATACATAAGAAGATGAACAACAAGTGATGCATGTGTGTTGACTTCAATGACCTAAAAAGGCATGCCCTAAAGGATCATTATCCATTACTCAGGATTCACCAGCTGGATGATGCTATTGTAAGGACAAAATTTCCAATTGAGTCCCTCCTATGTTTTGACTTATTCTTGGAACAAAGCATGGTTTTGAGTCATGAATAGATTTTTTTATTGTCTCGATCCCACACAGTTTATGATGTAGAGTTTATTAAAGACGTTGCGACCAAGTTTCAAAGATAAATTATGCCGATATTTTATTAGTACACGTTTCACATTTTCATTGCATTCCGAGATCACTTAGGTATGGATGCGTAATTTTAATGGGACTCGAAAAATGTTTTAAAATATTTGAGGATGTTATTTAATTAAAGAAATGTTTTTAAAAGTGTTTCAAAATGTTTAAACATCATTTATTTTGAGATAAGATGGTTTAGAGTTGTGTAAAACAAACACTCTCATTTTAATTGGTTCAAACGACTTTAATACTTGTTCAAGCGAGGTCGTTATGTTGTTGAAACGACATATGCATTCCGTTTGAGTGACAGGATTATCTCGTTCGAACAATGCCCCGACTCAACTTCTCTATATAAGGTGTGTTTCTCTTAGAATTTCATAAGTGTGCAGTTAAGAAAAAATAGTTTACATATAATACGTTTTCTGCACAAGTTTTTAAGGTTTTCAAAGACTAAAAACATCTTTAGAAGTTTCAAAGATCCAATCTTCCATTAACATAAGCAAAAGTGATCTTTATTTGCACCATTAGAGTTGTTCATCTCTTTTAACATCGGTGGGTTTTGCGGTGATGAAGCAGAAGAGTTCGTGTTCCGAATTCGTAGATGTTTCCAAGCTACATTGGTGGACACCGCGGCATTCGTAGACGCGTTTGCTGTGCCAGGTATCGCAGAAGGATATTCTCGTGGGCAATGTGGAAGCGTGGTTGAAGATTCAGATAAGCTTCAAGACTTGTGGGGATCGAGTCGTTGAGTAAGTTTATCTTTGTAGTTTGTAATATCACATCATGGTGATTGTCTGGCTTGGGCCGTTTGAGGTTTTTTCCCTGAGTGGTTTCCTTATACATCCGGCGTCGACTTTTGTGAGCTTACTTTATTTCACTTGCTTTAATCACTAGAATGCATATTTAGGATTAATCAAGATAAAATTTAGTTAAGTTGAAATTGGTTCACATATTGGTGGGGTGTAAAATTTAAAAAAAGGTTTTTAAAAAAGAAAGTTGGTTTTTGTCATCCTTAAAACACACTCGAAAGAAAAAGGGGCTTACAACTACTTTAGGGCAGGAGCTACTTAGTTTTATGAATGCTTATATAGGATATAATTAGATGAAGATGAAGGTGGAGATCAGGAGAAGACTTCATTCATAACTAGTAATGGTACCTACTATCATAACATCACGCCTTTTGGTCTAAAAACTGCTGGATCAACGTACCAAAGGTTGGTGAATAAAGTATTTAAAGATTATATCGACAAGAATATGGAGGTCTATGTTGATAATATTCTCAAAAAGATAAAAAACGCTATCGACCACTTCAAGGACTTAGAACAGACCTTCGACTAGTTGGGGAAGCACTAGATGAAGCTCCACTTTGCAAAGTGCATCTTTAGAGTAAATGAAGGAATGTTTCCAGGCTTTATAGTCAACCGGAGAGGAATTGAGGCCAACCCTGACAAGATCTAAGCATTGATCAACATATAAACCCCAACAAATAAAAAGGAGGTTCAGAGGCTAATAGGGCATGTGGCAGCATTGAACATGTTTATCTCAAGGGCTACTGATAAATGCCTTCCCTTTTTTAAGGTGTTGAAAAAAACTTTTGAGTGCAACGACGAATGTGAAGTCGTGTTCCTGGAATTGAATAAATATTTTGGATCTCCACCCTTGATTTTAAGACCTATCTTGGGTGAGAAGCTTTGTTTGTACCTGGTCGTGTCTAAATCTGCAGTCAGTTCGGCTCTAGTCCAATAAGAAAATGAAGTACAAAGGCTAGTGTATTACACTAAAAAATCACACCGTGGAGCAAAACTCTGGTATCCAAGGATGGAAAAACTCATGTTAGCATTAATTGAGGTCTTCAAGAGAATGAAGCCATACTTCCAAGCCCATATAATTATTATCAATACAAACCTACCTTTGCGTCATGCCATTCACAAACTCGAGAAATCGAACAGATTGATGGATCGGGTCATAAAACTGAGAGAGTATGACATCCAGTACGAACCAAGAATGGCCATCAAAGGCCAAGCAGTAGTATATTTTATTACTGAGTTCACATGTGAAGAAAAACCTGTTGAGCTGAATTCTATGGAAGTGAGATCTACAGCGAAAAGGGAAAAATAGACTTCCACGGAAGAGAGTTTATCCCCAAAGAGAATTGACCAGACTTCTCCATAAGAGAGTTCACTAGTTTAATCTGATATAAAGACTCCCACGGGAGATAGCTCAACCATTAACCTAGCCGACCAAAATACTGGCTTATTAGAATCATCAGCCAGACAAGAAGAAATTGCTCTTGACTTGGTGCAAATGAAAAAGTAATTCAAATATAGAAACTAGACCAAAGGAAATTTTAAAGATGAGCCTCTCCTCTCATAAATGTTCATGAACGGCTTATCATATGCCAGTGGAAGTGGAACAGGTTTGATAATTATGACGCCAGACAACATCGATGTGGAATATGCCCTCAGATTCTAGTTTGAGGCCTCAAAAAACGAGGCAGAGTATAAGGATCTCATTGTAGGATTTAGGTTGGCATCATCTCTTAGCACCGAACAAATATTGGCGCACAATGACTC
This sequence comes from Sambucus nigra, assembly GCA_949130495.1. Taxonomy (NCBI): domain Eukaryota; kingdom Viridiplantae; phylum Streptophyta; class Magnoliopsida; order Dipsacales; family Adoxaceae; genus Sambucus; species Sambucus nigra. The sequence goes on from OX422214.1 coordinate 17,307,081, forward strand.
TCAGCTTATAGTAAACTAAGTGTTGGGAATTTACAAGGCAAGAGAAGAATCTATGGATAAATATTTAGCCAAAGCTAAAGGATTGTTGTCAAAATTCCCTACAATCAAAATGTTCAGAATTCCAAGGGTAGAGAATACCTGAGCAAATGCGCTCACCCTACTGGCATCCGCGATAAGAACATAGTTGAGAAGAACAATTATGGTGGAATTCCTCATGCATCATAGTGCTGATGAGGAGAATGCCAATATGATGGAGCTACATTCGGGACCTTACTGGATGGATCTAATATGAGCATATTTGGAGATTGATGTAGTTTCAGCAGACCCCAAAGAAGCAAGGAGACTCCGGTACAAAGTAGCAAGATACATACTAAAAAGAGGAATCATATTCAGGAGAGGGTTCATTATTTCATTATTCCGATATGTCCATCTTTTCGATGTTAAGAACTTAATAAAAAAAGTACACAAATGATCTTGTGGTGCACAATCAGTGAGCAGATCACAAGTAAAGAGGGTAGCCATAAGGCTATCACTGTCCCACCATGATGGCAAATTGTGTAGACTACGCAAGGAAATAAGACAAGTTCCATAAATATGCCACGATGCATAAGACTCCTGGGGCATCCCTCATGGCAATCACCTCCCCTTATTATTTCACCATGTGAGGAATAGATCTGGTTGGCCTTCTACCAAAAACCAGATGCAGATTTAAGTATCTAGTGGTAACAATTGACTACTTCACAAAATGGGTAGGGACTGAACCCCTAGTAGAAACGTCATATGAGGAAATATTCCACTTCATTTGGAAGAACATCATTTATCTGTATAAGATGCCATATGCCTTCATCATCTACCATGGAACTCAGTTCGATAACGTAGAGTTCGAAGAATACTAGATACGCTTTAAAATCTAAAAACTACACTCAGCACCAGGTCACCCACCTTTAATGGACATGCATAGGTGACGAACAAGACTTTACTAGATGAGATGAATAAAATGTTAGACTATGCAAAGGGGAATTAGGACAATGAGATCCAAAGTTTCCTCTTAGCATATAGAATGATGCCAATAATAGCAATGAGTGAAGCCCCTTATATGTTAGCCTTCAAAATAGAAGCAGTGGTCCCAATAAAAATTGGTTTTCCTAGTCACTATGTCCTCGACTTCGACTCGCCACAGAGCAACCTGATGAGAAGATTGGATTTAAACTTAGTAGAAGAAGTTAGAGAACACACAACACTTTGAATGGAAACATACCATCAACTAACTGCTCGATTTTACAACAAAATAGCAAAACTAAGCATTTTAAATGAAGGAAGCCGCGTGATGAATAAAGTCATTCAGAAAGGGAATATGTTAGAGCCTAACTGGCATAGTCTATACAGAGTATTTGCCATTATCAGATAAAAAACTTACAGAATTGGAACCTTGGTAGGAGAGAAGTTCAATAACCCTTGGAATATAAAAAATCTATAAAAATACTATTAATATAAGTAAAAATATAAACTCTTTTCATTCCTTGTAATTCAGTTCAACGATAAATAAAAATCTTTGATTTCCCCATGAATGCTATCATTTCAAATTTTTTATTTTTCATGGGAGTGGGAGATATGCAAAAACCCCTAGATCGAAGACATCTTAGCAATGCACCTCAATGTGCATATCCAAAACTAAACTTCATGTATAACCTCATCTTCGAATATGCCAAGAATTAGAAGTTTAACTTCATGTATTATCTCGTCTTGGGACGAATCACGAACAAGAAGTCTACTAAATCTAGGAAATCCATTTCAGTCATATGAACGATAAGCTCTGACCATAATGGACTAACGTAGGGATAGATACTAACATATTTGGTCGTCTCAGGTAACTGACACTAACACATGGTTGGGAAAACAAGATCCATCTAACCATTAAGTTAGCATAAGCATCGATAGGACCCAAAATAGGACAACCCATGTTCTTCCAAAATTCGTAGCAAGTAAGGCAGATTAGTTAGGCAATAAGCCGAACATATGATTATAAGACTAAACTACTAGCATGCCTATATCAAGTGCCAAACAATTAGTAAGTTGATGTGGCCAACATAAAAAGTACTACATAAGACTACAATTAACTAGATTAAAGAGATCCAATCACATTTATTTGTCGAAAACTTTTTTCAGAAGACACTGATTACAAATGATAGTTAGAAATAGAAAGGGCAAGATATTCATAAACATATGCGTGCAAGAACATAAGCAAGCACAAGAGTAAACATGTTCTTTACAATCCACTTATAAATTTGTTTGTTACAAATCAATAACATGAGATTCACAAAATATAAAGGCAAGGAGACATGAATTTCTTTAACCTCATCATATTAGTTCAGAGTTGCTTTAACCATCTGGACATCCTCAGGGACAAGAGGGATAGCATTGGAGGCATTGGTTTGATTTGGATGATATTCTCAATCTTCTCGAGAAAATTATAATCCTCAACCACTTCTTCGACCACGGCTTCACATTTGACGGCTAGGGCCTTAGTTTCTTTATCATCACCCTCCCAGACATGAACTATTTCTATAATGTTTGGAAAATACTTGGCGTCTCTCTTTTTGATCTCATCATAGCCCTCCATAAAAAATGTGATCCGATCAACATCATATTCCCCAAAGCTCTTGAACTTTTACTCATATCCTCTTTAACATGTGTAAGGTCAGTAGTGGCTTTATCCACGACTTCGTTGGCCTTCTCCACAGATTTATTGGACATTTTGAGGGCATCATTTGCTTATTTTAGATCTTTTGCTCTTTTGGTGATTGCCTCATGAGATCACTTGAGCTTAACTGAAACTGTCTATGCCTGCTCTTTCAGTTTTTAGTTCTCCTTCTCCATCTGCCTCAGGGTACCCACGTTAGCCACCAACTAATCATACCTCTCTTCCATCTTTGAACATACCTTGTAAAAATCATCTTTAATAATATTTATCTCCTCAAACAAGGTATTATAATGGCCAAGGAGATTATTGTGCTCTTCCTCCATCTCATCATACGTGTTCTAGTATGAAACCACCTACTCCCTCATAATGGTGGAACCCTAAAATGGAAAGTTAGCATATTATCAAAAACATTATGGATAACTTCAAAAATACATGTCTAGTTCATAACTTACCACCATCATCCTGTGTTGCACCATATTTAAAAAATCATCAGTATTGAACTGCCTGAGATATTAAAAATCACGGCATAACCATTATACCCGAGCACATCATCATCTTTCTCCCAATGATAGAAGATGGATTACTTATCACTCTTCAGTTGTTCCTGAGTGAAGGGATTTTCTAGACCCCAAGTAAAGGGTTCTACCTATACTTAAGGGGATGAAGACCCCGCACCACATACCAGATGACGAGCAAGAGCACCATGGTTTGAACTCTCTCCTTTAATCATGGTTTTATATTATTTAGTGTTGGGCTAGGGAGGGGGCACCATTGGTCTTTTCTCATAAAATACATGTCCATTAACAGAAGAAATATCTTTACCTTTTCCCTTAGCTTTAGCCGCAGCAGCAGCCTCAGCATTGGCCTGCCTCTTTGCTGTGTACTCAATATTTTTTTTAGCCTCAATATTATCCCTCTTCTCCGCCTCATCCTTCTTCTTCTCCTTGGCTTAAGTGTTGGCATCAGTCCTCTTCTTCTTGGGCTCGGCGTCCAATTTTTTTTCCTGGCAATCTCCATTGTCGCACGGTCAAGAGTTGGAGGTGCCATTCTATCTTTTGGAATGGATGAACTGGAATAAGAGGTTGTACAAAATAGAGCATGGTCATAAAAATAATCCATAATCAGACAAGTATGAGTGCTAAGTAGGGAAGATCATAAGTTCATCACCATACCTACTCATATCTCCTCTTCGATAAATCCGTCTTGGACTTCCTGGTTAGACAAGCCAATCCTTTCATCTTCTTGAAGAGCAATTCTTAGGGGGTATAGTATCCTAATTCAATGAACCTTCAAACATAATATATCTTCTCGAACTTTATTGGATTAGGAGTGCAACTGGTCATGATCAACTCTCTCAGAATATATGGCAGTTTTGGAGCTTTCTTACTGCAAGAATGATGAACACAATAGAGGTCAATAAGCATAAACGAAATCAAATATAACAAAATGAAGTGCTAAGTGTATACTAATATGATGGGGGAACACCAATCACGAGGGATACTATAGGACTTATCCCTCTCATTAAAGCGGAACTCCTAGTCGCCTTTTATGAAGGTAAATAGGTTTTTCCAGATGTGGTTTCTTATTTGCATGACCTTCACCATCTTTCGGTCTCATATTTGAGGAGAAATATAGTAATAGACATTAGCTTTGGCATTATATTTCACGCTATATACGAACCTGAAGATGTCATCGGTCTGGTTAAAATAGGTATGAAACTGCTAGTACACCATAGACCTAAGGATAGGGATGGCAACGGGTCGGTTCGGGGTTGGGTTTTAACTCCCCATCCCCATCCCCGCCCCCATTAGAAATACCATTCCCCATCCCCGCCCCGTTCCCCATTATAACGGGTTCGAGGATCCCCGTCCCCATTTAAAATGGGTATTAGTTTCCCAACGGGTAACTCGTTTTTTTTTTTAATATAAAAAAAATTGCATTATTTTCAATATAACAAATCAACATAACATACCAATTTATAGCAAAAAATCTAACAAATCTTATATTAAACAAACCTTAAACAAATCAGTAGGTTCTTCGATAACACAAATCTTAGTTCATAACACTGCTAAGAAAAGAAAATTCATGTGGGTGACTCGTTAATTGAGATAAGGCAATCGTTAAATGTAAACTATTACACAAGTCTGGGAGACAAGGACATCTCATCAACGTTTTCTCCAATCAATGATTTTACATGTTTTCTAAAAAAATCTTAAACATTTTCTTAGATCGCACAGTGGTCTCAACAAATCTTACACAAACAACAGTAGAAAATAGGAGTGAGAGAGCTTATACAGTGGTCGCATTATTGCAGCGTGGGAGCTTACACAGTGGTCGCACAGGAGAGAGAGAGCTTACCCAGTGGTCGCATGCCAGCGTGGGAGGCGTGGGAGGAAGCGTGGGCACCAGCGTGCGTAGCATGGCAGCGTGGGAGATGAGGCAGGGAGGAGGTCTTGGGAGATGAGATGAGGGATGAGGTCGGCGTGGAGATGAAATGAAAAGAGGGAACTAGGGTTATTTTAAATAAGTTATATCTTATATATTTATTATAATATAAAAAACATATATTTTATTATATCTTAATAAATCGGGTATCCCCGTGGAGACCTGAGCCTATACCTGAAACCGACCCGAAATTTTTCGGGGATTTTTTTTAACTCTCCGAACCCCCTATCCCCGAATTTTTGGGGATTTTTTTCGGGTATCCGGGGGGACCCAAATTTTTGGGGAAAATTACCATCCCTACCCAAGGATGGATCTATAGGCATTTAGTGGGAGCTGAGTCGGAGCCACACCATAACCCTCATAATTGATCTGATGATGGGGTGGAGGGAAAACCGAACTCCCTTTTAAAAATCTCAAACTAAGAAACATATCTCATCGTCATTATGCCGATCATAGACCCTTTCATACCAGTATGACAAAAGCATAGAAATGCTTATGGGGATGTCATACTTATCCTTTAAGTCATCCAGCTCTTCCTTCAAGATATCACAACTGTAGTTTAAGGCATCAGTAATGGTTGGATCCTAAGAGTCAGAGGTCTTAGAATAGCTTTCCTTAGTAAGAGGAACCATAACAGGTGATGTGAAGGCCATCTGATCGGCAAAATCTGTACAAGGAGGTGAAGGATCTAAATCAATAATGGACATAGACATGATGTTAGCAGATTTCTCACCACCAATTGGGTGGTATACCACAGAGGTATCGATAATAACTAGAATTTCAGGTGAGGTCGATCCAACAGTTGTTGTAATAGGATTGTATCTAGGGTATCCTGAATCATCCTCATGATGGATAATGTGAAGAGGTTTAGGGAACCTCCTATCTGTTAATACCGAGAAAGATCGTTATAAATTAGCCAAATACTCAAACCACCTCCTCATATGGGGTTCATAACTCATCAGTTGGAAATCATAGAGAAAGGTAAAGGATGATTTGAGGGAAACCGAACTAATTTAATGACAAAAACCCTAAAAAAGTTTAAAATACTAGGCCAACCAAATCAGTGGCCACCTAAATATCAACTCTCCTCCAACAAACTAATAATTATTAGAGAAAATTGTTCGATAATGAAGAAATTTCTACAAATACCTAGCCAACAAAAAAAATAAGAAAAGCGTACCCAGAAACCCTAATAAAGGATCAAAGTTGGACCGAAAACACCTTACCTTTGATTCGAAGAAAGAAAAGCTGAGGAAAGCCATGAACAATGGTACAAATGGGGATCTTTCTACAAATGGAGTCGAAAGGTTGAAGAAACGTTGAAATGATTTTTGATTTCTCTCTCTAAACGCTTACTCTGGTGGAAAACGATTGGGAAAAAGGTAAAGAGTTGAATGGAGATGGTATTTATACTTTTGAAATGGCGGTAATCATTACTTTTAAAAAGGGCGACATATGACTTCATACCTTGGAAACAAAAATGACGCTTGGGGGCTAACACATGACACCCCATGCATGAGCATCATAATGACGCATGATACGCTTCCCCAACCTTAACACACATCCCCATCAACCTTCGATAATAATTCCACAAGTCAATATGGTCGGCACATGGCCGAAAAGATTCGAGTACGATAAGAACTTTAAAGGATGATGCCATTCTCGTATTTAATAGTTCACTCATTCAAGTAACCTATCAAATGCTTGAAGGATCCAACACTTTGGAGTATAAGTTCCATCCATGAGTAAAGTCTTGGGGGCTTTTGTTGTACTATAAATATGGGACACTATGTAGACCAATAAGATTATGACACTTGTCATTAGAAGGTCTTTTGTATACTTGATAAACCTCATATTCTGGTCGGCTCAGTACTTATTCTACTCGACTGGATAGTCACTAACATCAGTTTACACTGTTAATGGATTCTATTAAGGCACACATATGTCACTTGGCGGAATTTAAAGAGTCCCACTCACACCATTGTACACATGGGGTATTATACATGATAACCCACCTTTTAGTAGGTTATAAACAACTCACGATGACTCATTTTATAGCATATAAAAGGTGTATCTTCCTAACCTATAAAGGCACTCTACCCGTCCCACTACTCTCTCTCTCTCTCTCTCTCTCTCATAACTACCTATAAATATCATGCAATCCCAATGAATAAAGGATCCTAAGATATTCAACCGAGCGACCATATAAAAAAAGCCTAGAGAGAATCTTGAGAGATTATAATCATTCCTTTCATGGCTATCGCCACTAAAATATATATAACCAATACTACACCTGTGGACGTAGGCACCTCATTGGGCCGAACCACATTAATCTATGGGTTCCTTCTTCGTCTCTCATCCCTTTCTATTCATTCTAAATGAGCAAGTTAGTAGAAATAATTTCTTTACCTGTTATTATTTATTATTGGCGTATTATAGCTAAGGCCCAAAAATCAATATATAGGTTTTAGATGATAATAGTTCCTTTAAAAAAATATATCAGTGACTATCAGTTTATCAACTGATATTAAGAACTACATAATATCATAACTCATAATTCATTAAAAGGATTTTTTAACCACTTTACAATTTCGTATCTAATTATTATAAACTTTCTCATATTTAATTTTTATTTCCTCCAGTAGGCCTCCCACATAATACATTAAAATCATATTAGCCACTTATCATTTTTGTAAGGACATATTTTACACTGTTCAATTTATATTAGAGTATGTCGTATACCACTACAACCGTCGAAGACATATTCAAGTTCAATCATGCATCAAGACGGATCCGAATATCAATGTTCTTCATCAGAAAAGCCTCTGCGAGATTAATTTTGGTAAGATTGTGTTTAAGTCCCTTTACGATTCATTTAAATTGATGGGATAATTTTTCTAAGTGTTGGGAAATTTTTTCTAAATTGTTTTTACTCAGTCGAGGCACTGTGTTTTGTCAAAAGAATTTTTTATAAGTGTTGAGGCGAATATGATTTGATGCTTCAGTCGTTCGAGCGATAATGCCACGTCGTTCAAACGACACAAGAAAGTCACGCGATGTCGTTCAAGTGACATTGCATCTTATTCGAGCGACATCTTTATTTCGTTTGAGTGATCTCTATACTTATTTTTTTATAAATAGCGTGTTAAATGAGTCATTTTTCGTTAAGAAGACCTGACGTTTTTTGATACACGAAAACTGCAAACTGCAGAATACTTTTGTCTTCTTTAATTTAGGGTCCAAACCTTTATTTTTCAATTCCCAAAAATCCTAATAGTTTAGTGAATTGTTTGGGAACCTAAGATACGATCTTATTGAAGTTTCTCTTATAAAGAGGGTAAATCTACGGCTGATGTAACACCCCGCCTAATTAAATACCGGGTGGCCAGTCCCATACCAAATTAAAACAGAATATACAGTTGGCTCATTCTTAGCATCACTGTCGAAAACATTTACAACTCACCCAATACTCAATTAAGCTGGTGTTAAAAACTTTCCAAATTTTAATTTAACAAAATCCATTTCCAGTTTAAGAATAACGCAACACATTTTATTCTACAACACTGATAACCAAGTAGATAACACAAAAGAATTTAAATGCAATTGGAATAAACATTCCCAAATAATATTAATCCATTACAATAATCCCAACAATGTCAAATGTATTAAAAAGACACAAATACAATAGTATCTGACTCCGATAGGAAAAGATAACTGAATCCTTTGGGCGACATGCCCTAACTAAGAATACTGTGAATCAAATGAAGATAAGCGTCTAAGCAATACTCCATAGCTCCATAGCTCATCACAATCAATTAAGGTTGGCGTCCCTGTTACTGGACACCTAATATAGAAGATACAATAGAAAAGAAAATATGCAAGGAAACGGGTCAGAGCCCGAATGTGTAAATGATTTTTAAAACAACAAGTATTTAACAAGTGCAATAAAGCATTTATTATGTACATGTTAGATCCAACTCTCACTTGCTATTCTCACCTCTCAACTAGAGTGCACACTTAACTTTTTCTATTAACCTCCTAGTTAATGGTTTCTCTTTTCCAGTTTCCATATTATAATTCCATTCCCATATCATAATCCCCATATGTCCCATACCATACGTCACATTATTATTCATTTACATTTCTCATTTATATGAATCGTTTCTCATTAACATGAATCATTTCTCATTAATATTAATTAAGCTTTTCAATTCTATAAGAATAAACATTCATTAAATTAATTCCATTCTTTTCTCAATTCGCCTTTATCTACAATTATCACACAGTAGATGACTTAACCACAATATAACCATTCAATCATTTAATTCATTATATATATTCATATATAATACAGCACCCTGAGTCACAGCTGCGGTGCAATGCATTACTCTGCTATCATGTCCCATCATCGCAGGTCGCCGAATAGGGGACAAAAGGTTCGGTAAGGATACCTCGAACCACAAACAACAACACAATCATTGGAGGCGAACATAGTTCTCATACCCATGGGTCACGCACATACCTACGTATCCACAGTCAGCGGACTTATCAACTCCCCGATAAGTCTTTCATAGACCTATGTTCTCGAGCGACAAATCAAAGATCCCATGGATTCATCAGGATATGACTGCCCTCACGCGCAAACCTCCCACTGATAGCAAGTAAGCTAGGTATGTCATACACATAATCATTAATCAATCAAATAGGTATTATCATATCTATAGTATACTAACAACAAGGTACTCACATTAACCTTAGATTATTCCCTTACGTAGCATTATATCTCTTTAAATCCCACGTATTAAAATATCATATCTTTACTTCATAATTTAATTATCCTCGCATCCTATAACATCTCTCCACTCCCGACGTCGTTAAGGTTCATGCGCGGAGCGTCTCGCAAAGCGAAATCCAAAGAAGGAACCCCTCCAATACACTACTACTTAACTTTGTCGGTCGAGGAGGTCCGTCAACTTCAAATACGCGATCGGGATAACCTCATACCCTCTTTCAACCAAATGTGTTCTAAACTCCCATCTTTATCCAGGAGCTATACCACTACGCTCTTGTACTACACTCAGCCTTTGCAAAATTAATAACGAGCTTAAACTCAGTCCTTGATGTTCAAATTGTAACCCTAAGGCTACTCTCACCTTATATTAAATTTCCCCTACTGGACCTATCGTTAATCCTCATGCATACCAATTCGAATCCAACACGTGAATCTAGCAACCGAAATATCTTTCAATTTAATTATCATCATTCTAATCAATTAAATCCCAATCACTTTAATTCAAATCTTATCAAGGGTCTACTGATCTTTTCTAAGTCCCATAATATCCAATTAATAATCACCAAAGATCTACAAAAGTTTTGGGATAAGAACAAACATTAAAAAGAAACAACATCATGAATTCTCATATTTTAAATACTCAGAAAAATCAGATCCAAAAATTATTCAAATCATCAATCCGACTTCAGATTTGGATTCTACACGAAAAATTAAGTCACGTATGTGTTTTGAGTTTTTCTTAAATCTCATCCAAATGCACTAAAAAAGAAGATCTAAACATTCCAAATTGGCTCTTCTCATTCCACTCGTTTTTGCCTCTTTTTCCAGAAAATTATCAACATATTATCTTTAAGAACACTAAATTATTTTCAAAATTTCTTCCACAAATTGATGAATATTTATTGGATTACTAACTACCTACAACATGAGTTTAATTCCTATATATTTTTAGATTCCAAAAATCCATTAACAACTATATCCTTTCATCTTCCAAGCATGAAAATCATCTCTTTTTATAACTATCCTAACATGGACAATATACGAACTTAAATTGCAAATATCAAACACTTGCCTCTAATGAAGATCTGATCCTTTGGAGTTGAATAACACAGGTGGTGATGGTGGTGGTGACCTTTGAAATCACGGGGTATTACAGCTGACTTGGTACCGTTTGAGGGAGGTGCTGGCTGACTACAACTGAGATTATTGGGAGTGATTGTGGGCATTCCCTGCTGAAGACAGAACTACGTGTTCTTGTGGGTTTACTGCAGTTGATCCATTATTGGTTTAAGTTGTGTCCTTGTGGGTATTTACGGATATTCATTGCAGATTTTGCTTGTAATCATATAAGTTGCAATTTGCAAATTATTAGTGAAATAAAAGGTTTTTTCCCTTTGGGAAATTTTTCTTGAAAATTGGTTTCCTTTGCATGCTTCTTAATTTAATTCTTTCAAATCACTTAAATGCATGATTTAGGATTTAACTAAAATTTGGGATTAATTGAATCTGATTGGATTGTCATATAATTAATTTGAGATCACTTTGATACATTCCGCTGCACTGCACTCTCAAATTAGTATAAAAGCTTTTTTATGCCCAGTTCATACCACAACATTACAAATTGGAATCAGAGCGGGTTACGCTGATTTATCGCGTGATCCTGATTTTCACAGATTCTATTTTGAGATATATATTGTTTCAAATTTGTGTTTGTGACCCCGATTTTCTTAAATATGACTTTTGGTGATATTGATGGTTTTTTATGCCAACTTTTTGAAAGGTCTAATTGGAAAGTTCACATGAATTCTTGTTTTAAATCATTTATTAAAAATGACTTTGAGAGGTGTCTTGGTTGTGAGGGAATTGGTCATACGATAGATGAGTGTCCCACTAATCTCAGGAAGAATTTTAAAAAATCGACATCTCATGTTTCATCCCTTAGTGATAGTGATTCAAAAAAAGAAGTCTTTTATGCTACTAAGCGAGAGCTTCCAACCCTTATGACTAGTCATGAGAATGAGAGTAAGGAGAGTGAGGAGGAAGAGGAAGAGGAAGAGGAAGAGTTGAGTGAGTTGCAAGTTGCCTACAATAACTTGTATGAGGAATTTGTAAAGATAAATAAGGCAAACTTAAAATTAGAAGCTAAGTTGAAAGAATGTGCCTTAGAAAAGAATAATACCGATGCATTAATTAAGGATCTTAGGACATGTGAGAAGATGCTTAGAGGGAAGCTAGGATGTGTCGAGGGTGAGAGAGATAGTTTTCGAGGGCTAATGGAGGCTATGTCAAAGGATCTTTTAGAATTTGAGGATTCCAGACGAGTACTTGAGTTGAGGATAGATGAGCTTGAGAAGAGTTAAGAGAGTCAAGTAAGGTGAAGATTGATTTGGAGTCTAGGTCAAAAAAGCTAGATAAGATGTTAGGCAGTTCCCAAATCAAGGATGATAGGTGTGGCATAGGCTTCGATGATCATGTTGCACCCATTCCCATGGCCAACCCCACACATGTGAGAGAGACTCCTAGGGTTGTTAAGAGAGAGCCACCTAGGAATGTTAGGAGACATCCACCTAGGAATTTTAGGAGAGGGCCACCTACGAATTTTAGGAGAGGGCCGCCTTTAGGTAACACTTACCGCCATATCTATACTTGCACACATTGCGGTAGGCAAACAAACTTCAAAATGCTCTAGGAAGTTTAATAATAGAATAAATTCGATTCCTAAAACCTCCACGTGTCATTACAATTCTGTTTGGGTTAGGAAATGGGATTTAGAGGCGTTTGGATTGATTGTTCATGACTATCGTTTCCTTTCACGTGATTCACCCCATGTTAGATCTTTTGGGTGATCGATTTTGATGTTTGTCATATGCTAGGTATGCTTAATGATATATCTCTTCTAGCGTTATGACATATGTACTTTTATATTTATTTTTTATTTTTTGAAAAACCAAAAATATTTTGTTTGTGAAATATTTGGAAAAATACAAAAAGATTTTCTTTTTTTTAAGAAAAATTGAAAAAGCCAAAAAGATTTTATTTTGAATATTTTTTTGGAAAAAGTGTGACACCCCACCTAATTAAATACCGGGCGATCACACCTTTATTAAATTAATTCAAGGTGAACAGTTGGTTCATTCTCAGCATCACTGTCGATAAAAATAAATTTTCCAATTTAACACCCTAAATAATTAAGCTAAGTGTCAAAAACCATTTTCATACATAACTTTCCAAATTTTATTTAAAGAAAAAGATTTATTTATTTATTAACAACATTCAATAAGTAAGAATCACACCATAATAAATTCCGCAACATAAACCAATTAATATAATACATTCGTCAATCGAATGTCAACATGCGAAATATAAAGTAACACCATCGAACTGAATAAAACCCATAATGACAATACTAGAAATAACTGGAGGTACAAATGTCCCAATAACAATGAAATAATAGAAAGGGCGACACATTCCCCATAAATGAGAATGCTAAAAGTGGAGTCAATAAAGGAAGCCGTCTACGCAAGTGACCTGCAACTCCCACCTAAGCTGCAGCGCGTTCCTGTCAAGAGATCCTAAGCAAGTCGCCCCTGTGGCTGGGCACCTGTAATACATACATATATATACAAGAGAGAGAGAGAGAAAGAAACAGGTCAGAGCCCGAAAGTGTGTTTGATTTAAAATACGTTTAGCAAGTATTTAAATTGATACAGGCCAATGCAACAACATATTAGTGCGACACTCTCTTGAGAAAATCTCACCTCTCTTCTAATGTGCACACCTATCGTACTAACCTTCCCAACGGTTTGTCTTATCAATCATCACACTAGTCTTTCTAATGATTTAACTTATCTTTGCTTACTCGTAAGATTTACAATTCAACGATTCCATTTTTGAAAGGGTGTTCCAATTGGTAACCAAAGTTCTCCATTTTAACTTTATAAAATCAATAAAGTTTTCCAGTGACATATTATACTTTCTCAGAACAAGTATTCATAATTTATAGTCCAGAATTATTTCTCACTTACTACGTTACAGCAACAGTTTAAATTCCCCAATTCAGATATATATATTAAGCACTCGTATAATATATATATATCCCAACAGCACCAACATACAAACTATGGTGCAGGCATACTCTGCTATCCAATCCCCGTATCACTCACACTAAGGGGTATACAAGTTCGGAATCACTCTCGAACTGTAATAACATAAATACACAAAACAAGATTGAGGCGAAGCATAGATTCCAAGTCTCTAAGAGGTCAGTACATACCCTCACGTCTCTTAGGACCGTCTGAACTATCGGTCCGATAGCCTGTACCAAGGATATCTATCTTCTAGGGTACAAGTCAATATCCCCCATAAAGGTCCCATCGAGATAAGACTGTCCCAGCGCGGTAACCTCAGGGATAGCAAGTAGCGCGGGTACGTTTTTCACACGTATATAATATATGCATACACAACCACATAAATATACCACTTATCATTATATCAATATAGGTTTCTCTCATCACCCATAATTACGATATTTATCCTTAATTTACACATTATTAGTATTTCGTATAAGGTTTCATCCCTAACCTTAACTCGAAGGGTTTTCTCACTTATTACGTGACACTCGTGGACTATCTCCTCGCAAATCTGAAATTCAGTAAGTGGCTTTATTAGGTTCCAACGTAACTCTCTTACGCACCTCACCCTTTAAATTTATAATTTTACCAACCCTAAAGTAAATATCCCATAAATACCATTCTCGTTGAAGATTAAAGGTCCCAACATTTATTCATATGCCCTACTGGTCCTCAATGTCTCCCAAATCATTTTATCAAGAATGCCCAAGAATTATGTCATGACAATTTGAATTTAACTCATTTAAAAAGGGAATTAGGAGTCTGCCAGGAGGGGTCGCTCGATCGAAGCTTGGGGCTCGATCGATCGAAGCACTAGGCTCGATCGATCGATCAAGCAGGTCTGCGAAAATTCTGTAGAAATGCAGTTACGGGTTCTACCAAATTTCTTCATCCAAAACCATGTTTTTCCATTATAAACGTCCCAAAAATCCTACTACTATCATTATAACAATATACCAGATGTTTTTAACGTAAAGCATGTGTATATCTAATATTAAACATGGATAATTAACCCAAAATCCCATCTAATCATCAAGAACCCTAGAGTTTTTCTTAATCAAGGTTCTAATATGTTTTTACCAGAAGTTCCTTCGAATATATCATCAAAATTTCGTGGGTTATATTCCTCTACATGGCAAGGGTTCCAGAATTTCCATATAATCAATACTACATGCATTTTCCTAACACAAATTGGATTTTCTTCCATGATTTTCATCTCTAATCAATCCTAAACTAATATGAGGATTGCATTAACAAAAATACGCAAGTTAAATACTTGCCTGGGATTTTCAAAAGTCCGGTTTGCAGATGAATCCGGCGTGGTTGCGTTCCCCTTCTCCCGATCTACGCGTTGGTGGTGGCGGTGGTGCAAATCGGTGACTTTTTGGCCTTGAATTGCCTTGGAGCTCTCTCCTCTCTTCTCCAATGGCCGTCACTTGATTTCTGGATATTCTAACCCTAAAAGGCTAACCTAAATGGCTGATAAGGTTGCTGAATTTGGTGGGTTTAATTACCCAAAAAGGTGAAATGACTAAAATGCCCTCCCGGGGTACCAATTAGGCCTAAAAATGCCCCGAGACCCAAACTACAACCCCGGGTACACTTTTCTGACTATCTCGACCCTTCCGGACGCGTTGGCGCACTCAAATCGACCATACGAACAACTTATAAAATATTCACTTTTTATTTAACAAAATTAGTCCCGACGTGACACGGGCACGTCCCGACTTAAATTTCCGAAATTGTCATTTAATTCACTCATGACATTCAATATAACCAATATAATATATTACTTTGCTCATTAGTAATATTCAACAAATTTTCCATAATTACTAACTCTCGTCACGTTAATAATTATTACATAATTAATTTCCGGGTTTTTATTAAATAATTCACTCGCATTTAATTTAATAAATTCCCAAATTAATATAGCATAAAAATACGGGGTATTGCATACTTCCCCCCTAATAACGGAATTTCGTCTCGAAATTCGGAAAAATAAGGCATACCTGGTAAAAACAAATCCGGATATCTCTCGCGCATATCTGCCTCGCGCTCCCAAGTGGATTCCTCCACATTATGATGCTCCCACTGGACCCGCACAAGTGGAACTATCTTCGACCTCAATCTACTCTCACTATAGTCTAGGATAGCCACCGGTCTCTCCTCGTAAGAGCTATCTGGCTGTAAGTCGATCTCATCTATCACAATGTGAGTATAGGCCATATCATCCCAAAGATATCGTCTTAACAACGAGATGTGGAATACATCGTGGATGCGATGTAAATGTTCTGACAATCCCAACATGTATGCAACCGACCCAATTCTCTCGATGATGGGAAATGGTCCCACGTACCTCGGAGCCAATTTCCCCTTCTTCCCGAACCTCATCACTCCCTTCATAGGAGATACACGCAATAACACTTGGTCCCCCACACTGAACTCCCGAAAGAACCGTTTCGCATCGGCGTAGCTCTTTTGCCTGTCCTGAGCTACCCGAATGCGGCTCCTGATCATCTCAATCCTCGCGAAGGTCTCCTGGATCACCTCTGGTCCTAGCAACTTGTTATCCCCTACCTCGAGCCAACAAGTTGGAGAACGACAAGGCCTGCCATACAAAGCCTCAAATGGAGCCATACCAATCGTAAACTGATAAGAGTTATTATAAGCAAACTCTACCAGTGGGAGATGTGGATCCCAACCTCCTCCAAAATCGAGAACACACTTGCGTAGCATATCTTCTAACATCTGATTAGTACGCTCTGTCTGTCCGTCTGTCTGTGGGTGGTAAGCTGAACTCAATCTCAACTCAGTACCCATAGCCTCCTGAAAGCTTTCCCAGAAACGTGACACGAAAATCTTATCCCTATCTGACACAATATTCGGGGGCACCCCGTGTAATCTGACAATCTCAGCAATGAACAACTGAACATACTGACCCGTAGTATAATCTGTCCGCACTGGCAGAAAATGAGCCACCTTGGTCAAACGGTCTACAATCACCCAGATAGAATCGTGGCCCCGCTGTGATGTAGGCAACCCTGTAATATAATCCATGGAAATACTCTCCCACTTCCACGCGGGTACTTCCAATGGCTGAAGCAATCCTGACGGTTTCTGGTGGTCCACCTTTACCAGTTGGCAGGTAGAACACTTGGACACGAACTCGGCGATGTCCTTCTTCATGCCACTCCACCAGTATTGTCGCCTCATATCCTGGTACATCTTATCGCCTCCCGGAAGTACTGCAAATCGGGACCCATGAGAATGAGTCATCACTGCATGACGTAGTTCTTTTCCTTCTGGAACCACCAATCTCCCATTAAACCACAAACCTCCATCAGAACTAACAGAATAGGACTCAGCACCCTCGGCTAGAAGTCGCACAATCTGTTCCTGGAAAAATGGGTCTGTGGTCTGTGACTGTATCACCCTCGCAACAATCTCGGGTGTTACTGACATCACGGATATGAAAGAACGTGCTACTGTGTCCTGATGGCCTAACTCCTTCCACTTAGCTTTCCAGACGTCCGCTACATCGTCTACCGGTCTACGGCTCAACGCATCAGCAACTACGTTGGCCTTTCCCGGATGGTACTGTATTTCGAACTGGTAGTCCTTCACAAACTCTAGCCATCTGCGCTGATGCATATTCAGCTCTCGTTGAGTGAACAGGTATTGCAATGACTTGTGGTCTGTGAACAAACGGAATTTCTCTCCCAACAAATAGTGCCTCCATATCCTCAATGCAAAGACGACCGCTACTAACTCCAGGTTGTGTGTGGGGTAATTCTTCTCATGCGGCTTAAGCTTGCGGGAAGCAAAAGTTATAGCCTTCTCTTCCTGCTGAAGTACTCCTCCAAGTCCCCGTAAGGACGCATCGGTGTAAACCAGGTACTCCACACCCGGCTTTGGTAACGCAAGGACTGGCGCTGAAGTAAGCTTGTCTTTCAGCTCGTCGAAAGCCAACTGACAAGCGTCATCCCACACATATGGTACCCCCTTGCGAGTCAGATTCGTCAATGGACCCGCTATTTTGGAGAATCCCAGAATGAATCTCCTGTAGTAACCAGCTAACCCCAGGAAACTACACACTTCCGTCGGTGTCGTGGGCTGTCCCCACTCCCTCACCGCTGATACTTTACTCGGGTCAACTGTTATCCCCTGCTCAGAAACAAGATGCCCCAAGAATTGTACCTCTCGCAACCAGAATCCACACTTCTCGTACTTAGCATACAACTGATGTTCTCGTAGAGTCTGAAGAACCTGCCTCAAGTGCTCGGCATGCTCTTCCTCGGAGTGTGAATATATCAAGATGTCATCTATGAAGACGATGACAAACTGATCCAAGAACTCTCTGAATACTCGGTTCATCATGTCCATGAAAACGGCTAGGGAATTTGTAAGTCCGAACGACATCACCCTGAACTCATAGGACCCATATCTCGACAAGAAGGCAGTCTTTGAAACATCCTGCTCTCTAATACATAACTGATGGTACCCCGACCTCAGATCTATCTTCGAAAAGAAAGTTGCTCCCCTCAACTGGTCGAACAGGTCATCGATTCGAGGCAACGGATACTTATTCCGTATCGTGACCTTGTTCAGCTCCCGATAGTCCACACACAATCTCAGTGAACCATCTCTCTTCTTCACAAACAAAACTGGAGTGCCCCAAGGTGAGGTACTCCTACGAATGAAGCCCTGACCTAACAGCTGCTCTATCTGATCCCGTAGCTCTCGCATCTCTGCCGGAGCCATACGGTACGGTGCGCGTGCTATAGGTCTCGTATCTGGCAGTAAATCTATAACAAAGTCTATCTCTCGACTGGGGGGTAGGCCTGGTATCTCCTGGAACACATCGGAATACTCATTGACAACTGGGATCGAATCTAAGGGGATCACAACCTCCTTAGAGGTATCCTCCTCTATGTAATACAAATGAGCGGTCGAGACTCCCTCTGGGCGAGGCATCGCCACTACAAACATCTCTTGCCCCGGAATGGCAAAAACAATGCTCCCACCGAAGCAATCAATCATGGCTCTATAAGCTGCGAGCCAATCCATACCAATAATCACATCATGCTCGTGTATGTCTAAGACTAACATATCCGCAGGTAATACCAAACTACCGATCTCTACCCCCACTCCCCGACATATAAAGAAAATAAGTGACCCACTCCCCAGTGGTGAGTCGACACACGTCACGATGCTCTCTGCTGTGGCTAACAACCCTAAGGCCTTCGCAAAATGCGTAGCTATAAAACAATGCGTTGCCCCCGTATCAAACAAAACCCGACCCATAGTGCCATGGATAGGAAATATACCCTCAATCGCGGGTGGTGCCTGTGGAGCTGCTGCCTGGTGGACGTTATAGACACGTCCATACTGTAATTGCCCCTGCTGTACTAGAGCTGCTGGAATGGCTGGTAGGGCTGGCACCTGGGCTGGAGCTGGGAGGGCAGGTGGAAATAGTGGCCTCTGTGGCTCATTACGGGCAGCCTGCTGCTATGGGGCCCTGTCGCCCTCTGGGCAATCCTGATGCCTATGGCAATGTTTACCGCACCCAAAACATCGGCCTCTGAAGTTTCCTCCCCTCTGTCCCTGCTGACCACGGCCCTGTTGGCCGTTACCTCCCCGCCACTGGCCCTGTTGGCCCTGATTAGCACGCTGTTGGCCCTGCTGGCCCTGTTGCTGTCCCTGCGGTCGGTGTTGGCCCTGCTGATTAGGTTGGCCCTGATGGCCCTGCCTGAAACCCTCGAATCCCTGCCTAGAATCACCTGAACGGAATCGCTTAGCAGGGCCCCCCTGATGGGAACTCTGCTCGTGCTGACGAGTCTGTCCCTGAGATAGTGCCCCACCGGCACTATTACCCCCAGTCCTTCCCTGCTGGCTGGACTCTCCTGCTCTCTTGCTTCCCTGCAGATGGAAGCGGTGATCCTGGCAATGTAGTGATGCTGCATTGAGTACATCAGTGAAAGTACTCAGTGATAGATTTCCAATAAGGTGCTGATGGATCCTCCAAGCTAACCCGTCGACAAACAGCATAATCTTCTTGCTCTCAGTAGGTGCCTCATCTGGAACAATGGTGAGAAGTCTCGTGAACTCCTCCTCATACTCCGCTACGGTAAGATTCTCCTACTTCAGATCTAGTAATTTCCGCCTCATCTCAGTCTGCACTGCGGGTGGAAAATACTTGCGGTCAAACCGCTCCCAGAACAACTGAATAGGGATCGTGTCCCTCTCCTCCAAAGTAGTATTGGACTCCCACCACTGTAATACGGCTCCCACCAGCTTAAAGGAAGCCAATAACTTCTTTTGCACATCAGTGCACTCGAATATACGGAGATGCCGCTGGATTTCCTTATTCCATTGGCTAACTATAACAATATCGGAGCTACCAGAAAACTAAGGGGGATGCGCTTTCTGAAAATCATCCCGAACCCTCTCCCATGCAGATGGAAGCTGTGCTGGGACTGGCGCCACTGCCTGAACCTGGGGTGGGGCCTGCTGAATCACCGCTATCGCGGCATTCACCGCCTGAGCAACAATGGCGGCTACTTCGTTTGCATTCATTGTGCCTGGTGCCGGAGCTGCTGGCTGCTCGGCTTGGGCACGCCTAGCTTTCGGAGCACGTCTCGGAGGCATCTGAAACGTGAAAAAGTTTATTAGTCTACAGTTATCATCAAATCTCAAATAGCTGAAGACTTAAACGTAAAAGCAAGAATACAACAATCCTAAAAATAGGGCTCTATAGCAATAACGTTAAGCTGAAAGCGAAATAAGCCGTACAGATCCTATGGACACTAGAACCTGATGCTCTGATACCACCTGTGACACCCCGCCTAATTAAATACCGGGCGATCACTCCTTTATTAAATTAATTCAAGGTGAACAGTTGGTTCATTCTCAGCATCACTGTCGATAAAAATAAATTTTCCAATTTAACACCCTAAATAATTAAGCTAAGTGTCAAAAACCATTTCCATACATAACTTTCCAAATTTTATTTAAAGAAAAAGATTTATTTATTTATTAACAACATTCAATAAGTAAGAATCACACCATAATAAATTCCGCAACATAAACCAATTAATATAATACATTCGTCAATCGAATGTCAACATGCGAAATATAAAGTAACACAATCGAACTGAATAAAACCCATAAGGACAATACTAGAAATAACTGGAGGTACAAATGTCCCAATAACAATGAAATAATAGAAAATGCGACACATGCCCCATAAATGAGAATGCTAAAAGTGGAGTCAATAAAGGAAGCCGTCTACGCAAGTGACCTGCAACTCCCACCTAAGCTGCAGCGCCTTCCTGCCAAGAGATCCTAAGCAAGTCGCCCCTGTGGCTGGGCACCTGTAATACATACATATATATACAAGAGAGAGAGAGAAAAATAAACGGGTCAGAGCCCGAAAGTGTGTTTGATTTAAAATACGTTTAGCAAGTATTTAAATTGATACAGGCCAATGCAACAACATATTAGTGCGACACTCTCTTGAGAAAATCTCACCTCTCTTCTAATGTGCACACCTATCGTACTAACCTTCCCAACGGTTTGTCTTATCAATCATCGCACTAGTCTTTCTAATGATTTATCTTATCTTTGCTTACTCGTAAGATTTACAATTCAACGATTCCATTTTTGAAAGGGT
This sequence comes from Sambucus nigra, assembly GCA_949130495.1. Classification (NCBI taxonomy): domain Eukaryota; kingdom Viridiplantae; phylum Streptophyta; class Magnoliopsida; order Dipsacales; family Adoxaceae; genus Sambucus; species Sambucus nigra. Next base: position 17,328,821 of record OX422214.1, read on the forward strand.
GTTCCAATTGGTAACCAAAGTTCTCCATTTTAACTTTATAAAATCAATAAAATTTTCCAGTGACATATTATACTTTCTCAGAACAAGTATTCATAATTTATAGTCCAGAATTATTTCTCACTTACTACGTTACAACCACAGTTTAAATTCCCCAATTCAGATATATATATTAAGCACTCGTATAATATATATATATCCCAACAGCACCAACATACAAACTATGGTGCAGGCATTCTCTGCTATCCAATCCCCGTATCGCTCACACTAAGGGGTATACAAGTTCGGAATCACTCTCGAACTGTAATAACATAAATACACAAAACAAGATTGAGGCGAAGCATAGATTCTAAGTCTCTAAGAGGTCAGTACATACCCTCACGTCTCTTAGGACCGTCTGAACTATCGGTCCGATAGCCTGTACCAAGGATATCTATCTTCTAGGGTACAAGTCAATATCCCCCATAAAGGTCCTATCGAGATAAGACTGTCCCAGCGCGGTAACCTCAGGGATAGCAAGTAGCGCGGGTACGTTTTTCACACGTATATAATATATGCATACACAACCACATAAATATACCACTTATCATTATATCAATATAGGTTTCTCTCATCACCCATAATTACGATATTTATCCTTAATTTACACATTATTAGTATTTCGTATAAGGTTTCATCCCTAACCTTAACTCGAAGGGTTTTCTCACTTATTACGTGACACTCGTGGACTATCTCCTCGCAAATCTGAAATTCAGTAAGTGGCTTTATTAGATTCCAACGTAACTCTCTTACGCACCTCACCCTTTAAATTTATAATTTTACCAACCTAAAGTAAATATCCCATAAATACCATTCTCGTTGAAGATTAAAGGTCCCAACATTTATTCATATGCCCTACTGGTCCTCAATGTCTCCCAAATCATTTTATCAAGAATGCCCAAGAATTATGTCACGACAATTTGAATTTAACTCATTTAAAAAGGGAATTAGGAGTCTGCCAGGAGGGGTCACTCGATTGAAGCTTGGGGCTCGATCGATCGAAGCTCTAGGCTCGGTCGATCGATCAAGCAGGTCTGCGAAAATTCTGCAGAAATGCAGTTACGGGTTCTACCTAATTTCTTCATCCAAAACCATGTTTTTCCATTCTAAACGTCCCAAAAATCCTACCACTATCATTATAACAATATACCAGATGTTTTTAACGTAAAGCATGTGTATATCTAACATTAAACATGGATAATTAACCCAAAATCCCATCTAATCATCAAGAACCCTAGAGTTTTTCTTCATCAAGGTTCTAATCTGTTTTTACCAGAAATTCCTTCGAATATATCATCAAAATTTCGTGGGTTATATTCCTCTACATGGCAAGGGTTCCAGAATTTCCATATAATCAATACTACATGCATTTTCCTAACACAAATTGGATTTTCTTCCATGGTTTTCATCTCTAATCAATCCTAAACTAATATGAGGATTGCATTAACGAAAATACGCAAGTTAAATACTTGCCTGGGATTTTCAAAAGTCCGGTTTGCAGATGAATCCGGTGTGGTTGCGTTCCCCTTCTCGCGATCTACGCGTTGGTGGTGGCGGCGGTGCAAATCGGTGACTTTTTGGCCTTGAATTGCCTTGGAGCTCTCTCCTCTCTTCTCCAATGGCCGTCACTTGATTTCTGGATATTCTAACCCTAAAAGGCTAACCTAAATGGCTGATAAGGTTGCTAAATTTCGTGGGTTTAATTACCCAAAAAGGTGAAATGACTAAAATGCCCTCCCGGGGTACCAATTAGGCCTAAAAATGCCCGAGACCCAAACTACAACCCCGGGTACACTTTTCTGACTATCTCGACCCTTTCGGACGCGTTGGTGCACTCAAAACGACCATACGAACAACTTATAAAATATTCACTTTTTATTTAACAAAATTAGTCCCGACGTGACACGGGCACGTCCCGACTTAAATTTCTGAAATTGTCATTTAATTCACTCATGACATTCAATATAACCAATATAATATATTACTTTGCTCATTAGTAATATTCAACAAATTTTCCATAATTACTAACTCTCGTCACGTTAATAATTATAACATAATTAATTTCCGGGTTTTTATTAAATAATTCACTCGCATTTAATTTAATAAATTCCCAAATTAATATAGCATAAAAATGCGGGGTATTACAAAAAGTCAAAAAGAGTTTTGCATTTTTTTCACCGTTTATGGATGGACATTTAGGATGACCGATTCACATTTTCATTACATATCCATGTGACTATTTGATAGTGTTTTGATATGCGTCATCATTCCATTTTCGTGCTTTATAATGTTTGGAGTCATTGAGATGTAATTTGAGATTTTTACCTACATGTTTGACTCTTAGTCTCCTTTAATGTACACTTACACAGATTTGTTTTATTATTGTACTTGTGAAATCACATGTTGGTTGAAGTGTTTCTATCTCAATCCCATCTTTAAAACGAACCAAATGCAATAAAACTCGACAATGAAAGTAGTGCATGTAAGAACCATTGCTCCTGAGAAAATTTATTTAATATGAAAAATGATGAGTGCTCATGGGAAAGGGCTGCGAGAGTACAAAATTAACTCATCGTGAAAGTCACCGTTTAAAAGATCCCAAGAAGAAATTAATGCAATAAAAATATAAATATGCTAAAAAGTGGCCAATAGGTTTTAGATCACCTTAAGAAAAAATAAAAGATTTATTATTTATGAGGGTGTTAGGATGGAAAAGTAATCAACGGGTTTGCACGTCCTGCCAAAGTCTTGAAAAAGCATTACATAGTTGTAGACGTTCTTGGTGTGGAAATAATTTTAGACTTTGATGTGTTAATTAGATCGAGTTGATGTCATGTAAATTCACATTTTGACAGCTAAGGATGATTTTGAGATCATTCGTTAGGAGAATCCGTATTCATCGTGCACATATGTTATGTTTAATTGCATTGCTTTTCCTATCGAATTTTTTCACACCCATTCATTTTGTTACCACGATTTGGTGACCTTAGTGTAAATTCATGGTATGTGATTTTTGTAAAATTATTTTTGCATTTTTGTTTGAAAAAATTAAAATAGTTGGTGAATACTTTCAAGTATATCCTTGATGACCGTAGTTGTTTGCATTGCTTGTCATGACATTCCATGTTTATTCTTTTCCTTATCTATTTTGGATAAATAAAATGGGGGAGAAAGAATTATGATTTCATGGGGGAGTTTTAATTATGGGGGAGAATTGAGAATTGAGAATTGAGATTTGATATTCGATTTGATTTATGTTTATCTCATTTCAAACTTTATACGTCACGAACATATTTGTTTCTTGTCTCATGTGTGTAGGAACAAAATTGAAGATCATACTTTGCACACCCTGATGATGACAAAGAAAAATAAAATTTGAAAACTTGAAGTTTATGATTTTTTAATAAAGTTTAAGACTTGCATCCTTAGTACCTTTTCAGTTTTGGGTTCATGGAAGGGTATTAGATTTGTATAGAATATTTGATTTGATAATTTAGATGTTTTAAGTTTGTACCGGCATAGACATAGGGAGAGATTTATAAGGATATATTTTACATTATTCGATTTACATTAGAGTATATCGTATACCGTTACAACAATAAAAAATTTGTTCAAGTTCAATCTTGCATCAAGATGGATCCGAATATTAATGTTCTTCATCAGAAAAGCCTCTGTAAGATTAATTTTGGTAAGGTTGTGTTTAAGTCCCTTTACGATTTATTTAAAGTGTTGGGAAATTTTTTCGAAGGGTTTTTAATCAGTTGAGGTGTTGTGTTTCGTCAAAAGAATTTTTTTAGGCGAATATGATTTGATGCTCCAGTTATTCGAGCGACAATGCCACGTCGTTCAAACGACACAAGAATGTCCAGCGATGTTGTTCAAGCGACATTGCATCTCGTTCGAGCGACATATTTGTGACAACCCGAAATTCGAGATAAGGGGTGGCCATCCCGATACTCAAACGTGACAGGAATCATGGATGGATATCATTCTCAGCATCAATAAAATAAACTGAGTATACGGGAAAACCACCCAATAAATCAGAAAACGGGTTGCCAAAAAGTGTACAATTTTAAAAATGCAGTTAAGAAAATTAAATTTAAACAACCCAAATATGATAAGCAAGTGGAATTCCAAGGGAATATGTATAATACAACTAAAACGTATGTACACAAATGGACCGAATAAGCTGTCGGTCCACAGCTACATAGAACACCGTACAATAATTTAATATCTTATGTAATACATTCATTGATCAAATACAAATGTTTGGGCCACACGCCCGAGTGAAAAGACCCGATCATATCTAGAATAACAAGAATGAAAGCGTCTAATACAACGTCCTGTAATAACCCGCAAAATCTTACAGCTCGTCGAAGGCAAAGGAAGGGGAACATCAAAACGGGCGTCCTTGCGGTGGAGCACCTGAGCAGATATAATCATATATATACAACAAGGAAAGTAAACCGGTCAGGGCCGGGTTTTATATGATCACCAGAAGAATAAAAAGCATGATAGATATGAACAGTTATGCATGAATAATAAGGATGGTAAACTTACAGTACAATTTAACTAAGTGATGAAATGAAATGGCACCTCCACAAAAGAAAGAAAAGTAAATAACTTAAATTTAAAACCTTTCCTCATAAATCTAATTTCCATATCCTTCTTACATTCCTTAATAGGAATAAAACCATTTATTTGGTTAAATCAAGAAGATATCATTTCCTTTCACTTATTAACTTTTATAGTTAATTATCTTTCCATTCCTTAATAGGAATATCATTAATATCAAGTGCTCTTTATGGCACATAAATTTCAATCCCGTGCTCTTTATGGCACGTAACCATGCTCTTTATGGCATTTATCATACGTTCTTTATGGCGTTTATCAACCATCAAGTCCCACTTGATGAAAAATAGTTATATTCATATGCATATAACGATTCTAAGACCGCCCGTCCGGATTTCCCCACTGTGCGCGCCCCTAAATGACCATCATCTTCCAGGGCCTAACATAAGACAACCTGGGCACCTATCGCAATACGTCGGGAAGCGGCCATGTGCCTGCGGGGTAGTCAAGACCACACCCGAAATCTCCTACCCATCGCAGAAAATATATATACATAACAGCGCTCACATGGCCTAGGACTATATCCACCCTGCGTTAATTTGCCAGGGGGCTTCACCTCACGCGCGAACTTCCCTTATGATGTCATTTAGAGAGGTGTGTAACAGTAAATTAACATTTACATTATTAAATCTCATTTTCATATTCAATCTTTTTCATTACCAATTTCTATTTCCATTATCCATGTTTTAGGTTCATTTTATTCGAACCCATAACTATTAAATAATTTGTTTCATATTATTCGAACCTAATACCTTTACTAACTTGGTTCACTTTTGCGAACCTATCACCATCGAATATTATCATTGATATTACTCAAATTACAAGTCCGGACTAAATCTCCAAATGATGGCTATGATTCTATGAATCCCCAAGGTTCATATAATCTCAATAAGCCCCTAAAGTCTCCAAGCATGGGCTTCCAAACTCCTAACTTCCAAACTTCAAAAAGTTTGAATTAAAATAAGTAATGCCTTAACATCACTTTAAACCTCCCCAGAATAAACCCCAGATGAACCCATTTCTAGTTTAGGGTAACGACCAAACTCAACTAATACTCTAGGACTCTAAGTTTACTTTCATTCAAGAAGGTTCCTAGGTCCTAATCCTAAGGACAAAGGATAAAAATTTTAAAAGGAAAATGACCCAAAACTGTTGGAACCGAATCGATTCGCCCTAAGGGCCGAATCGATTCGCCCCAGCGAATCGATTCGCTCTGAAAGCGAATCGGTTCGATAGAAAAGTTCAAGTTTCTGCATTTTCCGAATCGATTCGGCCTTAACCCGAATCGATTCGGAAACACAGACCTGGGAAGCTGCTTCTACGCGAATCGATTCGCCCTAGGGGCCGAATCGATTCGCCCCTGCGAAAATGCCAAGAATGGCTATGGAGTATTGAACTCCAATTTCTACCCAACTCCAAAACCAACCCCAACCGAAATCATTTGCTGAAATTACTACACCCTAAATGCCTCTAACTTCCAACATTTATCATTATTAAACACCCAAATCCATTTCCAAGGGTTTAATACCCATAAATCCAACAAAACCCTAAAATGGTTAAACACAACAAATTCACAACTATCAACACTAATTATTCTACTTAAATCAGATAATAGCAAGTAGACAACTTGCCTTGATCATACAAATGCAGATTTAATTTGGTGTAGGCAATGATCCAAGCTTGAGTCTCCAAACTTCTCTTTCTCTCCCAAGGCTTTCTTCCTTTCTCTCTCTCTCTCAATTGTAAAAGTGGAAGAATGGGAATAGGGGTGGGAAATAAAACGGGGCTTAAGTCCTAAAAGCCCACTTAAGTGACTAATACGCGATAAAATAATACGCGACTACACTTTAAAGCCAAAACCAGTCAAAAGTGACCGAAATGCCAAAATGTAATATGGCACTTATTTTGACTATCTGGCACCTACCGGAACTAACTACACTATCCAAATTATCATTTGGAAATTTTATAACTCATTTTACTTCCGGTTTCATATTAAACCAAATTGTCATTTTATATCTTATGACACCATCAATCACCTCATGGATATTTTTACCTACCCATCAGGTAATCATACAACATTTTAGTAAATATTAACCTTTCCCATATTAAATTAATATTTACTCAACATTCATCATTTTATAATTAATTACTACACATAGTAAATAAATATAAAATATGCTATCAAACGTGAGGGTTGTTACAATCTTTATTTCGTTCGAGTGATCTGCCGACTCAATTTTTTTATAAATAGCGTGTTAAATGAGTCCTTTTTCGTTAAGAAGGTTTTTTCGATACACATAAATTGCAAATTGCAGAATATTTATGTCTTCTTCAATTTAGGGTTCAAACCTTTTTTTTTTCAATTCACAAAAATTCCAATAGTTTAGTGAATTGTTTTGGAACCCAAGATACGATCTTGTTGAAGTTTCTCTTGTAGAGAGGGTAAATTTATGGATGACTTGGTACCACTTGAGGGAGGTGCTAGCTGACTACGACTGCGGTCATTTGGAGTGATTGTGGGTTTCCTTGCTGAAGACAAAACTGCGTGTTCTTGTGGGTTTATTGCGGTTGATCCATTGCTGGTTTAGGTTGCGGCCTTATGGATACGAGTGGATATTCATTGCAGATTTTGCTTATAATCTTGTAAGTTGTGATTTGCAAATTATTAGTGAAATAAAAAGTTTTTTCCCTTCGGGGATTTTTTTCCTAAAAATTGGTTTCCTTTTCATGCTTCCTGATTTAATGCTTTCAAATCACTTAAATGCATTACTTAGGATTTAACTAAAATTTGGGATTAATTGAAACTGATTGGATTGTTATCCAATTAATTTGAGAACACTTTGAAATATTCCGCTGCACTGCACTCTCAAATTAGTATCAAAGATTTTTGAAGCCGAGTTCATACCACCGCATTTACAACTTTCTTATCTCATCTATAATATCTTTGTCTTAATAAATTCATCATAACCAATCGGCCTCTCACATGACCCTGAACATAACATACTGCACTATATGTATCATATTACGAAAATAAATAACCATATCTGACGTACATAATTGTACCATTCTCATCATATTCATCACAATAGTCGATTGGTCTTACTCACGACTCTGCACATATTCCAAAAGTACTCAAAGAGAATTACATGGTTACTAAGTCTAACAGTCTAGGTCCTAGACAAAAAATATTATCTATATGTGACACCCCGCCTACTAAAATACCGGGTGGCTAGCCCATTGTCAAAATAAAACATTGGTCTCATATGGATCATTTTTAGCATCACTGTCGAAAACTTTTTAAAAGTTACTAACCACCTAGTAGTTTAAATAGACTAGTGCCAAATTTTATCTTTCATCCATTAACAACATGCAAAAATAAATAATAATTAAACCATTAACACAAACTAATAACTAAATCCAACACAGATGAATAATATAAATAAAGATGACCTAATCAACTATCGGTTCAACAATAAAATCCAATAATAACAGAAATAATAACCTAGATACACGAGATCAAATAAATAAACTGAATACTAGACTTGAGGGAGACATACCCAAATGAGTACTGAAGTAAAGATCCTATACTAGGAATAAATGAATGGAGCGTATATAGCGAATTCTTGCAACTTCCACAGGTGCTGTAGCTGCGCATCCCTAGATAGAATCCTCAAACTAAGCGTCCCTATAGCTGGATGCCTAACAGGTTTTGGAAAATATTTTTACACGAATCATAGACTAAGTAAAATAATTTGAAAATATGTAGCAAACAATTAAATTGCAATAATTAAATATGCATGCACACTCTTCATATTTAAGCTAGTGTCGCACTCTCTTGAGGTATAGCTCACCCCTCATCTAATGTGCACACCTAACGCTTTCCTGCTAACTTTCCTAGCTAAGCTACCCGCCTAACTAGTCTTATCACCTCTTGCCACCACACTACTCTATCCCGAGTATTCTTGCTTTGATTATTAAGTTATCTACTCATTAACTTATTAACCGGTTTCACTATGTTAAATCATATAACATTCATCCTACTTATATATAAAATTTCCTTTTTAAATCATATAACTTCCACCATAGTTATATATAAGAATTAACCTTTTTAAATCATATAACCTTCACATTAGTTATATAAAAATACATTCACACTTATGCATTAATCCCGTATATAATTATCTACTCATATTATATACGTACTAGTACACTACAACATTCATACATATGTCGCGTATAATAACCATCCATTCCTGAGTAATAACTCATCGGATGCTTTATCTAAAATGCTATCACATTCCATGCATGCTCACTCTAATCCGACCACCTTAAGTCGGACTAGTTCACACCGAACATGGAAAAAATATCGCAAATGTAGTGGAGGCAATCATATTAGACCGAATCATACCCAAAATGGCTCACCTCGAAAATAAATCACACAATAAAAATCCTAGACGATATGACCTGGGGACTATGTAATACCCCGTACTTTTGGCTATATTTATTTTTGGGATTAATTAATTAAATGCGTATTAATTGGAAATTAATCCGGGTTATAAATACTAACGAGATGTGAGTTGGTATTTAATTATGTGCATATATGAGTATATATGAAATTGGAATTATAAAATTTATCGTGAGATATATATACGGCATTTTAGAAATTTTGTTGAGACGCGTGAGACCGCCGCGTCATGGTATATTATTTTAATTATAAAAAGTGATTTTTATATCTATAAACCATATGGTCGTTTTGAGTGCGCCAACGTGTCCGGAAGGGTCGAGATAGTCAGAAAACACTAGCCGGGGGTGTAGTTTGGGTCCCGGGGTATTTTTAGGCCATACCGGCATCATAAAGGGTATTTTGGTAATTTTGTATTTTGAGGAATTAAAAGTGACGAAAATTGGGAGTTTTAATCTGATGTGGATTTAACCCACTAAGCCCACTAACCAATCCATATTAACCCTTTAAGCTACGGAGGCTATCATTAGGTTTACAACTTTCCCAAAGAAAACCCTAGCCACCTTAAGCCACCATTGGAGAAGAAGCTTGGAGAAGAGAAGAAATTCTGCAGAAATCTTCATCAAACCATCATCCAAACTCAAAGACAATCAAGGCAAGTGTTTTGATTATATTTAAATTCGTAGAATGTTCCTTCCATGTTAGAAAATGGCAGAATATCAATTGTTCTTGAAAGATAATGAAAACCCATGTATTTTGAAGCTTAGAACTTGAAATCTTGAGGAGAATTGCATGTAGAATGATAGGTAGGTGAGTATTACCATAATATTTATGATTGGAAGAAATTAAAATGGATTTATATTGGATTAATTCATGATTCAAAAAGTTAGGGTTCATGTTCTTGATAAATTGGTAAAAAGTGTAGAGATGTGTAAATTTGGTTGATGTTAGGATGGATTAATCCTTCAAAACGTGTTAGGATGTGATTATAATATGTTTAGGATTGTTTAGAGACCTTAAAACGATTGTTGGGACTTAGTTTAGAAGAGATTTGAGGAGTAAAATGGTGAAAAACGAGTTTTAGGAAAATCTGGGACGAATCTGGTAGGTCGTTAGAAGCCCCTGCCCAGGTCGTTCGAACGAACTCGTTCGAACGAGCTTCTAACGAATTGACCAGTCGTTCTAACGAAAGGGAGCCTCGTTCGATAACTTCGTTCGAACGAGATCTCGTTAGAAGGGACAGTTCGTTCGAACGAACTGGATCTCGTTCGAACAGCCTCGTTCGAACGAGACTTCTAACGAGTTGACAGAGGAATCTCGTTCGAACAGTCTCGTTCGAATGAGACTTCTAACGAGTTGACAGTTTGGGCCTTTTTGGACTGTTTTGATTTTTGGAGTTCCGTAAACTTGTTCGAGGATATAGATAACATTCCGAGGATGATGTAATGATAGAATTGGGACTTTTGAGTATTTATGAGAAGGAAATTAGATACGAGAGTTATATTAAATGGACGGTTTGGGTTGAGACGTGAGTGTCTACTACGACGTGAGAATGAATTATGGCGCGTATAATTACAAACCGGAATAATATAAGTTGTAGATATTATAAGTTGGTACGAGAATGCGATATGTACTACGATTAAACTACGGGATTACTAAGACGTGTGTTTACTTAGTATTGGTATATGAATTGTGTGTATGACATACCTACCATACTTGCTATCACGGGAGGTTTGCGTTCGCTTAGGGCCCTCTAATCCTTGTGTTGCCCGGATTTAGACTGGTTACCTTGATGAACATAGGTCATAGAAAGACTTATTGGGATATTAATAAGTCCGCTGATCGTAGGAGCGTAGGTATGTGCGTGACCTATGTGATGTGACTGTGTTCGCCTCCATTGTTTGTGATGTTGTTATCTGTGAACTATTCCTGAGAGATTCGGAATATGTAATCCTTATGTACGTGATGTACCGGGATGGATAGCAGAGTATGTGTGCACCACAGCTTAGTTCTCGGGGTGCTTGTATAGTATATTTATGATGTGATTAATATACACTTAATTAATGGGAACCTTCATGTTATGGCTGTGAATATAATTACAGTAGTGCTTCGAGAAATATAACGAGTTAACTGATAGTGATATATATATTGCATATGGAGCATCTGAGTTTACGTTAAACCCCTACTTAATTACGAGCGTTATAATGTTAATAGAACCGAGTAATGTGGGTAGGACCTATGACAGTCTAGCTAGAATATGATGTCACTTAGCTAGTATAGATGGGTACTTACGTTAGGAGTGCACAGTTAGACGAGAGGTGAGAATATCATGTGAGTGTACGTCCTAACATGTACTTTGCATTGAATGTTTTAAATGTTTTTAAAGCACTTGCAGGTTTTTAAAATATAACTCCACATTCGGGCTCTGACCCGTTTGCTTTTCAAATCTATTTTTCTTTGTAAAACCATTTTAGGTGCCCATCCACAAGGACACCATGCATAGGACATTCATTCAGGTGACGAGCTGTAGCTGTTTGTGGAAGCTACAGGGATTTGCTTGTAGACGCCTCTATCACTTGGATTCCAGATTCATTATCTATCAGTTGTAGGGCATGTTGCCCATTTCTATTAGAGTTACATTTCCATTTCAGTTTCAGACTTTGGCATGTACTGTTTTAGTTTTCGGTTTACTTATTTTGAGTTATGGGATTGTAGTGAGGAGTTTTTCCTCCAGACTTTATTTACGTTATGTGATGGTCATTCTATTTACTTCATTATGGTGAATGGTGTTGTTATTCTTTATTACACTTGTTGCATGTTAATCAGACTTTAATTAAAATTTGGCACTTACTTTTTAAATACTAGGTGGTTAGTAATCATTAAAAGGTTTTCGACAGTGATGCTATTAACTGGGCCAACTTGGCATTTTGAATTAATTTAATAAAGGAGTAGCTACCCGGTATTTAATTAGTCGGGGTGTCACAGGTGGTATCAGAGCATCAGGTTCTAGTGTCCTTTAGGATCTGACGGCTTGTTATGTTTCCGCTAAGTTTCTTTGATGTAGAGCCCTATATTTTAGGACTGTTGTACTCTTTTTGTGTATGCTTCGTTCTTCAACTATCTTAAGTTTATAAACAGCGAACTTATAAACTTTGTTTTTATTTCAGATGCCTCCAAGACGTGCACGACGAGTTCCCAGGGATGCAACGCCCGAACCCCAGCCCGCTCCAGTTCAGGGCATGATGAACGCCGCTGAGGTTGCAGCTATAGTAGCCCAAGCGGTAAATGCCGCCATTGCCGTTGTTCAGCAGGCACCACCGCAGGCGCCGGTTGCCGCGCCAGTACAGGTTAATGCATTCCCGTCTGCTTGGGAGCATGTACGTGACGCTTTTCAGAAAGCGCATCCGCCAGAGTTTGCAGGTAGCTCAGATGTGGTAGTCTCGAGCCAGTGGAGGAAGGATATGCAGAGGCACTTAAGGATGTATGAGTGCACGGATGTCCAGAAGCAGGTACTAGCTACTTTCAAGCTAGTTGGATCTGCGCTACAGTGGTGAGAGTCTATTACCACCATGGAGGAGAGGGATACTCTCACGATTCAGGAGTTCTGGGTGCGGTTCGACCGCAAGTACTTTCCGTCAGCTGTTCATACGGAAATGAGGAGGAAATTGATGAGTCTGAAGCAGGAGAGTAAGACTGTGGCCGAGTATGAGGCCGAGTTAACAAATCTGTTGAATATCGTTCCAGATGAGATACCAACAGAGAAGAAGAAGATTGAGAAGTTCACGGACGGGTTGACTTGGAGGATCCGTCAGCATCTGCTAGGGAACCTATCGTTGGCCACCTACTCAGATGTGGTTAACGCTGCATTGTTACACTGCCAGGACCACCGTTTTCATATGGCCGAGGGTAAGAGGTCGGGGGAGTCTAGCCATCAGGGCAGGACTGGAGGACATGGTGCCAGCGGGCACAATCTGGTCAGGGGCAGAGACAGAATGAGCAGGGCTCCCAGCAGGAGGATAATAAGAGGTTTCGGTCAGGGAACTACAGACAGGGACAGGGAGGTTTCCGTCAGGGCCATCAGGGTCCAAACGACCATCAGGGCCAACAAGGGCAGAATGGGCAGCAGTTTCACCAGGGCCAGCAGGGCCAAGGGAGGAACGGTAACGGCCACCAGGGCCGGGGACAGCAGGTACAGAGAGGAGGGAACTTCCCAGGGAAGTGCTTTGTTTGTGGCAAGACTGGCCATAAGCGACAGGATTGTCCTGATAGGGGCAGGGCCCCACAGCAGCAGCAGCAGGGTGCTCGCCAGGAGCCACAGAGGCCTATGTTTCCCGCCGCTCTTCCCGCACCGCCACAGATGGCAGCATTGCCACCCATTCCAGCAGTCCCAGTTCAGTAGGGGCAGCTACAGTATGGACGTGTCTACAACGTCCACCAGGCTGCAGTTCCACAGGCACCGCCCGCGATTGAGGGTACGTTTCCTATCCATGGCACTATGGGTCGGGTGTTATTTGATACGGGTGCTACACATTGTTTTATAGCTACACACTTCGCGAAGGCTTTAGGATTGTTAGCTACGGCAGAGAGCACAGTGACGTGTGTCGACTCACCATTGGGGAGTGGGTCACTTATTTTCTTTATATGCCGGGGAGTGGGGGTAGAGATTGGTGGTTTGGTATTACCTGCAGACATGTTAGTATTAGATATGCATGTTCACGATGTGATTATTGGGATGGATTGGCTCGTAGCTTATAGGGCCATGATTGATTGCTTCAGCGGGAGCATTGTTTTTGCCATTCCGGGGCAAGAGATGTTTGTAGTGGCGATGCCTCGCCCAGAGGGAGGATCGACCGCCCATCTGTATTACATTGAGGAGGATACCTCTAAGGAGGTAGTGATTCCTTTAGATTCTATCCCAGTAGTCAGGGAGTATTCGGATGTGTTTCAGGATATACCAGGCTTACCCCCAGTCGAGAGATAGACTTTGTTATAGATTTGCTACCGGGTACGAGACCTATAGCACGTGCACCGTATCGTATGGCTCCAGCTGAGATGAGGGAGTTACGGGATCAGATAGAGCAGCTGTTAGGTCAGGGCTTTATTCACAGGAGTACCTCACCTTGGGGCGCTCCAGTTTTGTTTGTGAAGAAGAAGGACGGTTCATTGAGATTGTGTGTGGACTACCGAGAGTTGAATAAGGTCACGATACGTAATAAGTATCCGTTGCCTCGAATCGATGACTTATTCGACCAGTTGAGAGGAGCTTCTTTCTTCTCAAAGATTGATTTGAGATCGGGATACCATCAGTTGCGTATCAGGGAGGAGGATGTCTCGAAGACTGCGTTCTTATCGAGATTTGGTTCTTACGGGTTTCGGGTTATGCCTTTCGGTTTGACCAACGCTCCAGCAGTGTTTATGGACTTGATGAACAGAGTGTTCAGGGATTTCCTAGATCAGTTTGTCATTGTCTTCATCGATGATATTCTGGTTTACTCCCAGACAGAGGAGGAGCACGCCGAGCATTTGAGGCAGGTTTTGCAAACACTTCGTCAGAACGAGTTGTATGCAAAATATGAGAAGTGCGGATTTTGGATGAAGGAAGTCCAGTTTTTGGGACACATTATTTCTGACCGGGGAATATCTGTTGATCCGGGGAAAGTATCAGCGGTGAGGGAGTGGTGACAGCCCACAACACCGACTGAAATTCGTAGTTTCTTGGGTCTAGCAGGATACTACAGGAGGTTTATTCGGGGTTTCTCGGAGATAGCAGGTCCTTTGACACATCTGACTCGTAAGGGTGTGCCATACATCTGGAGTGATGCCTGTCAGTTGGCATTCGATGAATTGAAGGACAAATTGACCTCAGCACCTATGTTAGCATTGCCGAGACCGGGAGTTGAGTATTTGGTTTACACCGATGCGTCTTTGCAAGGGCTTGGAGGTGTATTGCAGCAAGAGAGACATGCCATATCTTATGCTTCCCGTAAGCTTAAGCCTCATGAGAAGAATTACCCCACGCACGATTTGGAGTTGGCGGCAGTGGTATTTGCCCTACGGATTTGGAGGCACTATCTTTTGGGGGAGAAGTTCCAACTATTCACGGACCACAAGTCCCTACAGTACCTGTTCACGCAGAAGGAATTGAATATGCGGCAGCGTAGGTGGCTTGAGTTTGTGAAGGACTACCAGTTCGACATCCAGTATCACCCAGGTAAGGCTAACGTAGTAGCAGACGCGTTGAGCCGTAGGCCAACAGATGAGGTGGCAGAGGTGTGGAAGGCTAAGTGGAAGGAATTGGGACACCAGGATGCAGTGGCCCGCTCCTTCATGTCTGTGATGACCGTTACACCGCAGATTGTCACGAAGGTAGTACGGGCACAGGCCAATGACTCGTTCTGTCAGGAGAAGATAGTTCGGTTACTAGCAGAAGGAGCCGAGTCCTATACCGTTAGCTCAGACGGGGGATTGCGCCTCAATGGGAGATTGGTAGTTCCGGAAGGGGAGGAATTGCGACACGATGTGATGGCAGAGTCGCACGGCTCACGGTTCGCGGTACATCCCGAAGGGGACAAAATGTACCAAGACATGAGACGCCAGTATTGGTGGAGCGGTATAAAGAGAGATATCACTGAGTTTGTTTCGAAATGCGCCACTTGTCAGCTTGTAAAAGTGGATCATCAGAGACCGGCAGGATTGCTACAGCCATTGGAGGTCCCGGTGTGGATGTGGGAGAGCATATCCATGGACTTTATCACGGGGTTGCCTACGTCGCAGAGGGGTCACGACTCCGTTTGGGTAATTGTGGACAGGTTGTCCAAGGTCGCTCACTTTTTACCCGTAAGGACTGATTACACAACGGGACAGTATGCCCAGCTCTTCATTTCATAGATTGTGAGACTTCACGGTGTGCCCCTATATATCGTGTCTGACAGAGACAAGATATTTATTTCGCAGTTTTGGGAGAGTTTCCAGGAGGCAATGGGCACGGAATTGCGGTTGAGTACAGCTTATCATCCGCAGACCGATGGGCAGACAGAGCGCACGAACCAGATGTTAGAGGACATGCTACGCATGTGCATTATTGACTTTGGGGGTGGATGGGAGCAGTACCTTCCACTGGTGGAGTTTGCTTACAACAACTCCTATCAGTTCACTATTGGCATGGCTCCGTTTGAGGCATTGTACGGTAGGCCTTGTCGTTCCCCAGCATGTTGGTTAGAAGTGGGGGACAACAAACTTCTTGGGCCGGAAGTGATTCAGGATACTTCGGCAAGGATTGAGTTGATTCGGAGTCGCATTCGGGTAGCTCAAGACAGGCAGAAGAGTTATGCTGATGCGAAGAGATTTTTCAGAGAGTTCCAAGTGGGGGACCAGGTTTTGCTCAGAGTATCTCCTATGAAGGGGATTATGCGTTTCGAGAAGAAAGGGAAGTTGGCACCAAGGTATGTGGGGCCGTTTCCTATTATTGAGCGGATCGGACCGGTTGCGTATAGACTTGGACTACCGGAGCATTTGCATCGGATTCACGATGTGTTCCATATTTCCTCGCTGAGGAAATACCTTAGAGATAATTTGGCTCATTCTCACATTGCTGTGGAGGACATCGATCTCCAGCCGGATAGCTCCTACGAGGAGGGGCCGATTGCTATTTTGGACCGAAGCGAGAGGAAACTGCGGTCAAAGATAGTTCCGTTAGTGCGTGTTCAGTGGCGACATCACAATGTCGAGGAATCCACATGGGAGCGCGAGGATGAGATGCGCGAACGTTATCCAGAGCTGTTTTTAGCAGGTACTTTCTAGTTTCGAATTTCGGGACGAAATTCAGTTATTAGGGGGGAAGTATGTAATACCCCGTACTTTTGGCTATATTTATTTTTGGGATTAATTAATTAAATGCGTATTAATTGGAAATTAATCCGGGTTATAAATACTAACGAGATGTGAGTTGGTATTTAATTATGTGCATATATGAGTATATATGAAATTGGAATTATAAAATTTGTCGTGAGATATATATACGGCATTTTAGAAATTTTGTTGAGACGCGTGAGACCGCCGCGTCATGGTATATTATTTTGATTATAAAAAGTGATTTTTATATCTATAAACCGTATGGTCGTTTTGAGTACGCCAACGCGTCCGGAAGGGTTGAGATAGTCAGAAAACACTAGCCGGGGGTGTAGTTTGGGTCCCGAGGTATTTTTAGGCCATACCGGCATCATAAAGGGTATTTTGGTAATTTTGTATTTTGAGGAATTAAAAGTGACGAAAATTGGGAGTTTTAATCTGATGTGGATTTAACCCACTAAGCCCACTAACCAATCCATATTAACCCTTTAAGCTACGGAGGGTATCATTAGGTTTACAACTTTCCCAAAGAAAACCCTAGCCACCTTAAGCCACCATTGGAGAAGAAGCTTGGAGAAGAGAAGAAATTCTGCAGAAATCTTCATCAAACCATCATCCAAACTCAAAGACAATCAAGGCAAGTGTTTTGATTATATTTAAATTCGTAGAATGTTCCTTCCATGTTAGAAAATTGCAGAATATCAATTGTTCTTGAAAGATAATGAAAACCCATGTATTTTGAAGCTTAGAACTTGAAATCTTGAGGAGAATTGCATGTAGAATGATAGGTAGGTGAGTATTCCCATAATATTTATGATTGGAAGAAATTAAAACGGATTTATATTGGATTAATTCATGATTCAAAAAGTTAGGGTTCATGTTCTTGATAAATTGGGAAAAAGTGTAGAGATGTGTAAATTTGGTTGATGTTAGGATGGATTAATCCTTCAAAACGTGTTAGGATGTGATTATAATATGTTTAGGATTGTTTAGAGACCTTAAAACGATTGTTGGGACTTAGTTTAGAAGAGATTTGAGGAGTAAAATGGTGAAAAACGAGTTTTAGGAAAATCTGGAACGAATCTGGTAGGTCGTTAGAAGCCCCTGCCCAGGTCGTTCGAACGAACTCGTTCGAACGAGCTTCTAATGAATTGACCAGTCGTTCTAATGAAAGGGAGCCTCGTTCGATAACTTCGTTCGAACGAGATCTCGTTAGAAGGGAAAGTTCGTTCGAACGAACTGGATCTCGTTCGAACGAGACTTCTATCGAGTTGACAGAGGAATCTCGTTCGAACAGTCTCGTTCGAACGAGTTGAAAATTTGGGCCTTTTTGGACTGTTTTGATTTTTGGAGTTCCGTAAACTTGTTCGAGGATATAGATAACATTCCGAGGATGATGTAATGATAGAATTGGGACTTTTGAGTATTTATGAGAAGGAAATTAGATACGAGAGTTATATTAAATGGACGGTTTGGATTGAGACGTGAGTGTCTACTACGACGTGAGAATGAATTATGGCGCGTATAATTACAAATCGGAAAAATATAAGTTGTAGATATTATAAGTTGGTACGAGAATGCGATATGTACTACGATTAAACTACGGGATTACTAAGACGTGTGTTTACTTAGTATTGGTATATGAATTGTGTGTATGACATACCTACCATACTTGCTATCACGGGAGGTTTGCGTTCGCTTAGGGCCCTCTAATCCTTGTGTTGCCCGGATTTAGACTGGTTACCTTGATGAACATAGGTCATAGAAAGACTTATTGGGATATTAATAAGTCTGCTGATCGTAGGAGCGTAGGTATGTGCGTGACCTATGTGATGTGACTGTGTTCGCCTCCATTGTTTGTGATGTTGTTATATGTGAACTATTCCTGAGAGATTCAGAATATGTAATCCTTATGTACGTGATGTACCGGGATGGATAGCAGAGTATGTGTGCACCACAGCTTAGTTCTCGGGGTGCTTGTATAGTATATTTATGATGTGATTAATATACACTTAATTAATGGGAACCTTCATGTTATGGCTGTGAATATAATTACAGTATTGCTTTAAGAAATATAACCAGTTAACTGATAGTGATATATATATTGCATATGGAGCATCTGAGTTTACGTTGTAAAAGGGGTGATGGTTCAATTTTCAAATATAACAACAAGTTTTAATTTCTCAAAAAAATTAAAACATAATTCAAGTCCTAGAATTTGCCTAAGTCATAATTAACAATTATTCAAAGTTAGGCGAAACCAATTTTAGCAAAGACTTGAATAAACCAATTTTACCCAATATTTAATTTAAGTCCCAAATTAAATGAGTGTGATAATTAAACCAAATTTTATCTTGAATTAAACCTAAAGCATGCGTTCTAAATTTTGTGCAGGATAAAAATAAACAATGTCACACTACACCGCGATGTACGAGGAAAAACCCACTAACGGGAAAAAACCTCGGGACGGCCCTAGCCTCAAATCCACTAAAAATGGTATTACAAAATACAAGACAAAAGACTTACTTCCTAAACTCGAACCCTCTCAAGCCGTGATGCTTCTTCTTGTATCAACCTCCAATTTGCGGATAACCAACGAAGCTCCACCGTGGTTTCGGAATTCACCGATGGGAATTTATATGGTCACCGTCACCCAAGCATAGAGCCTTTCTCCGTGTGGGTAGAATCTCAATAAAAGTCTTCTTTGTGATGGGGTGTAGAAGCAAACCCGAATTGTCTCTTGAATTCGGTAGAGAAAACCGGTGCCAAAAACTCCAAGTAAAGATATGTATATATAGAACTTGGAATAAACAACAATGGGTGTAAACTAAGTGTTTAAAGATTTTTCTTTAAGTTGAAGAACACTCAAACATGAACATTTTTCTTTTTAAAAATGATCTCTCAAACTCTCTCTAGGAGATGTATTAAGATGGAAAAGTTGTCTTGGAAAATGTGTTTCCCGCACATAATAATGTATGAAAAAAGTTAGTTGAAAACCAAGTGGAGGAGTGGGGAAAAACTGCAAAAAACTGCCAAATAACTGTTCCCACTGGAATCTCGTTCGAACGAACTTTATTCTCGTTCGAACGAGACTTCTAACGAGCGACCAGCCTGGGCTCGTTAGTAGTTCGTTAGATACCTCGTTAGAACGAACATTCGTTCGAACGACATATCGAACGACTGACCAGTTAGGAGGATATAGATAACATTCCGAGGATGATGTAATGATAGAATTGGGACTTTTGAGTATTTATGAGAAGGAAATTAGATACGAGAGTTATATTAAATGGACGGTTTGGGTTGAGACGTGAGTGTCTACTACGACGTGAGAATGAACTATGGCGCGTATAATTACAAACCGGAATAATATAAGTTGTAGATATTATAAGTTGGTACGAGAATGCGATATGTACTACGATTAAACTACGGGATTACTAAGACGTGTGTTTACTTAGTATTGGTATATGAATTGTGTGTATGACATACCTACCATACTTGCTATCACGGGAGGTTTGCGTTCGCTTAGGGCCCTTTATCCTTGTGTTGCCCGGATTTAGACTGGTTACCTTGATGAACATAGGTCATAGAAAGACTTATTGGGATATTAATAAGTCCGCTGATCGTAGGAGCGTAGGTATGTGCGTGACCTATGTGATGTGACTGTGTTCGCCTCCATTGTTTGTGATGTTGTTATCTGTGAACTATTCCTGAGAGATTCGGAATATGTAATCCTTATGTACGTGATGTACCGGGATGGATAGCAGAGTATGTGTGCACCACAGCTTAGTTCTCGGGGTGCTTGTATAGTATATTTATGATGTGATTAATATACACTTAATTAATGGGAACCTTCATGTTATGGCTGTGAATATAATTACAGTATTGCTTCGAGAAATATAACGAGTTAACTGATAGTGATATATATATTGCATATGGAGCATCTGAGTTTACGTTAAATCCCTACTTAATTACGAGCGTTATAATGTTAATAGAACCGAGTAATGTGGGTAGGACCTATGACAGTCTAGCTAGAATATGATGTCACTTAGCTAGTATAGATGGGTACTTACGTTAGGAGTGCACAGTTAGACGAGAGGTGAGAATATCATGTGAGTGTACGTCCTAACATGTACTTTGCATTTAATGTTTTAAATGTTTTTAAAGCACTTGCAGGTTTTTAAAATATAACTCCACATTCGGGCTCTGACCCGTTTGCTTTTCAAATCTATTTTTCTTTGTAAAACCATTTTAGGTGCCCAGCCACAAGGACACCATGCATAGGACATTCATTCAGGTGACGAGCTGTAGCTGTTTGTGGAAGCTACAGGGATTTGCTTGTAGACGCCTCTATCACTTGGATTCCAGATTCATTATCTATCAGTTGTAGGGCATGTTGCCCATTATCTATCCGGTAGCAAATCTATAACGAAGTCTATCTCTCGACTGGGTGGTAAGCCTGGTATCTCCTGAAACACATCCGAATACTCCCTGACAACCGGGATCGAATATAAAGGAATAACAACCTCCTTAGAGGTATCCTCCTCTATGTAATACAGATGAGCGGTCGATCCTCCCTCTGGGCGAGGCATCGCCACTACAAACATCTCTTGCCCCGGAATGGCAAAAACAATGCTCCCGCTGAAGCAATCAATCATGGCCCTATATGCTACGAGCCAATCCATACCGATGATCACATCGTGAACATGCATGTCTAACACTAACATGTCTGCAGGCAATACCAAACCACCAATCTCTACCCCCACTCCCCGGCATATAAAGAAAATAAGTGACCCACTCCCTAATGGTGAGTCGACACACGTCACTGTGCTCTCTGCCGTAGCTAACAATCCTAAAGCTTTCGCGAAGTGTGTAGCTATAAAACAGTGTGTAGCACCCGTATCAAATAACACCCGACCCATAGTGCCATGGATAGGAAACGTACCCTCGATCGCGGGCGGTGCCTGTGGAACTGCAGCCTGGTGGACGTTGTAGACACGTCCATACTGTAGCTGCCCCTGCTGAGCTGGGACTACTGGAATGGGTGGCAATGCTGCCATCTGCGGCGGTGCGGGAAGAGCTGCAGGAAACATAGGCCTCTGTGGCTCCTGGCGAGCACCCTGCTGCTACTGCTGTGGGGCCCTGCCCTTATCAGGACAATCCTGCTTCTTATGGCCAGTCTTGCCACAAACAAAGCACTTTCCTGGGAAGTTCCCTCCCCTCTGCCCCTGTTGTCCCCGGCCCTGGTGGCCGTTACCGTTCCTCCCTTGGCCCTGCTGGCCCTGG
Organism: Sambucus nigra; assembly: GCA_949130495.1. NCBI lineage: Eukaryota > Viridiplantae > Streptophyta > Magnoliopsida > Dipsacales > Adoxaceae > Sambucus > Sambucus nigra. The sequence continues at coordinate 17,351,082 of OX422214.1, forward strand.
TGAAACTGCTGCCCATTCTGTCCCTGTTGGCCCTGATGGCCATTTGGACCCTGATGGCCCTGACGGAAACCTCCCTGTCCCTGCCTGTAGTTCCCTGACCGGAACCTCTTATTATCCCCCTGTTGGGAACCCTGCTCAGTCTGTCTCTGCCCCTGACCCGATTGTGCCCCGCTGGCACCATGTCCTCCAGTCCTGCCCTGATGGCTAGACTCTCCCGACCTTTTTCCCTCGGCCATATGAAAACGGTGGTCCTGGCAGTGTAACAATGCTACGTTAACCACATCAGAATAAGTGGCCAACGATAGGTTCCCTAGCAGATGTTGACGGATCCTCCAATTCAACCCGTCGGTGAACTTATCAATCTTCTTCTTCTCTGTTGGAATCTCGTCTGGAACGATATTCAACAGGTTAGTGAACTCGGCCTCATACTCGGCCACTGTCTTTCCATCCTGCTTCAAACTCATCAGCTTCCTCCTCATCTCTGTATGAACTGCGGACGGAAAGTACTTGCGGTTGAACCGCACCCAGAACTCCTGAATCGTGAGAGTATCCCTCTCCTCTGCGGTGGTAATAGACTCCCACCACTGTAGTGCAGATCCCACTAGCTTGAAAGTAGCTAGCACCTGTTTCTGAACATCAGTGCACTCGTGCATCCTCAAATGCCTCTGTATGTCCTTCCTCCATTGGCTCGAGACTACCACATCTGAGCTACCTGCAAACTCCGGCGGATGCGCTTTCTGAAAAGCGTCTCGTACACGCTCCCAAGCAGACGGGAATGCATTAACCTGTGCTGGTGCGGCAACCGGCGCCTGAGGCGGTGCCTGCTGAACAACGGCAATGGAGGCATTCACCGCTTGAGCTACTATAGCTGCAACCTCAGCGGCGTTCAACATGCCCTGAACTGGAGCGGGCTGGGGTTCGGGCATTGCATTCCTGGGAACTCGTCGTGCACGTCGTGGAGGCATCTGAAATAAGAACAAAGTTTATAAGTTCATGGTTATAAACTTAATAAAGCTGAAGAACGAAGCATACACAAAAAGAGTACAACAGTCCTAAAATATAGGGCTCTATATCAAAGAAACGTAGCGGAAACATAATAGCCGTACATATCCTAAAGGACACTAGAACCTGATGCTCTGATACCACCTGTGACACCCCGACTAATTAAATACCGGGTAGCTACTCCTTTATTAAATTAATCCAAAATGCCAAGTTGGCTCAGTTAATAGCATCACTGTCGAAAACATTTTATTTTTACTAACCACCTAGTATTTAAAAAGTAAGTGCCAAATTTTATTTAAAGTCTGATTAACATGCAACAAGTGTAATGAAGAAATAAACAACACCATTCCCCATACTGAAGTAAAATGAATAACCATCACATAACAGTAAATAAAGTCTGGAGGAAAAACTCCTCACTACAATCCCACAACTGAAATAAATAAACTGAAACAATACATGCTAAAGTCTGAAAACTGAAATGTAAAAGATGTCTCTAAAGAAATGGGCAACATGCCCTACAACTGATAGATGGTGACTCTAGAATCCAAAAGATAGAAGCGTCTACATGCAAATCCCTGTAGCTTCCACAAGCAGCTACAGCTCGTCACCTGAATGAGTATCCTATGCTTGGTGTCCTTGTGGCTGGGCACCTAAAATGGTTTTACAAAGAAAAAGAGATTTGAAAAGCAAACGGGTCAGAGCCCGAATGTGGAGTTATATTTTAAAAACCTGCAAGTGCTTTAAAAACATTTAAAACATTAAATGCAAAGTACATGTTAGGACGCACACTCGCATGATATTCTCACCTCTCGTCTAACTGTGCACTCCTAACGTAAGTACCCATCTATAACGACCCATACTACTAGCTAAGTGACAACACAACTAGCTAGACTGCCAAAGGTTCTACCCATATTACTCGGTTCCATTTAACGTAACCACGCTCGTAATCAAATAGGGGTTTAACGTAAACTCAGTTACTAAATATGCCATATATATAATTATCAGTTAACTCATTATATATCTCGAAACAATACCGTAATATTTTTACAACATTTACATGAGGATTCCCATTAATTTAATGTATATTATTCATATCATAAATATACAATACAAGCACCCCGCGAACTAAGCTGTGGTGCACACATACTCTGCTATCCATCCCGGTACATCACGTACATAAGGATTACATATTCCGAATCTCTCAGGAATAGTTTACCGATAACAACATCACAAATAATGGAGGCGAACACAGTCACCATCACATGGGTCACGCACATACCTACGCTCCCATGATCAGCGGACTTATTAATATCACAATAAGTCTTTCTATGACCTATGTTCATCGAGGTACCAGTCTATATCCCCCCCGTAGGCACACAAGGATTAGAGGGTCCTAAGCGAACGCAAACCTCCCGTGATAGCAAGTATGGTAGGTATGTCATACACACAATCCATATACCAATACTAAGTAAACACACATCTTAGTTATACCGTATTTTAATCGTAGTACATATCGCATTCTCGCACTAACTATTTTTATCACAAACTATACTATTCCGGTTTGTAATTATACGCGTTATAATTTCTCACGTCGTAGTAGACACTCATGTCTCAACCCAAACCGTACATGTAATACAACTCTCGTATGTAAATTCCTCCTCATAAATACCCAAATGTCCCAAGTCTATCACTATATCATCAAAGAACTGCTATCTATATCCTCGAACAAGTTTACGGGTCTTCAAAAATCGAAACAGTCCAAAAAGGACCAAACTGTCAACTCGTTAGAAGTCTCGTTTGAACGAGTGTTCGAACGAGTTTGGACTGTCAGCTCGTTAGAAGTCTCGTTCGAACGAGATTGTTCGAACGAGATCCAGTTCGTTCGAACGAACTGTCCCTTCTAACGATATCTCGTTCGAACGAGATATCAAACGAAATTTCTACTCGTTAGCAACGACTGGTCAACTCGTTAGAAGCTCGTTCGAACGAGTTCGTTCGAACGACCTGGGGGCTGCTTCTAACGAGCTACCAGTTTCGGCCCAGAATTTCCCCAATTCGTTTTTCACCATTTTTATCACTTCTAATCTCTTCCAAGGTTCATCCCAATAATGTTTTAGGGTCTCTAATTCATCCTAAACATATTTACATCATCTCCTAACATGTTTTCAAGGATTGAATCATCATTACATCAACTAAATTTACAAATCTCTACACTTTTCCCAATTTCTCTAGAACATGAACCCTAACTACATATCATCATCAAATCCCAGAATTTAATTCGTTTTTCTTTCACCCAAACATGTATTAACATCAGATTAATCGTCTCCAAACTATTCTACATGCAATCCTTCTCAAATTTCTCAAGTTTTATGATCTAAACTACATGGGTTTTCATATTTAATCAAGAACAAACCATAAATCCGAATTTTCTAACATGGAAACGACATTCTCAGAAATTAAATGGAATAAAGTCACTTTCCTTGGTTTGATTTCTGGTTTTGGTGTAGGTTTGGTGAAGAATCTCTGCAGAATTTCCTCTCTCCAAGCTCCTTCTCCAATGGTGGCTTAAGGTGGCTAGGGTTTGATTTGGGAAACTTAGAAAACCTAAATGACAACCTACGTAGCCTTCTAGGTTAATATGGTTTGGTTAATGGGCCTAATGGGTTAAATCCACATCAGATTTACATCTCTAATTTTCGTCACTTTTAATTCCTCAAAATGTAAAATTACCAAAATACCCTTTAAGTTGCCAGTATGGCCTAAAAATACCCCGGGACCCAAACTATACCCCCGGCTAGTGTTTTCTGACTATCTCGACCCTTCCGGACGCGTTGGCGCACTCAAAACGACCATACGGATTATAGATTTTAAATTCACTTTTATTATCAAAATATTATACCGTGACGCGGCGGTCCCACGCGTCTCAACAAAATTTCTAAAATGCCGTATATAAATCTCACGACAAATTTATAATACCAAATACATATATAATCATATATGCACATAATCAAATACCAATTCGCATCTCATTAGTATTTATTACCCGGATTAATTTCCAATTAATACGCATTTAATTAATTAATCCCAAAAATAAATATAGACAAAAGTACGGGGTATTACATAGGAATGGCCTATTCAACTAAGAAAAACTTAAAAGCCTTTTCAGAAAGATAATATGGATTCAAAATAAAGATTGATAATGTTAATAATAAAATAAGGATAAAAAATTATTCTAATTAAGTTGCACCCTTATAATTATACTAATTTCAAACCCAATATAGATGGTGTAGCTTCTTGCAATGATAGGATAACTGGTATAGGTCGTATTATGTGGAACAAAAGTAGTTTTTATGTGATTAGTTTTTCTAAAAATACAGGGGAAGGGAATAATTATTTGGATGAGATGTGGACTATAGAAGATGGACATATTCTTGCATGTAACATTAATACCTAGGGACTACTTATTGAAATAAAGTATACGTTCTCTTTTAATGTCATTTGAAGGAAAATCATTTCAACATAGCATCTCCAAACTCTCTTATGCGACATCCTATTGCTACTCCAAAATATTCAGAAGAGTCTGTATGAATTTTTACTACAGAGAATCCAATGATGTTGCAGATTTTCTAGTAAAGGCAACCACCAAGACTATGTTTTGATATTTTGTTTTTGTTAAACTCTATTTTGTAAATGATGTATCACTATTATGGGAGGATATAATGTTAATAAACTTTTGGTTTAATTTAATATATGTCTTTATTTTATCAAAACAAAAGGAAAGGTCAATAAATCTCAATCTTGCACAATGTTTTTGTTCTTTTTCTTAATAACGATATTATAGTAGTCCACGATATACATTTGGGCTCTGAGTAGTTTTTAGTGTCCTTTGTAAGATTAATTGCGACTATTTATAAATTGCATGCATAAGACTTATTTTCATGTTCCAGTTATTATTTTCTTGTAAGCCATTGAAGAAAAACTTTTACTCCCACGATTTAAGCCATTGAAGAAAAACTTTTACTCCCACGATTTATTAAGAGTTAATAAACGAACCAATTCCAAATCTTATATTTTCCAATCTTCTTCGTGTTCTTCTTTTATTTTATTTTTGAATTGGGAGGCTTTGATTTTAGTTATTGGTAATGGTGATGGTGGAAAAAGGTGAAGTTCATTCATCCTTTTGGGGCGGGTTACGAGATGACACAACATGACAAGATTTATTTGAACAAAAAAACGACAGGACATGGCTTTGTATTTTTTTTATCTGACACGAACACGAACCGAATACAACACAAAATGACACGACTAACACGATTTCATAAATTTTACAGTAATTTGAACATAAATAGGCATGAAAACTAGAATAAAACATGACTGAGTAGACTCATAATTTTGACACAAACACGACATAACACGACTTTCTATAAAAAAGACTTGGCACTAACATGAAATGAGCATGAAATATCATGTCAATTTCAGGTCAATTTCGTGCCAAAAAGAGAGTAAATATGCCACATATGATGCAATGTCATTTATTTCAACGACATTTTGACGGTGGATTTGATTGCAATAAATTTCAAAATTTAAGGTTAAAATTGCAACTTCTTAAACATCGGGTCTAAAATTGAAATGCACCCCAAACTTCAGTATTAAATTTTCATTTTTAAGACTTGCCCAAGATAATCACAAAATGTATTAACCTTAACGAGAATGTCGCATTATAAATTCAAATAATTTTAGAAAGCCTGAAATAAAAAAAAAACTAAAAAGCTAAGCCTCGTATCTCTTCACTCTCCTTCCACCACCACCTCCACATAAGCGCCCTCCTCCTTCCACCACCACTTACCTTCCAACCAACTATTCCATTAAGTGTATATTTATACTCTTGTTCCCTATTCCATTTGGATTGTAGTATTACGGTTTACAAAAACACTTTGAGTTTAGTCAAAGAGATATCTATAAAGATTTATCAAACTCATGTTGAATCTTTATGTAGTTTTCCCGAGTTAATCACTTAGGATAAAAGGTATAGTATCTGGAAAAATTTATCAAGCTCATGTCGAATCATTTACCTTTTGTTGTTAACCCTTCGTTGGAGCGAAGACTTTCTTCGCATCTGTGACAAGTCCGAGATCCTGGAAGATTTTTTTACTTTTCAATATATTGATTTGTAGTTGTGTTAAGGCATCCAAATTGATCTTATCTTCACCTATAAATTTGTCACTTTTGATTTATATCCCACTTGTCTTATACATTTGTGTCTATAATCAAGAGTTTCTCCATTGCTCCAAATAAGTCGAGAATAGATTTTTAGAGAAAGAAAATATCTTAGAATTTTACAGAATTTTTATTTTACCTTCTCATTGTGTTCTCTAAGTTTATTTAAATTCAATATGTAGTCAAAGAAATATAGACTTTCATAATCAAGCTTGTTTTGACAATTTATTTCCAAAGTAGTTTTATTCTTGAATATGGTATACTTTCAAATTTTTTTAAAATACTTTGTGAGTTTTCAGAGAAATCAAACCTTTCACTACATTATTTCAACCATTGTATATCATCACACATCCTAGTTGTAATGGGTTATTACTCGGTGGTTCTATTGCCTTGGAAAATGGATTTTCCACTTCAAAAGAAGATTTATGTAACAACCCATATATTATAATATCAGGATTAATCAAGTCTAAATATTAGAATATACAAATTTCTATAATTAAACTACCATCCTTAGCATGTTATAGAAATATGAGACAAATTAAAACTTTTCCAACAGTATATTATCCCCGATGGCATGTATCAAAGACTTGTATACCGTGGAATCACGAGTGACCCACCAATCCGAAAATGTCTCATATGAAATTAACAATGAAAATGAAAACTTTGTTATACATGATGTAAGTCACCAAATGTCAATGCCTATGTTCCAAGATCTAACAACTCCAATAAGCGCACTCCTAACCTAAGATATTAGTCCATGATTACGATGAGTTAGAAACCGTACGAATACTAGCTACGTGATCACAAATAAGGTAACATAACCTAACCAGAAGTACTAAATGAATTAAATACCACATTATAGTATTTCAACTGACAATAAAAATTTAATCATAGAACCTTTACAACTATTCATATGATAGTAAGAATAAACAACTATCTGAATCTTAACAATAATAAATACGATTCAATAATAACAAAAATGTAAACAACTATCCATTTAATAACATATCTCAAATACTATTCATTCAATTATTGTTAACATATATTAACAATTTTCATTTAAAAAAATATATCAATGACTACCAGTTTATTAATATTAACAACTACATAATATCATAACTCATAATTCATTAGAAGCCTTTTTAACCACTTTCCACTTTCACATCTCATTATTATAAACTTTCTCATATTTAACCTTTATTTTGGCCAATTTCCCTCCCATATAATACATTAAGAGCATATTAACCACTTATTGCTTTCTTATTTCATTTATAATATATTTATTTTAATAACTTCATTATAACCAATCAGCCCCTAACACGACCCTTCACATAACATAGTGCACTACACGTATCATATTACAAATAAAAGCACCCACACCTAATGTACATAACTGAACCAATCTCATCACCATCATCAATATAGTCGGTCGGTCTCATTTATGATCCCGCACATATTCAAAAAGTAATCATAAATAATCACACAATTATTATAGTCTTGGACATACAATATTCTATATAGTCAGCTAAAACTAGATCCACACCAATATCAATGCACAAACATACATTCCGTCAAGTAGCAAATCGGTATAGGACATGCACATATGATACTCCATAGCCAGTCGTGCTTATAGAGTGTAACAACCCTCACGTTTGATAGCATATTTTATATTTATTTACTATGTGCAGTTATTAATTATAAAATGATAGATGTTGAGTAAATATTAATTTAATATGAGAAAGGTTAATATTTACTGAAATGTTGTATCACCTGATGAGTAGGTAAAAATATCCATGTGGTGATTTATGGCGTCATAAGATATAAAATGACATTTTGGTTTAATGAGAAACCGGAACTTAAAATGAGATATAAAATTTCCAAATGATAATTTGGAGGCTTTAGTTAGTCCCGGTAGGTGCGAGACAGTCAAAATAAGTGCCATATTGCATTTTGGTATTTCTGGCACTTTTGACTGGTTATAGCTTAAATGTGTAGTGCGTATCATTTTATCGCATATTAGTCATTAAAGTTGGACATTTTAGACTAATGGTCCGATTTAGTCTTGCTAACCTCATTATTTTCCTCATTTTCTCTTAACACACAATTGTTAACCTAGAGAGAGAAAGGAGAAAGGAGTGAGCTTTGGAGAAAAAAGAGAGATTGGAGCTTGGATCATTGCCTACACCAATGAAAATCTGATTTTTCTACATCAAGGCAAGTTATCTACTTGCTATTATATGATTTAAGGAGAATAATTAGTTGTGATAGTTATGAATTTGTTGTGTTTAATCATTTTAGGGTTTTGTTGGATTTATGGGTATTAACCCTTGGAAATTGATTTGGATGATTAATATTGTAAATGATGGTAATTAGACATATTTGTGGTGTATTAGTTCCATTAAATGATATGGGCTTTGGTAGTTGGAAGAAGAAATAGGGAGGTTAGGTCTACTATGACCGGTCGACCGCGGTACTCAGACCGGTCGACCGGGCCTTGTTGAGAGGGCACATTGCTTTCTTTCAAAGGCATAAATGTTGAGGCACGGTCGACCGCGGTCTTGGGACCGGTCGACCGGTCCCCTGTTTTCTTCCAAAATTTTACTTTTGCTTATAAATCCTTTCTTTTCATAGGGACTTAGGAACCTTCTTGAATGAAGTAAACTTTAGCTTTTAGAGTCCTAGTTGAGTCTGGTTGTCACCCTAGAGTGGAATGGATTTCACTTGGGATTAAGTCCAAAGGGGGGGTGTTCCAAAGTGATGTTTAGGCATCACTCTTTTGGTTACTTCTTAATAGGAGGATAGGGGTTGTAGGCCCATGTTTGGAGACTTAAGGGCTTATCAAAATTTTATGAACTTTGGGGACTTGTAGGATCATAATGATCATTTGGAGATTTAGTCGGGACTTGTAATTTGAGGAATATTAATGACGATATTCGAGGGGAATTAGGTTCGCATAATATGAACCCAAATGCTTAAAGATGATAGGTTCAACTAAAATGGACCCAAACTGTGTTAATGATGATTGGTTCAAATAAAATGAACCCAGTTGTTTAATGATGATAGGTTCGAATAAAAAGAACCAAACACATGGATATTTGAAATGGAATTTGGTAATGGTAATTGAAAATGAAAATGAGATTAAAGTGGTAAATGTTAATTTACTGATACACACCTCTCTAAATGACATCATAGGGGAAGTTCGCGCGCTTGGTTATGCCCCCTGGCTAGTGAATGCAAGGTGGATATAGTCCTAGGCCATATGCGGGGTTTTTATACATTTTCTGCCCTGGTTAGGGGATTCCGAGTGTGGTCCTGACTTTCCCGCAGGCATATGGCCGCTTCCCGACTTTGCGTTATGATCCCAGGTTGTCTTGTATAGATAGGCGCTGGAAGACGATGGTCGTTTAGGGGCGCGCCCAGTGGGGAAACTCGGAGGGGCAGTCTTAGAATCGTTATATGTATATTAATATAACTTTTCTGCATTACGTGTGACTTAATGGATATATGCCATAAAGAGCATGATAAGTGACATAAAGAGCACGAGAATGAGATTAATGAGATATGTGCCATAAAGAGCACTTGATATTAATGGTATTCCTATTAAGGAATGGAAAGATGAAATAGTAAGATAATTAACTATGGAAGTTAATAAATGGTTTTATTCCTATTAAGGAATACAAAAGGTAGTGGAAATTTGATAAATGAGGAAAGGTTTTAAATTTAAGTTATTACTTTTCTTTCTTTTATGTAAATGACATTTCATTTCATCATTTAGTTAAATTGTAATGTAAATTTATCATCCTTATCATTCATGCATAACTATTCATTTCTATCATGCTTTTTATTTCTTCTGGTGATTATATAGAACCCGGCCCTGACCGGTTTACTTTCCTTATTGTGTATATGATTGTATCCGCTCAGGTGCTCCCCCGTAAGGACGCCAGTTTTGATGTTCCCATTCCTTTGCTTTCGACGAGCTGTAAGATTTTGCGGGTTATTACAGGACATTGTATTAGACGCTCTCATCTTTGTATTCTAGATATGATCGGGTCTTTTCATCGGGCGTGTGGCCCAAACTTTTGTACTTGTTTAATGAATGTATTATGTAAAAATATTTAAATTGTGGTACTTCGTTGTATGTTGCTGTGGATCGACAGCTTATTCGGTCCTTTTGTATACATTCGTCTTAGTTGTATTATACATATTCTTGTGGAGTTCCACTTGCTTATCAGATTTTGGTTGTTTAAATTTAATTTTCTTAACTGGTTTTAAATTTTTAAATTTTTGGCAACCCATTTTCTGACTTATTGGGTGGTTTTCCCGTATACTCAGTTTATATTTTGCGATGCTGAGAATGATATCCATCCATGATTCCTGTTACGTTTGAGTATCGGGCTGGCCACCCCTTATCTCAGATCGCGGGTTGTCACAGATGGTATTAGAGCATCAGGTTCTAGAGTCTTTAGGATCTATGTGGATTCGTCACGTTCTACCGTAGCGTTCTTTGATATAGAGCCTAATGTTAGGACTCTGTATGTTTGCGATCTTTTGCAAGATAGATAGTTTCAAATAGTATTTTAACTCTATTGTTACTTCATTTTAAATGCCGCCTAGAGAGGTCGCCCAGCGAGACGGAATAGAGTTCATCTTAAATGCCGCCTAGAGAGGTCGCCCAGCGAGACGAAATAGAGTTGAAGAAGAGGAGGTAGATTCTCCACCGCCGCCACAAGGGACCGTTAACGCTGCGGATGTAGCAAACATAGTAGCTTAAGCGGTTAACACCGCCATGACCGCAGAGGTCCAACAATTTGCCACAGGCTCAACAATGGCCTCACGATGTTCAAGCTCCCACGGGACTTACTCCGTGAGAAAGGGTTAGAGAGTCCTTTCTAAAGGGCAATTCCCCAGAATTCGAGGGAGGCACGGATGTTATTAAAGCTAAATCCATGGAAAGAGAACAGACAACGCCACCTTCGAATGATAGAATTTAGCGAGGAAAAAAACAAGTCCTTGTCACTTTTAAGCTAGTCGAATCCGCGTTATACTGGTGGGAGATGATGACCACACCAGAGCAGAAAGACAAAATGACGATCACTAAGTTTTGGGCTTTATTCAATCGTGAGTACGTTCCTCCCGCAGTTTAAAAGGGAGATGAGAAAGAAGCTCCAGGATGTTGTGCAATGAGAGAGATCAGTGGTGGAGTATGAAGTGCAGTTCACCCGGTTGGTGAGTTTTTTACCGGATGAAGTGGTTCCGGAAGATCTCAAAGATTATGGGAGGTCTAAACTGGAGAATCCGGCAACAATTGTTGGGTAATCCAGCTTTACAAACCTTTGGCGAGGTTAAGAATGTAGCCTCATCCCATTGCCATGAGCATTGGTTATACACACCAGGTAGCAAGAAAGGTACTGTTGTGGGGCAAGAAGGAAAGTTTGGAGAACATGGGATTTGAGGAGGAGCATTTCCCTCATCCCAACCTTCGGGTAGTAAGCAGAAAGAGAGGGACCCTCGACAAGGGGCTTCGTCTAAGAGACAACGTTTTGGAGGGTTTATTGCGGGTGGCAATAACATTAGGCACAATAAGGTGCTTTGCAATATGTAGGTCGGGTTGGTCATGGAGGTAAAGGCCATCTGGGCCAAGGCACTTCCCAGTTTAGAAATAACGGGGGTCAAGGTCGAGAGGATATAAAGGGACGGTGCTTCCTATGTGGGGAGGCAGGTCATTACTAGATGGAGTGTCCTCGATTGTTTGGGGGTCAGTTTCCTAGGGCTCTGCAGCAGCCGCATGTTTAGTTTCTACCTCAGGTACCTGATCCAGTTGTTCCCATGCAGCAGGGACAGTTGCGGTATGGTAGAGTTTATCAAATTCGGGAGGTTATACTTCCTCCAGATTCGTTATCACCGCCCGCTATTAAGAGTAAGCTTTTATTTCAGAGGTACTTGAGTTATGTGTTATTCGATGCGGGTGTTACGCGCTCAATTATTTATGAGCTCTTCTCAGGCTACAGATTTGATAAAATCTGCTGAGAGTAATTTGACTAGCGTTGAGTTTTCTACGAGTGATGGTTCACTTGATTCCTTGTTTGTAAACATTTAGGGATTTCTTGTGGTACTTTATGCTTTGAGGTCGATTTACTCGTCCTTGACATGGTCGGGTATGATGTGATTGGTATGCCTATCTCCACGACCGACATAATTGAGCAGTAGCGTATAGGAGGGGTTCCTTGTTTGGATTCCGCTTTTGCGAGACGCTCCACGCGTGAACCTCGATGACGTTGGAAGTGGAGAGATGTTGTTCTTGCTTCTTTTAGTTAATTTTATCTTATTTTATTTTATTTTCCTGGTGGAAAGGTTTAGTCGAGAATCACGTAGAAGAGTGATTAATGGCTATTAAAGTGCGAAATAGAAGCACTGTATACAGTTCTCTCCTCTGATCGATGAGAGGGAGACTGGGATGCGAAGTCGAATTAAGACTTTGGGTTATGCCTTGATAAGAAGGCTATTTGAAAAGGTATATATATATATATTATGGGGTATATAATTATAAGGCTTTATGAAAAGTGAATGTTTGATTTGTTAAATCTTCAGTTATTTAGATGGTATATAAGTAGAATCTTTTCGGTCCCGAACATGTGTCTTAGACCTGTATATCTTGATGATCGACAATGCGAGGTAGTAGAGTAACGTGAGGGTTCCTTATTTGGATTTTGCTTCGACGAGACGTCCCACGCACGAAACCGAGCAAATATCGGGAGTTGAGAAAGGTCTTGGGTACTAGGGATATACTTAGTATTATGCGTATACGACTTAGATAGGATATAGTATAGGTAGGTAGACTTTAGGATTGTTTGGACATAAGGCCTTTAGTTTATGTGACGTTAGTTTAGGAGGGTTGTCGGGAGTTTACCACGAATAAGTTGTGTGTTAACTCTATGAGGGATTATTTCCTAGTAACGAGAAGTGTGAGATTTCGAGAAGTTTGGTTGGTTAGGCCGAAGGAGACGAGGCCTCTCGTAGTTAGAATGTTACGTTGGCACTCAGCTTTCGTAAAGAAGGGTGAATTGACTCTCACTCCTGAGCCCATATAGTTAAGGTCGAGGGTGAATTCTGTTAACTAGTCTCTTCCAGAATGGGAAGTGATAATGCTGAAGCATAGACTTGTTGTTTATGTGTCTCATAAGTTTAAACTTGTGGGAAGTATTATCCCATGCATGAATAAAAATTCATCATGGGGGTGATCGCCATATGGGAAAGAAGGTACTACTTCCTGGGCATAATTTAAACCTTCGTGCGAGCAACATTTTGTTGCGAAATGACGTAGGAGAGACAGGGGTGGTTAAAGCCACATACACAAAATATTGATTAAGGGAACATAACCCTACTCTATTGACTTTGAGGGTGGGGTGAATTTCCATAAGAGAATTTTGTCCCGAATGAATGGACTTAAGAAAGGCAGATATGGTGGGATCTTGCGGTTCTAAGGTTGCATTACATCCGGGTAACGACATAATGTGTCAAGTTATGCGCCGCCAGTAGTAGTGGCCGGGCATGGCGAGGTTGTTGGACTGCATGGGGTACCTTTGATTTTAGTTTCTGACTGAGACAAGATTTTCATTTTCCACTTGTGGCAGGTTTTTAAGAAGTCATGGAAACCGAATGAAGGTTAAGCACTCCTTATCATCCTCAAACAGATGGCCAGACCAAAAGGGTAAACCTTATGTTGGGTGATATACTCCTTATGTGCGTGCTTGACTTCAAGAATAGTCGGGAACAGTGTCTCTCTCTAGTCGAACTCTCTTATAATGATTTGCATCGATTCGCTATCGAGATGGCGCTTTATAAAGCCTGGTATGGTAGGTCTTATGGATCTCCCGCTTGTTGGTTATAGGTGCGAGATGATAAGTCTCTCGGACCTGGAATAATCCGAGGTACTTCTTCGAATGTTGAGCTCATTCGGAATCGCATTCATATAACCAAGATCGACGAAAGAGTTATGTCGATGCGGGGATAAGACATGTGGAGATTGAGGTCGATAGACCAAGTGTTGGTGCGAGTATTGCCTATGAATGGCATTAAGCATTTCGAGTAAATGGAAAACTTGCACCGTGTTACGTTGGACCTTTCCTATATATGATAAGGTGGGTCCGGTAGCCTATTAATTTGCTTTACCGAAACATTTGCAGCAAGTTCATAACGTGTTCCATATCTCTCCTGTATAGTAGTACAAGAGATGTGATTGGTGCCCTTAGGCACATTTCTTTCGAAGTAGATGCAACTTGATGTTCCTTATGAGGAGTAGTCGGTTGCTATTTTAGAGCAGGAAGAGTGGCGATTGAAACCGCCGGTAGTACTTTGGTTAGGGCGTATTGTAATTATCTTAGTGTCGAAGAATCGACATGTGATCACGAGGATGACATGCGGGAAAAGTATCCACATTTTTTCTTGCGAGGTATGCCTGAATTTTGGGGGCAAAATTCCCTCATAAGGGGGGGAGTATGTAACAACCCTCACATTTGATAACATATTTTATATTTATTTATTATGTGTAGTAATTAATTATAAAATGATAGATGTTGAGTAAATATTAATTTAATATGAGAAAGGTTAATATTTACTGAAATGTTGTATGATTACCTGATGAGTAGGTAAAAATATCCATGTGGTGATTTATGGTGTCATAAGATATAAAATGACATTTTGGTTTAATGAGAAATCAGAACTTAAAATGAGATATAAAATTTCCAAATGATAATTTGGAGGGTGTAGTTAGTCCCGGTAGGTGCGAGACAGTCAAAATAAGTGCCATATTGCATTTTGGTATTTCGGGCACTTTTGACTGGTTATCGCTTAAATGTATAGTGCGTATCATTTTATCGCGTATTAGTCATTAAAGTTGGACATTTTAGACTGATGGTCCGATTTAGTCTTGCTAACCTCATTATTTTCCTCATTTTCTCTTAACACACAATTGTTAACCTAGAGAGAGAAAGGAGAAAAAAGAGAGATTGGAGCTTGGATCATTGCCTACACCAAAGCAAATCTGATTTTTCTACATCAAGGCAAGTTATCTACTTGCTATTATATGATTTAAGGAGAATAATTAGTTGTGATAGTTATGAATTTGTTGTGTTTAATCATTTTAGGGTTTTGTTGGATTTATGGGTATTAACCCTTGGAAATTGATTTGGATGATTAATATTGTAAATGATGGTAATTAGACATATTTGTGGTTTATTAGTTCCATTAAATGACATGGGCTTTGGTAGTTGGAAGAAGAAATAGGGAGGTTATGTCTGCTATGACCGGTCGACCAGGCCTTCGGGAGAGGGCACATTGCTTTCTTTCAAATGCATAAATGTTGAGGCGCGGTCGACCGCGTCCCCCTTACCGGTCGACCGGCCCTGCCGAAGTGAGCTTTCTGCTTTTCTTCTTAGGTAAAAAAAAAAAAAAAACTTGAGACGCGATCGACCGCGGTCTTGGGACCGGTCCCCTGTTTTCTTCCCAAAATTTTACTTTTGCTTTTAAATCCTTTCTTTTCATAGGGACTTAGGAACCTTCTTGAATGAAGTAAACTTTGGCTTTTAGAGTCCTAGTTGAGTCTGGTTGTCACCCTAGAGTGGAATGGATTCACTTGGCATTAAGTCCAAGGGGGGGGGGGGGGGTGTTCCAAAGTGATGTTTGGGCATCACTCTTTTGGTTACTTCTTATTAGGAGGATAGGGGTTGTAGGCCCATGTTTGGAGACTTAAGGGCTTTTATGAACTTTGGGGACTTGTAGGATCATAATGATCATTTGGAGATTTAGTCGGGACTTGTAATTTGAGGAATATTAATGACGATATTCGAGGGGAATTAGGTTCGCATAATATGAACCCAAATGCTTAAAGATGATAGGTTCAACTAAAATGGACCCAAACTGTGTTAATGATGATTGGTTCAAATAAAATGAACCCAGTTGTTTAATGATGATAGGTTCGAATAAAAAGAACCAAACACATGGATATTTGAAATGGAATTTGGTAATGGTAATTGAAAATGAAAATTAGATTAAAATGGTAAATATTAATTTACTGATACACACCTCTCTAAATGACATCACAGGGGAAGTTTGCGCGCTTGGTGATGCCCCCTGGCGAATGCAGGGTGGATATAGTCCTAGGCCATATGCGGGGTTTTTATATGTTTTCTGCGCTGGTTAGGGGATTCCGAGTGTGGTCCCGACTTTCCCGCAGGCATATGGCCGCTTCCCGACTTTGCGTTATGATCCCAGGTTGTCTTGTATAGATAGGCCCTGGAAGGTGATGGTCATTTAGGGGCGTGCCCAGTGGGGAAACTCGGAGGGGCAGTCTTAGAATCGTTATCTGTATATGAATATAACTTTTCTGCATCAAGTGGGACTTGATGGATATATGCCATTAAGAGCATGACAAGTGCCATAAAGAGCACTTGATATTAATGGTATTCCTATTAAGGAATGGAAAGATGAAATGGTAAGATAATTAACTATGGAAGTTAATAAATGGCTTTGTTCCTATTAAGGAATACAAAAGGTAATGGAAATTTGATAAATGAGGAAATGTTTTAAATTTAAGTTATTACTTTTCTTTCTTTTATGTAAATGACATTTCATTTCATCATTTAGTTAAATTGTAATGTAAATTTATCATCCTTATCATTCATGCATAACTGTTCATTTCTATCATGCTTTTTATTTCTTCTGGTGATTATATAGAACCCGACCCTGACCGGTTTACTTTCCTTGTTGTGTATATGATTGTATCCGCTCAGGTGCTCCCCCGCAAGGACGCTAGTTTTGATGTTCCCATTCCTTTGCTTTCGACGAGCTGTAAGATTTTGTGGGTTATTACAGGACATTGTATTAGACGCTCTTATCTTTGTATTATAGATATGATCGAGTCTTTTCATTTGGCATGTGGCCCAAACTTTTGTACTTGTTTAATGAATGTATTATGTAAAAATATTTAAATTGTGGTACTTCGTTGTATGTTGCTGTGGATCGACAGCTTATTCGGTCCTTTTGTATACATTCGTCTTAGTTGTATTATACATATTATTATGGAATTCCACTTTCTTATCAGATTTGGGTTGTTTAAATTTAATTTTCTTAATTGGTTTTAAATTTTTAAATTTCTGGCAACCCATTTTCTGACTCATTGGGTGGTTTTCCCGTAGACTCAGTTTATATTTTGCGATGCTGAGAATGATATCCATCCATGATTCCTGTTACGCTTGAGTATCGGGCTTGCCACCCCTTATCTAGGGTCGCGGGTTGTCACATAGAGATGCCCACATGATTATCAACATCTATAAAAGTTTATACATCCTAAACTCTCGATTCTTAACACCTTCTCTAGACTCCATGTTTAGGACATATCATGAATGAAATCCAAATAAGGAAACCCTCAAATATATTTTTCCTTGGTCAGGTGTTCATTGAGACTCTACATTACACATATATTTCCTAGACATTTACCTAAGAATCGTTATGTATGCATTTTTCACCTCCTTATCTCACAACTCCTATCCTCTAGACTGTTTTCATGGGACGTCTTATAAATTAAATCCAAATAAAAAACCCTCTGATAAACATCTTTCTAGATTCGGTAGTCATCAAGAGTAGACAAATGTTAAACCTAAACTTATATGTGCTTTACTAATCTCCATACATGAGAATACAAGTCACTTATATAACTTTTGTAGGTCACTTTATAAATCAAAATCATCTCGACACATTATCTAATATTAAGCATGAAGTTGTATTCCCAAATATTATGTTCACTCTTATGTCCATAATTTTTCATAGATTTTCTATCATGTCCCAACCTTCCTTATTTTAAACATATCAATTTATATAATAAAACCTCTAGTCAACTCTCAGTGCCTAGTCATGTAACTCGAACACCATTTACTTATTCAAAAAATACTTATAAAGAATTATATGGTTACAATGGTCTCACAGTCTAGGTCTTAGAAATACAATATTCTCTATAGTTAGCTAACACTAGACCAAACAACACGCAAACATACATTCTGTCAAGTAGCCAGCCTATATAGGCCATGCACATACGACACTACACATCCAGTCGTGCTTATGGATATGCTCATATGATTATCGATTGATACCGAAGTTTATACATCCTAAACTTCGGAGTCCTAAACTCTATACATGGGATGCATAAGAATTGAAATCCAAACAAGGCAACCCTCAAGTACATTTTTTCTCGACCAGGTGGTCATTGAGACTTTATAATAAACATGCATATATCTCCTAGTCATATACCAAGAACAATTATTTATACATTCTACGTCTCCTAAGTTCACAACCCCTATCCTCTAGTCGCCTTGTATGGGACACCTAATAAATAAAATCCATATAAGAAACTCTATGATAAATATATTTCTAGATTAGTGTGACACCTCACCCAATTAAATATCGGGTGATCAGTCCTTTATTAAATTAAAACAGGATTCTCATTTGGTTTATTCTTAGCACCACTGTCGAAAACCATTTTAATTACTAACCACCTAATCATTAATTAAGCAAGTGTCAAATTTTATCTTTCATTAAATAGATAACAATACGAAGAAATGAATTAAACCAAACCATACACACAATCACTGTCTAAAATGATACTGAATAATAAATGACTTGCCAAATAAACTATCGGCTACAAAATCCAAAACAAAAATATCCAACATCTAATAATAAATCTCAATACAAAATTTGAACTGAAATAAAATCTGAATATGTCCTGAAGGCAACACGCCCAAACTAAAATGCTGATTCCTGATCTAGGAATGCAATAAAAGAAGCGTAAATACCAACTCCTGCATGCACCCACATATGCCGCAGCTGTGCATTCCTGGAATAGATAATTAAGTCTAGTGTTCCTGTGGCTGGACACCTAAAAGGTTTTGAAAATATTTACAACAAGGGTTAGAACCCAAAATATTTTGAAAATATTTAGGAAGTGATTAATGTTGCAGTAAATAAAATGCATGAATGCTCTTCATATTTAACTTAGTGTCGCACTCCCTTGAGACAATTATCCCCCCTCATCTAAGGTGCACACCTAACGCTTCTTTCTAACCCTACCGATTATACTACCCCGTCTAAATTGTCTTGTTATGTATACTTCTCGACACACTAATATAACCCGAGTAATCTTACAATTGAGTCATACCTCCTTTATCTCGTTAATTTAATTAATCATTTTGAATTAACTCTCCATAATATTCTCAGTCTTATATATTTTTCCCCGTCTAATATTATACTGTCCCTACCCGTATGGCCCATATAATACATTTTCGAATTTTCCACGCCCTTTTTGCCAATTATAATTTTCCAATTAAAGATTAAGTTTCCATATACTTAGGTTATTTTAGATATCACTATTTTTCTCATCTACTAAGCACATTGAGTAGAATAAATCACAAGTCTGTATATATATACACACACACACATACACACACACACACACACACACACACACACACACACTAATACGACACCCCTAGGCTGAGACATGCGATGCATAAATACTCTACTATAGAGTCCCAGTACATCACGTACTGAGTAAAGGACTATCAGTTCGGAATCACTCCCGAACCACAATATACAATTCACACATAATTGGGGGTGAACATAGTTCTAGGCCTTTGGGCTATGCACATATCTACGCACCCAAATGACCGGGCACACTCTCATTCACACAAGCAGTGGTCAATTATAAGTTCTATGTTCTGAGGCACAAGTCTAGAATCCCCCCAATGGGCTCATCAGGATAAGACTGTCCCCGTTGTATAACCTCCCGTGATAGTAAGCAGCGTAGGTATATCATTACACATAATAAGTCACACATTAGGTATTCACACAACCTATGCATTTATACATAACATCACACAAGCCATACCCTCAACCTATAATATTTGTATCATATGTAGTGTATATATGTTGTAATCAAATATCCTACGTATTATTATTAATTCACTGTTTAATTTCTCATCGCATTTTCCTCCACTACTCGGAAAGTCATAGCCACTCCATTAAATTATTTCATTAGTTAAAATACGATACCCGAACACATCCACTCGACCCGTTAATTGGATCCTACTACTTCCATTTCCCTTACTTTATTATTAAAAATCGATCACTAATTAATTTTTCACCTCGTAATAATTTCTCACTTAATTCCCCCTTCTCATCGAGGCCAAATAATCCCAATCAATATTTTTAGCAAGTTTTCCAACCCATATATTTTACAATATACATTGAAACCCCTCTATTTTTAACCTTAAAGTCTCTCGGCACAACAGACCCCCCGAATCGGTTCGACCTGACTCCCGAACCGGTTTGCTGTACCTGGGTTTGATTATCCTTCTTCTTCAACTCGTTTTCCCTCCATTAATGAATTTTTAAGATCTCTGGTTTTTCCCCAAACCTCAATACGATTATTCTGAACATAATACACCTTTAAGTCAAGTTCCAAACATCATCTAAACCCTTAAATACAATTGATTTCAACTAATCTCCATCAAATTCTGAACTGGGTTTTTATTTTGGTTTCATTCAATCATTCATAAATTCAATTCTCTAAATCCAAAATTAAACAACAATATCTACTGGGTTAATCATATAATTTTAGTTACAACAACCTAGAATCATATAGTATTATTACCAATTCCATATTAATTTCCGCACATGATTAAATCATCAAAAACCCTTTTTATATCAACACCCTCCCTAAAATGGATTTTCAATTAGACCACCATGATATGAATCGATCATCCCATATTTATATCGAAAGAAAAATTAACCACTTACCTCTATTGATTCGTAGGGTCTGATCCTTTGACGTTGACGGTAATTCAATGAAGAACGCCCTTAATCCTTCTTAGTTTGGCTCCAAGAAACCTCCCTACTTTCTCCCTCTTTTCTTCTCTGCAACCCTAGGTTTTTTTAAATGAATTATGGTTGTTCCCCATTTCTTAATTTAGGTTAAATGATTCTAATCCCATTTTTAGGCTAATGGTCCAAGCCCAAATGAACCGACACCCCCGTGCAAGCCCGACTATGCCTAAAAATATCCCGAGACCTAATTAGTGCCCCCGGGTACTCTTTTCTGACTATCTCGATCTATTTGAAATCAACCGCGACCTCTGAAATACCATCTGAGTTACTTTATATAATTCTTCTTATTTCTCTTCAAAATATGTTCCACGTAAAAATAAATATCAACTGGAATTAATTAAATCTAACTCATCGAATTAAATAAATTCTCCAAAGTAAATAATTCTCCAAATTAAATAAATCCTCTAACTTAAATAGATTCTCCAAATTAGTAATTTTAATTTAATATCTATATCCTCAAAAATACGGGGTGTTACATACTTCTCCCCTTACAAAGGAATTTCGTCCTCAATTATACCCTTATTCACCTACTCCTGAGATTATTACACATATTCCTACCCATTCTACTCCGAGGTTTTATTAAAATGAAATTACTTACCCAGGGTGGTATACACCCTATACCTATGCTTCTCACAACAAAAATTCTAACCATCTCCACTTAGCCTTACATCGTAATCTAACTTTCAACTCACAGTTACAACTACATATATGTATAATAACCAAGGTACTAAACCTATGTCTCAATGACCAAACATCTCCCAACTTCCAACGTTGCGCTAAGTTTCATGCGTGGGACGTCTCACAAGTGAAATCTAAATAAGGAACCCCCCGATACACTACCGCCCAACATTGTCGATCGTTGTGATCCATTAGGCCCTCATTCCATAGCACGTACCCCAAATTCCCGTCTCTTGACATAAAAGTATGCTCGTCCACTCTCATGTTAGAAAAGACAATATGCACTACGACGCCCTTACTGTCACTAGTTTCTCCGTGCTAAAACAATTACGAGATATATCTCTCCGCTCGAAAATCAACCCATATGTCCTGAATCACATCACTAAATGTCCATACTCATTGGGACACGTATAACAATACAACATATTCTTATAAGTCTATCAGCTCCGCATTCTCGACGTGGCTATATTATACAGGTATCCTCGATTACTCCATAAATTACATTTAATTCTTCTCAATATTTTCTCATCCATTAACTTGTGGTGTAATAGTTTTCTCAGTGCTTCCTTCGCAACACTACCCGACTCCACCAACCATATATCGTAATAACTCTTATCTTAAAGGGTTTTCTCTACACATTCAATAATTTAACCTTTAAAACTGATGCACTAGCATTCAACAACGTCTCACTACCCTCAATATTTATTAAGGTCCATGCGTGCAACATCTCGCAACGAAGCTCAAAGAAGTTTCCCCAATGCACTACTCCCTTACATTGTCAATCATCAAAATTTGTGGATCCTAAGCACATAGCTAAAATATCACCAGTTCTGCACGTTAATCAAATCGACTATGCCCATGTTTCTCAGGGCGTCATACGATACGGTGCTATCACTAAGTTCTCAACACATAAACAATAATGAGCTAAAACTTTTCGCTCAACGGTGAACCCGACCTACCTTGAATCTCATTAGTAAAAGTCCATTCGCACCTGGGTCCAATATAACTAGACATTTGTACTCTCTGAAGTCTACTTCATAAAAATATCACCATGAGCTCGACCCTCTTTCATGTGAGACAATGCAAACATATACATCCTGCCCCGGAACAACGAACACAATAGTCTTGCTGTAACCACCCACCATTGCTTAACAGTCCATACCCAGGATAAAACCATACCTCAAATATCACCTCTCAAAACAAGCTATCCTCATAAAATATATCCCCTCAGTGTTCACACCTGCTCCCTTACAAATGGAACTAAAGAGAGACCCGCTGACTCAACGGTGAATATATATAATATAATATCCCCAAACCATTGCCAATCAGTCGAAACTTGGAAAATCATATACCCTACTCCCATAACTCTCAAAAGTAGTAAACTCGCATGTAATGCAAACATTATTTTCGTGTTCACCCCTCTCCCTAATAGGTAACACTAAAGAACCCCACTACCCCACGGTAATTATATATACGCTATCTTAATATCAACTACACCTCTACTAAACTTGTTTTATATACGAATCCAGTATTAAAAAATTATCGCGACTCGCTCGTGTCACACAAAACGAACCCCAATCAACCCGGGATAAAACCCATACTTTCAATTATCAATAGAACTGTTGATTCACATGGTTCCTGGACACAACACCCTCATCCCAACCCAACTCGAAAACTTCTTATAATTATTGACTCCACCAGGCATCCTATTCCCGTCCCTCAATTCGCTATAGATAATATCTACATATGCATTCCTACTCTTCATCCATAAGACACCTCTCTATGTCATCTACCTCGCTTGATCATCAGGTTCCTGAACGTAACTCTAATGCCGAGACTGGTCTATGATCTGTTTCTATGGTTGTACATGTAGGACCTCATCATGCAGTTACCCACTGCCTAATTTTGGGCAGTGCTTTCTTTTGTGACCTACACACCCACAAGTGAAACATTGGCCAAAAAATCTCCCAGTCTCTGACCATGGTCTCGCTTGCTTTCCTCGCCATTCCCTTGACCCTAGCGACCCTGAGGAATGAAATGTTGTTGCTGTCGAGGACCCTACTGGTCCTGACTAAACCCACCCTTCTCGGATTATAAAAATCTAGACCTAATTCTCTTAGTCCGATTCCTCTTTCAAAAATCTCACTCCTCCGGCGGTTGCGCCCTACTGGCACCATTTCTATTTACTTCTCATTCTGACTGGTCTCACTTTATTACTGTGGACTTGTCCAATACGGGTGGCCCTACACTCCACATGTAGGACACCTTGCAGTGTCTTCCCCTTATCTCCAGCCTCCACTAGCCATGTCGGGGTGTCCTTTTCTCGAACCTGGTAGACTTTTCCCCGATTGCTACCCCGCTAGCCCTATGGGACTCGATACTGGCCTCGATGGCCCTGATTAAATTAACCGTCACTTAGTAGGAATTTATCTAATCTAAATCATATAACTGGTTCCTCCACTAGGTATACCCTCCTGTGGTACTTTACTTGCACAATTTAATCCACTCGACTAGATTCTCCAACCCTCGTGGCTCCTTTCTCATGGAAGTGTTGATCTAAATTTGTAAACGTATGGCCTTGACGATGTCGACACTAGTCATCCTATCTGGATCTCCCTTCCATGATTGTGTCTTCTATTAACGATCCATTATCAACTTACGGACCCTATTATTCTCTCTGCATTCCCTTATTCCAGTAGAAATTCATTAAATAAGTTAGCTTCTCTCTAGCGATCGATCTTCATCTAACCCACTGATAAAAATTATGAAACTCCATTTGCATATCTATCTAAATAGCAGATGGAAGGTCTCATAATTTACTCGCACCCAAATTTCTTATTTAATTCCATGTACATGTCTTTATATGTGGTAACCGACTCTCATCACTTTATGCTGTTCTTATTAGCTAAAAAAATTCGCTCGAAATTTAATCCTGGGCGTTGCTGCACTCCACCCTACACAATTGTCTTTGGATTGTCACTTTCCATTGGCCCATTACACTTCCTCTCTTCTCCGTATTATTATAATCACATATACTACTCTTATATAGCCCCCCTCTCATATCCTAATATAAGGACAAAATTTCCAATTGAGACCCTTGTATAGTTTTGACTTATTCCAGGAACAAAACACATTTGAGTCATAGGTAAATATTTATTGTCATGATCCCACACAGACTATGACAAATTGAAGTTTAATTAAGATGTTGCGGGAAAGCTTCATGGAATTATTTATGCCGAAGTTTTAGTTGGTACAAGATTATTCGTCTTCAAATTTAAATACATTTTGAGATCATTCAGGTTTGAATGCGTATTATTAATGGGACTCAGAATTTAATTTTATAAGGATAAGGATGTTATTTTATTAAGGAAATGTTTTTTAAAATGTTTTAAAGTGTTTGAAATGGTTTACACTTCATTTTAATCTAATAAGGGCGGATTAAAGTACTGTTTAATTGGGACTTTAATTTGACACGTCGTTCAAATGACCTGGCTAGTTATTTGAGTGAGATGCATATCTCGTTCGAGTGACAGTCCAGTTTTATTCCAACATAACACCGGCTTAAGGAAATTATTTAATGGCGTGTTTCCATCAGATTTCGTGTGTGTGCAGTCTGAAAAATAATTTTTGTAACATTACGTTTCTGCACAAGTGTTTTATAAGGTTTTCCAAAGATTATAAACAAATCATTGGAGTTTCAAAGATCCGAGTTTTCATTAGTATATGCTATTGTGATCTTTGGTTGAACCAATTGGAGTTTGTTCTACATTGAACATTACTGGTTTTATGGATAAGAACGAAGGAGTTCGTGTTTCGATTCCGTAGACTTTACAAGCTATATCGGTGGACACCGAGACATATGTGGACGCGTGTGTTGTGGATGAGCATCGTGGAAGAAGTACTTTCTACGTGGGCACTGCGAGAGGAGTGGTTAAAGATCAGAAGAGCATCAAGTCTCATAGGGATCGAGTTATTGAGTTAGACTTGTGTCTGTTCCTTGTAAATCCACATTCATAGTGATTGTCTGGCTTGGGCCGTTCAAGGTTTTTTCCTTTTGTGGTTTCCTCTTATATCCGGTGTTGTGAGCATTATTTTCCTTACTTTAATGCATTTAATCACTATATGTATGTTTAGGATTAATCAAGATAAAATTTGGTTAAGTTAAAATTATTTCACAGTTTGGCGCACATAAAAATTTAAAAAGGTTTTTCAAAAAGAGAAAATATTTCATCATCCGTAACGAAAAGTTGATTTGAGTAAATTAAAAAATAAGGGGACTTAAAAAGTGGTATCAGATCTAGAAACATATTTTTATTGTGTTTGATCCCTTTTTTCTTTTATGGATGAATTTTGGAAATTATGATAATTTTCATACTTCTATTTTTGTTGGCACTAATTATGCTTATTGGAAAATGCGAATGAGAAGTGCTTTGAAATCCATAGATGAACGTGTGTGGTTAGCGATAGAAAAAGTTTGGACCCCACCAGTTACATGAGAGGGTGCGACCACTAGTTTGAAACCCGTTGAGTCATGGACTGAGGCTGAACATAGGCTTGCACTTTACAACTCTAAGGGTCTGCATGTTATTTCCTCACATGTCACACCTAAAGACTATAATAGAATCATGACTTCTGAAACATCAAAAGAGGATTGTGATGCACTCTCACTTACTTACGAGGACACTAGCACGGTTAGGGCGTCTATGTTGCAAAACCTCACTACACAGTTTCAGACGATTAAGATGTTAGAGAGTGAGATGTTTGATGAGTTCTAAACTAGGTTGTCCACTATTGTCAATGTGTCGTTTAACCTAGGTGATAAGATACCTGATAACCAAATCGTAAAGAAAATTTTGAGATCTTTACTGAGTAGGTTTATGCAAAAGTGACTGTTTTAAACTCCTTAGGTACGTTTGAGTCAACGAAACTAGAAGAGGTTATAGGTGACCTACAAACATATGAACTCGACATGTTTACCTCCAAGCAAGTACCTAGGAAAAAACATGGTATTGCTTTGAAAGCCTGAAATGAGGAGACTAAAGTTTTGGATGACAACTCCGATTCCGATTTTGAGGATGTCACCATGCTGGCTAAAAAACTCAAATAATTTCTTAAGTTCCAAAAGATATTGAAAGATTCCAAAAGATTTGAGAAATTCAAGAGCAACAAGGTAGATTCCACCTCAAAGGATAAGAGTGATAAAATTAATAGGGTTGAGTCGGATAGGTGTTTTGGGTGTGAGGGGTATGGTCACAAGGTTGTCGAGTGTCCCACTAGACTTAAGAAAAAGGTCAAGAAATCGATTTCATATAATGCCACCTTAAGTGATAGTGATCCGGAAGAGGGAGAGAGTTCCTCCAATGAGAGAAAGTTTGTTTCTTTCTTGGCATGTCATGTGAGCGACGACGATATATCTTCCCCCGAAGATACTCATGTGCATGACACTTTCGAGGCCATTGAGAGTGCATCCCGAGTGTGTGAGGGTGATGAGAGTGACGAGGTGATTGATTGAAAGAGTTGCAAGTTGCATTTAATGAGTTGTATGCCGAAGCAGTGAAGGTGAAAATAGTAAAATCTAAATTGCAAGTTAGGTTGAATGAGCATGCCATAAAAAATAATGATGTTTTGATTGAGTATCTTAGGGAACCCGAGAATAAGCTTAGGGAGAAACTAGAGTACGTCGAGAAAGAGAGAGATAGCCTTCGTAGTTTTATGGCGGCGTTGAAAAAGGAGGTGCTAGAGTTTGAGGAGTCTAGGCGTGTGCTTAAGTCTAGGATTTATGAGTTAGAAGAGAAGTTGAAAGACTCGAGTAAGGTTAAGTTTGACTTGGAGTCTAGGTCAGAGAAGTTGGATAGGATGTTAGGCACCGCCCAAGTCAAGAGAGTTAGGTTTGGTATAGGCTACGACGATAGTGTTACCATTCCCAAAGTCAATACCAATTGTGTGAGAGAGCCCACTAGGAACGTGAGGAAAGGTCGACATTTTGGTAATCGCTCCCATCGTGTTTACACTTGTTCCCATTGTGATAGGCAGTGCCACCTTAGACATTTTTGCTATGACATTAGGAATTCTCCTAGGAAGTTTAGGAATAAATTCGTTTCGGTTCCTAAAACCCCCATGCAATATGTCACACCTACTTGGGTTAGGAAATCAGACTTAGAGGCTTTAGGACTAAAACTTCATGGTTCTCATTTGGTTGAACTCGATTCTTCCCATGTTAGATTTAATGGATGATTGTGTTATCATGTTTGCCATACGCTAGTCTTTGCATCATGATTTACATATTACTAGTGATTATGAAATGTGTATCATTTTATATTACTTTTTTTATTTATTGAGTCTTATTTGAAAAATACAAAAAGATTTGTTTTTGATAAAATTTTTTGAAAAATAAAAAAAGATTTTTGGTTTTAAATATTTTTGAGAAAAATTCAAAAAGATTTTGCAATTATTTAAGTTAAAATATTTTGAAAAATCCAAAAAGATTTTCGTTTATTTTTGTGTCATGAGTTTACATGTTTGATGTGGCATCTTGGTGTGCTTGGACCCCCTTCCTTTCATTATCCATGTGGCTAAGACATTTAGTCAAATTTATTGATACTTAGAATGATCTTAACCATTGTATTAAGGGGTTGTTTCGAAGTTGATATGCATTTTGATTTGACTTTGTTTATATGCCATCTTTACACACATGCACGAGTTTATGTGGATGCTTGACTACTCTTGCATATTTGAGTTTGGTGAGACGTTCTTATCTCAGTTTTATCATCTATGAGTAAGTAGACTTAAGGAGGAGGTGTGCATGTAAAAACTATTTACCGTGAGGAATAAAATTGAAAAAATGATGAGTGTTCACGAAAAAGGGCTGCGAGAGTGTAAAATTGACTCGTCGTGAAAGCCACCATTTGAAAGAGCCCAAAAGAAAATAAAGGCAATAGAAAGAATCATATGCCAAAAGGGGCCAAATTTGTTTATGTTCATTTAAAAGAAAAATATGATATATTTGAGGGAATTTGGATGGATAAAAATTAAACAGGTTTGCACCACGAATCCTAACGTTGAAAAATTGTGTTATGATGTTACTGTTTGTAGAATTGTCAAAATTCTAAATTTGTGTATGTAGCGATAAAAGGTCCACATAGTTTTCACAAAAATAAGGAAGGATTTTACCTCTTCCAAAGGCTCAATGCGAGATATCTTAATTCCATTTTGATATCTCAAAATGCTTTTCGAGTGAAATGGGTTTTAAACTAAAATTTTAGAGAGGTTTGTCTTCCTAAAAGGTGATTTGATAAAATGGGTTTGCTAATAAAACTAATTTGATGGAGAAAGAGTGTTGAGACTTCCGAAAATAAGAACAAAATATTAAGTACAATCCCGAATCTAGTGATCCTCTAACCTATATTTATGTATTTCATAGTTTAGAAAATTTTGTATTTTGTTTTTGATATTTATAAAAATAAAAAAAGAAACAAGTAAATATGTAAAAGATCTGATTTGAGCTTTAGGGGTGAACCACCTATTACATCTACGTATCCTTTGTAAGAAAAATCAAAGCCAGTGTCATTTCGACATGACCTTTAGAGAGAAGCCATGAACAGAGAAGATGATGAAGGAGAAGATAATGGGTGGTGTTTCAGCACAAGACTACCCTTTTAGGTCTATACTTTTAAAATAAAGTAGTTAGAGAGAATGTACCTCTAATGTCACACGAACACCTTTCCATTTCGGCTTGAAATAGTCCTTCTAAGAAGTAAATCTGAAGCTTCTTTGGTAGTATGGAGGTTTCTTTAAAAACATTGATTCTATTTTGGATTTTTGGGGTTTATATGAGAAGAAGGGAAAGTGTAGGATTTTTGGGTAAAAATATGGAAGTTTGGTTAAAAAAGGGTTTGGAAGGCAAGTAAAGAGTTTTGAGGCCTTTTTAAAGAGAGAAACCAACAAAATAGAAAGGCCTCTAAAGCGGTTGACGAAGCCTCTGTTTATGGGCAAACATCCAAAGGAGTATCATCGGTTGGTCTACCCTGAAAGGATCGGTTTATCCGAACACACGTCTTCAGGGATCGATCGGTTATTAGGGCTTGTTTTAAGGTTGGGCCTTATTTGTAGGCCTGTTTGCGTATTTATTTTTTCCTTGGGTTGAGAAGGTTTAATACATGATTTTCATGATTTATTTTGGGCTTTTTGGAGGGTGAAGGTTTGCATCATAGTCTTCTAACGATTCGAGGGAGTGGAACCGAATGTCTGTAGAGCCCCTCAACTGCAAAGTTCAAATTTCAGCGATGTAGTTGCAAAAAGAGACTCCCATTTTATGACCGACTATCCTCAATTTTATGGTTAGGGTTGCTTCGTAGTTTGTTGTTTCGACTAAAATTTTGGAGTGTGTATCTTTATAGGGGTACAACTCGTGGTTAAAGACTCATTTTAGTGAGTTAGATAATCGTTTAAAGGCACGAAATGTGCATGCAGACTCATTTTTGGCAATTTGGGTCATAGTGCAAGGGCACAATATCGTAGAAGACCAAAAAGACCTATTTTAAGTTGGGTTATCGTGCGAGGGTATGAAATGTCTGGGGAGACTCATTTTTGGCCAGTTGGGTCATCGTTCAAGGGCACGATATTTGTTTACACCATATTTTAACAATTTTATTTCCTAGTCATTTTTTTGATAAATGGATGGAAATTGGTAGAAGTTAAAGGAAGTTATATGGTGGTTATTGAAGTAATTTAAAGGGAAGCTGGAGGTGGTTCAAGGTGGTTATCATCTAAATTCTAATTAGAGGTTATTTGGAGGAAAAAAGACATAGTTATTTCATAGAAGCAATTCTAATTCAAATTTACTTGGAGCCAAATAAGAGTTGGTTGATGAAGAGAAGGCGAGAACTTTTAATTGGGTAACCACCCAGCAGTTATGAAGCAGTTGCATGGCCAGAAACACTTTAAACAAACCCGAGAAAGAAGAGAGGACTCGCTCGCTAAAAACGCATTTACATTACCTTATTCTCGTTTTCCTTTTCTTTTTCATTCTTTTATTTACAACTTTTCTTTCATTTCGCGGGTGGCTTATAACCTTTTCCTTCAAAGTTTATTTAAAGTCTCTTGGCTTTACGTTTTGTTTTCAGTTACTTTCTTACTTTACATTTCCTTAGTGTAATTATTTACTTTACCTGCATTTTACTTTCCTGTAATATTTTACTTAAATCGTAATTTCTTTTATTATAATTCAAATCGTTACTTTTCATTAGTTCATGCTATTTTCATTTTCTTTTGACGTAGTTAATTAACACAACTGTAATACCCCGTATTTTTATGCTATATTAATTTGGGGATTTATTACATTTAATGTGAATTAATTATTTAATAAAAATCCAAAAATTAATTATGTTATAATTATTAACGTGATGAGAGTTAGTAATTATGGGAAAATTTGTTGAATATTACTAATGAGCAAAGTAATATATAATAGTGGCCATATTAAATGTCACGAGTGAATAAAATGACAATTTTAGAAATTTGAGTCGGGACGCACCCGTGACGCGTCGGGACTAAATATTGATAAATAAAAGTAAATATTTTATAAGTTGTTCGTATGGTCGTTTTGAGTGCGCCAACACGTCCGGAAGGGTCGAGATAGTCAGAAAATTATACCTGGGAGTTTGATTTGGGTCTCAGGGCGTTTTTAGGCCTAATTAGTACTCCGGGAGGGCATTTTAGTTATTTTGTATTTTTGGGTAATTAAACCCACGAAAATTAAAGGGGTTATATCAGATGTTTAGGTTATCTCCTAGGGTTAGATAACTCAAAACACTAGAACGGCCATTGGAGAGGAGAGGAGAGAGCTCTCAAGGCATTCCAAGGCTCAAAACTCACCCGTTTGCACCGCCGCCACCGCCACCGCCACCGCCAATGCGTAGATCGCGAGACGGGGAATGCAACCACACCAAATTCAACACCAAACCAGATTTCTGAAAATTCCAGGCAAGTGTTTATCTTGCTTATTTCGTTGATGCATCATCCATATTAGTTTAGGAGTTATTAGGATGAGATTTATGGAAGAAAAACCCAATTTGAGATGGGAAATTTTCATGTAGTGATGATTTATATGATATTCTGGAAACCCTTTGTCATGTAAAGAAGAGTTTGATTAAGAAAAGAGTTCTAATCAGATACAAACACTAAAAAAAAAATTATTCTGGACGATCGGACCGTTGGAATTGGATGAAATTTTACAGAGAATTAGCTGAAGACGAGAGGAAGCTACAAAAAAAAATTCAGCTCGATCGGACCGTTTAATATTATTAAATATATTTTTTGCTATAGAGTTTTATGTTTCGAAGAATCTTCTAGATAATAAAAATTCAATTAAAACTCCATTTTAATTCCGATTTCGAAACCGTTTGAAATTCTCATCTTTAAAAATAAAATTCAAAATCCTTTAATGTAAGGCGAAATCTATATTTTTGGGATATTTTGCATAAGGGACAATGTAAGTATATATTAAAGGGGAGAGACACGTAAGAGAGAGTTACGTTGGAACATAAATGGATATCTACTGAATTGTACATTTGGAAGAATAGAGTCCATGAGGGTTACGCAGTAAGTTGGAAAAACCCTTCGAATTAAAGTTAGAAACGAACCATTATACTTGATAAATAATAATGGGAAAATAAGGATAAATGTTGTGAATGTGGGTTATTGGATAAACCTAAATTGATATAATAAAAGTGGTATATTTATATGATTGTGTATGCATATATTATATACTTGTGAAAATCATGCCCGCGCTACTTGCTATCCCTGAGGTTTCCGTGCTGGGACGATCTTATCTCGTGTGCCTTATGGGGGATATTGACTCGTACCCTAGAAGATAGAAATCCTAGGTACAGGCTATCGAATCGGTAGTCACGGTCCTAAGAGACGTGAGGGTATGTACTGACCTCTTGGACTTGGAAACTATGCTTCGCCTCAATATTGTTTGTGTATGTATTTATACAGTTCGAGAGTGATTCCGAACTTGTATTCCCTTTAGTACGATTGATACGGGGATTGGATAGCAGAGTATGCCCGCACCATAAAATTTTATGTGGGGTGCTGTTAGAATATATATATTATACGAGTATTTAATATATATACGAACTTCTGAAATATGGGAAACTGCCTACTGTGTTATGGTAAGTAAGACATGTATAATGACTCAAATTGGAAATACTTGTTTTGAAAAGTATAATATGATATTGAAAAAAAAACTTTATGAATCAATAAAGTTAAAATGAGCATTTTGTACTAAATGAAATTATCCTTTTTAAACCATGATGTTGTTAAATCTTAAATTTTGAGAGTCAACTAAGATAAGTTAAATCCTTGGGGAAGGATAGTGTGATATATGATGAGATAAACCATTGGGAAGGTTAGTGCGATAGGAGTGCACATTAGAAGAGAGGCGAGAATTTCTCAAGAGAGTGTCGCACTAATATGTTGTTGCATTGGCCTGTATCAATTTAAATACTTGCTAAACGAATTTTTAAATCATATACACTATCGGGCTCTGACCCGTTTCTATTCCTCTTTCTCTCTTGTATATATATGTATATATTACAGGTGCCCAGCCACAGGGGCGTCTTGTTTAGGATCCCTTGGAAGGAACGTGCTGCAGCTTAGGTGGGAGTTGCAGGCCACTTGCTTAGACGATTTCATTTACTTGATTCCACTTCTATCATTCTCCTTATTGGGCATGTGTCGCCCTTTCCACTATTTATCTGTTTTATTGGGACATTTGTATTTCAGTTATTTCTAGTACTGTTACTTTGGGATTTATTCAACATGTATGTTTTACTTTAAGTTTTAAATGCTGGGATTGGGTTATTAAATGTTAAATTATTGGATTGAATGTTTAATTAAATAAATAAATAAAATTGGAAAGTAATGTTTAAAAAATGGTTTTGACACTTAGCTAAATTAAATAGGGTGTTAAATTTGGAAAAGTTATTTTTACGACAGTGATGCTAAGAATGAACCAACTGTTCACCTTGATTTTAATTTAATAAAGGAGTGATCGCCCGGTATTTAATTAGGCGGGGTGTCATAACAACTTAGCACTGATAAAAAAGTCTTCCCTCAGGGAAGCATAAGTCCTCTTAATTGAGGTATCGAACATAACACAACCGCCTGAAAACTATCACTAGACTAAGATCTTTGGTTGAAAAGACCACAAATCTCGTCTGAAATGCTCGCAATTCTAATTATTCACCAATCAAAGTGAAATAATCTAAGCATATTTATGGCACGCCTAGTGGGATTTTATTTAATGGTTTGTAATGGCCAGAGAAGAAATTATCGAAATGACATAACGAGTCTATCTCGTTCATGATTTAGATCAATATTTGGTTGATGATGTACTCAATGGTGTATGAGACAATGGTCAAAAGTGTCAACGATTTTTCCTAAAGTTTATAACATTTTGCTGTAACGGTCCCTGTCACACCAACTTTTTTACAAGGAGCCTGTTTTAGCAACAAAATTTCCACAGATTTTCCAGAAAATGTGATGATGAACCTCAACCTTTCACTTTGAAAAATCACAATTCTAGGTTAGAACTCAAGGGTTTGGAATATCATCAATATATTCCAAAACTCGGGGGGGGGGGGGGGGGGGAGTCCAAAGAGTTGGTTATTTTCAAACCAGATTTTGGGTGGCAAGAATATGTGAAAACATATGTTAAGTTAAAAAAATTCCTAAAATATGTGCTTCAATCCAAAGCATGGGGGGTTCCTCAAAGTTTATATGGAAAATAATGACAACCTCACCCAAGCCCAACAATGTTTATCCTTTGAATCGATTCTCATGGATGGTGAGCTATAATGTAGGTTGGTAGGGATTGAGTAGGATATTATTTCTACAGTATTTATAGATCTATGGCCATGGGGAATGAATATGAGCACCAACAATTGGAAATTTGTTAGCTTGACATTAGCCTTGATTTCATTTTCAAGTTGTGTTGTCACCCAAAATACATTTTAGTAAAACAATCACAACTCTCTCTATAGGGGACCGAATAACGAACTACTTTTTGAAATGGAATCTTGACTTTCATATATTTTTTTGGTACTTGACTCGTTTTATAGTTCAAAATAAATTAGATAACTCCATAATCGGGAACTGGGGATAAAATTTTGGACGACTACAACGTTTTGTGCTTCACCAAAATACGTTTTGGTACAATGGTCATAACTCTCGCTACAGAGGTCCAAATGATGAACCATTTTTTATATTGGAAGCTTGACTTTGAGATATTTCTTTTGGTGTATGTATTGTTTTCTAGTTCAAAATACACAAATAACTCAAAGGTTGGGAAGTCATGATAAATGTTTGGACTGTTATAGATTTTTTTGGTAACTTTCGAAGGTAAAAAATATTACAATTATTCACCATCATTGGTAACCCTTCGAAGGTTAAAGTTTTTGT
Source organism: Sambucus nigra (assembly GCA_949130495.1). NCBI lineage: Eukaryota > Viridiplantae > Streptophyta > Magnoliopsida > Dipsacales > Adoxaceae > Sambucus > Sambucus nigra. The sequence continues at coordinate 17,386,371 of OX422214.1, forward strand.
ATTTATTCCTCATTTTTAGTGATCTTCGAAGGTTAAACTTTTTGTAATTATTAACTATCTTTAGTTATCTTTTGATGTTTACATAGTTTTGCAATTATTCACCATCTTTGGTAACCCTTCGAAGTTTAAAAGTTTTTATGATTATTTCACCTTCGGTGACCTTTGAAAGTTATTTTTTTTGTAATTATTAACTATCTTTAGTGATATTTGAAGGTAGAAAATATTGTAATTATTCACCATCTTTGATAAACCTTCAAAGTTTAAAAGTTTTTGTAATTATTCACCACCTTTGATGACCCTTCGAAGTTTAAATGTTTTTATGATTATTCACCTTTATAGGTGACATTCGAAGATAAAAATGCTGTAACTATTTACCATCTTTGGTGACCTTTGAAGTTTAAAAAGGGTTGCGACTATTCACCACCCTTGTTGACCTTCGAAGTTGAAAAGGATTGAATATATTACCATTTTTGGTGACCTTTGAAATTACAAAAGGAGAAAGTTATGATGAAGTTTATTCATGGCTGCTGCTATCAAAGTTTACATCTAAATCTTTGCTCAAAATTTAGGTGGCGTGGGGGGTATGTTTACACCATATTTTACAAATTTTATTGCATAGTCATTTTTTGATACGTGATTGGAAATTGGGAGAAGTTAGAGGAAGTTATATGGTGGTTATTGTATTAATTTAAATGGAAGTTGAGGGTGGTTCAAGGTAGTCATTATCGGAATTCGAATAAGAGGTCATTTAAAGGCAAAAGGAGGTATTTATTAGAGAGAATTGATTCGAATTCAAATTAGCAGTTACTTGGAGACAAATAAGAGTTAGTTATTGAAGAGAATTCATTTGAATTCAATTTGGCAGTTACTTGGAGCCAAATGAGAGTTAGTTATTGTAGAGAATTCATTTGAATTCAAACTGTGAGTAACTTGGACGCAAAGGGAAGCAGTTATTGCATAGAAGTAATTCGAATTCAAGTTGGTTGTTACTTGGATCCAAATAAGATTTAGTTATTGAACTTTTATTTATGTGACCACCCAACAATTACGAAGCAATTTTATGGCAAGAAACACTATTAAAAAGCAATGAACCCAACAAAGAAGAGAGGATTTCCTCACTAAAAACGCATTTACATTACTTTTATCCTCATTTTCCTTTTTCTTTCTTTTATTTACAAAATTTCTTTCATTTCCCAAGTAGATTGTAAGGTAGTTAGTAACCCTTCCTTCAAAATTTATTTAAAGTTAATTTCCTTTACGCTTTGTATCATTAACTTTATTTCTTTACATTTCCTTCTGCAATTCTTTACTTTACCCACACTTAACTTTCCTGCAATCGTTTACTTCAATAGCAATTTATTTTCTTTTATTACAAATCTTTACCTTTTTTCAGTTCATGTAATTTTCATTTTTTCTGTCCTAGTTAATTACCATAACTTAGCACTTACATCAAAGTATTTCCTAAGGGAATAAAGCATAATTCCTCTTAATTGAGTCATCAAACGCAACATAATCGTCTGATAATTATCACTAGGATAAGATCTTTGATTAACAAAACGAAAAATCTTGTTTGGCATGCTCATAATCCTAATTATTCACCAAGCCGAGTGAAAATAACCCGAACAGTAATGTATAAAAAAAACATTCTAGGTGAGTTGAGTTATCGTGTAAGAGCACGAAGTTATAGAAGAATGGAAGGAATAATTTTGGCAAGTCGGGTCATTATGCAAGAGTACAAAAATGTAAAAGAATGAAAGGACTTATTTTGGTAAGTCAGGTCATCGTTCAAGAGCACAGAATCATAGAAGAATGGAAGGACTCATTTTTTACGAGTCAGATCATCGTTCAAGAGCACAGAATCCCAGAGAAAGAAAAAAACTCATTTTTTTTTTATCGTAGTTTGTTATGAAAAATTACAGTATAATTTAATACCAAAAATGTATCTTATTTAATTTATTAGGAAAATTCCAATTTAAGTTATATCAAAATTATTTTTTTTCAATTTAAATCAATTAAGCCAATTATTTAAAAAATTTCCATTAAATAAATTTTTAAAAAACTGGGGTATTACATCTATCTTTAAGAAGTAAAAAACACCCTTTAACTAGTAAAAATAATCATATATCTAAATAAATGATATTTATTATTCATTATAACTTTATTCAATTCTTTATAGTCAGTACATGGTATCATGGATCCATTATTCAACTATTTATAGTCAGTACAAGGTATCAGAATCCATCCTTCTTCTTAACACACATTACTGGAGAACCTTATGGTGAAGTACTTAACATATTCAATTCACTCACAAAAAATCCCAAATTAGTTCCTATAACTTGTAATTTCCCAACCTGGATTTATGGGCCACCCGTGGGTTAACCCAAACTGGTCTGGTTGCTTTAAGTGTAGAGTGATGTGAAACAACCTAGATAATATTCTTAGTTAATTTTATTTGATTAATTTAATTGAGTGAGCATGCAATTCCATTTTCTTGGCATAAAAATAAATAATAACAAGTGCGGAACAAATTAGGTCATGCCTTAGGGTTCGTGTAATCAGAGCTACTAACATAAATGGTAAGAAACACTTACCTTCAAAACGATCTCAAAGAGATGAAATTTTGTTGAACCTGTCTTAACAAAGAGAATGGGGTGAGCCTATACATAGTGGGGTTTCCGATAATAATGCAGTAAAGAAACGAACGACATAAACGAAAGATGAAATAACAAACATGCACAGGCTAAACAATATGTGCATTAACTATGTTTTATTCCAAAACATTTCCTTTAACTTAGGTTAGAAACCATCAACTTAGGTTCTATACTTCACCGTTTTATTACAAAAATGTTTCTTTAATCCAGTAATCTACCTAATTAACAAGTGGAAAACATATTTCCTTATTATTCATTTATCATTTATCATGCATTTATCATGTTCTAATGAAAACTATCAGTTTCACCTTTAAAAGCCATGCTTCCCATGCATTTTCTAAAAATAGCATTTCCACACACGCATTGGGTGTATAAAGACTTGTTGAGCTTATATGTCAACTATGGGTTATAACCAGTTTTAATACCCAATTGCAATCTTAGTTGATTTATGTACTTAACCCTTTAACTTATTAACACACTACAATGTTAACTCATTACAATCTTTAATTCATATAACGAAGGTTTGTCAATTATCTCAATTACACGTTTATCATTATCCGGTATGTATAATTTACGTCTGGATTTACTTATCTGTAGACACTAATTAGCTATTTCATCTTTATTTACATTGATCCTGGAGTTAATCGTATTACATTTGTGTTTACAAACTTGCATGACTACCACAGATGTTCCAATATGCTTATTTGACTAGTGATTTTGGATCTAAGCTGAAGCTGCACCCTATGGCTCCGATCCTTCTCCTTTGTGAAAAATCTTTCATTTTTCATTAAGTTCATTTACTTACGGTCCAATCGCCATTTTTATCAAAACACATGACTTAAGGTAACCCTTATATATGGATTGCACCTTTTAGTTTTACTTAAATCCATCTACCTGACCCGAGGCCAATACCCAAGGTGGATATCACCGTGTAATAATTATTATACATTTAAACATGTTTTACTGGTAGTCATTATTACTAATTTTAATTTGTTACCAACATCCATAATTGTATAAGTATTATTCCATTACCGATTTAAGGACCATTTTCATCATTTGGTGTTCATTTAAAGCTTGAACAACAAAATCCCTTCTTTATTCACAAATACCATGTCTGGGGATAAACATCACAATTTCATCTTCTTTGGAGTTCATTTTATATATTATCCATTTTTAAGTGTTACTTACACTTTAATAATATTTTAAGATCAAATATTCCAAGGTTTACCATTGAACCCATAATTACTACATTTCACTTTAAGCCCCATAAAATTGGGTAACGATATTTTACACTTTCTTTCACCTTAAAGTCACACTATTTTTTTGTAAACAACCTTACAAAATATTAACATAGCACTTTCATGTAAAAAGATTCTTAAACACGTCCACACAAATTCCAAATGAAAATATGTGACTTTTTATTATTTCTCTTCCTAGAATAACATATTTTTACATTATTTTTACTCATCACTTACATGAGATTATAATTCCAGTATTCTGAAGTTTATTGACAAATTATTTTAAGCATTCTAATCCCATATTTCATAAGCTTTTCATGAAAACGTCATTTTTCAACATAGTAGTGGGATTTTTATTTCACAAAAATCAATTCCTTTTATTATGAAAATTTACACCTTGAAACTATTTTGAAGACTCACTTTTAATACCTCACTCCCATGAAATTATATCATAATTTCTTAACTTTTCCATTTTATGTTCTGAAAATTTAGTGTTTGAAACAATGTATTAAACCTATATTTCACATGTATTATAAAATTGAACACACACACACACACAAGTGTGTGTGTGTGTGTGTATATATATATATAGGGAGAGGCTCAAATGAGGTCCATAATAAGATAAAATTAATACCTTTAGTAAAATTCTATTTTAGACCACAATACTTTTAGAGAACATTTTAATGTATCAGAGATTTAAAATTTTAGAAAAAGAAACTCGCCAAATTCCAACTCAATCCCAATTTCGGTATCAGAGCCACGACGTTCCTTTTTGACCTATAGTAAAAAGACTTAATGCCCTTGGGATTTATCTCATGCATTTACAAGGATATTTTTGGAACCAATCCAGACTTCCAGCCCATACCAATAATTGATTCAGATTCAAAAGGTTGCTTAACCTCACACATAAACAATTGTTCACACGTTGAACATATTCCAACTAAACACGCAGACAATAGAGAAGTCATTGTCAGTGCCATTAATACTAGACTATACCAAAATAAGTGTATCCTACTTATTTTAAGACAATTATTTAAAGACACTCAAACCCTAGAAATAGAGATAAAAAAATATATACAAAAGAATACAGGAAATAGACAGCCAAATACCAATAGACCTTGTACAAGTACTACAAGAAATAAATATTAAGACTAACCACATAGAAGTCCTTAACAAATACATTTTAGAAATTAAAACGCTGACAAAAAATCAAGAAAGTGAGTTAATTAAACTCACCAAAGAACAAGATAAACTTATTCCTAGATTAGACAATTATCTTTCTAATGTAAATAGTTAGATCAGACTAGAATGAGGTACCTGAAAACCTCTCCATTCAGACCTTAGAAGATTTTTACCAAAGGATTCTAGAAAAGATAAATGATAATAGATTTAATTATAAGATAAATGAAAATGAGATTGCTAATGTTGCTAAAGCATCAAGACTTATACTTGAGAGATGAAATTTAATCTCAACATCAATATCAGCTACTCAAGACTACAATAGTAGCTTTGTTAAAGACTTACAATTAGATTTAAAGGCTAAGACATAAGGATTAACCACCTTCTATACAGACTTTGTTAAATTCCAACAGAATTCAGCCAATTATCTTAACAATATGGAAAACCAAAACCTATCCAGAATGGATAGTATTGTTAATGAACTTAGAATAAACATATCTCAAGCAAAAGAAAAATATGAAGAAATTATTCAGGGAATTAAGGTTATATATAATAAACCTTCCCAAGCAGAATTAGACTCTCCATTTATTCTAACACGTTTAAATAAAATAGAAAAAATTATAGAAATCATAGAAGCTAGAATAACACAAGCAAAATTAATATGATATCCCAAGACCATATATTAAAACTAAAAGAATCTAATAACAGTAAAGAACGTCTTAGAAACTTAAGACTAATGGAAGAAGGAGAAGAAAGATTAATGTCAGCTACACTTGTAGGTCCTAATAAACAAGAGATAGGAACTAGTAGTAGGCTAAATGATGCTCCTAAACTCTTTAGTAAACCAATAGGAATAAATATTCATATTTATTCAAACATTGTGGTAAAGACTAAACCTAATTATATAAAGGGCTTTCTAACTAGTGATAAGAGTTTTACTCCTGTTAAAGCCATGGAAAGTCAAGCCATAAATCAAGTTGGGATATACCTTAATTTAGACAATGTCCAAGATAGGAAGAAAGCCTTAGATGAATGGCGTAATCAAATGAATATGTCTTTTGCATATAATGAATAATGGGATGCAAGCTCATGTAAACAATACCCTGCGCAATCCATTAGAGGTATTACAAAAGATTACTTAGACAGTCTAAGACAAGCTACAGATGTAGAATCCTTAGCTAAGATTGAGAAAATGAAAGAAAATTTAAAAGAAAGATCAATTGAAGAATATATTCAATTATTTACTTCAGAATTCATTGGAGCAGGACATTTAGCTCAAAACTAAGTTAGCTCTTGTTAGTATTTGCAAACTAGACAAGATTAATGAATATAGCAATATTTATGAACAACTATATTACCAAATTAAAGAATTTCGTGAGACCTTAAAAGATGAGTATGTTAGAAAGATACCAGTTATTAGATAAATCCTAATTAATGAATACAGGAATTGGCTAGGAGTTACTGGAGTTAAGAATAAATCCCTTGGTAAAAGAATCAATTTTGCCAAAGACTATATCATAGCTAAAAGATGAGATATAACTCAAGGAAAGTTAATTAAAGAAACATTCAAACAAATTCCTCCAATTAAAGACGAAAGAGATATTGCTCCAATATAATGGGGATGTGGTAGTGTATATAAGAAATTCAAAAGGAAACAAGATTGGAAACAAAAAAAGTTTAAGGCTAGGCCTTTAGGTTTTCCAAAGAAATATAGATTCAAACCATCTACTACCTTTAGAGAAAGAAACTGTAGAACCAAGAAAAATAGATTCAATCAACGAAGATATTTTAAAAAGAACACTAATAAACATAAGAAGGTTCCTAATTATAGGAAAGAAAAAGAAATATCTCAATCTAAGACTTCCACTAAAGAATGTTGGACTTGTGGCTAAGAAGGACACTTTGCTAAAGATTGTCCTAACAAGAAAGATAAAGAAAGTATTAAGATTATTAATACAATATTAGACTTTGTAGATCAAGAAAAGTTAGATATTCTATATGCTATAAAAGTATCAGACATAGAAAATGATAACAATGCCGGTATCTATAGTGCATATACAAACAGTGATTCAGAAGACTATAATAGTGATACTGATGAATACGAAGATTCCCAAGATACTCTAGACTTATATATGATGAAAATTGATCAAGATGATCAAGATAATGATTATATAGACTTTGAAGAAGCTTTGTATAAATGTATATTAAGCCCATTGTTAAGGAAAAGATGGACAGTTTGTAATCCTGAGTTAATAATATATATCCCTAGGTGTTACTATGATGAAGAACATTATTGCACATGTGAAATGAAATGTAGAAAGAAAGATTTTAGATGTGTAGAATGTTTTGAGACTATACAAATAAATTTATTTATAGTTTGTGTTATTTGTCAATTATACTACCATGAAAATTGTTGGAGAACTAGATTTAGAGCAATCTATACTACCCAATATGATGCTAAAATAGACCAAGATATTAAAACATATTATCAAGACATTGATAGAAATATAACCAAGAGATTACAAGAAAATAAAGACTTAAAAGGAAAATGAATTTCCTTTTATATAGAAGAAAATCGCTCTACTAGTAGTTCAGAAGACTTAACATCATTAGCTTTTATAGATTAACCCCCAAAGGGAATATCTATATTAGAAAATAATAACTTAGGAATTTCTAATAAACCACATGCTTGTTTTTTAGAATTATTCATACAACATAAAGATTATCCTAAATGGCTTTTAGCTTTTATAATTACAAGATGCTCTCAGAGTATTTATAAGCCCAATGCCTTCCCTAAAGAATATTTTCTAGACAGTAACAATAAATCCATGGTAAGGTATGTAATGAAGATCCAGTTACCTTATATTTTTAGACTATTCCTATTTATTTTAAGTTAGGAAATCAGACTAACAAAACTGTTAATCACCGATTTTGGATAATGGATCCTCATCCTAGTTTCACTGGAAACATTATTTTAGGACAAGATTTTATTAGTAAATATCATCCTTATACTCAGTATAATGATAATATATTACTTAGTAACAAAGAAGAATTTAATATTATTGCCCTTCTAATAGATCATAAGACTGCTTTTGACCTTATGCGGGTCAAACCCATTTATAAACCCATAAACCATCAGAGTTCTTCAGCTGAGCATGGTGGACCTAAACATACAAATCAATAAGAAGCTCTCGAAATAACTAAACCCTTACAAAAAGAATGTAACTGTCCAGACCAAAAGTGTTATAAGCAAATAACGCTTATACAAGAAGAGATTTTAGATCATGCCTAACAAACCTTATTAAAGGTCCAAGCTATATCCAAACAAAATAAAATGGATATAGAATTAGAAAAAGAAAAGATTAGGCAATTAGCAAAGCCTACCTTATGAGAAAATCCCATTGCTAAGTGGAATAAATTGTGACAACCCACCTAATAAGATACCGGGCGATCACTCCTATATCAAATTTTAACAGGAGTCTCATATGGATCATTCTTAGCATCATGTCAAAAATCCATTTAATTACTAATAACCTATTAGGCTGGCGTCAAAATTTTTACTTAACTACTCTTTTTAAACAAATAAAATTAAAATATCCACACAGTTTTGCGTAAATGAAACTGAAATAAAATAAAATAACCGAACACTCGGTCAAAATATACAACCATATCGAATTTTGTACAAAAGAATAAATAGATACAGTTGGACCATTGGCCCGAATGTTTGTACAATACCTCTTATCTAGAGTACAAGTATAGAAGCGTCTACCGAGAACTCGCAAGCATCCACAGCTGCTGCAGCAGACGTCTGACTCGAAGGAAGTGTCATCCAGGCGTCCCTGTGTCTGGACACCTATATAATATATATATATATATAGCAAGAGAGGAAAAGTAGATAAACGGGTCAGAGCCCGAGTTGTGAAAATATTTAGCAAGTGCATAAATGCCTCATTATTTTGAAAAAGGTTTTATCTCATATTTAAGTTTGGTATCGCACTCCCATGAGATACCCCTCACCTCTCTTCTATTAGTGCAAACCTAACGCACCCCTCTAAACATCCTAGTCAAGCTACCTTACTAAACTAGTCTATCAGCCAACTACCATCTACCCTAGATAGTCCAAGTGCTAAGGGCTAAACTTCCCTCCATTCTCAACACTGCACTAAGTTCGTGCGTGGGGTGTCTCGCGAAGCGAAATCCAAACAAGGAACCCCCCCGATACACTACTACTTGGCAGGGTTAATGGTAGAGATCCATTAGGCCCGTAGCACAAAACAAATGTATAAATACATATTTATATACATCTTACAATATACATCCAGATAATATCTCCCGGAGTGAGGATTACCAATTCAATTTCATCTTTATAATACACATCCGGATCTATCTCCCGGACTGAGGATCCATATACAAAGTATTTATCAATACTTATCATATATATCTCAAAACTTTCCATTTCCTTTCTTATATCCAGGAAATGTATTTAAAAGCCAACTCATTAGCATGAATTGCTTTAACATATCATATACCTTTTTAAAAGCCAGTTTTATTAACATAAAAAAATGCTTTTCCGTTTTAAAACATCCCATTTCCCTTCTTACATCCAGGAAATGTATTTTAAAAGCCATTTATATTATCATAACAATGCTTTTCATATCATATGCTTCCATTTCCTTTCTTCCATCCAGGAAGTGTTACCGAAGCCAAAACAGTTATCCCATTTCCCTTCTTCCATCCATGAAATGTAATTAAAGCCAATTTATTATCATAAATTGCTTTAACATATAATACGTTCTAAGACCGCCCGTCTGGGTTTCCCCACTGTGCGCGGCCCTAAATGGCTATCATCCTCCAGGGCCTATCATCAAGACAACCTGGGATTCTACAACGCAAGACGTCAGGAAGCGGCCATATGCCTGCGGGATAGTCAAGACCACACCTGGAATTTCCTAACCAGCGCAGAAATAATAATCGCTCATATGGCCTATAGGACTATATCCACCCTGCATTCATTAGCCAGGGGGCTTCACCATACGTACGCAACTTCCCTTATGATAGCGATTTAGAGAGGTGTGTATCCATATTTTATTATTTATGAAAATCATTTATCTTTCCATTTTGAAAACATTTATCTTTACACTTTCAAAACCATTCACATCATATCATATATATATATATATATATATATTCATCCTCGGGTATATACATATGGCCATAATTGCCAACTATATCTAGCGATGACCATTAATCCCAAAATATTCTCTCAAAAAATCATAATCATGCATTCATATACGCATGATTCTAAACCCAAGTATTTCCTTACTTTGATAACCAATAAATACCTTATTTTCATCCTAAGCGAATATATATATATATATATATATATATATATATATATATATATATATATATATATATACCTATATTCCCAAATTTCATCCTAGTTATCTCATAGGATATACTCAATAGTAATCAGTATAATTGTGCTTTCTATACGCATAATTATATAGGCCTAAAGCCCACAAAAAATATCCTAGGGATTTATCTTTCCCGGTCAACCTTACATTTAGTGGGTTATGGATTTCATTTCCATGAACCCAAGGACTACATCTCATCCCTATAATCATTTAAAGGTACCCACCATAATTTAGGAACCCTAAACCATCAAATTCTACAATTATTCTATTTTCCGTGAAAATATAATGTAAGGGTTATACATTTAAAACCCTCACTTTCTCCTCCTAAATTCCCTTAATTAGAGAACCATGTAGTCCTAAAAGGTCCCTTATGTTATCACATAATTAACCTCGAAGCAAGATGAATTGGAATCTATCCCAACCAAACCACCCTAGAAAAAAAATTGCCAACTTTCAACAGGGGTCGATCGATCGACCCTTGGCCGTCGATCGAATGAAGGCTTCGATCGATCGATCCCCCATGATTGATCGATCGATCATGGCGGGTAGCTTCTTCTCCGAGAAGCTGTTTTGGCCATAAGAGCTTCCCCCAAGCTTTCACCTCCTCACCCAATGGCCTACAACTCCAACCAACAACAAATACACTTATAATACGGGTTTTAAACGTCCTAGAACCCAAAATCACCTATTAATTTAGGTTAATTTCTAAATTCCTCGAATTGAAACATTTTTGGGGTTTAATTGTTTTAACTCCCGAAAACCCGTTTTATCCACGAAAACCCAACCCAAAATCTTTAGGGTTTGTTTATACGAAACTACGGTATGAGATATTTATGCAAAAAGTAAATAAAGCAAGTAAACACTTGCCTTGAGGATGAAATCCGACGACCTCGAGTCGAATCCGATGGAGTTTGGCCCGAATCTCCCTTTTTCTCCTCTTTTCTCTCCTCCTCTCTCTTTTCTTTCTTCTCTTTCTCTTTTCTCACTCTCTCCCTCTTTATAAAGAAAGAAAAAGGGTTTATACCCCTTAAAACCCAAAAACGACTCGTTTACTCAATTTCGAGCCCTTTTTAACTCTAAAATTCCCCGAAACTCAATTTTGACTTTCGAACACTCTTTTTTGACTATCTCGGACATTTCGAGACTCACGGCGCAGTTAAAATTTCCATCCGAGGTACTTGACCGCAAATCACTATTTCAACCCAAAATAAATAAATGTGGTATTCCCCTTAAAATATTATCTTCTGTCACTTTACCCGGCAGCGACACATTATTAAAATACTCCAATTCATTTACTTAACACCAAAAGTAAATATACCATCCATCGAAAATCATTAAATCCTCAAAAATCCCAAAAATCGCTATTTCAAGAAATACTCCAAATTGCCAAATTTATACCCAATTGTGGAATTTAATTGTCTCCAAAAGGTCGGGTTGTTACATACTCCCCCCTTACAACGGAATTTCATCCTCGAAATTCAGATACGACCTACATCACCAATCTAGAATCACAAATCCCACTATGTATTAGTACCCACAAAATCAAAAGGTGCTAACACGATAGTCCTTTACCATATTCCACTCACCTCAAGGTGTACTCAAATGTACTAGCTTCTCTATAAGATCTTCTAAATTCCTATCTACTAACGCACAACAATAACGCGTTACTCTGATGGCTCCTCTTATTGCCAAAAAGAGAAACGAGTCTATAACTACCGCTTTACATCTCGCAAAGCTTCAACTTTATATACAACTCCCCTTCTATTTATGGCAGTATATAAACTAACTTACTAAGGTGCCCATACACCTTTCTAACCCGTGCACATCTGCACATCCATTGTGAACGTCTGACACGTAACGCTCTCTCCCAATAAGGATCTCCTTTCCTCAGTGTAATACTCACCTATGGGTCCTCCCAACCCGCGAAATTCAATTATCCTAACCTCGGCGCCACTAACTCTACTAAACTTACATCCTAACAATGCTACGGTCTATACGTCACCCCTGCCTACATGAGACGACTATAATCCTAAATATATCCCTAGTGCCCAAGGCCTCTCTCAACTTCCTACATTTGCTTGGTTTCATGCGTGGGACGTCTCGCAAAGCGAAATCCAAACAAGGAACCCTTCCGTTACACTACTCCCTCGCGCTGTCGGTCATCGAGATATAGCAACCTAAGGCACACCAGCGGGACATCCTAAATCCTACCACGCTAACCTACGAACGCATTCCTACTATTCTATCCTTCCGCCCATACGAAAGGAAACCTAACTAATCGAAGTGCCCAACTCTCTGAAAGAGCACTACGTACACCATACCCAACACATATCTTCTTCAAAATTTGCCTTTTCATTAAGGCCTGACTATAATCCTCAAATCAATTTCTCTAAGTCCTACTTCACCCACCTACTTGTGGTGAGAGGACCACTTTAGTGCTTTTCCATGGCACAATATGTCCATAAGTATACCATTAACATGTGGCTCAAAGTCTATAGTGGTTCATCCACACTATAAGACTTTTCCACAAAACCCACCTCCTTGCATCCTATAACATCTCTCCACCACCGACGCCATTAAGATTCATGTGTGGAGCATCTCGCAAAGCGAAATCCAAATAAGGAACCCCTCCACACACTCCTACTTAACTTTGTCGGTCATGGAGGTCCGTTATTTTCGAACATGAAATCGGGATAACCCTATCCCCTCTCTCAACAAAATGTGGTCTGAACCCCGACTCTATCTAGGAGTCACACCACTAAGTGCATCGCACTACACTCAGTCTCTGCCCAATCAATAATGAGCTTAAACTCACAGCTCAACAAATAAGTCCTGCGGGCCTTAAACCGTATCTATAAGGTCGCCACGCACTCAAATCATAATAATGAAACATCTGTTCATCGAAGTTCCATTTACCCATAACAATAAAGGCGATCTCAACCTGTATCCAGGCGAGATATCGTAACAACAACCCGTTCCACCCTGGAACTGCGGACACGATAGTCTTGCCATTATTAGCCTGCTATCGCTCCGGACAACCAATAACATTATGTGCTCACCATATCACCATACTCGTATAGACATATAAAACGAGCATCCCAAACCATATATATATATATATATATACAATATATCAACACCCGCCTTTATGGCGAATGAAGGAAAATAAAATTCCGCTATCGCGGAAAACACATAGACAAACATTATATAATGTTATCGATACCGCCACAACTCAAATTACACACACAAGTCTAGGGCTAATAAACACCGCGACATAATCTAGTCACACCAAATATACCTCCTTCATTGAGGTAAAACTCATAATAACCACTTTACCCTGCTCCTTACAATCATCTTACTAGTCCTCATAACTTCTCCGTTAGAAGGAAATTTCCACTACAACCTTAACCCTTATAGCTCCAACTAAGCCCCACCTCCTGCCGCCATCCAAGCCCCGCAGACGAATCTCAAATGAGCGCACAAAAGATTTACATAATCTTATACTATGGCAGGAGAACGAAATCTCACAAGAGAAATCAACAATCCTAATCCTGAGGCTTTATAACAAATCGAGAGCAACGCTGAAAGCGTAGTACGTCCGCACAAATTCCTAAGGACACTAGAACCTGATGCTCTGATACCATTTGTGATAACCGGCCTAATAAGATACCGGGCGATCACTCCTATATCAAATTTTAACAGGAGTCTCATATGGATCATTCTTAGCATCACTGTCAAAAATCCATTTAATTACTAATAACCTATTAGGTTGGCGTCAAAATTTTTACTTAACTACTCTTTTTAAACAAATAAAATTAAAACATCCACACAGTTTTGCGTAAATGAAACTGAAATAAAATAAAATAACCGAACACTCAGTCAAAATATACAACCATATCGAATGTCGTACAAAAGAATAAATAGATACAGTTGGACCATTGGCCCGAATGTTTGTACAATACCTCCTATCTAGAGTACAAGGATAGAAGCGTCTACTGAGAACTCGCAAGCATCCACAGCTGCTGTAGCAGACGTCTGACTCGAAGGAAGTGTCATCCAGGCGTCCCTGTGTCGGGACACCTATATAATATATATATATATATATAGCAAGAGAGGAAAAGTAGATAAACGGGTCAGAGCCCGAGTTGTGAAAATATTTAGCAAGTGCATAAATGCCTCATTATTTTGAAAAAGGTTTTATCTCATATTTAAGTTTGGTATCGCACTCCCATGAGATACCCCTCACCTCTCTTCTATTAGTGCACACCTAACGCACCCCTCTAAACATCCTAGTCAAGTTACCCTACTAAACTAGTCTATCAGCCAACTACCATCTACCGTAGATAGTCCAAGTGCCAAGGGCTAAACTTCCCTCCATTCTCAACACTGCACTAAGTTCGTGCGTGGGGTGTCTCGCGAAGCGAAATCCAAACAAGGAACCCCCCAATACACTACTACTTGGCAGGGTTAATGGTAGAGATCCATTAGGCCCGTAGCACAAAACAAATGTATAAATACATATTTATATACATCTTACAATATACATCCAGATAATATCTCCCGGAGTGAGGATTACCGATTCAATTTCATCTTTATAATACACATCCGGATCTATCTCCCGGACTGAGGATCCATATACAAAGTATTTATCAATACTTATCATATATATCTCAAAACTTTCCATTTCCTTTCTTATATCCAGGAAATGTATTTAAAAGCCAACTCATTAGCATGAATTGCTTTAACATATCATTTAACTTTTTAAAAGCCAGTTTTATTAACAAAAAAAATGCTTTTTCGTTTTAAAACATCCCATTTCCCTTCTTACATCCAGGAAATGTATTTTAAAAGCCATTTCTATTATCATAAAAATGCTTTTCATATCATATGCTTCCTCTTCCCTTCTTCCATCCGGGAAGTGTTACCGAAGCCAAAACATTTATCCCATTTCCCTTCTTCCATCCAGGAAATGTAATTAAAGCCAATTTATTATCATAAATTACTTTAACATATAACGTGTTCTAAGACCGCCCGTCTGGGTTTCCCCACTGTGCGCGCCCCTAAATGGCTATCATCCTCCAGGGCCTATCATCAAGACAACCTGGGATCCTACAACGCAAGACGTCGGGAAGCGGCCATATGCCTGCGGGATAGTCAAGACCACACCCGGAATCTCCTAACCAGCGCAGAAACAATAATCGCTCATATGGCCTATAGGACTATATCCACCCTGCATTCATTAGCCAGAGGGCTTCACCATACGTACGCAACTTCCCTTATGATAGCGATTTAGAGAGGTGTGTATCCATATTTTATTATTTATGAAAATCATTTATCTTTCCAATTTGAAAACATTTATCTTTACACTTTCAAAACCATTCACATCATATCATATATATATATATACTTTAATCACTTAGTATATATATATATTCATCCTTGAGTATATACATATGGCCATAATTGCCAACTATATCTAGAGATGACCATTAATCCCAATAGATTCTCTCAAAGAATCATAATCATGCATTCATATACGCATGATTCTAAACCCAAGTATTTCCTCACTTTGATAACCAATAAATACCTTATTTTCATCCTAAGCGAATATATATATATATATATACCTATATTCCCAAATTTCATCCTAGTTATCTCATAGGATATACTCAACAGTAATCAGTATAATTATGCTTTCTATACGCATAATTATATAGGCCTAAAGCCCACAAAAATATCCTAGGGATTTATCTTTACCGATCAACCTTACATTTAGTGGGTTATGGATTTCATTTCCATGAACCCAAGGACTACATATCGTCGCTATAATCATTTAAAGGTCCCCACCATAATTTAGGAACCCTAAACCATCAAATTATACAATTATTCTATTTTCCTCAAAAATATAATGTAAGGGTTATACATTTAAAACCCTCACTTTGTCCTCCTAAATTCCTTTAATTAGAGGACCATGTAGTCCTAAAAGGTCCCTCGTGTTGTCACATAATTAACCTCGAAGCAAGATGAATTGGAATCTATCCCAACCAAACCACCCTAGAAAAAAATTTGCCAACTTTCAGCAGGGGTCGATCGATCGACCCTTGGCCGTCGATCGAATGAAGGCTTCGATCGATCATGGCGGGCATCTTCTTCTCCGAGAAGCTGTTTGGCCATGAAAGCTTCCCCCAAGCTTTCACCTCCTCACCCAACGACCTACAACTCCAACCAACAACAAATACACTGATAATACGGGTTCTAAACGCCTTAGAACCCGAAATCACCTATTAATTTAGGTTAATTTCTAAATTCCTCGAATTGAAACATTTTTGGGGTTTAATTGTTTTAACTCCTGAAAACCCGTTTTATCCACGAAAACCCAACCCAAAATCTTTACGGTTTGTTTATACCAAACTACGGTATGAGATATTTATGCAAAAAGTAAATAAAACAAGTAAACACTTGCCTGGAGGATGAAATTCGACAACCGCGTCGAATCCGGCGGAGTTTGGCCCGAATCTCCCTTTTTCTCCTCTTTTCTCTCCTCCTCTCTCTTTTCTTTCTTCTCTTTCTATTTTCTCACTCTCTCCGTCTTTATAAAGAAAGAAAAGGGGTTTATACCCCTTAAAACCCAAAAACGGATCGTTTACTCAATTTCGAGCCCTTTTTAACTCTAAAATTCCTCGAAACTCAATTTTGACTTTCGCACACTCTTTTTCAACTATCTCAGAAATTTCGAGACTCACGGCGCAGTCGAAATTTCCATCCGAGGTACTTGACCGCAAATCACTATTTCAACCCAAAATAAATAAATGTGGTATTCCCATTAAAATATTATCTTCTGTCGCTTTACCCGGCAGCGACACATTATTAAAATACTCCAATTCATTTACTTAACACCAAAAGTAAATATACCATCCATCGAAAATCATTAAATCCTCGAACCAAATTGCCAAATTTATACCCAATTGTGGAATTTAATTGTCTCCAAAAGGTCGGGTTGTTACATAAATGCCAAAGTTATTGTGAGATTATTCCTATCAACCCAGATGCCACTATTAATACTGGAACATATAAGAAAGAATATTCACAAGAAGATATAAAAGAATTCAAAAAATACATAGATGAAATTCTTAAGCTAGAAATTGTTAGAGAACCCAAAAGTAGACATAATATCCTTGCCTTCTATGTTCAAAATGAGTCTGAACGTAAGAGAGGAAAAAGACATATGGTCATAGACTATAAAAGTCTTAACAAGAATTGTGAGTTTGATTCTTATAAGATACCAGACAAGAATAATTTAATTAATTTAATTAAAGATATAACTATATACAGTAAGTTTGACTGTAAGTCAGCCTTTTGGCAAATAAAGATGCATTCAGATAGTATAGCATGGACAACCTTTAGTGTGCCCCAAGGAAAATATAAAGGTTAGTAATTACATTTGGATACTTGAATGCCCCTCAAGTATTCCAAAGATGTATAGATAATATATTTATACCTTATTCAAAATTTTATCTTGTTTACATAGATGATATTCTTGTAGCCAGCAAGACTAAGATAGAACCTGTAGACCATCTTAAAAAGATTATTTTAGAATTAGATTAGCATGAAATTGTTATTCTGAGAAGAAAATACAATTATTTCAGACTGAAATAGACTTTGTGGGAATGCATATCAATAAAGGACAAATATCCTTAGCAGGACACATAACTAAAAAGATTCTTGAATTTCAAGACCAACTCAAAGATAGAAAATAATTACAATCGTTTTTAGGATTGCTAAATTGTGTTGCAGACTTTATTAAGAACTTAGCTTCAAAAAGACAAAGCTTAACTTCCAAATTAAAAGGAACGGATAAAACTAATCCTTTTAAATGGACAAAGGATGATTTTAAAGTTTTAAGACAATTCAAATAAACAGTCAAGAACAGCCCTTTACTTGAACCGATTAATATTGAAGATTAGTTCATACTAGAAACAGATGCCTCTGATAAATAATGGGGAGAATTATACTTTGCCATAGATCATCAGACTAAAAAGAAGAAACTTTGTAGATATAGATCTAGAACTTTTACTGATCTAGAAACAAGATATACATCTCATGAAAAAGAAGTTTTAGCCATAGTAAGGGCTATAGAAAAATACATGCTTTTCTTAGACCTAAACATTTTACTGTTTATAATGACTCTTCTTATGCAGTAAAATCCAGAGACTTAGACTTATCCAAATCAAGGACTAACAGAGTTATTAGAAGGCAATAACTTCTTGATGGTTATGACTTCTCTGTTATACATATTAAGGGAACCAAAAATACCATTTTAGACATCATATCTAGAGAACCCGTGTTTGTTAACACTATTGTTATCTTTTGTTTTATGTTGCAAACATAAGACTTAGACATCATGATTTCCTCTAGAACAAATAGACTAAACAAAGAATATGATGCAGACTATCTTAGACGCGTAAGACCAAATGCGGTTAGAACACAAAGACAGACTCATATTCAAGACTCTCAAGAAAGACCAATCCTTGAACATTTTCATGACATTATAGTTACTCCTGGAAAATCTAAGAATGAAATCATTGCCCAAAATAGACTTATTGTGAAAATGTATTTTCTCCAATATAGACCAGACCAAAGATACCCAGACTTGATAAAATATAGACGAGAATTTTCTAATGATGAAAATACTCTTATAGAATGTTAAAAATAAGTTATGGGTAGAGTTCAAAAAGAATTTGGTAGCTATTTCTAGATTCATGATACTTCAAATACTTGTAGTAGCTCAGCTCATTAGTAATGCTACCTCTAGACCACAGACTCAAACGTATGCTCAAACTCTTGGAGAATCCTCCAAGGTTAGACCAGTTGATAATTTTTGTTATCAGTAAAAAGGATTTTAAGAGCAAGATTGTTATATCGTTTGGTCATAATAATCTTCCATTTTTAGAAGACTGTCAAAAAGAAGGTGATAGCATTATTGAACATTTTAATATGTTATTATCTGAAGTTAATGGAGATGCCTTAATGATTAAAGGTTTCTTTAAAGACGTTCCAAAAATTTATCTTTTTGGAAAATCGAACATAGCACAAATAACCTTGGCAGACCATGGGTTCATTGGACTCATCTTGATAAAGACTGTTGAAGTCGCTATTACTCTTGGAAAAATAGTCCATGAGTATGCCAAGAAGGTAGAAGAATTTTTACCCCAATTTTCCAGAATCTACCAAATCGCTCCAAGTTCCTATAAAGGAATGAGAGTTGAAGGATTTAGACTCATTAGATTCTCCACTTATTCATTTGAAAACGTTGAGATTCTATCCGAAGACGAAACTAAAGACCTAACTGTGAACAAGAATAAACTCCAGATTGCCTAAGCCATGGAAACCATAGAAATTATTGAGTTGTTAACGACTGAAGAAAGATGGTACACTGTGTCCATAAAGAAGACCTGATTATCCAAGCAAATGAGGCATTCAACGGAAGGCTAAAAAAGGGATCTAAAGAAATGGTAGAAGTAGATTTAGCAGCTAATATTAGAGTGGTGGGCCTCATTGAATAATATTTTAGCAACAATAATGATCCACCAAAAACAAACGAAGAAGAAAAGATAAAGGAAGAAACAGATGGGACAAAGAAGGGTCCTACCTTATTTGATGAATTATTAAATATCAAAGATTTAATTATTTAGACTGTCAGGCTGCCTTTTTGAAAAGAAAGGGTTCGTTCGAAATTATTGCTGGAAGACAAAGACAGATGAGACACAAGACTGTATGCTTTTTGAAAAAGAAAAAGATTCTTCACAATTATCGCAAAATGTCATAAGATCTTTAGACTTATCAGACAAGATTATTAAAAGACAAAGTTGATTTAAATAAATGTATGTTTCCCTGAGAAACGGGGTGGTTCCGATGTGTGTTTCAAATCAAACCAATTTTTACCAAAAATTATCCAACTTTTAATTAGCACCAAACCAAGTGCGAAAAAATAATTCTTACTTTAAACATATTTTATCTTGATTAATCCTAAACATGCATCTAGTGATTAAATCAAGTAAAGTAGAGTAAAGAATACTCACAACGCCGAATTTACGAGGAAAAAACCTAAAATGGGAAAATAACCTCGGACGACCCAAGACAGACAATCACTATGAACAAAGGTTTTACAAAGACAGATTAGCCTAACTCAATGACTCGATCCCGACGGGTCTTGACGCTCCTTCTGATCTTCTACCGTTCTTCAATAGTTCCCATGCTAAAATTCCGTCTTCCACGATACATGTCCACAACACACGCGTCCACGTATGTGATGCAATTCAAGGAGTTGAATATGCTGAAAATGAGCGCGAGGCTGATCATACACATGGGAGTGGAGATAAATTTGCACAAGACCCTTTGTCACTTTCTAGTGGTTCAATTACAAGACTTAGAACCAAACATTTTAAGGAAGCACTTATTGGGTTGATCCAAGAGAAGTGGGTTGATTATGGAAAGATGAAGACCAAGATGGGCCCAAATGATAATCAAAGCTTAGTCCATGTCATTAAAGCAATTTGGGGAGGTAATTATCATGCAAAAATGTGACCATCATGTTCAACCCATAAATGGGAATGAATTTATCTATTTTCAAGGTTAATAAATGGGGGATGAATCTAGTCTTGGTTGGTTATCTTTAAATACATTGAACTTAGTCATTTAGTCATATTTTGTTGTTTTCCAAGTCCAAGTGGCCTAAAAAATATGGGAACTTGTTTACTTTGACAATTGTATTGTTTTAATGCTGTATTTATTTCATTTCCTATTCTTGGAGGGCTGTTCCAAGTATAAATGAGAGGAACTACGAATTTTCTAAGCACTTTTGGATATAAACTAATATTATTGTGAGGTATTTTTGTTCCTCTTGGTTCTTAAGAAAACTTTCTGAACTTATCAAGTTAATCTTGTGGCGTTCAAACAACCAAACTTGTCACCTTGATTCGTGAGAGATTCTTGGGTTTCTTGGTGTGGCATTTTAATCCTTTGTAGTCTTGGTTCTTATCTTACTAGGTAATGGGTCAAGTCTCAACAAACTTTGTTTATACGATCTTGGGTTCTTTAATTATCATTGTTATTGAGTTTCATCACATTTATTGGTGAGATTCATATCATTTGGTATCAGAGCCTATTTCTAAGGCAAGTTTGACTATCCTTTTTTTTCCTTGTTTCCTCCTTTAGAAAAAAAAACAAAAAAAAGAAAGAAAAAAGAGGCGAAAAAAAGGGATTTTAGGAGGTGAGAAACAAGATTGAAACACAAAAAAATTGTATGCGTTCTTTTTTTTCGTATTGTTGAAACCTTAGAAACTATGTGAGTCATTCATTTTTTCTCCCGCAATCAAATTCTTTACATTGTGAAGAGTTTTGGTTGCTCCACAATCTGAATTGCTGGTGGTTAATTTGAATTTGTTTATTGAGTTCGATTAAGAACTAAATAGGACACAAAAATGTGGAAAAAGGCAAGAGAGTGTGAGATCATAAGAGGGTAAAAGCCATTTTGAGTGAAAACACGAGTGTGAGTGAAACACGCGAGGGAGTGCTTGTGAGGTTTCTAATTTTTTTTGCAGATTCTAGACATGTCCAATATTCAAGAAGAAGACACAACCGAAGAAGTTCAAAAACCAGTTATTCCAAACCTTCAAATGCAATCATCGATAAGGGAGATGAGGCGTATGCTGAGGGTTAAATTAGAACCTATTCAAGAGAGGTTGGATAGGGTAGAAGCAGGAATGCCAAGGGGGCAGCAACAAGACATTCCCAATAGGCGACGAGGCGGACGTGTTCCATGGGGAAATATTGAGAAAGTAGTAGAGTTGGAGGAGTTTGATGGGCCAAATGTGAATCGGGGCAGGTTTGGGCGTGGAGATGTTAGGATGGCTAGACCTAGGAGGGATAATGATTTAGGAAACATAAAGATTAAAATCCCATATTTCCAAGGTAAAAATGATCCTAAAGCTTATTTGGAATGGGAAACTAAAATGGAGATGGTGTTTGATTGTCACAACTATTCAGAGATGAAGAAGGTTAAGTTGGTTGCAATTGAATTCACCGATTATGCCATTATTTGGTGGGATCAATTACTGATTAATAGGAGGAGGAATAGAGAGCCACCCGTTGACACTTGGGAGGAGATGAAAATTCTTATGAGGAGGCGATTTGTACCCAACCACTACTATAGGGGTTTGTTTAAAAATTTGCAGAGATTAACTCAAAGTTCCATGTGTGTGAATGAGTATTACAAGGAGATGGAGGTAGCTATGATTCGAGCTAATGTGGAAGAGGACCGAGAAGTAACCATGGCTAGATTTTTGCACGATTTAAATCGTGATATTATTGATATAGTCGAGTTGGAGCACTATATTGAATTGTCAGATATGGTGCATCAAGCCATAAAGGTGGAGGAACAACTCAAGCGGAAGGGGCTAACAAGGAAGGGATAATTTTTGTCTACCAACAACACATGGAAGATAGCTCCTAAAAGAGATGAGAATGTACAAAACAAGCCAAATTTTGAACCCTTTAAGAATGCCAAGTCAGCGACAACCATAACTTTAGGCAACATGGATTCTTCTACTTCTAAAACACGTGATACTAAGTGTTTTAAATGCCAGTGACGAGGTCACGTAGCCATCCAATGTGTAAACAAAAGGGCAATGGTGATTAATGCGCAAGGAGAGATTGAGTCGGAGAATGAAGAAGAAGTAGATGATGACATGCTACCTTTGGAAGACATTAATGATGAACAAAATGATGTTATTGGAGATTTATTAGTAGTAAGGAGAGTTCTCAATGTGCAGATTAATGAGGAAGAATGTAACCAAAGGGAGAACTTGTTCCATACTAGGTGCTTTGTAAATAACAAAGTTTGCAGCGTTATTATTAATGGGGGGAGTTGTACAAATGTGGCCAGCACTGATTTGGTGGAGAAATTAGCATTAACAACCTTGAAACATCCCCGTCCTTACCGACTTCAGTGGCTTAATGAATATGGTGAAATCAAGGTGACGTGGCAAGTGTTGGTGGCGTTATCCATTGACAAATATGAGGATGAGTTGCGTTGTGATGTGGTTCCTATTCACGCATGCCATTTATTATTGGGGAGGCTATGGCAGTTTGACCGAAAGGTAATGCATAATGGGTTCACAAATAAGTATTCTCTTACTCTTAAAAATCAACCTATCACTCTTGTTCCATTAACACCAAAAGAGGTTATGGATGACCAACTGAAGTTGCAAAGGTCAAATGGAAAAAAGAGAGAAAAATGAAGGAAGTCCGAAGTTGAGAAAAAAGAAAATGAGAGAAAAAAAGTTGAAAAAAAAGAAATTGAGAGAAAAGAAGTTGAGAAAAAAGAATCTGAAAATAAAGAAAAATGGAAGAAATTTAATTACATTGCAAAAAAAAGTGAGATCAAGAGAGCATTATTTTCACATCAACCTCCTATCGTACTCATGTACAAGGAGGAACTTTTATGTACTAATAATTTGGTCGGTTCATTACCGAGCAATATTGTTTCTCTTTAGCAGGAGTTTGAAGATGCCTTTCCCGAAGAGGTATCTCATGGCTTGCCTCCAATTAGAGGAATTGAGCATCAAATTGATTTCATACCTGGTGCATCACTTCCAAACCGACCTACCTATAGGACCAATCCAGAAGAAACAAAGGAGCTTCAAAGGCAAGTAAGTGAATTAATGGAGAAAGGGTATATGCGGGAAAGCATGAGTCCTTGAGCGGTTTTGGTGCTACTAGTTCCTAAGAAGGTGTAACACCCCGTCTAATTAAATATCGGGTAACTACTCCTTTATTAAATTAATACAGAATATCAAGTTGGTTCATTCTTAGCATCACTGTAAAAAATAATTAGTTAATTACTAGACACCTAATATTTAAAAAGAGAGATGCCAATTTTTTTTATTAATTAAGTTAACAAATAACCAAGAATTTAATCATTACCCATCAATCGCATAAATAGTCTCATATGAATAACCAACGAAAAGAAATCAACTGAGTCTGGAGTAAACACTCCAATAATAATACCAGAGTAAAATAAAGTCCCGATACAAGAGTCTGAATAAATAAACCAACATATGAATTAAAATTAAAAGTCTGAGAATGCTATATCTAAATGGAAATGGCCAACATGACCTAACAGATGAGTAACCCTGAGTAGAATTAAGTACAGAATGTCAAGGCGTCTAATACCGAGATCCTGTAACTTCCACAACATCTACAGCATGTTAATGTAATGGAACTCCTATGCTTGGCGTCCCTGTGGCTGGGAACCTAAAAATGTTTTTACAAAACAAAATAGATTTGGAAAAAAACTGGTCAGGGCCCAAGGTGAAAATAGTTTAAAAGTTTAGCAAGTATTTAAATTATAATTAAACAACACATATTATAAATATGTTATTTGCGTTCTCTCACATGAGTTTCTCACCTCTCCACTAATGTGCACGCTTAACGTATTCCCTTAACCCATCCTAGTTATGTCGCTAACTAACTAGTCTTTATCACTCCTGCTTTCGCATTCTATCACAAGGTATCTATTTGTAACACCCAAACATATTATATTCATAACCCATATTCATGCTCATTAAATTACTTATCTCAAGTGTTAATTTAATTCTCACATTCTTAGTCCATTACAATATCTTAGTTATTCACATCTACTAAGCAACACAATAGAACTATCACAAGTATATATATATGCATCAGTATAATATCTCATGTACAAATCAGTCACCCCATAAGGATAGAATCTATGATTCTCCATACTCTGCTATCGAATCCCGGTACATCACGTACGTGAGGATCAAAAGTTCCGAATCACTCAGGAACAGTTTCAATAAAAATCACACATAGTGGAGGCGAACATAGTTCACATACCCATGGGTCACGCACATACCTACGCTCCCAATGTCAGCAGACTTATTCATTCAGCGATAAGCCCTTCCAAGTCCTATGTTCTGAGGTATCAATCTAAAGTCTCCCCGAAGGTCACATCGAGACCAGACTATCCCCTTACGAATGACCTCCCGTGATAGCAAGTATGGTAGGTATGCTATACACACAATAATCCATATACTAGAATATCACATAACCAGTATATATACATTTTCAATATAGGTATACTCCTCCCCTATATATTAAGTCTCACCCACAATATTTACATTCCGGATATTCTACGTAATATTTATTTAATGCGATAAGTCTCGTCAAATTAATTTGAGTACCTAAACCTATCCCAAAAGGTTACTAGGTCTACTATTAGTTTCTAATGTTATCTTAGTAACTTGAAGTCCCTCCGTTACTGTTCTTATCCTTACCTTAGCCTTTATTCCCATTATAGTTTCAATTCGAACAATTTCTAATCGTACCTTACTCGGTAGTCCCTCGTAAACAATAGTATTCAATTCCCTAAGGTAATCCATTTTTCCAGGCTTTAACTAAGACCCTACTGGCCTTAACAAAGTCCCACAATATCATATTAATCACCCTAAGAATCATTATCGGCTTTGGGATTTTCATTAAACCTTAAAGAGAAACAATTACCAAAAATCAAAAGAGGTCGATCGATCGACATTCTTGAGTCGATCAATAGATCAAGCAGGTATTTGCCCATAATTTCCTTAAACAGTTACGGGTTTTCTCTTTTTACACCTCTAATTCTTCATTTCGAACTCCCAACCAAGTATACTAATAATCCTGCCAACATGTTTGCATAATTTCCAACGTTTTAGAATCATCAAATCAAAATGGGACATCAAATTCTTGGATTAATTTACATAAGTTTTCATATAAAAACCCTAGTTCTCCTATTTATTCAAGAACACTATATAATTCATTACAAATTCATAATTCTCTACACATGGATCATGATTTCGTGGATGCTAAAATCCCAGAAGTGAATCTACATGCAAAACCTACCCAGATTACGATTTTAATTCTTCAAATCCATTCAATTATCATTATTCAAGGTTATTCTCCAATTCTAACCTAACATGGATGATATATGAACTAATTTATTGCAAGTTAAATCACTTGCCTGATAATGAAGATTATGAATCTTTGAAGTGTATGGTATAGAAATTCTTCTCTCTTTCTGATCTATCCGATGGTGATGACGGTGGTGCAAAAAGTCTAAAGATGGTGGTTCTCCTTTGGTAACTTCCTCGACTTCATCTATAATGGCCGTCTGTGAAACTTGGTGATGGAAACCCTAAGGCTCTAACCTATTGGTTGATAAAGCTTTCTAAATTTCGTGGGTCACTATTCACCAAAAAGTCAAAATGACTAAAATACCCTCCCGGGCTGCCGGTTAGGCCTAAAAAGCCCCGGGACCCAAACTAAACCCCCGGCTAGTGTTTTCTGACTATCTAAACCCTTTCGGACACGTTGCTTCACTCAAAATGCTCATACGTATGACCTAAAAATAAAATACTTTTAAATCCATTAAATTGGGTCCTGACACGATTGACACGCGTGTCCCAACTAAATTACTAAAACTGCCGTATTTTAAACTCATGACAATTTTAATAAATTCAATAATCACATATTACCATAACCACTCAATAATATTCAACATTACCATCATATTTAAATACTAACTCTCGTCTCGCTAGATATTTAAATCTGAATTAATTTTCAATTAATTATCCCAAATTAATTTAATTAATCCCATAATTAAAAGAAATATTATTTAATTAATCTCATAAATAAAATCCATAAAAATACGGGGTATTACATACTCCCCCCTAATAACGGAATTTCATCCCAAAATTCGGAAAGTAAGGCATACCTGGAAAAATTAGGTATCCTCCGGTACTCAAAATGAAATATAAAGAAAGGCTCAATCACTATGGCCCTCGCTTCACAATAATCTTGTTGAACACTTCTTGACACTCTATCAGTTATCGGGTTACACCTCAATAAATGCACCTCATTTTGTGCTCTTACTAAACAACATTCAAATAATAATAGCCTATACATCATTGACCGCATTATATCAATATTATTGTGAGTTCTCACCTCACTTCGTATCAGCTCTCGCATTTATTTAAACACAAAACTCTCCCCTCCTGGGAGAAACCATAAAACATTTTACTACTCTTGTCCGTTCTTTGAATCTCTGTTCTCGGCGTTGTGACTTTTACATAAGGGACAAGCCACTTAAGACGGGTTGTGATTATCCCAATGTAGTCATCGGACTCTAACTTCTGACTGATCCAAAACTCTTATAATCCTCTCACCTCTAAGCATCCAGAGGGAGGATAGTATAGTTCATTTACATCAAACATCTGTAAGTACCTTGTTCACTATAAATAGGTGTGACACCCCTACTAATTAAATATCGGGTAGCAACTCCTTTATTCAAATTAATTCAAAATGTCAAGTTGGTTTAGTTCATATCATCACTGTCGAAAAGATTTTAACAATTACTAGCCACCTAATATTTAAAAAGTGAGTTGTCAATTTTAATTAAATCCGATTAACATGCAATAAGTAAATTATGAAATGCTAACATAAACTCCACAACATAGTCATAATAGAAGAACCATAAAATAATAATGAGTCTGGAGGAATACTCCTCACAACAATCCGAATACTGGAATAAACAAATACCAAGTTTACATCACTAAATTAATTACAACCCCAAAATCTGAAATAACTGAATAAGTAAGATGTCTCTAAAAGGAATGGGGCGACATGCCCAACAAATGAGATAATCTGATAATGGAGTCAAGATCAAAAATGGAGGCATCTATTGTCAATGCCATGTAACTTTCACAGCAGCTAC
Source organism: Sambucus nigra (assembly GCA_949130495.1). Taxonomy (NCBI): domain Eukaryota; kingdom Viridiplantae; phylum Streptophyta; class Magnoliopsida; order Dipsacales; family Adoxaceae; genus Sambucus; species Sambucus nigra. Next base: position 17,414,683 of record OX422214.1, read on the forward strand.
AGCACGTCACCTGAATGGAACTCCTATACTTGGTGTCCTTGTGGTTGGGCACCTAAAAGGTTTTACAAAAATAGATTTGAAAGAAAACGGGTCAGAGCCCGATTGTGAAAACAGTTTAAAAATTGCAAGTGTTTAGTATCATTAAATAGTGAATATAAAGTACATGATAGTGTGTGCACTCACATGAGTTCTTTACCTCTCAACTAATTGTGCACTCCTATCGTACCCGTACCCATTCTAGTTATTCCCATATCTAACTAGTCCAATAAAAAATCTAACATTACTATACGATTCCCAATTCAATCCCCGACATCTTATTTTAAACATAGTGTTTCACTTTACTACACAGTTTTCCATATTAGTACTACTAATTACTAGAGATCTTCCATTTTATCTTTACAAAATGTTGCTATTATTTATGCTCACATTTATACATAACAGTTCATTTCAATTAACAGTATATTATTCTCATCATAAATATACAATACTAGCACCCCGAGTCTAAGCTGCGGTGCACACATACTCTGCTATCCAATCCCGGTACATCACGTACATAAGGACCACGCAGAACGAACGAACGAAAGGCTTCGAACGAACTACCAACTCGTTAGAAGGGGTACTATCATCTCGTTAGAAGTTCGTTCAAACGAGGTCGTTCGAACGACTTGGGCAGGTCTTCTAACGAGATGGCAGTTTGCGCCTAGAAATTTTCCCAATTCGTTTTTCTCAATATTTCTCTTCTCTAAACTCATCCTAAGATCATCCCAATAGCATTTTAATGTCCTTAAACTTCTCTAAATCCTCTTAGGTCGTTTGTTTACATATTTTTGGGGTCAAATCCTCCAAATCAACATGTAATTATCATTAATCCCCAAATATTACCCCAAACCCTATGTACATGAACCCATAATTTTATTATGCCAAATTACTCATCATAAATCCATTTTTACATCATCATATTTAAGTCTTCGAATACTAAATTCGTCCATAGTCAATCTACATGTAAATCCTATCCCAAATTTAGAGTTTCTCCAACAATTTCATTAGTTTTCCTCAAAACTCTCAAGACAAAATAGTTCCTACACTAAACATGGAAGGAGTATTCAATGCACTTAAAAATATCAAATCACTTGCCTTAGATTCGTTCTTCAGATGTGTTGGTGGTGGTTCAAGGTTGATTTTCTCCTATTTTTCGGTCACAAATCCTTTCCAAAACTGATGGTGTGGAGATGGTTTGACTTGGGAACCCTTTACCCTTTTTCTAACTTCTCTCAAAAAAATCTCCGTAGCCCACTCTCTCACTTTTTGGCTGATAATGGCCTTAGTAGCTTTTTTAAAATATCTAAATTAACACTAAAATTCGTGGGTCTTAATTCCTTAATTTTTAAAATTACCAAAATACCCTTCTAGGTAATCAGTTTGGCCTAAAAATGCCCCAGGACCCAAACTAAACCCCCGGCTAGTGTTTTTTGACTATTTCGACCCTTCTGAACACGTTGGCGCACTCAAAATGACCATTCGGTTGATAAAAATGAAAATCATTTTTTAATTTAAATAATTTCGTTCTTGACGCGACTGACACGCGCGTCCCCACTAAAATTTTCAAATTGTCGTATTTCAGCCTCGTGACAATTTTAATATTTTCAATACTCATGTATTATCATATATACTCAGAAATATTAAATTTTAACGTCATAATCAAATACCAACTCACATCTTGCTAGTATTTATATCCGGATTAATTTCCAATTAATTCTCATTTAATTCAATTAATCTCTTAAATAAAAATCAATAAAATTACGGGGTATTACAATAGGTTCGGGTGCTTTCGCACAACTCTACTATTCAGTAACATCCTCTACCTATTACCATATTATACTTCACTTACTAGCGATATCCATAGTGGCAAAGAAATGGTCTCAATGAATCCAAAATTACTTTCATACGGTTCCACGAGTCATCAATCACCTTGCGCCTATTCCTTGGGCTATCGGTGATACAACTTTCTCAAATGAAAATTTTCCCACTACTTCCTTATACCCCATATTGAAGGTGGGTTTCGAGGATCTCATCCTAACTCAGAATAATACTGGGTAGGACCACATACCGATGCGGTGACTATCTAATAGTGTAAATCACCCATGAATATAACAATTTCTTTCCTTCTTGACAATCCGTTCCACGCATTCGAAGGAACTCGTTACTCATGTTTATGATTGCAACCCATCAAAGAAATTTATCATCTTGACTCTTCTGCTACTGGAATCGTCGGCTCGACACCAAGTTTCTGGTTGATACCCCTACTCCAATTGATTTCTATCTATAAGTGGTGCACGTGGGGGCTCCTAATTATGTCCCGCTCAACACCGATTTCCACTTATAACTCCTCCCATTAATTGGTACTTAATAACCCTCTTCTTCCTGCGGCGTATACCAAAAGTTTTGGCCGTGAACTATTTACCACGTTGTGCACATCTGGACTCTTTATACCTTATTAACATCCTCACTCTATTTATGCATAAGCCACCCTCAACCTTCGATTGGGTGGAACTCCGCTTCAAATTGCCCATAATAGTTAAATATTTGTCTTCTCAAGGGATACCCCCTTTTTAAATGGTTTTCCACTGCCCTTCAACTAATTTCGGACGTGCTACTCTGATTACACATGAATCTATAGATTTTCTTCCTTCTTATGACGCTTAATCCACTCTACCACTACTATTTTGTAATATTAGTTTCACAAGTATAAATCTCACTCATCTTTATGTCTCTTCTTCTGGAGATTTAACACATCAGCAAACCAGGGTGTCCACACCCCTTATAACCCATGCATACGGGTTTAAACATCACATACGCTTCATAAGTACTCCAAACTCTTTATTATCCCTGCATTTGCAACGTGGCCATACCACTTGGGAGTTCTCAATCACCCCCGAATTTAGAATTCTAAATCCTCCTAACATCATTTCATCCTTCAACCCGCCAAAATAAAACCAAATTATCAGTACTTCCTCACCGCACAACTGGCTCTACTGGCCTTATATCGTAATTTCTTCTTTAACTTCTAGTTATAACTATATACTTCCCTAACGATCGAGGTACCCAAATCATGGACGAATGGACAAACATCTCCTTACTACCAACCTTACGCTAAGTTTCATGCGTGGGATGTCTAGCAAAGCGAAATCCAAACAAGGAACCCCCCCCCCCCCCCGATACACTACTACCTAGCATTGTCGGTCTTCAGAATCCGTTAGGCCCTTAGTCCATAACATGTACCCCTATATTCCCATCTCTTGACAACAAAGTTATATCTCCTTCCGTAGTTACACTTAAACAAGGAACTCCTTCTGAAAGACACTGTCTCTTAACATAGATGGTAATCACATTCCATAAATATCATGCAAATCTAATCGTGGCTCTCAAAATCCCATCCCCGGACATACAACTATGATTATTAACTTCCACATATCTAAAGGGTGATATAACAATGCACTCTTCTTATTACCACATCCTGAGCGTTAATTATAATAACCAGCTAAATCTTCCCACTAAACAGTAAACCAAATACACTCCGAATCATATCAATAAAGTCCCTAAACATATCGGGAACAAATATCCGAGACCATTATACCTTTCGAAGTCTCAACAATATATATACCTATATACAAATATATAAATGCGAGTCCGACCCTCTCGCAGATGGGGCCTCTCCATAACAAAAAACATTCTACACCAAGTTAGTAACTCTGATGGACTAGCAATAACCGCACACACAATCGGTTTAATAATTATCATAAAACCATAATTAGGATAATATCATACTTGTATAACACAGCACTAAAACGAGTAATTTAAATAAAGTATATACCACTATCGATACACCCATTCATCCTCCGCGGATAACACTAAAGGTAATCCCACTATACCAGGGAAAATATTCACATAAATAATAACATTGTCGAGATACTCACTAAACTCGCCTTTCATGCAAATATACCAATAATAAAAAATGTAGTAGCTCATTCCTGTCACATACAACACGCATCATCATCTGAGGATATAACTCATACTTCTATCTTGCAAATCGCCTTGGCTGCTCAAATGGTTCCTGGACTTAACACACCTGTCCCTACCAAACCAAAAATTTCAATAACTTTTTTTTTGGTCTAGACCCAGGTTCCCCACGCCTTTGGTGTGGGACTAATCCTGTTCTAGCTGGGTAGGAACACAAGGTAGGCAAAGCTCTCTCTCCCAAATTTAACACAGCTGCATTCCTAAGGCTCGAACCTGAGACCTTGGTTAAGCCAGAACATCCCCTTACCAGTTGATCTACGTGATGCGGGTAAAATTTCAATAACTATTGCCCTTGCTAGGCACCATACCCTTTATTTTTCTACTCGCTTTGGAAAAATTTTAACGCACGGGTTTTACTCCCCACAAAATACATTTACACATACTCCACTTATCTTCGATCACACTGGCCACGATAGGGTTGTCCTTATCTCGAACGTTGGTAGTCTCGACTCTGATGACTACCTTTGTTATTCCCTTAGCTTTGATAGCCCTAAGGAACACGCTGACTTCGACAACTCCTACTGAAATCACCATCGCTCGGTAATAATTCAGTTATCTGAATCATTTAAACGGGTCCCTTTATGGGTTTCCCCTTGTGATGCTTCACTAACACCATTTTCCCCCAGTCTTTCTCTATCTAAATTCTTCGATTCTTGTAGCTCCTCACATAAGGAAGCGTTTACTTTCATATTAACCAAATGCGACATTGTCATCATCTGCATTGACCGTCCAAGCAAAATTCCCCAGAAGTGCTAGCAATTCTTCTTATAAGTTAATTTCCCCCTTTAATATCCTCTTCTCCATTGCACCTACTTCATCTGGTGTAAGGTTCGCTAATTAATTAAATTTCTCTTCACAAAGTGACTTATGTCCGACCCTCTTGTGTGAGTTCAGAACCATGTTCGCGTCTTATCCTGAACATCTGATGAAGGAACTATTGGTCAAACCATACGTATGCACCTTCTCTTGACAAAACAATCCACTTCTAAGTGTGGTGGTTGTCTCTCACCATTGTAACTCTGCTCTTACGAGCCAAGAAAAATTTTACCCCAAATTTTCACTCCCGATTTTCCATACTCCGACATATGCCTAAGCCTTTGCATATTTTACCATCATTGGCTAACACACTCCATTTTCGCATTTCTAGTATCTCCACTACTGGTTCCCTTCAAAGTTTCGTCTGACTCTCTCCCATTCCAACCTTCTTGGGTGAGTCTATTTTGACCCCACTTTTTACTATAGTGGTCCCTAAAAGTCATATGTTGTGCCTTAGCCGTCTTTACCGTCCTGGCTTTTCGTACCATACTAGGGGTGACCTCCACTATGGTCATCATTCTTGAACATACCCAATAACCTCAACTGAGCCTTGCCTCTTGTTGTTCGCCCAACTGTCCTTGCCTGACATACTGCATTATTCGGCACACGAACACACCCAAATGCAAATAAGATTCACTATTATTTACTTTATAGAAGGAGAATGAAACCTCGCCAAAGAAATCAATAATCCTAAACATAGGGCCCTATATCAAAGAAAGCTACGTTGGAAGCATAATAAGCCGCACAGATCCTAAAGGACACTAGAACCTGATGCTCTGATACCACCTGTAACACCCCGTCTAACTAAATACCGGGTAGCTACTCTTTTATCAAATTAATACAGAATATCAAGTTGGTTCAGTCTTAGCATCACTGTCGAAAACAATTAGTTAATTACTAGCCACCTAATATTTAAAAAGAGAGATGCTAATTTTTTTTATTAATTAAGTTAACAAATAACCAAGAATTTAATCATTACCCATCAAACTCATAAACAATCTCATATGAATAACCAACAAAAATAAATCAACTGAATCTGGAGTAAACACTCCAATAATAATACCAGAGTAAAATAAAGTCCCGATACAAGAGTCTGAATAAATAAACCAACATCTGAAGTAAAATTAAAAGTCTGAGAATGCTATCTCTAAATGGAAATGGGCAACATGCCCTAACAGATGAGTAACCCTGAGTAGAATCAAGTACAGAATGTCATGGCGTCTAATACCGAGATCCTGTAACTGCCATAGCAGCCACAACACGTCAATGTAATGGAACTCCTATGCTTGGCGTCCCTGTGGCTAGGCACCTAAAATTGTTTTTACAAAATAAAATAGATTTGGAAGAAAATAGGTCAGGGCCCGAGGTGAAAACAGGTTAAAAGTTTAGCAGGTGTTTAAATTACAATTAAACAACACATATTATAAACATGTTAGTTGCATACTCTCACATGAGTTTCTCACCTCTCCACTAATGTGCACGCTTAACGTATTCCCTTAACCCATCCTAATTATGTCGCTAACTAACTAGTCTGTATCACTCATGCTTTCGCATTCTATCACAGGGTATCTACTTGTAACACCCAAACATATTATATTCATAACCCATATTCATTCTCATTAAATTACTTATCTCAAGTATTAATTTAATTCTCACATTCTTAGTCCATTACAATATATTAGTTATTCACATCTACTAAGCAACACAACAGAACTATCACAAGTATATGTATATACACCAGTATAATATCTCATATACAAATCAGGCACCCCACAAGGATAGAACCTACAATGCCCTCATACACTGCTATCGAATCCCGGTACATCATGTACGTGAGGATCACACGTTTCGAATCACTCAGGAACCTGTAAGGACATTTTTGTCCATTATCAATTTGTATGTCGTACGCCGTTACACCGTTGAAGAAACTCAAGATCGCATCTACATCAATGGATCCGAATATCAAAGCGTCTTCAACATCATAGCCTCTGCGAGAATGAACTTGGTAAAATTTTGTTTTTACGTTCCTTAAAGTTCATATTTAGTATTGGGAAATTTTTATAAAATGTTTTTTATAAAAATAAGAAGTAAGTTTTTTAAAGCAAAATGAGGCTTTTAAAAGGATTTTATTTTTCTGGGAAAAACGGACCGATCCGCCCCCTACCGGACCGATCCGCCCCATACCGGACCGATCCGCTTGCTGCAGATCCAGTATACCCCGGACCGCAAGCGAACCGATGGAGGCCAAAAATAAAAGAACCGGTCCGCTTGACCGGACCGATCCGCCTCAGAACCGGACCGGTCCGACTGGGATAAATTCGGCCAGATTCGCTGCAGATTTTTTAGGCTCAAAGTTTTCCTATTTAAAGCCATCTTCGGGGAGTTATTTTTTAAGACTTTTAAAGACGATTTTCAGAGTCCTAAATACTCTAAGTCTTCACCTTTTTGATGTGCAAAACATCTTTTTGATTCACACAAAAATCCCAATTACTTTTGTGAATCTTTTGGAACCCTAGAACACAAGCTTTGCTACTGTTCATCTTTGTGGGGAGATCTTTGCAACCGAGGGTTGCGTGTCATTGCTGAGGGAGTCTCTACAAAGTTTCATTCATGGCTGCGTGTCATTGAGGAGTGCTGCGGTTCTTCCTTTGTTGATTGGACTGAGGTTCATGTGGGTTCGCTGCGTGTGGATTCATTGCTGCCCTCCTGGAAAGGGATATTTCCAGCCGCCGACTACAGAATCCGATACCTGAGGGTAATTCTTAGTCACTGTATTTTCATTGTAATCCGATTGTAAGTCGTTTTCTTACAAATTATAGTGAAAATAAAAGGTTTTGCCCCTTTGGGGGATTTTTCCTGAAACTGTTTGTTTTTTATCCTGCATGCTATATTTTATTTGATAAATCATCTAGATGCATGTCTTAGGGTTTTAACTAAAATTTGGGATTAATTAAAATTGGTTTTTTATTTGAGAAGTCGCAATATTTCCGCTGTAGCTGCACTCTCAAATTGGTATCAGAGCAGGTTACGCTAATTTATCGCGTGATCCTGATTTTTCGAGGATTTACTTTCTGATACAATTTGTCTACTCACGTTCTCAAATTGATATCAGAGCCTGTTGCACTAAGTTATTGTGTTTTGATCCTGATTTTGCAAAAATGGCTTTTGATGGTTTTGATGATCTTCGATGTCAAATTTTTAAAAAAATTAATTGGAAAATTCACACGAACTCTTGTTTTAAATCTTCTGTTGAAAACGAATCTGAGAGGTGTCCTTGTTGTGAGGGTATTGGTCACACGTTACATGAGTGTACCACAAATTTAAAGAAGAAATTGAATAAACCGATTTCTCATGTTTCTACCCTTAGTGATTGTGATTCGAAAGAAGAAGTTTTTTTGCTTCTAGGCAAGAGTTTCCCATCCATGTGATTAGTGATAGTGAAGGTGATGGGAGTGTGGATGAAAGTGAGGAGGAAAGTGTAGATGAGCATGACTTGCAAACTGCTTTCAATGAACTTTATGCTGAAACTTTGAAAACAAAGAAAGAAAATTTGAAATTAAAAGCTCAGTTGAAAGAGTGTGCCATAAAAAATAATGATTTTTTAGTTGAAGAACTTAGGGCTCATGTGAAAATTTTGAAAGAGAAGCTTGAGTACGTCGAGGGTGAGAGAGATAGTCTTAAAGGGTTGATGGAGACTATGAAAAAGGAGCTTTTAGAGTTTGAGGATTCTAAACGAGTACTTGAATCTAGGATAGGTGAACTTGAGGTGAAATTGAAAGATTCAAGTAAAGTGAAATTTGATTTGGAGTCTAGGTCTGAAAAACTTGATAAGATTTTAGGCACAGTCGAGATCAAAACTGATAGGGGTGGGATTGGTCTTGAAAAATATGTTGCACCCATTCCCACACGTGTGAGAGAGCCCCCTAGGATTGTTAAGAAAGAGGCACCTAAGTTTGTTAAAAAGGCGCCCCATAGGAACATCGTGAGAGAGCCTCCTAGGATCATTAGGAGAGATCCACCTAAGAAAATTCAGAAAGCGCCACCTAGGAATTTGAGGAGTGGGCCACCTTTAGGTAACACACACCGCCCGATTTACACTTGCACACATTGCGGTAGGCAAGGTCATCTTAGGCGATTTTGTTACAAGCTTTTAAATGGACCTAGGAAGGTTAATGAAAGAATAAATTCGATTCCCAAAACCCCCACTCTTCGTTACACATCAATTTGGGTTAGAAAATCGGATTTAGAGGCTATGGTTTATTTGTCCACGATTCCCATTTGCTTGCACGTGATTCACCCCATGTGAAATCTTTTGGTTGATTGTGTTTGCATGTTTGTCATACACTAGTTGTGGTTTCATGATATATTTTTACTAGTGTGATGACTTGTACTTTTTGTATAAATTCTTGTTTTTGAATTTTTTTTGAAAAATACAAAAAGATTTTATTTTGATAAAATTTTTGAAAAATCCAAAAAGATTTTATTTTTTTGTTTGCACCGTTTATGGATGAACACTTAGGATGACCAAGTCACAACATCATTCCATTATTTTCATGTGACTATTTGATAGTGTTTTGAGACAATAGGTCAATTCATCCATGTGATTTATAATGTTTGGAGTCATTAAGATGTAATTAAGTGTTACTTCCTACATATTTGACTCATGTTTCCTTTAATGCACACATGCACGGATTTGTTTGATTATTGTGCTTGTCTTATCACATGTTGGTTGGGTGTTTTTACTTCAATCCTGTCCTTAAAACGAACCAAGCGCGATAAATTTTGATAAGGAAATTGTGCATATAAAAACCGTTTTGTGAGTTTGTGTGCTTTGTTTTAAAACGGGGAAGGGCTGCGAAAGGTTCATTTTGCCTTTGCGAATACTAAGCCACCGTTATATTGGACCTAAAAAATGGAGGAATTTTATTATCCGAGGTCCAAAGAGGTTTAAAGAGCCCGAAAAAATTGAATGGCAATAAAAAGAAATTCATGCCAATTATGGGCCATTTAGGTTTTTGCACCAATTCTCCAAAGTTTGAGATATTAGATTACCTCTAAAAGAAAATATTCATGAGGGAGTTTGGTTGGAGAATTTAAAACGGGTTTGCACGTCCTTGATATGCTTGAAAATGCGCTACATAGTTTTGGACGTTATTGGTGTGGAAATCACTTTGACTTTGATTTGTTGATTTGTATAAGACGATGTCATCTAAATTCAACAAATTTTTTTTACACCTAAGGATACTTTTGATGTTCATTCGTTAGGGGTACACATATGCATCGTGCACATATGATTGATTGAGTTGATTTACCTATTGAATGTGTTCACACCCATTCATTCCGTTTCCATGACTTGGTTGTTTGAGTCTAAATCCATGGTGTGTTTTTTTTGTATCATACTTGTTCACATTGGTATCTTATCTTTGCATGAAAAATTTGAAAAATTCAAAAATAGTTTGTGAAGATGTGTTTGAGCATCTCCTTGTAAGAGCACGTTTACCTTATTGTTTGATGCCCTGTTTTGTGTACCATGACACCCCGATTTTGCTTATTTGATTCATTCTTCTCATTTGTCTATTTAGGGACATCATAAAAAGGGGGAGAAAGAATTATCATATTATGGGGGAGTTTGAATTTTGGGGGAGTTTTTGAGATATGGCTTATGTTTTTATCATATATTGGTATCCATATTTATCTCATTTCAAACTCGATATGTCACGTGGTATTTGCTTTGTCTCATGTGTGTAGGTATAAATATTGAAGATCAATATGTTGCACACCCTGATGAGAAAAGCTTTGAGATTTGATGATTGTTGAAGATTGAAGAACAAACGATGAAGATTTAAAAATTTGTATCATTCCATTTTTAGGGTTCATGGGAGGGTAGATTTGTATAGGTCATTAGTTGATAATTCGGATATTTTTTATGTATGTACCGGCATAGACATAGGGGGATATTTGTAAGGACATTTTTGTCCATTATCAATTTGTATGTCGTACGCCGTTACACCGTTGAAGAAACTCAAGATCGCATCTACATCAACGGATCCGAATATCAAAGCGTCTTCAGCATCATAGCCTCTGCGAGAATGAACTTGGTAAAATTTTGTTTTTACGTTCCTTAAAGTTCATATTTAGTATTGGGAAATTTTTATAAAATGTTTTTTATAAAAATAAGAAGTAAGTTTTTTCAACCAAAATGAGGCTTATAAAAGGATTTTATTTTTCTGGGAAAAACGGACCGATCCGCCCCCTACCGGACCGATCCGCAACCGGACCGATCCGCCCCATACCGGACCGATCCGCTTGCTGCAGATCCAGTATACCCCGGACCGCAAGCGAACCGATGGAGGCCAAAAATAAAAGAACCGATCCGCTTGACCGGACCGATCCGCCTCAGAACCGGACCGGTCCGACTGGGATAAATTCGGCCAAATTCGCTGCAGATTTTTTAGGCTCAAAGTTTTCCTATTTAAAGCCATCTTCGGGGAGTTATTTTTTAAGACTTTTAAAGACGATTTTCAGAGTCCTAAATACTCTAAGTCTTCACCTTTTTTATGTGCAAAACATCTTTTTGATTCACACAAAAATCCCAATTACTTTTGTGAATCTTTTGGAACCCTAGAACACAAGCTTTGCTACTGTTCATCTTTGTGGGGAGATCTTTGCAACCGAGGGCTACGTGTCATTGCTGAGGGAGTCTCTACAAAGTTTCATTCATGGCTGCGTGTCATTGAGGAGTGCTGCGGTTCTTCCTTTGTTGATTGGACTGAGGTTCATGTGGGTTCGCTGCGTGTGGATTCATTGCTGCCCTCCTGGAAAGGGATATTTCCAGCCACCGACTACAGAATCCGATACCTGAGGGTAATTCTTAGTCACTGTATTTTCATTGTAATCCGATTGTAAGCCGTTTTCTTACAAATTATAGTGAAAATAAAAGGTTTTGCCCCTTTGGGGGATTTTTCCTGAAACTGTTTGTTTTTTATCCTGCATGCTATATTTTATTTGATAAATCATCTAGATGCATGTCTTAGGGTTTTAACTAAAATTTGGGATTAATTAAAATTGGTTTTTTATTTGAGAAGTCGCAATATTTCCGCTGTAGCTGCACTCTCAGAACCGTTTCAATAAAAATCACACATAGTGGAGGCGAACATAGTTCACATACCCATGGGTCACGCACATACCTACGCTCCCAATGTCAGCAGACTTATCCATTCAGCGATAAGCCCTTCCAAGTCCTATGTTCTGAGGTATCAATCTAAAGTCTCCCCGAAGCTCACATCGAGACCGGACTATCCTCTTACGAACGACCTCCCGTGATAGCAAGTATGGTAGGTATGTTATACACACAATAATCCATATACTAGAATATCACACAACCTGTATATGTACATTTTCAATATAGGTATACTCCTCCCCTATATATTAAGTCTCACCCACAATATTTACGTTTCGGATATTCTACGTAATATTTATTTAACGCGACAAGTCTCGTCAAATCAATTTGAGTACCCAAACCTATCCCAAAAGGTTACTAGGTCTCCTATTAGTTTCTAATGTTATCTCGGTAACTTGAAGTCCCTCTGTTACTGTTCTTATCCTTACCTTAGCCTTTATTCCCATTATAGTTTCAATTTGAACAATTTATAATCGTACCTTACTCGGTAGTCCCTCGTAAGCAATAGTATTCAATTCCCTAAGGTAATCCATTTTTCCGGGATTCAACTAAGACCCTACTGACCTTAACTAAGTCCCACAATATCATATTAATCACCCTAAGAATCATTATTGGCTTTGGGATTTTCATTAAACCTTAAAGGGAAATAATTACCAAAAATCAGAAGAGGTCGATCGATCGAAGAAAAGGAGTCGATCGATCGACATTCTTGAGTCGATCAATCGATCAAGCAGGTATTTGCCCAGAATTTTCTTAAACAGTTATGGGTTTCCTCTTTTTACACCTCTAATTCTTCACTCCCAACCAATATACTAATAATCCTGCCAACATGTTTGCATAATTTCCAACGTTTTAGAATCATCAAATCAAAATGAGACATCAAATTCTTGGATCAATTTACATAAGTTTTCATATAAAAACCCTAGTTCTCCTATTTCTTCAAGAACACTATATAATTCATTACAAATTCATAATTCTCTACACATGGATCATGATTTCGTGGATGCTAAAATCCCAGAAGTGAATCTACATGCAAAACCTACCCAGATTATGATTTCAATTCCTCAAATCCATTCAATTATCATTATTTAAGGTTATTCTCCAATTCTAACCTAACATGGATGATATATGCACTAATTTATTGCAAGTTAAATCACTTTCCTGGTAATGAAGATTCTGATCCTTTGAAGTAGATGGTATATAAATGCTTCTCTCTTTTCGATCTATCCGATGGTGGTGACGGTGGTGTAAAAAGTCCAAAGATGGTGGTTCTCCTTTGGTAACTTCCTCCACTTCATCTCTAATGGCCGTCTATGAAACTTGGTGATGGAAACCCTAAGGCTCTAACCTTTTAGCTGATAAAGCTTTCTAAATTTCGTGGGTCACTATTCACCGAAAAGTCTAAATGACTAAAATACCATCCCGGGCTGCCGGTTAGGCGTAAAATGCCCTGGGACCCAAACTAAACCCCCGGCTAGTGTTTTCTGACTATCTAAACCCTTCCGGACACGTTGGCACACTCAAAATTCTCATACAAATGACATAAAAATAAAATACTTTTAAATCTATTAAATTGGGTCCTGACACGACTGACACGCGCGTCCCAACTAAATTATCGAAACTGCCATATTTTTAACTCACGACAATTTTAATAAATTCAATAATCACATATTACCATAATCACTCAGTAATATTCAATATTATCATCATATTTAAATGTTAACTCTCGTCTCGCTAGATATTTAAATTTGAATTAATTTCCAATTATTTATTCCAAATTAATTTAATTAATTCCATAATTAAAAGCAATATTATTTAATTAATCTCATAAATAAAAGCCATAAAAATACGGGATATTACATGCTGCTAGTTCCTAATAAGGATGGGACATGGTGGATGTGTGTTGATTGTCAAGCCATCAACAATATAACGGTAAAGTATCGTCATCCCATTCCTAGATTAGATGATATGCTGAATGAATTGCATGGTTCTTGTGTTTTTACAAAAATTGATCTTCAGAGTGGATATCATCAGATTAGGATTAAAGAAGGTGATGAATGGATAAATATGGCTTGTATGAGTGGTTAGTAATGCCTTTTGGTTTAACTAATGCTCCCAGTACTTTTATGTGTTTGATGAACCATGTTTTGCGTGCATTTATTGGCAGATTTCTAGTTGTATATTTTGATGATATCCTAATTTATAGCAAAAGCTTGGAAGAACATGTAGTACATTTGAATTTTTTTTTTGATGTGCTAAGGTAAGAAAAGTTGTTTGCTAACCTTAAAAAGTGCACCTTTTGCACGGATAAGCTTGTGTTTCTTGGCTTTGTTGTTAGTGCTAAAGGAATTGAAGTGAATGAGGAAAAGGTGAAAGTAATCCAAGAGTGGCCAACGCCTACAACAATCAATCAAGTGAGGAGTTTCCATGGCCTAAATAGATTTTATAGACGATTTCTGCATGGTTTTAGTAGCTTGGCTTCCCCTCTCACTGAAGTCATCAAGAAAAATGTGTCGTTTAAGTGGGGAAAGGAACAAGAAAAGGCATTTAATCTGATCAAAGAAAAGTTAACTAATGCACCTTTGCTTGTTTTACCCAAATTTACTAAAACATTTGAATTTGAGTGTGATGCTTTAGGAATAGGTATTGGAGCTATTTTGATGCAAAAATGTCGTCCAGTCGCCTATTTTAGTGAAAAGTTGAGTGGTGCAGCCCTAAACTATCCCACTTATGATAAGGAGTGTATGCCCTGGTGAGGGATTTGGAAAATTGGCAGCACTATCTATGGCCAAAGGAATTTATAATTCACACAGATCATAAATCCTTGAAGCATTTGAAGGGACAAAAAAATTGAACAAACGTCATGCCAAGTGGGTGAAACTCATTGAAACATTGCCTTATGTGATCAAATACAAGCAAGGTAAGGAAAATGTGGTGGCTGATGCATTATCCAGAAGGTATGCTTTACTTTCCATTTTAGACACAAAATTGCTTGGTTTTGAATACAATAAGGATTTGTATGATCAAGATTCTGATTTTTACGATGTGTTCAATGCATGTGAAAAAGTGGCATTTGGAAAGTTTTATAGGCATGATGGATTTTTGTTTCGAGAAAATAAATTATGTGTGCCTATGTGTTCATTGCGTGAATTGCTTATGAGAGAAGCTCATGGTGGTGGTTTAATGGGTCATTTTGGTGTAGCGAAGACTTTAGGAATTTCACATGATCATTTTTTTGGCTTCATATGAAACGTGATGTGGAAAGAATTTGTGAGAAATGTATCACTTGTAAACAGGCCAAGTCAAAGTTGAAACGTCATGGTTTGTACACCCCTTTGCCTATACCTAATGAATCTTGGACTGATATTTTTATGGATTTTGTTTTGGGTTTACCTAGGACAAAGAGGGGGAGAGATTCAGTTTTTGTGGTGGTAGATAGGTTCTTTAAGATGGCACACTTCATTGCATGTCATAAAATTGATGATGCATCTCATATAACTGATTTGTTTCTCAAAGAAATTGTTAAGTTACATGGCATGCCTAGGACCATTGTTTCTGATAGGGATGCAAAGTTTTTGAGTTAGTTTTGGAAGACTTTATGGGGAAAGTTGGGAAGCAAGTTGTTCTTTTCTATTACTTTTCATCCACAAACTGATGGCCAAACTGAAGTAGTGAATAAAACTTTATCTTCTTTGTTGCGTGCTATCATTAAGAAAATTTGAAAACATGGGAGGATTGTTTGCCACATGCTGAATTTGCTTACAATAGAAGTGTACATTCTACAACTAAGTTTTCACCATTTGAAATTATGTATGGTTTTAATCCATTATCACCTTTGGATTTAATTCCTTTACCTTTGAGTGAACAGGTAAACTTAGATGGCAAAAAGAAGGCTGAATTTGTAAAGAAGATTTATGAAAAGGCTCGAATGAACATTAAAAGGAGGACTGAACAATATGTCCATTAATCCAATAAGAGAAGTAAGAAAGTAGTGTTTAAACCAGAAGATTGGGTTTGGTTGCACTTGAGGAAGGAACGTTTTCCAAGTAAAAGGCTTTCAAAACTCCTACCTCGAGGTGATGGATCATTTCAAATTTTGGAACGCATCAATGACAATGCATATAGGCTTGACTTACCAGGTGAGTACAGTGTTAGTACAAGCTTTAATGTTGCTGATTTATCTCCTTTTGATGCAGGTGATGATTTGAGGACAAATCCTTCTCAAGAGGGGGAGAATGATGCAATTCAAGGAG
Source organism: Sambucus nigra (assembly GCA_949130495.1). Classification (NCBI taxonomy): domain Eukaryota; kingdom Viridiplantae; phylum Streptophyta; class Magnoliopsida; order Dipsacales; family Adoxaceae; genus Sambucus; species Sambucus nigra. The sequence goes on from OX422214.1 coordinate 17,431,009, forward strand.
CTGAATATACCGAAGATGAACGCGGGGCTGATCATACACATGGGAGTGGAGATAAATTTTCACAAGACCCTTTTTCACTTTCTAGTGGTCCAATTACAAGACTTAGAGCCAAACATTTTAAGGAAGCACTTATTGGGCTGATCTAAGAGAAGTGGGATGATTGTGGAAAGATAAAGACCAAGATGGGCCCAAATGATAATCAAAGCTTAGTCCTTACCATTAAAGCAATTTGGGGAGATAATTATCATACAAAAAAGTGACCATCATGTTCACACCATAAATGGGCATGAATTTATCTATTTTCAAGGTTAATAAATGGGGGATGAATCTAGTCTTGGTTGGTTATCTTTAAATACATTGAACTTAGTCATTTAATCATATTTTGTTGTTTTTCAAGTCCAAGTGGCCTAAAAAATGTGGGAACTTGTTTACTTTGACAATTGGGTTGTTTTAATGTTGTATTTATTTCATTTCCTATTCTTAGAGGGTTGTTCCAAGTATAAATGAGGGGAGCTACGAATTTTGTAAGCACTTTTGGATATAAACTAATATTATTGTGAGGTATTTTTGTTCCTCTTCTTTCTTAAGAAAACTTTCTGAACTTATCAAGTTAATCTTGTGGCATTCAAACAACCAAACTTATCACCTTGATTCGTGAGAGATTCTTGGGTATTCTTAGTGTGGCGTTTTGATCCTTTGTAGTCTTGGTTCTTATCTTACTAGGTAACGGGTCAAGGCTCAACAAACTTTGTTTATACAATCTTGGGTTCTTTAACCATCATTGTTATTGGGTTTCATCACATTTGTTGGTGAGATTCATATCAGTATGTCTCGGTATCCACCGAATGGTTTTGATACGTCTACGATGTCGAATAAGAAGTCCTTCTATTTTCTTCACCGTAAAACCCTGATGTTCAAGTGTAGAATAAACCTTCTTGGTGCAGCAAGATCACATAAATATATAATAATGATATCTCGGATCTTTACAAACTCTAGGATGTGTTTATGCTTTGAAACCTTAGAAAAACATGTACAAACAACGTACTAGATGGTAAACTGTTTTTTCAAATGCACACTTTTTAAATTCTGACGAAAACACGCTTTAAATAGGAATTAAGCGCCCCCTCAAAAACTATGTCGTTCGAATGAGATAGCCACGCCGTTCGCGCGACATGAGCATCTCGTTTGAACGAGCTCTTATGTAGTTTGAACGACGCCGCGTTAGTTTGACTTTTTGTTTAAAACGTCTCTTCTAACAGAGATCCAAATAAGTCAAACTCTTTTTCGAGTTTATCAGAATAAAAACGTAGTGTAAACCATTTAAAACACTTTAAAACATTTTTCTTTATAAAAATACATCCTTATCTTTTATAAAAACAATTCCGAGCACCATTAATTATATGCATTAATACATGTGTGATCTCGGAATGCAATTAACTTGAAGACGAATAAACTTGCACCAATTAAACATCCACATGATTAATTCTTTGAAGCTTTGCCGCAACGTCTTCAATTTCTTCAATACGTCATAGACCAAGTGGGATCTGACAAAATAAAATCTCCTTATGACATATTATAAACACAGTTTTTTTCACAAAATTAAGTCAAAACAATATAGGGACTCAATTGGAAATTTATGTCCTTACATTCCCACCGTTTTTTTTCACAGCCGGTTGCAAGTCATTTGTATGTGCTCTTATGATTATAAAAGGGAACGTCCAGTAAGGGAGATAGATATTTGAGTTTTGAAAAAGAAAAAATAGAAAGGGAGCTTAGTAATATGTATAAGATTGAATAAACCTCTCATAGTCAGGGGAGATGGGAGAGTTGTATTTACTTATGTTATGCAATAAAAGTATTTTCTTTTCCAGAAATCTCTTATGTTAAGTTATTATTATTCTCCAAACGTCTCAAACTTTCTGTTTATAGAGGACTACTGTGTGGAACGTCTGGTGTAGCATGTAGGTGTTATACTGTTGAACCACCGTCAGGTGCCAATTTTTCGTTAGTCGTTATCTAGGTGGGCGTTAGGCATGGTGGTGTACAGGCAAGAAATCGGTCCAATGCCAAACTAGTGGATTAAGGTGCGATACATAAAAAAAGAGTTGCAGGAGGCACAGACCGAAGAAGAATAGTAACAAGCTGAAGAGACAAAGGAAATAAGATAAAAGAATTGCAAACCAGAAGGAAGGTATAAACTCAAACCAAACCCCTAGCTATTTTACATATTATTGTTAAAACTCGAAAGTACTTGCATGAGCCTATGAATCACTACAGACTTTTTAGCATTTGTTAATCAAACAAATCCAGACTTGGTAAGAGAAATCCAATAGTGGACTCTCATTGACCCTAAAGATAAACTACTCATAGAAACTACTATAACATATGTGGGTCATACTCATAAATATATAGATCAAATTATTGAGTGGTTAGTACGTGAAGTACCTAGATTAGAAATAATTAAAACAGGGATCCGTGATCTCTTTAAAGTGAAATTTTGAATTGAAGAATTGGCAGAAGAACTTTAAAGACTAGAAAAATACCAAGAATATACTATAATACTTGAAGATACTATAGATGTATTAAAATACATTAGACGCAAAAGATTAGCTGAAATAAGAATTACCTTAATTAGAGAAAGAGGAATTTGTCCTCTTCTTAAAAATGTAGAGACAGTTGTCCCTAGAACGCATCGTAGATTTTTGTCATCTTATGGTGACAACGAATTAGATGAATTTATAGAAGACAACCAAATTATATTGTTAATCAAATAAATAAAGAAACTAGATTGATAAAACCTCAGCACCGCATAAGGTATTTAAAACAAGAATATTTTCTCAAAAACCTGTTGAAATCTCTAAATACCCAAAGAAAAATATTTATATAGATAATCCTCACTATTCCGAATTCCAGTACGATAGTGACGGAAGAAGCCGGACAAGTAGCCCTGAAACTTCCACACTCAGGCTTCCAGATTAAAATAGATTTTAAAATAAGCTTAATAGGCTTTAGAATCTACTGGTGTAGAAATTTCTATTCTAAGAAACCTTAGAAAAAGACAATAGTATAAAGGACAAAGTGGTCCCTAGATAATTTTTGGACGGTGGCTGGTCCGCATGAGAGCCTGAATTCTCTCTCTCTCTCTCTCTCTCTCTCTCTCTCTCTCTCTCTCTCTCTCTCTCTCTCTATATATATATATATATATATATATATATATATATATATATATATATATATATATATATATATAACATGCTTCATATAAAATGTCATAATAAGACCCCCACCTCAAATAAGATAATACCCTATCAAGGCTTCAAGGACTTCATGAATCCAAGCTTGAGCTCCCATAAAAGCCTCGTGAAAACGAACTCCAAAACTCCATTACAATACCCACTTCAAGACCCATAAAAACTACTCTTAAAACCACTAGTTTATACTATCAATCACAACCCTAAGTATATCACAAAACTCTATATGTTATCCTCATATTTTTGGTGTAAAAGAATTCACTAATGGGGTGGAAGATGGTGGGTTTTTTTGTTGCCTTAACAAGTTTGTTATGGAGGGAAGTGTCACATTTTGGTGTAGGATTTAAGTCATGAAATGGGAGAAATTAGCTCCTAAGTGTACATTTTCTGGATACAAAAGGGAAAGGAACTAAGCTCACGTGCTTGTCACTCCAAGATCCAATATTGGAGACATGCTTCGAGCAACAAGACAATGATTACAAGATTACGTGGTGTAAAAGCATCCAATGCACCCTCCACTTAATCAACTAAGCGTGTATGAAGAAAAACATCCACTTTCTTTCGATTTTCAACCATGTAACACAAGCGCCACTAATATTTTCCATATTAAATATGTACTCTTTAATAAATAAGTTTTGTGCTCCAAATAAAATAACCCTTTATGTCCAATATTAATTTACTAGTGTATCAGTTATTTTATCACTAGATTATATTCTTCAATAAAAAGTTACTCGTCTTAATATGTCATTTTAATTTCTCTTGAACCCCAAACCAATGGGATATTATATTTTGTCAACCTCACGAGTCACGAGTGCCTCACTACCCAACATAAGGTTACGACATAATCAACCTAATTAACAAACTTAACCCCAAATCCTCGTAGATACTCGAGATAATCATTTTCAATAAATTGTACTCCATTGTTTATCATGTAAGATTTTTAACTATTCAACTAATATTTGTGTCAAAACATCATGTAAACCTCGTGTAAACCATGTGAACCCTTGTAACTCACATTTAGCTCTTAAATGGACCATGCAAGTCATGAATGTATACTTTTTTACGTGAACTCTTCATGGTTTTCTAAGGACCAATGTGCCAATATTATTTTAATTGTTTCATCAAAAGTCGAAGTATTACATAACTCCTTAAACTTTTTGTATGTTCAAAAGGTTGCGATTTTTTGAATAAATTATATGGTAAAATTTATCTCTCGCTTGGCACGCCTAATAACTCTTTTGAAAATATGTCACCAAACTTTGGGATCACTAGATCCAAGTTAATACGGACCATAACCTTTTGAGCGTGTTTCACGAAAGTTCAATAAATGCGGCATCTTCCTTTAAAAAGAGGATTTCTAAGGGCACCACATGCTTTGCTTCAAAATACCACAAGTTAGGGAAAAAAGATTTTTTGCTAAGGGCCACTACATGTATATATTTTTTACACAATTATTTCAACACAACATACCACACATGATCTCTCTCACTACACTCCAAACCTAAACTTTATATTTTTCACAAAAGTCAAGACAACTTTGTCTCTATTAATCCAATAATTCTTCTTCAACCAACCACCTTCAATATTATTAAAATTTTCTTCCATTGGTCTCCGCACACCAATCAACCTCACCAACATTATTAAATTTGTTGTCCCCCAACACACCAACATTTTCAACCACATTATTAAACTAGGGTTTTTATTGCTAATGACTCAAATTCCAATCGATATTCCTCCCCTCCCCCCTAGATAATGGCAATACCTCCAAATCAAATGAAAACTCCCCAAATAACATTTATGAGATAAACTTTGGGTCCCATTATATAAATATTTATTTATTCAAAAGGATTGAAAAAGTTAAAAATAGCATAAATCATCTAGTGATTCGGGATCGGGGCCCCGAGTTTAAGGAGAAAATTCTGGATAATCCTCCCCAACAAACATTTTTTTTTTTTATTCGAACTCGGTCCATTCGGTATATTCACCTCGAGTAAACTTACATGATTCGGCATAACCATGTCGAATCATAGGACATTGCGGCATGGAACTCCATGCTAGGAAAGAGATCCACGATGAGGATTCATTCGACATAACCATGTCAAATGGACCGACCCAGACAAAAAAAATATAAGGTTTATTCGGGAGGATTGTCCCGAATTTTGTCCCCGACCCCGAATCACTGGACGATTTCTGCGATTTTCAATCCCTTTGAACAAACTAATATTTATATAATGGGACCCAAAGTTTACCTCATAAATGTTATTTGAGGAGTTTTCATTTGCTTTGGAGGTGTTGCCATTGTCTTTGGGGTCAATATCCATTGGTATTTAAGTCTTTAGCAATAAAAACCCTGGTTTAATAATGTGGTTGAAAATGTTGGTGTGTTGGGGGACAAAAAAATTTAATAATATTAGTGTGGGGGAATCAATGGAAGAAAATTTTAATAATATTGAAGATGGTTGGTTGAAGAAGGATTGTTGGATTAATGGAGACAAAGTTGTCTTGACTTTTGTGAAGAAGATAAATGGAAGGTTTGGAGTGTAGTGAGTAGAGAGAGATAATGTGTGGTATTGTGTGTTGAAATAATTGTTTAAAAAATATATATATATATATATATATATATATACATGTGGTGGCCTTTAGCAAAAAATCATTAAAAAAAGAATCTCTACAACTACCAAATATTATAACTGAAAGAAAATGGGTATTGGATAGCAAAATTTGAGCAACTTTGAGCTCAAATTTAAGTGGGACCCACACCACGATAATTATGGGACCATATACGAATGAGTTATCCTTCGCAAGGAGATTAACGTAGTATATTCACATGTACAATTCCATTAAGTTATGAATGATAAATATATCTCCAAAGTGACTCATAAAGCAATGAAAGTTAATGAATTGGGTGTGTTTTAACTCTTGTCCCACATTAGAAGAGTAGTGGGAATTTGAAGAGTTAATAAAATCCCAAATATGAACTAAGGATTGGATGCCTTTGGGGTATGCCAACTCTTTGAAGGGGAGATGGCCTATACTATGCAAGTGTTAAGCTTGGGCCAAAACCCCACACGCGCACGCCGTTCGGTCGACTCAGCTCAGCTCGATTCGGCTCGAGCTTGGGCTTGAGCTTGAGCTTATATAAATTCATTTCTTTTTTGGGCCGATTTTTAATTAACTTTTTGGGCAAAAATTAATTAATTTTAAAATTGATTAATTAACTTAAATCGAATTTAATTGTTTGACAGTTAAAAACAGTTTAACTGTTTTGACTGGTCCAATAGTCAAAACCTTTGCTATATATACATCATTTCCCCTACAGTTTTAATTGCTGAAAATGCTTTTGCATCATTTCCTTCATCCAAAAAATTATTTTCCCCTATTTCTGCGTTGCATATTACTGTTCCAGTTGAGTTCAAAAATACAGACTTGTGTTCGTTGGAATTAATTATTGTTGTGGTACATAATTAATTCAAAAAATCCGTTCCATCTTTGGAGGCAATTATTCAACAACCTTAAAGCACATCGGAAGGAATAAATTTGCCTTAAGGAGACCGTTCTACAGGGCTCGGATTAATCTTTTCTATTCGTCAATATATTCTGCAATTTTCGTCTATTACAAGTAAGTTTCTGAATTTAAATTTTATTTCTGTAATTATTGAATTTAATTATTCTGATTTAACTTCGAATTTATAATATCAGTAATAACAATCTTAAGACAAATTTATCATTTTACTGTTTTATAAATTCAAACTGAAATATTATTTATTATTACAGGAAATTAATTTTCTACACTTTTCATAAATTTTATTCTGTTTTGGAAAATAAAATTTTATTTATATTTTTTTTTCACAATATGTTTGTATAAGATTTTTTTTTTAAAAATCTTAAAATTTTAATTCTGTTTTGTACATAATTTTTAACTTAATTTAAAATTAATTTTGGCACAGATTTTCACTTAATTTAGGCAAGTAAAAACTAGTGTTTAAATATTTTAGTTTAATTTTGTGTTATAGAATTCAGAATATTGTGTAGAATATTTTACTTTAATTCTGTGTTATATAATTCTGAATATAATTTAGAATTCTTGTTAGAATTTGTATATTAATTATATTTTTGGGAAATTGGTGTATAAAATTGTGTATTCTGTTTTGATAAATTCATTACAAATGAATAGTATCATCGATAAAAGTTCTGTTTTTCTAATAGAAATGAAATCACAAAGTACAAACGCAGTTCCACCACCTACCGTCAACATTCCACTTTTCGTGAATGTGACACATGCAACTGTTGCTGTCCCCCTGACTATACCACATGGGAAAAAAATGAAAAAATTTACCGGGCTAATTTCAAACGTTGGCAAGGACATATGTACTTTTATCTCACAACTTTCCAATTGGCAAGGTTCGTCGTGTATGAGGATTGTACACCTTTGAAAGAGGGAGATGAGACTGAAAAAGTTATTATCGTTGACGCATGGAAACATTCTGATTTTCTGTGCCGTAACTACATCCTGGCGTACTTGGACAAGACATTGTACCACGTGTACATCACAATGAAAATCGCAAAGGAATTATGGAATTCTTTGGAGAAGAAGTACAAAACTGAAGATTCGGGTATGAAGAAATTTATCGTGGGCCGTTTTCTAGACTTTAAAAGGGTTGACTCCAAGCTGGTTATTGCACAAGTTCAGGAACTTCAGGTTATTCTTCACGACATTCACGCTGAAGGAATGTCGATTAATGACTCTTTCCAAGTGGTGACGATAATTGAAAATTTTCCTCCATCTTGGAACTTGTTCAAAAATTATCTCAAGCACAAACGCAAGGAGATGAACGTCGAAGAATTGGTACTACGCTTGTGGATTGAAGAAGACAACTGTGAATCTAAAAAAAGTGGGAAATCATCATGGGATCCAAATCTCATGTGGTTGAAGATCCTAAATTCAAACGTAAGTGTGATGGGGAAGGCACATCTAACCAAAAAAAGAAGTTCAAAGGCAAATGCTACAATTGCGGCAAGCCAGGACACGCTCAATCGAGTGTCGCAAACCAAAGAACGCTAAAAAGAACAATGCTCAAGCAAATGTGACGGAGGGTGAGAACATTTTTTATGGTATCGCCGACATAAATCTTTCTGTTGTTATCTCTGAATGCAATTTAGTAGGAAATACCAAGGAATGGTGGGTAGACACTGGGGCTACATGCCATATTTGTGCAAACAAATGAATGTTCCCTACTTATAAGGCTTTAAAAAATGAGGAGACCCTCTTTATGAGGAACTATTTGAGTTCTAAAGTCGTGGGATAGGGAAATATCATTCTGAAAATGACTTCGGAAAAGGAACTTACTCTCAACAATGTGCTACACGTGTCTGACATCCGTAAAAATATGATTTTCGAATTGATTTTAAGCAAGAAAGGGCTTAAACTTGTGTTTGTTTCTGATAAGTTTGTATTGTCCAAAAATGATGTGTATGTGGGAAAGGGCTACTTGTCTAAGGGGCTCTTTAATATGAATGAAATGACATTGATGCCAAAGGTATTCCCAGTGAATGAAATTACTAATTCTACTTACATGATTGAGTGTTCTAATATTTGGCATGCTAGATTGGGACATCTTAATTTTGATACCTTGCGTAGGTTAATCAACTTAGAATTTTTACCAAAATTTAATATTGAAAAAATCATAAATGTGATATTTGTGTGGAATCAAAATTAGCTAGATTACCTTTTCGATGTCTCACCCACACAGTTCACCTCTACCATTTGACGACAACCATCAGAATGAGCCTCCAATGCCCAAGGTACACTACACCAAAACAGGTGATTTGTAAGTGTCTTAAACACTTATAAACTCCATTTGCAAGTGTTTAAAACACTTATAAATCGGCGCGTTGCAAAAAATTTGCAAGTGTTCAAAACCGTTGCAAACGTCATTTGTAAGTGTTTATTGGTAACACATGTCCGTTGCGTATAACCGTTACAAAAAAAATTGCAAGTGTTCTGAACACTTACAAATTAAACTTTTGTAAGTGTTTTAAACACTTGCAAAATTTTCATTTGCAAGTGTTCAGAACACTTGCAAAATTCAACAAGCATTTTTAATTTACAACAGTTATAAACACTTGCAAATGAAAATATATAATTTTTTTGTTACGGTTCAAAACACTTACAAATATTAATACGTAAGGAAAACAATGCTCCTTTTGTAAGTGTTATGAACACTTACATAATTTAAAATATTAAAAAAAAATATCCACCAAATGTCACCACCCTCACATTGATAAAAAGAAGTGGAATACAACAAACAATAGAAGCAAATTCTTGGCAAGATTAAAACTTTGCATTTCTACAACAAATTCATCATTGTAATAATAATCATTATTACTAAATCGTTACAAAATGCACTAACTAACACAATCAAAACTTATTAACGTTACATTAAATAAAAAACACAAACCAAAATAAAAAACCTCCATCTCAGTAACGTCACCATTGCCCAATGCCACAGTCTCCAATGCCATCTCTATTAATGCTACCACCACCGTGTCTCTCTCCTTAAGTTGTATTTGTTCCATCGGTCCCCTTGTACAACCCAATCGACCCTTGTAGAACCACTCACCACTCCTCACGAAAACTATAAAAAAGGCATTAAAACAAAATTAATAAATCAAAACTAGTACAACAAATAACTGATTAGTTTATGTTAGTAACAAAAACTAGTATAGAAAATTAAAACTACTATTGTGTACAATGATAACTACACATTGGTTTTTGGAAAGGATCAAAAAATGATAAACTAATGCCAAGCATAAATATTTAGTTAGTTCACATATAAAATAGAACAACAATTGACATGTTCACTCTTAACATTTTGATACTTCATGTCACAAATGTATTCATAAAATGCTTAGTTTCATGATTAGAAGATTTTCAGATCACGTTTTGGATTGCTAAAAAAACAACAACATGTAAATTCAGATTTCACACAATGCATATACCTTTTTTTTGCGTTTGTGCAAGTTAATATCTGAACCGGATCACTGTGATTTGAAATATTCGGCGGTGGTAACCCGGCATTCGAAGTGCTCGAGATCGTGACTGGATCTTCCTAATACTTAGATGTCTAAAATAAGAAAATAAAGTAGTGCTGATGTTAATGTCCGTTTCCTCTCAAAATTGTCATATTTCTCAACAATCTAAAATTAATGCATATACATATATTAATAATATCAAATCATGATAAAAATTAAATGTTAAAAGCACCTCGCAACCGAGAGAGCGGAATTAGAAGGAGCCTAGGAGGCTACGATCACAACAAATAAGCAACCAACTGACCACACTCGAACATGATTACGGTATACAAAGCATGATATCATCCTCCCCTGTCCATTTTTGGTAACATTGCTGCAATGAAATACCAATTAAAATGCATCAGTAAAAAAAAGTACTACTTTTCCTTCAAAAACTATAAAAACATGTGATATACAAACAACATATACCTAAAGGACATACAGACATGTATGTATATTTTTCCTTGAGACAAAAACACTATCATTCTTGAGACACAACACAATCATTCTTATAAATCCTTATAAAATTTATATCTACAGGAAGTAACCTAAAAGAATATTACATAAAATGTCTTCGAGGGGTGAGGGTTTCACCTTTCAGATTTGGAGAGAAATGTGTCAAGGGGTGTTATTACTTTGGAGAATCGATAAGTAGAGATGTTTCATGTGGTGTTATTACTTTTCAGATTGGGTGAGTGTACTTTAATCCTAAAATGTGTTACTAAGATTATTGTCATATAAGTGGTACCAACATTTTGTTACCAAATATCAAAGTTGATACCAATTAATTGTGAGTTTAAGTCTTTGTACGCATTGCATTCCTGTGTTAAATCAAACTGGTAGAGAGGGACTCTATGTGTGTTGTGTTGTAATGTGTTTTGGGTATGAAATGAGTCAAGATCAATGAAATGATCATTGTCCCAACGGCTCCAAAAATACCATATCGCTACCAGTCAAGTGACCTCAAGATTTTGCAACAGCAGACCCCTCATCTGCTTTGTATCATAGTGCGGTCATCCAGCTAAGCAGGTCATACAGTAATAATAAGAAGAGTTCATTTCTCATCAAGGGATCCATGAAAGCAAGCGAAGTAGGCAATATAGGTGAGTGAGTTTAGGAAGGTAGGATGCTGGAGTAGGCAGTTGAGTTCTCAAGCTAACAGAAAGAATCTGCTATTACTGCTATTACTACTTCATGGAGTTTATGCTATTGGGCAGCCACTGTCCTGTACAGACATCCATTTTCTAGTTCTCCAACCCACACCTCCTATTTACTTTCATCTACTGTTACCATTTTCACCATATGTTTGCTTATTAGGGCACCTATCTCCTCTCCTGTTTACACAAAGATAAAGACCAGATGCCACTTCAGTTGTTTTAAAATGCAGCATGATATTGAAGGTATGCATGGGAGCTAAAGGTAATTATTGAAACCTCAAAAAGGACAAGGAAAACAAGAAGACAATGTGAATCCATTTTAATCACTAAAAATACTAAATGTATAACAAACATAATTCTTTACTTTTTTCATGATAAATATTGAAGCAAACAGTTAGTAAGAATAAAATACCACATGTTCTACTTACAGAAATATTTTTGAAGGGATTATTTCTATAAAATTTGGGCATAACAAATGAGAAGGGTGAAAAGTGAATACATGTGATACATATAGTTTAGGAGGGTTGTGCATTAATGGTTCATTGAGTGTAGTGCATCTCGAGAGCCTAGATGTTACCTGTCTGGTAGAATGGTAGAACTTGTACCCAGGCCAAATCAGAAACAACATATCAAATGATAGGAGGTGATATTGTGGATGACGGATGTTGTCAAGGCATGAAGGTTATTTGACCTTCAAGACCTGTAAATTCTCCTACATAAAGGCTCAAGACCTCTTTGAAACCAGAGTGGATATTCTCAGTGAAATGCCACGCCTTGGCCCAGAAGGGACTTGGATGGAACGCGGTGTTTGAGCGCTCAATAACCCATGAACATCTAAGGGAAAGGATTCTCTCGATAGACTGTTCACTATACTGAACCAGCTCAAAGAAAGCGGAAGCCACTCAGAGTCGTTCTCGAACTTAATATAAAAAGATATAAAACAGAAGTAACTCAGTGCTCCATTTAGAGGAAATGAAATCTGAATTAGTTTGGATCCTCAACATGAACCTCTTGGAACATATGCAATCGAGGGTGAGATAGTTGGCACCTCACTAGAAGGCAGTCTCAACACTTGGTATGATGGAAGGGGGCGTTAATGGGTGTTGTTTAGTAATTATGTTCTTGAAGTTAAAAGGAGTACTAGGCAGGTGAGAATTGGTGGAGTACTAGGATTAGTACTAGGGGTAATAACAAAAATTGGAAGCTTCATAACATCTAACCATTTAAATTTAAACATCACTAGAAAAAGATGCATTTTTGGTAACCAAAAAGAGCAAAAAAGGAAACTTGAAAAAAGGTGAATAGAGAAAACAAAACATAGCAGAAAAAGAAACTCATATCAATTCACACCAATGTAGAAACTTTTTTTAACTTCCAAGAATACATCAAAGATACAAAGACAAATAAACATCTTTATAATATTTAAGAGATATAACGCATATTATTTAAGCCAACTAAGAATTAAGAATAGTTAAAGGTAATGTGAAAACACGTTACAGATGAAATCTTTAGCTGAGTCACAACTAAGAACAATTAAATTCAAGAACTAGAAACAAAATGAAGAAGAACTATTGGATTGAATGGCTAAAAGCAAACTATATAATGACAACTCAATTAATTACTTTCACATAATAACATGTGTTTATTACATTTAATAATCAATATATAATAGAAAGGAAAGTTAATTTTGCACATATGCTATTCAAAAAACATTAGCATACACCAAAATTTCCCCAACTCCCATACTCCTCCCCCCCCCCCCCCCCAACACTATTTCCATTGGTTACGCAACTATAATTCACCCAAAGACCCAAAGACCATATGCGAACTATAGGATCTGTCATTAATGTAATGTGTTTACTCTGCTATCACAACATAAGAATCACAAAGCAGGCACGCTTTGAAGCTTAATATACATATCATAGGCTTCTTGTCACATAAGCTTTTGTAATGAAAAGCATCACTCAAGTGTTTACTCAATGAACTATCAAACTCTAAAGCAACAAATGGGGTTTTCATCATTGAAGAAATTGCAAAAAATTCAAATATTTATTTACAAAAACTGATTATGAAGTAGGATTTTAAACTAACTTCAAAGTCAATGACATGCCCCATCAAGTGTATGCAAAATTCTTCTTTCGATAATCTTAGTAACATACTTAGTGAACTCCTAAAAGTGTTAAGAAATTATTATGTAAAATGAATAAACACTGTGACTTTCTTACATCACATTGTAAGAAGGTATTTCAGCATGTGTGTCGGTAGCCATTGGGTTACATCATGTATAGTAACAACTCATCGTCTTCATTTTGATTTTAGCTCTGGCTTTACTTTATTACACTACACCAAATCTGCCCTATTGTCACGGTCATTGACCTTGACAAGTTGGACTTGTCAAGATCAATGACCGTGATAATACTGGGCTAGATAACTTTTTTTGTCACGGACGTGTCACGGTCATTGACCTTGATAAGTTCGTTAGAATTGTCACGGGCGTGTCACGGGCCATGACCGTGACACATTTAGTCACGGTTTAAAACCGTGACAAAGTCTTGGCCCTTTTTTAAAAAATTGTCATGGTCATTGACCGTGACAACAGTTGTCACGGACTTGTCACGGTCAAGACCGTGACAATTCTGGGCAGAATTTAAAAAAATCTGTTGGGCAGTATGGCCACTGCCACTGCCCAGTAGTATATTTGTACCTGTTATAGCAATGTTGTACCTGTTCAAACATTATATATCCAAACAAACTAAAGATAATGCAAATATATATTCAAAATAGAAACTATTTAAGAAAAAACAACATCACCATCAATTATCTCAAATCTACAAACTATTTAGATGGAAAAGAGATTTTGTACCGCGACGCTCGGGGACACCTCCTTATCCTTCCCTTCTCGTCCGAATAGCCACATAAGTATCGAGCATATGTGGCCTACCCTCAGGGCCACCCCCTGTCCCCTGAATTGAAATAAAGTAAAATTAGTATCCGCCCCGCAAATATAGATAAATATAAATCGAAATTGAAATCAAAATCAAAATTGACATATAAATATAAATACATTACATGTAGTGTCATCCAAACAGCTAACTTGAGCTCATATGGCACCTCCTTCTAACTAATGTACCCCGGGCAATCGTGTCAAATATAATTCTCTTCATATCTAAACACTAAGAAATGCCTTAATCCTATGGAGTTATGCGCTGCAAATTCCTTCCAACCGTTGTGTAGCCAAAAATCAGCAGTTGAAGTTGTCAATTCCACCTTTCAATGGTCTCCCATGTTTTGCTAGAGGTTCCAAGTGGTGGGGTATGGAAAGTAGAATTGACAACTTCAACTAGTGATGTTTGGCTACATAACGGTTGGGAGGAATTTGCAGAGCATAACTCCATAGGATTATGGCATTTCTTAGTGTTCGGATAGACGAAGAGATTCAGTCTCCTCTCCATAAATAGGGCACCCCAAATAACTATGTACTAATTACCCATTAAAGGTAAGAAGCGTATATTCATGGATTAGTATAAACAAAACTTAGATGTAGTTGGAATATTTATGTATTAATATCCTCTCCACACACGCACACCACACAAGAGTGAAAATGATAAAGTGCAAATCAATTAAAAGCATTAAAAATGGATGTTTCAGTACAAATTGAAATATTTATTACAAATTGAAAAATTGTTTCAAATTCGGGTTATCATCAAAAATGGATTAATATTCGGTAGGAGCAGCCAAGTCATCCACACTACTATTTAGACGCCTTGGAGCGTGTTGGACAATTAACCATGGCTCGTTGTTGATATACTCCGAATAAAACACTTTCTTAACCTTTTGAAATGCACAAACAAACGGCTCATCGCTCACGTGGTCGTTGCTCTTCAACTTGGACAAGTCAACCATGATCAAATTGGTGACAGGATCAACTTTACAAGCATTTTTATCCTCAACTCTTACCCAGTCACAGTAAAATACAACCTCTTTGAAGCTTATATAATCCAATTCAAATATATTTTGGATTACACCATAGTAAGTCATTTCAGCTTCAACGAGGTTTTTATCTTTTGCGCTCGCTCGAAAGATAGTAAGAGCTTTGTATGAAATTCCCGAATTCTGTACATTTGTACTTTCCTCGTACACTTTAGCACCAAAAATGTAACCGTTGAATCGATACTTTTTGTACTCTTGTACCACGAACAAGGGTCCAATGGCTAGACGAGCAAGCCTTGATGTCGCATCACCCGTCTTTAGGAGCTGACAATATAGATAAATTAATTATATTAGTGGTAAAATTTGAGTGTAATGTAACGTTATATAACGACTATTTTCATTACAATTACCTCTTGTGTCAACCACAACCTAAATTCGTTGTCTGATTGTACCATTGTTTTTCGTCTTTTATTGTTCTCACAGGCTTCATATTTTCTGCATATTACAAAATTAATCATGTATAAAATAATCTAAAATAATGTTAAACATTATAATAATCGAAACTTACTTTTTCCATTCTTCGACATCTTCATGTGTGTCAAATAGATAAAGAGCTACTTGTTCATGTTGCAAACTCATTAATTTCACTCGTTTTCCCATCACATGACCACCATCATCGACGAATTCATCAGTGTCATCAACATTGGTCGAGTCAGGCATATATTCCCGAGTATATATTGATGAATCCACGTGATGTATTCCTCTGCAATTGATCCTGCAATGTATCGTGTATTCTTGATGTAATCTTTAAAAACTTTCATCAATCTTTCAAACGGATACATCCACCGATATCTAACTGGACCACAAAGAAGTGCCTCGTCACATAGGTATACCAATAAGTGAACACTTATGTCAAAGAATGCTGGGAGAAAGTACTTCTCCAATACACAAATCGCTTCGATCACAGCCAATTTTGCAGCCACTGTGTTCTCAATTCACTACCTTCTCACACAAAAGGGATAAGGTAATACTAATTTGCATAATAGCCCTACGCAAATCCTTGTGCTTGGAGAAACAGTGCTTAAACAATAGAGGAACCAATTGCATGATCACATGCCAATCGTGGGACTTACACTTATGTAAATCATGAGTAGCATAATTCACAATCCTTTGCAAGTTGGACGAAAAAGTAGATGGGCCCTTCAAATTATGTATTGTGTCTAGAAGCACCTTCCTTTCCCCACTCGTCAAAGTAAATGCACCAGGGGGAATTATTGTCCTTCCCCTACTATCTTCTTTCAACCATAGTTGTGGCTTAAGTTTTAACGTTTTAAGGTCTTTTTGTGCATTTTCTCCATCCATCGAATGACTCCCCCCAATGCAAGTACCCACAATATGTTCAGCGAAGTTCTTCTCTGCATGCATCACATCCAATACATAGCGCACCGGGTTATTCTTCCAATAAGGCAAGCCAAATAAAATTGACCTCCGAGACCACGCCTTTCTTATCTCAGTTTCATTCCCAGTTGGGGTCTTCTTATGCTTGACGTTCTTAAATTTGGGATTCTTACCTGGCATATTAGGGCCACATTCAGAAGATTTACTTTCAATTTCTGAACCTGAAAGTTGTCTCGGCGGTAGCCTATGTTCAACTCCGCCCAATAAAAAATTGGAACCTTTCTCAGATTTGAAACTATGAGATGGGGGTAAAAACCTCCTGTGGCGATGGTATACATCTTTTAAGCTAGAGGATAGACGAAGAGATTCAGTCTCCTCTCCATAAATAGGACACCCCAAAAAACCATGTACTACACAACCGGATAATGTCCCATAAGCTGGAAAATCATGAATTGCCCACATCAACATAGCTTTCAGCGTAAACTCTTCTTTTCTAAAAGAGTCAAATGATTGCACACCTCTTCCCATAATTCATTTAATTCTTCTACCAAAGGATCCAGGTAGACATCAATGTCATCACTTGGTGCCTTTGGCCCAAGTATCAATAAAGCCATCATCGAAAATTCAGGTCTCATACACTGTGAAGGAGGGAGGTTGAGTGGGGCTAGGATCACTGGCCATACACTCTGATTGGTGCTTAGATTTCCAAATGGATTGAAACCATCTGTTGATATAGCCAAACGAATGTTGCGTTGTTCTCGAGCAAAATTGGGATACTCAAAATTCATCCTCTGCCAGGCAGTAGAATCAATAGGATGACGCATGATATTACCCCCTACTTCTGCCCTAGCATGCCAAGTCATTGCCTCTGAAATCCATGGTACTGTGAAAAATCGCTTTAATCTAGGAACAACGGGAAAATATTTCAATACTTTTTTAGGCACTTTTGAGCTTGTTCCTTCCTTACTAGTAGATTGGACATATCTAGGTTCATCGCATACCGAACAACAATCGAGATTTTCATACTCATTTCGGTATAGTATGCAGCCATACACACAAGCATGAATCGGTTTACACTTCATTCCCAAACCTTTCAAACCGTTCTTCATAACAGGATAGCTATTTGGAAGTGTATTCACCTTGGGTAATAAGCCCTTCACCCATTTCAGAATTCCCGTCACGCTATTGCCAGACAAACCGTACTGCGTCTTCAAACTGTGCAAACCAACCATGGCGTGTAAAGTTGTTTGATCTTTCTCACAGCCAGAGTATAACGGTTGGGTCACCTTAAATTTTAAACTTTGGTAGTCATCGTCAAGTTTTATCGTGTTATCTTCATGAGCACTTGAATCTTCTACATCATCAGTAACATCATTCTCCTCTGCTTCATAAACTTCGTACGCATCATCAACTAAATCCTCTAACATATTATGATCTACGTCGTCCCCTTCTACATCTATTCTACTTGTTGAAGGTTGTTGTGAAGCTTGGTCGGGGACAAAAGGAACTTTCAATTCACCGTGAAAACTCCAAAATCGATAACTATCTTGCATACCCGATCTTAACAAATGTAGTTCAACTGTTTTCCACTTAAACACCTTACCATTCTTACACCTAGCACACGGACATGAAAACTCTTCATCATTATGACATCTCTTTGCATATTTCACAAATTCGTTAGCACCTCTGCGAAACACATCCCCCATTCTATTAGTCTCGCCCATCCACTCTTTGTATTTCGAATATCCCATCACAGCTACCACAACTAAACACCTATTAAAGGTAAACAAAACTTAAATTTATAGTATGTTTTATTTAATTATCCCATCATTTAATTATCCTATTAAAGGGTGAGTGGTCCTATCCCATTCAAGATTGTATTTTTCTGTAATATACTTAATAGCTCATGCACATTGTTACGATTTGAAAAAAAATCAATAGCATATCCCCGTAGTTCTCCAAGTACACGACGTAGATTGGCAGGTGTGAGTGTTATTTCAATTAATCAATTGAAATAACAGTCACACTTGTCAATCTAGTATGTACCCAGAGAACATTAAGATACGACTGCAGAACTTCCTTCAAAAGTAACAACTTTAAGCCAATAAGAATATTATACAGAAATTATACAGTCTCAAACTGTCCAAACGGGACAATTCGAGAGATCTCATTACAGGGGTAATGACTCTCGAACGGGTCTAAGAGCTATTGAATGCGTATGCATAAGAACTAGAAGGCTAGTATCTATGCGCACTATATTTAATTTCAAGCATGTTTCATTTAATTATCATACTATATATATATTGTTCGTTATACAGAGTAATTTTCAAAAAAAGTTGAAAAATCCCACCCCCATATGGACAATAATCCAGTGGTCATGCCACTTTTAAAACTAACCAACCAAACATTTACTAAACAAAATAATCCAACAGCAATGTCAACAACAAATGTGTATACCGTACTCCTTCTAATTCATCAACTCAATTAATTCATTTCATCAATTAAACTAACAATTAACGTATAGAATTATTAATTTACTAATTTACACTGAGGGGCAATCCTACTTTCATATGAAATGGGCACTAATTATTAATTTACTTTCATCTAAAATTATTTCATTTATTAATTATATTTTAGTGGATGTAATTATAGAATCATCTACAATGTGAATGTTTTTATCTACAATGAGTTAACCTTGAAACAATATATATTATCTACAATGAGTTAACCTTGACTTACCCCGCCTCCCCCCCCCCCCCCCCCCCCCCACACACACACACACAAACAAATTGACAAATTCATGGGTTAATTCAAATACAAAAATAAATTCATGGGTTAATTCAAATACAAAAATAAATTCATGGGTTAATTCAAATACAAAAATACAAATTCATGGATTAATTCAAATACACACACACACATACACACACACACACCTCCCTCCACACCCCCCACTCACCACACACACACACACACACACACACACACACACAATAGCCCCCACCCTGCCCCACCTCCCTCCACACACCCCACCCCTACCCCCACCCTGCCCCACCCCCCACCCTGCCCCACCCCCCACACATGCAAACACACACACACACGCACATATATACACACATATATATACACACAAACATATATATAAATGGAAGAGAGAGAGAGAGAGAGAGCAGCGTAGAGAGAGAGAGGGAAGGAACGGCGAGAGGGAAAAAAGAAGGGGTAGGGGTATTTGCTGTATAAGTTATCACGGTTGTGTCAAGGTCATTGACCGTGACAATTATTTAATAAATTGTCACGGTTAATGACCGTGACAAGTTAATTTGTCACGGGCTTGTCACGGTCAATGACCGTGACAATTATTTGTCATGATCATGTTAAGGTCAATGATCGTGATACAAAACGCGTGTTTTTTTATCACGGTCAAGGACCTTGACAAGGGTGGCCGGTTGAAAGGTGACAATTTTGTCATTTTGGTGTAGTGTTACTACTTAAATCTCAGTTGACTCAGAAAAACAATGGAAGTAGTAGAAGTCTATAAATAACAAATTTATTGACATATAAGGGATCTTTTTAATGGAAAGAGTGAGTTTATTAACTTGTACAGGGAGGTAGGGACATCAAAATACATGGTCCCCTCCGGCTTTAGATATTCAATTGGCGAGCATAGTTTTGCTTCCTATACATGTAAGCGTATGCTAATTGAAATATGGTTGCAAGCATAATAACTCACTTGAGATTTTAGTAAATACTAAGGAACCAAGAATAAGAAGGCAAGAAGTTGTGTTTATGAAAGGAAAACATATGCTATGTATCGAAGGAAGAAATTTGAATCCTTTTTTCTCGTCGTGTGAATTTAAGACACTTGTTTCCCGATTTGTTTCCACATTTCCCAAAAGAACTTGTGACACACAATGCGTATGCCTCCTCTAACCACTGGATTGATATGAAAACATGAAAGTAAAAACAGTGACTTGTACATCTTCCTACACACACACAAGTAAATATGAATATTCCTAAATACATGCCTTTTTGGACTACCATGCATACTTGATCTATGTACATCAAAAATAAGCACAAAGCCAAATATCTGCAGAATTGGCGAAGACATTTACGGTCATCAGATACTATAAAATGAAGCTCAATGAGGCTGAGTGCTCTTTCGAAGTTCAATCTGGGAAATTCCTTGGGTCTGTGGTCATCCAAAGGGGGATCAAAGTCAACCCCAACTAGATCGAGGCAATAAATAATGTTCAGTTGTCGAAGATGCTTCGTGATATTCAAAAGTTAATAGGAATGTTAGCAGCACTCGACCGCTTATTTTCAAGAGGATATCTTACCGACCGACAAGAAACAAGACCACCAGGTCAAGCTAAAAGCTACTCATTTATACCTTTAACCCAAAGGAAAAATGTATAAAATATATTTCATAGGTTCCCACCTTCAACGAATGAACCCAAATGATGTCAATAAAGTCATATACGAACTTCATGACGGTATAGGTGGGAACCATGCAGGGGCAGATTTTTAGCATATAGGGCGATCAAAGAAGGTTGTTAGTGGCCATATATGCAGAAGATTGCAGTCTCCTATGTTAGAAAATTCAAGAAGTGCCAAGAATTCTCGCATATGCTTATTAGCCGACCATCGACCTAAAGTCGTTAACCAGTTCATAGCCGTTTGCTCAATGGGGTCTGGACATTATGGCCCCTATCTACCGCACCAGTAAATCATGAATATCTCATGGTTAGCACATACTATTTCATAAACTAGATTGAAGTTGAAATGTTGGCAAACATCAGAGACACTGATGTGATAAGATTCATTTGGAGAAACATCGTGACTCGTTTTAGCGTACTAAAGATGATCATTACAGATAATGGAACGAAATTTGAAAGCGGACCATTTCAAGACTTCAGCGATAACCAAAACATCAAGAACCAGTGGGAAGGATAAAGCTTCTAAAAAAATAGAGCTCAATGGCATGAAAAAGAGGTTGGAGAAGGTAAAAAATGTTCGGGTGGATGAGATCCCCCACATACTTTGGGCATAATGTATTATGCCCATGTGGTCGACTGAGAAAACTCCCTGTGCCTTAGCTTAAGGGATGGAAGCCATAATCCATTTGGAATTTGTATTACCAACCATGAAAATAATTATTGTCGATCAAGATTAAATAGAGAAATAGTAAGGAGTGAGCTTTACCTAACCAATGAATGAAGGGAACAAACCTTAATCAAGTTATAATCCTACCAACAACAGTTGGCCAAGGAGAACAACAGAGAAGTCAACCCAAGAAGGTTCCAGGTCGAAGACTACATACTCAGGAAAGTGTTTGGTATAATGAAGAAGACATCAAATGGAAAGTTAGGTCCTAACTGGGAAGGGTTGTTCAAGATCATTGGAGGCGACCCCTAAAGAGCCTACGATTTGGAAACAATGGGGAGCAGGTAGATCCTTAGGGCCTAGAATTCAACCAATCTTAGTAAATTTTATTTCTAGCAAGTTTATTTCTCATAAATTTCATTTGTTGGTTTATCTCAAGTTTCGAGGACCTATTTTTTGGAATGCTTTAAAGTTAAATTAATGCAATTATCTTCATTATTGCTCCAAATGGCATACCATTTCTTTTTATTTATGAATTATTATTATTATGTTCGATCAATCGTCAGCATGAATTCCTTAGTATGATTATGCTTAATCAAAGCTTCAAGGTTTTATACATAAAAAAACACGAAAGCATCGAGAATTGACTCGATAAGGAAAACACCTAAGGGGGACCCCTAGGAACTATGTGTCCCGATTTTAGTAGGCTAAAATCCTGAAGGGGTGGATGGCCCTACAACTAGGTGCATTTTCTCCATAGTTTGACCTAGGCTTAAGATTGTGTAAATACACTATCTAAAAGGTAAGGTGAACAACCAAAAAATTTTCGACATAAAAAGGTGGGAAAGTGAAAAACATGGAATTAACTAGTAATTTCATAGAACTTACATTTTACAAAAGGCGTATACTCTAAAAGTTACAAAATGAGTATACGTACTCATGGATTGAGCCATCATCTCTGACGAGTTATCAACTTAGAAACTTCGACTCTTCGTCTATCATTGGGATTAGACTAAAACTCATCATCACTGTCATAGTTTAAAAATTAATCCTTCGCTAACTGAAGGGGGCCCAAACAGAGTGTGGATGTAATCATGGCACTCCACCCGATACTAGTACCAAAGTTGAGAATCTTTAGGGACCTTCATAATAGCTAGGTAATTCATCCAACCATGTGTGTATGCTACTTTATTAGCTTTATTTATCTTAAAGGGTCATCTACCCATCCTTCATCATAACTAGCAACCCAAATTGTGAGAAGACTCCTTTTAAAGAGATACTATCGTTTTATTATCTCATGGCACATGCCTTGCTTGCCTGTGACGTCCCTCTTGAAGTCTTACTCAATCTTGTCAAGTTTCTCCTTTAGATAATTGTTTTCATTCTGTAATAGCTCGAAGATGTCGCCCACCTCCCTGACTTTGGTTTGTAAATCAATGACTAGGTGAGCCTACTCATCAAAAGCACTTATCATCTTTTGGAGAGATTGTCTAACATACACGAATGTGCCATGAGCTTGGATACTAGCATCCCGACCACATAATAGGTCTAGGTCATCAGTTTATGGAAGCATTGGCACCTCGACCAACCTATTTTCAAGTTATAAGGATTAAGAGAAAAGCATTCAGGCACGAAAGAGACAATTACAAATCATCTATAGAGTAATAAACAACTAACAAACATTGACATAGCAATAACAAATGTCTTTTCCATTAAACCAAAGGATGGGGCATGCCCTTACAAACCTTCAAAAGCATAAATATACAAGGAACAATGAGACCTAAGATAAACCTAACTAGCTTGGCTTTTATTTTCCTTCACCTGCTCTTGGGTTTTATGGACTTTGCCTTAATCAGAGCCCACCATCTCTCGCTATGCCTCGTCCATTGCTTGGCCACTATCAGAGGCGCTTTGTACCCTTCCTCCTGCCTTGGTGGAGAACCTGGAGTATGCTCCCCCAAAAGCTTAGACTCGGGAGTACCTCGGTCTTTACATGGTTTGCGTCCTAGCCCCTTCTTAAAATTCGACTTACGAATGTAAGACAATTACTTTTTGGCCTCAACAAAGGCTTCCATTTAACCTGGGTCAAAGGCCTCATTTTGGCCACTGCTAAGGCCCGAGCAGTATCCTCAGCAGCCTTTTTCAATATAAGTTTTGAATTTAAATTCGTCATTCAAGCAAATGGACTTCTTCTTAGAGCATACTCCTCTCGAGCAGTAATAAAATACTCTTGGGACTTCATCAGAGTCTTCTTTAGGTCGTCATATGCTTTGACCTACTTAACCCCCCTGTCGAGCATGGTAATAAAATGTGCCATAACCTGCAAAAATAAGGCGAGATTGAGTCAATGCAACAATCAAAGTAAACTAGGGACTAAATATGGATTCTCGGCCACCGACATGATTTGGTGGCCCTTACCCATGTTGGGGGCATCCACCTTCTTTGTGGTAACAGTGATAGAAGTAGAGGGAGGAACTTTTTCCTTCTTCTTTTCTTTCTCCTTATCAAGAGAATCCACAAGATTGACGAGCTCGAAGGGATCTCTGGGCTCCTTCCTATTAGGAATTTTAGCCTTTAAAGAGGTGGGGATGTCGAAATCACCCACCAGAGTGAGGTTTCTCTTTCTTAGAGACATTGTCTTCTTCAATAGCAGGGATAGCGTTTATGTTTACAGGATCAAAATAAGATGAGGTATAAGCACTTAAAGACCCCTTAGTGGTTGAGGGAACTGGAAGATAAAAAGTTTGGAAGTTGAAGATGAAAGGTTTGAAGGTTTGAATGTGTAGAGAGATGGAGGGAAAGTGTGTAAATAAATTTTAACACTTTAAATATGTGGTGGCCCTTTTGTGGTATTTGAAAGTAACTATTAAAATTAAGTGGTATTTCGTAGTAAAAAAAATAGTTGTGGTATTTTAGAGTATTATTTAGGGTGCCCTTAGAAACTCCCATTTTTTAAGTCTAAAGCTTATGACTTTGTTCCTGTTGTGACTTGCTTTTTCCATTTTTCTGTATCTGAAACTATAACTTCTCTAACTCATTAATGTGTACATACATGTAGTCAAGCAACAAACCTGTGTGTAAAGAAGCAACTTCTCAGCGAGATGAAAAAATTTGACAGAGAAAAATAAAGGTCGGCCCTAATCGGGGGTCCAAGGCGAGCTTTTAAAATGAGGCCCTTCATACATATAATAAAATTGAATAAAGTCGATAAATAATTTATTTGTAAAATATTCAGCGCATAAAAAATATTTGCATTGTTATTCGATTTGTTAACTTTAGTAGGTTCACAAATCATCAATTATTTGGGTTCTTGAGTCCACATCTTTCAGCTATCATCTACATTATATACCGCATTGTCATTATCTATAGATTTCACTAATTGTCCATTTGATAGCATGGTAAAGCAAATTTTTCCATGGCAAATCCTCTGACTTTGCCATATTTTTGCCATGTTTGAGGAACTCCATTTGGCATGGCAAAATTTTTCAACTCAACATAACACCCCACACTATGCACATTTGGACGATTAATCATGGCCAATTTTTCTTTCTTTTTTTTTGGGTGGGGGGTGGCGGGGGGGTGGGTGGGGGTGGGGGGTGTAGTGGGTAGTTAAGATTTGCTATTGGCACCCTATGCAATCAAAGGGGCTCTATTTTTTTTTATTAAGGTCTCCTACTTGAGAGTGCATAAACGTTTCCGCTCTTTTATACCTTTTACTTTACACATCCCCGGAAAAAATATTTTCTTAAAGACATGATTATGTTGGTCAATCAAATAATAATTAATAAATCCAAAATGATCTTGAGTTTTAGAATCATTTACCAAGCCTTAAATTCTGCAAAAAGGCATTTCTTGGATGTTCTTTATAGGAAAAGAACATGAAAAAAAAATTATATATCATGTGTGACACCCCGACTAATTAAATACCGGGTAGCTACTCATTTATTAAATTAATACAAAATGCCAAGTTGGCTCAGTTCATAGCATCACTGTCGCAAACGTTTTAACAATTACTAGCCACCTATTATTTAAAAAGTGAGTTGTCCATTTTAATTAAATCCAGTCAACATGCAATAAGTAAAGTATGAAATGTTAACATAACCAACACAACATAGTCACAATAGAATAACCATCCAATAATAAAGAGTCTGGAGGAAAACTCCTCACAACAATCCGAATACCGAAATAAATAAATACAAAGTCTGCACCACTAAAATTAATTACAACCCAAAGTCTGAAACAACTGAATAAGTAAGATGTCTCTAAAAGGAATGGGCGACATGCCCAACAAATGATAAAAACTGATAATGGAGCCAAGATCGGAAATGGAGGCGTCTACTGTGAAGGTCCTGTAACTTCCACAGCAGCTACAACACGTCACCTGAATAGAACTCCTATGCATGGTGTCCTTGTGGCTGTGCACCTAAAAGGTTTTTACAAAAATAGATTTGAAAGCAAACGGGTCAGAGCCCGATTGTGAAAATAATTTAAATTTTTTGCAAGTGATTAATATCATTAAACAATGAATATAAAATACATGATAGTGTGCACTCACATGAGTTCCTCACCTCTCAACTAATTGTGCACTCCTATCGTACCTGTACCAATTCTAGTTGTTCCCATATCTAACTAGTCCGATACTAAAATCTAACATTTCTATACGATATCTAGTTCAATTCCCCTCAACTTTTAGTTACCAGAGTGCCATAACTTGCTACGCAGTTTTCCATGTTAGTACTACTAATTACTAGAGATCTTCCATTTTTACTTTACAAACTGTTGCTATTATTTATACTCACATTTATGCATGACAATTCATTTCAATTAATCGTATATTATTTTCATCATAAATATACAATACTAGCACCCCGAGACTAAGCTGTGGTGCTCACATACTCTGCTATCAAATCCCGGTACATCACGTACATGAGGACCACGTATCCCGAATCTCTCAGGAAACGTTTCATTAACAACAATCACAAACAATGGAGGCGAACATAGTTCACATCACATGGGTCACGCACATACCTACGCTCCCATGATCAGCAGACTTATTAACTTCTCAATAAGTCCTTCTCTGACCTATGTCCTCGAGGTACCAATCTAGATCCCCCCCCCCCCCCCCCCCCCCCCGTAGGCACACAAAGATTAGATGTCCCTAAACGAATGCAACCTCCCATGATAGCAAGTACGGTAGGTATGTTATACACAGATAACTACATATACTAAGCATTCACACATCTTAGATATATCAATATTTTATTAGCGGTATACTTCTCGTTCTTATACCAACACTTAGTGTAATACACGTCACAAGTCCCCGGTTTATATGTATTTATGTTATCAGCTCTTCTCACGTCGTAAATAGTTACTCGTTTCCCAATCCACAATTGTCACTCGGTTTACTACAAGATTCTAAGTGTTACTCTTCAATGTACCCAAATCTCCCAACTATACCCACTAGTTAATAAGGGAAGGTTATCTCACAATTTAAACAAGTCTACGGGATACTAGAAATAAATTCAGGCCTAAAAGGCCATTCTGTCAACTCGTTAGAAATCTCGTTCGAACGAGGTCGTTCGAACGAGTTTCGTTTGAACGAAAGGCTTCGAACGAACTGCCAACTCGTTAGAAGTTATACTGTCATCTCGTTAGAAGTTCGTTCGAACGACCTGGGCAGATCTTCTAACGAGATGGCAGTTTCAGCCCAGAAATTCCCAAGTCCGATTTTCTCAATTCCTTTCTTCTCTAAATCCACCCTAAGACCATTCAAGTTATGTTCTAACGTTTTTAAACCATTTCTAATCATTCTAGATCATCCTTTAACAAATTTTAGAGGTCCAATCTTACAAATCATCATGAAATTATTATAAATCTCCAAATATTTCCCCAAACCCTATGAACATGAACCCATAATTTTGTTGTGCCCAATTACTCATCATAAATCCGCTTTTAAATCAACATAAATAACTCTACGAATATTAAATCAGTCCATCATCATTCTACATGCAAATCCTAACCCAAATTCAAAGTTTTTCCAACAATCTCATGGGTTTTCTTCAAAGATTTCAATATAAGATAATTCCTACACTAAACATGGAAGACATATTCAATGCACTAAAAATATCAAATCACCTGCCTTAGATTGTTCTTCAGAATTGTTGTTGGTGAATGAAGGTTGATTCTCTCCTTTCTCTACAGATTTTCTCCCAAGGTTGAAGATGGCTTAGTTTTGGTTCTTGTAACTTCTCTCCAACTTCTCTCAAAACTCCCGTAGCCCACTCTCTAAACTTTTGCTGGTAATGGCCTTAGTGGCCCCTTTAAAATTATAAATATAAACTCCAATTTTCGTGGGTTTTAATTCCCTAATTTTTAAAATTACCAAAATACCCTTTTAAGTTGCCGGTATAGCCCAAAAATACCCCGGGACCCAAACTAAACCCCGGCTAGTATTTTCTGACTATTTTGATCCTTCCGGACTCGTTGGCACACTCAAAATAACCATTCGGTTGATAAAAATAAAATTCATTTTTTAATTCAAATAATTACATTCCTGACGCGACTGACACGCGCGTCCCAACTAAATTTCCCAAATTGTCGTATTTCAGTCTCGCGACAATTTTAATATTTTCAATATTCATATATTGCCATATATACACATCATAATCAAATACCAACTCACATCTCGTTAGTATTTATATCCAGATTAATTCTCAATTGATTCACATTTAATTTAGTTAATCCCTTAAATAAATATCAATAAAATTACGGGGTATTACATCATGATTTACCTAACCCCAAAAACTCACAAGAAAACGTAATATATTATAGTATTTATCAATTATCATGAATTTGTTATAAGGTTTACCAATTAACATAAACATGCTTTCGAATCTATTAAATTTTTATGGCCTAAACCATAATAACAGATTGGCACCACATAAAACCAGTGTTCTAAAAAAAAACCCTAAGCGCGGGGCTTTTTAGAAACACTTTGGCCCTAAGCGTGAATTAAGGCGTAACCAACGATGGTCAACGTTTTTTGGGGCTAAGGTGTGAAAAAACGCGCATTTTTTAGGAGTAAGGCGTGAAAAAATGCGAGATTTTTAGAAGGCTTGAAAAACGCGACTTTTTTTTTTTCTTTTAAAAAAATAGTATTTTAATTTACAAATATTCAAACATATTTTTAAGGTATGTGCCATTTTAGTATTTTTAATAGCTTTGTAATGAAAAAATATTTAAAAAGGCCTAAACGCATTTTCATGCCTTTTTACGCCTATGGCCCGCCTAAGCTTCTAAGACTTGAGGCTTAAGGCTTAGCCTCCATGCCCCGTGATTTTGAGAACCTTGAATAAAACTGATGCAAAACATAGCAACATCCAAATGCAAAAACTATGAAAATGAGATTTTACATTTTATAAAGTTAATTGTACACGGCTCCCGTTCTATTGCACTAATCGATAATAAACAACGAGAATCCATTGTTTGCACACGAAAAATCGTGACTTCAAGAAAAGGGAAAAGCATAACTATGCCCATCATCCCAGATTTTTCACCACTAAACACATATAATTTTCCTATTTACTTGGAATTAATGTTCATATCATAACAAATAAATATCACAAAAGTCTTCAATGAGGTGTATTGGGTGGTCTTCAAAATCTATAGAGAATAAACATAACAGTAGCCAAATCTGACCTTCAAATATAAACCAATAGAATAGTGACACCATGTCTCGACTCTTTGATCACGTCTCAATTTGTTGAACCTTAATATTCAGTCATGTGATACTCATCTATGATTTATTCTCATCTGTAACATAAGAAATTACAAGAACAAATTAAATGTCAATCCACTTATAACAAAAAATTTGAGGGAAGAACAAAACACAAATTTCAAAACCCAAAATAAACCCATCTAAGTTGAAATAAAAAAAGTCCCCATAAACACCAAAAGCCAGTAAACAATGGTGAGAGAAAGGATAAATGGATTGGAGGACAATTTTCTTGGTGTTTTAGATTTGCAAGCATCATAAACACGATTATTTTGTCAAGTTGCAATTCTCATGTATAACGAGGTAAGAAATGGAAGTTGTGGGTGAGTAGCGAAGATTTTTAAAAAAGCTAAAATATTTTATGCCACAAATATTTTATGCCACATTTTGTATGAGCAGCATTGTCTTGTGTCTTGTGTACCATTGAAAGCATGAGACGAAAAGTCAATTGTCTCCTCAAATTTTTCAGTTCGAGGTAGGGGTGTTCGCGGTACGGTAAAAACCCGCACCGTACCGTTTTGTACCGATAAAAAATGGTAATGGTTTACCTTGTTTACTTATCGAAAACCGAAACTACCGAAACCGAAATTACCGATTTTTTTTGGGTTGGTTTTGGTTTATACATCTAAAAAACCGATTTACCGAAATTACCGCTTTTAAAATACTAAAACATAAGTTTTCAAATTTACCATACTAATATACGGTACTAGTATAGCTAAACTAAAATATTTTATTATTTCATTTGTTTAGTTAATAATTTATTTTTCATATTAGTGTAAATCATTATTTTAATTTGTTATTTACCATTTATAGATGCATGAATGTAAATAATTTCAAAAATAAATGTATGTAGATTTAAGTGATGTGAGATCAATTTGTATAAAAATGTTTGCATTGAGATTAATTAAATATTTTATATATGAGATCAGCTAAAGTTTTTATATAAATATAATTTTTAATATATATTTAAGCTTGTGTACATTAAAGTGAGTGAGATGAGTTTAGAGCAAAATTTAGTAAGCAGCTATATAAGTTCTTAAAGTCCCACATCGGATGAATTGTTAACCAAAAGGGTTGCTAACTCTCTATATAAGGAGTACCCAACTTAGTAGATGATAGGCTAGCTGTTAAAGCAAAGCCTTCATGGCATAGTTAATGCTATGTATTAACAATAAGTATTTATTATTTTTTCGGGACTCAAATTTTGGGACCTGTTAATAAATATTTATTATTATTATTATTTATTGAAATTTTGGTGGACTTGAGTTTTGGGACCCCTTTAGTTTTTTTTTATTATTGTCATTACAATAATATCGGAATTACCGAAAATACCGGTTTTACCGCGGTTTAGAGTGGTATGGTTTTGGTTTATAAATCATTATACCGGCCGGTATAATTGGTAATTTCGATTTTTATAAGTAAGGGTTGGTTTGGTTTTGGTAAACTCGTTTTACCGACCAAACCGACCGATAATCAGCCCTAGTTCGAGGAAACAAATTTTGGGGGCATACTTGTTAGCGTCTTCTTAATATCAATCTTAGCCCTTCATTTCCTACCCCGACTTTTTACGTCTCCAAAGAGCTATGGAGCACCGACACTCTCCCGGAGGCGACGAATCTTGTTTGACACGTGTCGGACACGCAACACGCTCCGACACGCGAGTCCCAGAGTGTCCTCTTTTTATTTTTTAGTTGGACACGCTCCCGACACGCTAGTCCCTTTTTTTTGTTCTTTTTCTTTCCCTTTTCTTTGTTTTTTTTCTTTGTTGTTTCTCCCTCTTTATTTAATCCAACTACAGCAAAAAGAAAAAAAAGATTAGAAACAAAAAAAATAAAAGAAACAAAAAAAAGAGTGTTTGACCGTTAAATGCAACTAATGTGATGGTGATCATGTTTTATTTATGATTTTTAATGTTAAAGTGTGTTTGAATATTGTTTTGTATGGTTCATTTTCTTAATTTTAATATGTTAAATGCTTTAACAATGTATTTTATGGGAAAAAAATTTATTTTATTTCTTTTATATATATTTAAATATATATTATATATTATACGTATCCTAGCGTGTCGTATCCTAGTTTTTAGAAAAATCACGTGTCTTGTCGAAACACGTATTGCGTGTCGAGTTCGTGCTTTATAGCCAAAGAGTGAATCTTAACCCCTACTTGTCTTCTCACACACTAAAACACATTCCTCAACACACCATCTTGCTTTATTTATTATATGGATTATAGGGAAAACAAAATATGTTTTGGTTAATTGTAAAAGCGCACGAAGGGTGAGATGAAGAAATCAGTGGGTTCCAATAAAAACTCCCTTATTTTTTTAGCAAATCTTGAGGCAGAAAACAACCCCCTGGGGAAGACTTTTTTCCGCATTTTATAATAATAAAATAACTCTCTAGAACAAAGATTGTTTCGCCTAAAGATTTGTTGAAAAAAATAGTAAATAATTTCTTTCTCCCCAAGGGAAAAAACAGTAATTGTTTTGAAAACAAGGGTTAATGCTAATGCTAGGGCATTCCCCTTAAGCGATGCGTTGCGCCTGCCACCGGGTGTCTCGAAAAAAAGGAAAGGGGCGTCGCATCGGCGCCCGGATGCGACGATAAATATGCAAGGATTCTTGCAACAAGCTGGACGTGTGCAGGTAAAGAAGCTAGTCCAGGATACTAGACTTAGGTTAGCGACTTGGAACATAGGGACTATGACAGGAAAAGGGATGGAGTTAGTAGATACCATGATAAGAAGAAAAGTTAACATAGCTTGTTTACAAGAAACGAAATTGGTCGGTGAGAAAGCTAGGTAAATAGAAAATACAGGATTTAAATTATATTATACAGGAAAACATAGAAATAAGAACGGAGTTGGAATAATAGTAGATAAAAACTTTAAGGACGATATCGTAACCGTTATTAGGAAAGGTGATAGACTTATCCTTGTAAAATTGGTATTAGGTGAAAACATAATTAATATTGTTAGTGCTTATGCACCTCAAGTAGGATTAGATGAGCACACTAAAGTACAATTTTGGGAACAAATGGATGAACTAATTCAAGAAATACCCCTAGGTGAGAAAATCTATATAGGTGGAGATCTTAATGGCCATGTAGGAGAAGATCGTGTAGGATATGAGATAGTGCATGGAGGACATGGTTTTGGAGATAGAAACGACGGGGGAGAGTCTATCTTAGATTTTGCGATGGCTTATGATTTTGTACTAGTAAATACATGTTTTAAAAAGAGGCTTGAACACTTAATAACTTATAAAAGTGGAACACATAAGAGCCAAATAGATTTTTTCATTACTAGGAAAGGAGACCGATTAACGTGTAAAGATTGTAAGGTTATCCCGGGAGAGAGTTTAACCTCACAACATAGGATAATGGTGTTAGATATAAATATTAAAAATCAATCACGAGTGCGAAAAGTGAAGAATAACCCACGAACTAGGTGGTGGAATTTAAAATGAGAGAAATTAGAACTATTTAAAGATAAAGTATTAAATGAAGCAACATGGAATAGTGAAGAAGAAACTAACTTAATGTGGAATAAGATGGCCACATGCTTTAGGAGAATATCAAAAGAAATTCTTGGAGAATCAAAAGGCAAAGGGCCACAGTCTAAAGAAACTTGGTGGTGGAATGAAGAAGTACAGAATATAGTAAAAATTAAAAAGGAGTGCTTTAAAACATGGCAAACAAATAGAAATGAAGAGAATTTTGAGAAATATAAATGGGCTAAAAAGGAAGTTAAGAAAGTGGTAAGAGATGCTAAGTTAAAAGCGTATAATGATCTTTATACAAAATTAGGAACACAAGAAGAGGAAAAAAGTATTTATAAGCTTGTTAAACTTAGGGATAGGAAAACAAAAGATTTTAATAACGTTAAGTGCATCAAAAGTGATGATTCGAGAGTCCTAGTCAAAGATGATGAAATTATGGAAAGATGGAAAAACTACTTTGAGAGGTTATTAAATGGAGATAATGGGAGTAGATTAGATATAGAGGAACTTAGGGAGACTCGAGAAGATATATTTTTTCGTAGAATTAGGGCAACAGAGGTCAGGATTGCTCTAAAAAAGATGAAAACAGGGAAGGCTTTAGGACCAGATGGTATCCCCATTGAGGTTTGGACGTGCTTAGGGGAGGATGGAGTATCATGGCTTACAAAATTATTTAATAGAATTTTAATGACTAATAGGATGCGCGATGAATGGAGAAAAAGTATTTTAGTACCTATTTATCGTGGTATTAAGTTAATGAGTCATACAATGAAACTTTGGGAGAGAGTGATTGAATATAGATTGAGATTGAAGACAACAGTATCTGAGAATCAATTTGGGTTTATGCCTGAGAGGTTAACAATGGAAGCAATCTATTTATTGAGGAGATTAATGGAGAGGTATAGAGAGAAAAGGAAGGATCTTCATATGATTTTTATAGATTTGGAGAAGGCGTATGATAGGATACCTAGAGATATAATATGGTGGGTTCTACATAAAAGAGGAGTGACTCGCAGATATATTGACGTGATCAAGGATATGTATGATGGTGCGATGACTACAGTAAGAACATCAGGAGAAAGTAGTGAATTTTCAATTACGGTAGGGCTACACCAAGGTTTAGCATTAAGTCCTTATCTTTGTGCTCTTGTTATGGATGAGTTTACTGGACAAATACAAGATGAGGTGCCATGGTGTATGTTATTTGCAGATGATATTGTTTTAGTCGATGAGACTAAGATGGGGATAAATGCTAGGTTGGAATTGTGGAGAGAAACTTTAGAAACAAGAGGATTTAAAATAAGCAGAACTAAAACAGAATATGTGGAGTGTAATTTTAGTAGTAATAGGAGGACAAATGGAGATGTGGTGAAATTGGAGAGTCAAGAAATACCTAGAAATGATCATTTTCGTTATTTAGGATCGATTATACAAAAAGATGGGGATATTAGTGATGATGTTACGCATAGGATTAGAGCAGGCAGGGTTAAGTGGAGAAGTGCGACCGGCGTTCTGTGTGATAGGCATATACCTTTGAAGTTAAAAGAAAAATTTTATAGGACGGCCATTAGACCTGCCATGTTATATGGGACAGAGTGTTGGGCAACCAAGAAACAAAATGTGCAGAAAATGAGTGTGGCGGTAATGCGAATGCTAAGATGAATTTGTGGTAAAACTCGAAAAGATAACATTAAAAATGAACAAATTCGTGAAACGGTAAAAGTAGCTCCTATAGAAGATAAATTGAGAGAAAATCGACTTAGATGGTTTGGACACGTCAAGCGTAGACCAATGGATGCTCCTGTAAGGAAGAGTGATTTAGTTAGTATTGATGGTAACCCAAGGGGTAGAGGTAGGCCTAAATTAACTTGACGGGATATTATAAAAAAGGACATGATATCATGTGGTTTAACCGAAGATATTGCACTGGACAGAATGGAATGGAAAAATAGGATTCATGTAGCCAACCCCAAATAATTGGGAAAAGGCTTTGTTGAGTTGAGTTGAGAAGAGGTGGTGTTAATGGCACCCCTATAAAACTTCTTAACACCGCATCAGAAAAAAGAGGTATTTCACTAAAGACACCAACATTTAATCGATCGAAGCTCAAAAACTAAATTCGAACTCACAATATTTTATGTAAATTTTATTTTTAAGACCTGGAATTTTTTTATCTAAATTTTATATTAATCCCACTATATATTCCAAATCCTAACACTAACACCATCACCGCCGAACTAACTCCAACCCTAACCAACAAGCACTACCACCACAACGACCTCCATCCACTGCTCCCCACCCCCTCTCTAGCTCAAAAATCGCCAAACCGCTACCAACCTCTGTCTCTCTCTCCAAACACCAAATTACCATAAAAAAAATTGATCATGGATTCGTGTATATATGAGGGCGTAGACAGAGAGAGAGAGAGAGGAGATATTTCCTGGCAACGGAGGCGGTCATGGACTATGGGGTCAATGGAGATGGTGGGAGGCATCAATCTCATGTTGGTGATGTGGTGTTAAGGGTTAGGGTTTAAGAGAGAAGGAGAAGGTTAGGGAAAGAGAGAAAGTGAAGACAAAAATGGGTTGAAGCAAGTGGATATTAAATGGTAAAAATGCCCTCTGACATGCGGCGGGTGCATTGTAGTGGTGATAGGAAGAAGAATAAACACACAGGACGTTTTTTTAGGGAGCCTTTAACAAGATTCTTCTCTTCAATAAGTTTTGCGTATCACATTCATCTCATACAAAAACCAATGTATGATTCATTATGAAACTATATCATGTATATAAGAACAATACTTCATTTAATACTACGTTAAGCGGGAAAACATAATTTACCTTAGTCTGAATAAGCATCCATCACTTTGGAAGC
Organism: Sambucus nigra; assembly: GCA_949130495.1. Lineage (NCBI taxonomy): Eukaryota > Viridiplantae > Streptophyta > Magnoliopsida > Dipsacales > Adoxaceae > Sambucus > Sambucus nigra. The sequence goes on from OX422214.1 coordinate 17,467,066, forward strand.
CTTTGAATGTTTGGTGGGCTTCTGGTCAACTCCTAACCATTTTTGAATAAGCTGGAATACTCTTTTATCTCCTAATAGTCCACGATGACTCGCAGCAACTCCTACTCTTCCTAAAGCTTCAAATCCATCCGCCTGTGAGAATTAAGGGGCTGTTTAATAGCATGGCAAGCAAAATTTAACATGGAAAACAGGGAATCTTTTGATTTGTCATTTTTTTGTCGTGTTTGATAGGCTTTCATTTGGAATACCAAATTTTGCCAACTTATAATAAACTACCACACATCAATGCACATTTTGATGATTTTTCAAGGTCAAATTTTCTTTGGGGGGGGTGGGGTGAGGCAATATTTTCCTTCAAATTTTTCCCATTACAAATTTTGCCACCCTATGCTACCAAATGGACAAAATCAAATCCAAGGGTTATATCAAAAGAATGGGGAAAGAGGTGGGTGTGGGTGTGTGGGTGTGGGTGTTGGGGGGTTGTAGTGGGGGAGAGACTGATCTCCATTTAATTAAATTCCCAATACCTTAAGGCCCCGTTTGGTTTGAGGTAATATTGTTGCTGGATTGCGATTATCGAGAAAGTAATTACTTGGAAACCTTTTATCAGGATCCTTTCGTTCTGTTTGGTTAACCAATGAAAACCTATTGAGAATCAAAATTTTGTGTTTGGTTCATGCATGAAAAATGACATGGGAATGTACAATAGATACCAATAATACTCTTTAGCGATTCTCTCTCTGTGTGTGTGTGTGTGTGTGTGTGTGTGTGTGTGCGCGCGCACACGATATTATGGTTCACTATTTATAAATGTATGAACTCAAATATGCTTTTTTAATTAAAATATATATTTTCCAATATTTATCAAATATAATAATATACTGTAGATATGAGTGTATTATATTGTAAAAGATGCCTAAATAAAATTTGTTCGACTTCAAATTTAATACAAGCTGACATAAGAAAATTGTCTTCACAAAGTAAGTATTTAGATTTTAGCAGAGTACCCTTAGGTCCCTCGCAAACAAAATTTAAACACAAAAGGAATTTTGACAAATTTTTAAACAATTAAGTCCACTAATTCTCTTCTTGTAGAAGTCCACGCTAGTAGCATAACAAGTGGACCTGATAGTAAATTGTCCTTAAATATTTTAAAAATTGTCAACAAGAAACCTAATTGTAAATTGCCCTTTTGATTTTATGGGTAGTTTTTATAATTTAATATTTTTTAAGTCGTTTTTGTCTTCACATAAATTATTTGTAAGGATTCCCATGAAAAGTAGAAATCCCACCTATATTGGATGGATTTTGATTCCATTCACTTTTCCACAAATGAGGTAATCTGATTCCATTGGGGTCAACATTCCCATACAACCTAACTTTGCACCAAACGCAGTAATCTTACACTTTTCGAGAAATGTTCGGAAGGAATCAGATTCCATCCAACTTTACCACGTACCAAATGGGGTAAGTTTCTTTTTATTAAATTCCCTAACCTTTTATCATTCTTAGGTCTACACGGTATCTTCGATTAACAAGGTGCTCAGTTTATCCTCCTCGCCTTCTTAAAGGAAATCCCTCATCCATATCTCAATGTTATTATTATCCATTTTTATTATTAATATTCTTAAAGGAAATCTACAAAGTACCAAATGAACCAAACTGAGTCCACTCACTCTCAAAAAACATCCATTTTTATTATCCATCTAACATATTGGTACAATTTCCACTATCAGATCCCAAAAGGAAGTGCTACCCTGATTACCTCCCGAAAGCATGCCTACATAAGCCAAACGCCAAAACAACAATGTGATAACCCCGTAAGGAGGATGTGGTTTTTGCAGCAACCTTAAGTGACTTTTGCTCTTTGTTTTTTTGGAGTCACCAATCCATCTTACTCAAAACAAATAAAACAAGTAGACAAATATATTCTAGACATGTTACTGTGTGTATTGAAAGGAACTAAGCTAAAACAGGTATTTTGAAAGATAGGATGCGATCAGGGGTCGATGAAGCATAGGACGAACTGGGGCGGTCGCCCCAGTTGGGAAAAAAAAATTATAGGATTTTTTGGTAAAATTCCAAACTTCAAGGTATACATCTAATTATTTACAAAACTGAGGGTGTAGATTGTAATTACCTAAAATATTAAACCTACAAACATAACACAACAGCGGCTGCCTCTCATCTCATTTATCTCATCCCTTCCCTTCTTCCCTAAACCTATTTCCCCTCCTCCCCTCCCTCCGCCTGCACCTCCCTCCCTCCCTCCCTCTCCCAGCACAGCAGCGGCTCGACTCCCTCCCTCCCGGCACCACTGTCCAGTCCAGCTATTCATTTCAGATATTTTTTTTTTGGTATGTAATGATGTGTAGTTTAATTTTTTGTATGTAATAATGTGTAGTTTAATTTTTTATGTAGCCTAATTTTATGTATGTGTTGATATTTTATGTATGTGTATTTAATTTTTTATGTACCCTAATTTTTTTTGTAGCCTAATTTTTTGTAATAGCAATTTTTTATGTAGTCTGAAATATGTGGTATTTTTTAAATAGGAAGTCATGGAGAAATTTTTTAAACGGAAAAGAGAAGACAACACAACCCTTCAGGGTAATATTATAAAAAAAAATCCACGAACAAAGTAGGAATCCAAATTTAGTTAATTACTACCTCAAACATTTTTAAGGGTAAAAATTACGAAAAAAAAAACCAAAAAAATCGGCTTGGGGGCTCCCGCCCCCGAACCCCCGGCCTTCGTCACAAATTTTCGCCCCACTTGAATCAAATTCCTGAATGCGATAATGAATGAGAAAAGTATTTACAGAGTTGCACTTGATCGACGAGGGATTTCCCAAAGAACCCACATGCATGAGTTAAGTGATATATGAATGAGATAAAAGGCGAGAGGGTACTCATTTTTGTGGGAGGGTACTCAATCATCGACGAGGGCTTTAAGGTTTGGAGAAACATTGGTTCATTGGCTTATGTAACCTTGTCAGAGACTCCTTGACTTCTCTTCATGGAATAAACTCTTACATAGCTCCAAAAACATTGTAAGGCCTACCGGCCCCACAGACTACAGTAAAAAGTACTAATTTCACTATGACAAAAGGCTAGCGGCAGTCGGCCTTGACTTACACCTTTGGTGGGGACACTGCTTTCATTGATGGAAAGCTAATTCAAATATCTACAATTTTTATGGTTTATATGTCGCTGTTTTGGGGATCGAGATGATCAGGGTTTAGGCCGGATTGATCGAGTTGTGTTGATTTGCTCAGTGACTTATTTTAAGTGGATTTAAGGAGATTTTTAATGGGTATTTAGAGAGGACTAGTAAAACTTCTGTAAAAGAGAGAATGAATATTTTATAGGTAAAGATACATATTTGTTCGGGGATGGATAGGAGAAAACTAATAGACTAAGTTAACAGCTTTGGAACAAAATCATCGGAGTTTGGGGCACCTTTTTATAGGTAAAGTTACATATTGCTTCAAGCTCCATACATCCGGATGGGCACCTTTTTTGTCAGAAAGTACACTTATAATCGACTGGCCAGTGACTGGACAAAGTATCGTCGGAATTTTGGTTGACCACAAGGCCATCCTAGGCCAAAAAAGGCAGTTATGCCCTTTTCGGACTGGTGTGCAACAGCTTTGTTATTTGATCATAACAATGGACTCAGACTCCAATTGATGCACGGTTTCACCATTGGAAATCTGTTATGATTTACATTTTTCCATATTCCAACATCTCGGGGGTTGAAATCTGACTGGAAGTTGACCGAACCACCTATAATAGATTATCAAACATCCTGGTATCTCTCCACCCATAAAGAATCATGAACGTCATCTTCACCTCTATTCCTTGTTCCTCAGCAAACTAAGATAATAAAACTAAAAACAAGTAAAATCAGCTGTAGATGTCTATACAAACAACTAAATGCTTAATGCTAATCCAAAACGATTGTAGCCTACCAATCCCCATATTCCAAGGTAACATTGCGGTCATCATATCCAGATAAATGAGAAGAATGAATGTCAGAAATAGCACCTTTGCAGATTCAGCAGGAACAGTTCCATCTCCATCCACATAAGAGTACTGGGGCTGAAATGTACCAAAAATATAAAACAAGTAGGACGTCAACGACGTTAATTTAGCAAATGAATATTGATGTATTCATACTAAGGTCTCCTAAGGTGTATCTGTTTATGAGTGCAAACATTAAAGAGGGCGTTTAGGGTCTGGAAGATTATCACAAACCAATAAAAAGCAGAGTATGACTTGAACACTTTATGTCTTTCTTTCTTTAAAATAGAGGGGTTAACATTACAACTAGGTTGGCAACCAAGTATAACCCTAAACAAAAAGCAACTTCAAGAAAAAAAATTAAAGAACCCTTTGGTGATCAAATACATTATATAAATAACCCTTCGGCAAAAATAATGTGGAAGTATGAAACTCGGCCACACACGTGATATCAAGATTTTTGGACCTAAAAGATAACATGTTGGAATGTTGATTTATACACGGTAATATCAAATCACTTACCATTGTGTGGCATATCTCGGACAACTCCTCGATTGGAGAAGTTTCTAAACCATAACTGCAAAAAATATATATATGCATCTCAGATGTGCTTAGGAATAACTTGCCAAACATTAATGAAAAATAATGCACATATTCACTCATAAAAAAAGGTAAGCTGGAATAAACTAAGATAACCTCATATTCATCCTGAATGGCAGGTATCAATATCTCCATTTATAAGCACATCTCATTCAGACAGTGGTTTGAAGAAGAGATGAAAGAAGAATGCAGAGTTGGAGGGAAAGAGATAATGGGTCCATTTGCTTATACTTTTGGAATCTTCAGATTAAAAACTGTTTTCGAAAGGAGTTACACGTGTTTTCTGAACAACTTATGCGTTTGGTAAACTTGATAATTTTTTTTTTAAATTGCTCGCTAAGAGCTATGAAGAGTGTGCCCACCACCAAGGCTCACAAGAAAAGGAGAAATAAGAAATAAAAATTCCAAAAGAAAACCCTAGAAATGAGCCTTGACAAGAACCCATTTTACATGGCATATGCTAAGGGTGCTGTTGAAGAATATTGAGTAAAAGTCTTCCCAAATGATGGCCAAGTCTTTATCTCCCAATCTCCAATAGCTGCGTGTGATGGAACGTATCTAGTCCAAAACGTTGTTCGTACATTTATCACTGATCGAAAAAAGTGGATTGATCCACTTGATGATGATGCTCCCAAACCGCTCAAGTGAAGCTAAAATTCTGGTATAGAATTGATCCTCCACAACACGTGATGATCCCAAGACCAATCCCGTGATCAACCAGCAACAGATACATGATTCCAAAGCTTGGATAAAAATTTGAACTGTGTAATGTATCTGATCCGACCAATTGAATCTGAAATCATTGATAGTCTCAAATAATCTGATGAAAACACAACACCCCATGTGCAACGATCCAAAGCATTGGATCATAATTATTAATTCAATCAACAATTAAGACCCATCGCCTTTGACCGATGTGAGCCATATGCTCTGAGAACTCTCATGCGCTATCCCTTAGCGATGGGAATTTAGCCACGTGATCCTAACAGCCACGATTTGATGATGCCCAATAGAAAAAAAATGAGCTCAGCCCCTTGAAACTGATTGTACCCTTTGTAATTTGATGTAGAATCACCAATCCAAAGATAATCATCATCAGCCCCGTCCATAACCAGCATATGCCATAGTTTACATATTATTGACGAAACTTTCTAAGAAGAAGGTCTGAACCTGACAAATCTCTAATATGCAATCTGATAATGAACTACAGATCACTACAAGATCTGAGCCATTGATCAAAAGACGGAACCCTTAACGCTCCCCCATTAAAAATCCAACCAACAGATTGGTTTATATCTGAAACTCATGATCCATTCACAAAAGAACGAATCCAACATAAAACGAATCTAAACGATCAGATCCATCAAAAAAATCCAACAAAACCATGCAATCCAGCCAAGAAAACCTGAATCACTATGAATTAATCCCAAAGATATGTTGGGATTAGCCAAAAGAGAGAGCATGGAATGTCAACCCTAGGGAAACCTAGAATCGCCTCCAAATCGCCGCCCTCTCTCTCTCTCTAGTGCTACATTTCCCTTCCAGATAAATATATAGCCATTCATAAGTGTAGTTATTATGTTATTTTAAATTTAATAACAGGATGTAATATTAATCTAATATATCTATATAACATGGAAAAATTGTATAAAAAGTAAATCAACGGTTGCGATCACGGTAAAAGCTTTAACAACACCCCATGTCCTAATCTTTCTCAACTTATCTTTATATATTTGATGCAGCACATCTTTTGTCTCTGTTTAAAGAAGTAATAAATGGATTGGTGGTTTTGTTGTTGAATAAAGAATGTGAAGGAATGACAAAAATGAGAATCCCACTTGTATGTGTCAAATTTGACCATCTTATATTATAAGCCTTCCTCGAGAGGAGAACATAGTTTCACTAATGGTACCACAATAGTGTGAGTTTGTGTATATTTAACATATGAATAATGTATATTTTGTGTTATTTTTTCTCTCATGTCTATTTGTGGTTATCATTAATTGACATTTTAATTTTAACTTGGCACGAGTGTAGCTGCGTATAAGTGGCAATATTGGGAACAGGTGCTTTGGGAGACAGGATTTTTTAGCGGGGGCTGTGTGTGTGTGTGTGGGGGGGGGGGGGGGGGAGGATAATTATTTTACGATAAGATTAAATTGTTGCGTTTATTTTTTGATGTGTATGGGATCTCTAGCGACATGTGGTTGTGCCTCTGGGAGAAGACTATTTTTTATTTTCTATTTTTAGTTTAGGGTTTATTGTCATTTTTCCTTTATTTTTAGTGCTTAATTAGTTTCCAAGTATGTTTGGGACTAATATGCCATTTTTTGTTATTTGTTGCCTTTTTTAGTCATTTTGGGTATTAACTTGATTAGCAAGCTAATTCTTCCTATATATAGGCCCCTTGGCCCTTATTTATACTCGCCCTTGAATATTGAGAATTGAGAATTGAGAATTGAGAATTGAGAATTGAGAATAGAGAAACAAACCCACTTCATTTCTTTAGTATAGTTGTTGTTATTGTGTAGTGTAGTTGTTGTGTAGTGTAACAATAACGCTTCAGCATTTTAAGATTTACCTCAAATTGGTATCAGAGCTCGGTTTGTTCTTGGTGTTCGTCGGGGTGCGTGAAGCGGGTTACGAGTGGAGATTCCAACTCCGGCAACCCTTCAATCGAAACATTGATAAATGCCCAAAAGAGAATCGGGTGAATGGAAACCCTAACTTCCATCACCACTAAAAGAGGAGATACCACCTCTTTTAGCTCCTCCACCTCCATCCCCACCACCACCATCCTCCATCTCCACCTCCTACCACCACACAACCACCACCATGTCTACATAAATCTCCGTCTTCAAATTTTTTACCCAAACCTTCGCCCAAGAAAACCCACCACCCCAAAATTGAAACCCTAACCCAAAAATAAATCAAGAACCTATAAACCCTAATCAAGAACCCAAAAACCTACCCCCACCCTATCCCGACAAACTCCATTGGCCAGAAGAAAAAAAAACAAGCCGGCCAAATTTTTCCTTCTCCTGAACCTTTTTTTTTCTTATCCTTTTCCCCCGATTAGACCCCGTTGTCCCATCCCTACCCCGTTGCTCTGCTACGCAAGAAACCCATATTAGACCTCCAAAACCAAACCCTAGCCTCTTTTTTTAACCCCAAACAGCCCCACCCCTTTTTAATCTTAATTTTACCCCTTTTCCCACTCATTAATGCCCAAACCACAAGACAATTCAACCCAAGACGGGCCTGCCCTACTTGAACCCGATCTCACCCACCCTATTGACCTCTATTTCGATCATTTTTTGACACAACATATGACTTCCATGAGAAATGTACCCACTTGGGATACATTTTTCGACTATTTGCCATTTTGAGGTCCGGCTTTCCTGGATGTCGCCGTCTTCATTTCTTTTGTTTCGCCATCGTACTCGCAAAGGTACGGTCGCTGGAGTTACCGTCCGATCAGATTCAAGGATCCACCAAGCCAAGTTGCAACCGTGTGCTTATGGTTTGGTTGCTCGGATTCTGTAGGGAGGCATCGTTGAGATTTGGGTATATTAGCCCATTTGTTGAAGGTCCACATGGGTCTAATCGAAGTTCAGCGGGTCCATTTGCGTGTTGAATTTGATTTGGGGTTTTGCTTTGCTTTGGAAATCAACACTTGTACCGACACGTGTTCATGTGGCATTGATGAGTCACCCTCCAAGCTCGAGGACGAGATTTTTCGAAGACGGAGAGAATGATGTGTATGGGATCTCTAGCGACACGTGGCGCGTGGTCGTGCCTCTGGGAGAAGATTATCTTTTACTTTCTTAGTTTAGGGTTTATTGTCATTTTTCCTTTATTTTTAAGAGCTTAATTAGTTTCCAAGTATGTTTTGGGGGCTAATATGTCATTTTTGGTTATTAGTTGCCTTTTTTAGTCATTTTGGGTATTAGCTTGATTAGCAAGCTAACTCTTCCTATAAATAGGCCCATTGACCTTCATTTGTACTCACCCTTGAATATTGAGAATTGAGAATAAAGAATAGAGAGAGAAAGAAACCCATTTCATTTCTTTAGTTTAGTTGTTGTTATTGTTGTGTAGTGTAGTTGTTGTGTAGTTAATAGTTGTGTAGTGTACCAAGAATGCTTCCGCATTTGAAGATTTACATAATTTTTATGTTTTACAACCTCTAATGATTTAATGATTTTGAATCATGGGAATGTTGTTTTGCGGCACATAACATTTTTCCTATCTAATGACAAAGGTTAAGTTCTATTTTTTTCTCGATTGAATAATACTGCTAGAAATTGTGTAACGACATCACTTTTTTTACCCTGTTATCTTCTCGAAGAAAATGAAATTGGAGAAGGGTTTAGTTATTCGGTTCAATCAGTTCTTACTATATTTGTTTCCCCCGAAAAATCTCAATGCATATGTTGTTCTCTGTTTGTGATAAATTTGATTTGGTGTCAGAGTTGATAACATTTATAATTTGACGATACTTGCAAAATGTTTTCCAGAAACATTGAAGCTTTTATAGATTTTGTAACAACATTAAAAAGACAAAGTTTCTGGGTGTCCCACATCAACTGCAGATATTATAGGATGGGATGGAGGCTGAAGGATTCGAGTGTAAGAGATTACGCTAAATATCTATTTATATGCATGTATCCAATATGGTATCGATCCTTAAGTGGTTTTGTGATTTGTCTACTTTTCAGTTTGGATTAGTTTATGAAATAGGCAGGTTAGAGATGGATTTATGCACAGCGATTGAGCTACCACTATTAACAAAATAGGTTGCAACTAATTAACAAAAGATTGTATGTTTGTTTTGGCGTTAGGGTGTGTGTGCGCGTTTGTGTGTGCAGGTTTATTTCCTTTAAATGCACTTATAGTAATCAATGGTTTTTGTAATTGAGTTCTTATGCAAATCAAACACACTATATTTGATTAGTTGAAAATCGTATAAATGGAGAAATTACATACTCATTAAGATGATGAAGTCTTCAAACGGAAGTAAGGAACCAATGGCAGTGGGGGAGTACGTATATTCACGATAATCTGCTTCATATTGTTCCAGTTTTTATTTTTCGTTACAATGTTTATTGTAATTCATTTTTGACAGATCTAGAGAGATACTACTAGCTTTAAAATTGATTGAGTTGATGGGACAATTATATGAGGCTCATTTTAGGGACATTTGTATGTGCAATATCGTTTTTCCAGTGAGTGCCATCGTTTAATCTACGGTTGGTCTCGGGTTCGAGACATGGGAGCAGCCTCTCCATATTCATATATGGGGGGGTAAGGCCAGACGACATCTGCCTCTGCAGTTAAGTGGGAGCCTTGTGCACAGGGCACAACCTTTTTTTTTATCGTTTTTCGGTGAGTTCTCTTATAGTTTTACCCCTCTGATTTGAATAGTTTTGATATATTGGGAAAGTTATACTTTAGGAGGAAATGTGTTCAATTGGATGTACTCATGGAGAAACCCGTATGCTTTTAACCTATAAGGAACAAGCTACGTTTCCACAACATGTGGTTTGGATATGGTATAAACCAGATTCTACTTTGGATTATTTATACATGAACTACAACAAATTGTTTTGCAAAGTTTGCTTTTATCTTCTTCAAAGTGCTTTTTCAAATTCTAAGCAATCTATTGGCACAAACATATAATAATGTGTATATATGATAGATATAAAAGTATATGTACTCATATAAATAAACATGTACGCATACACATAATACATATAAATATATACAAAATATATATATATATATATATATATATATATATATATATATATATATATATATATATAGAGAGAGAGAGAGAGAGACAGGCTCCTATACATACCAAACGGTACATAACGATGGCGCGGACCCATTTTATAAATAATTTTGAGTTGAGTTTTTTTTATGTGGTATTTAAACATTTCGGGGGAGCCATATAAAAAAAATCAGAAATTTTTTTTTTATTTTATTTTAAAAAAATCGGTCAAACTTTTGCAGTTTTAAAAGTGCTTAAAAAGCTGCGAAAGTTTGACTGATTTTTTTAAAATAGCAAAAAAGGTTATTTTGAGTTGATTTTTTTACATGGGTCTATTGAAATGTTTAAACATCATATAAAAAAATTCAGCCAAAAACTATTTTTTTTACTATTTTAAAAAATTAGTATGCACCGTTGGTATGGAAAGTTTGGTATGTACAGGAGACTCTCACTATATATATATATATGTAAAATAAGGAGTAGGGGTGTGCATCAGAGCTTTGTGGTTTGGTTTAACTGAAATAATTGTTTCATATTTTTCGATTTCAGGCATCTCACCCCATGGATTCAACTAAAACATTGATTCAAAGGTATTCTATCTCTATCTTCCTCTCTCCGACTTGAGTGGTTTTGTATTTATCAGGTTTCGGATTTGAGGGTTTGGGGTATTTTTTTTCTTATATCATGGATGTTATAGACATAGGGTTTCTGGTATGGGTTTCTGGATTTTCTTCTTCAGATTTTAGGGTTTTGGATATATGGGTTTTAGGTCTTTTGGGTTTTAGTATCAATTCCATGGATTATAGGATTTCTGGTATGCTTTTTTCGCATTTTAGGGATTCGGGGTTTTATTCATGGATAGGCTTGCTCCCAGCTTAGTTTTGGGATTTTTCCCCCTAGATTTTAGGCATATGGGTTTTATATACAGGTTTTTGTTGGTTTTATTTATGGATTTCTGATTTTTCAGATTCAACATGGTGGCTATATATTTTTGGTTTGTTTACATTTTTTTGTTTGTGGTTTCACACCATTAGTCCCCTTTAACTACCTAATCTTTACTAACTTTGTTTTTTTTACTAGTAGGTACTCTATCTCCTATCTCTCACATTCTACGGTATACCTCACGATTTTTGTTGTTTTAAATTATGTGTTTCATTTGAAGTTGAAGCTTAAACTTAGAAGCTATCCAGAGTTTCAAGTTTGTCTTCAATAAAGTCCTAGAGTCAATATTGACATGGTTGCTTCAAATCTTAGAAATGAGACATATTGGGATTTACATTGTTATGCCATATTTTATAGTTAATTTGTTTGTTAAAATGTTCGTTGAGTAGTGAGAAATAATCTCCCTAAGTACACAAATTTTTACACAGGAGACCATTTATTCGATGAAATTCCATAATGATGAAGATGTGTACTTACACTTGATTTAGATTCTTCTTATGTGTCGATTGTGATATCTGTATTGTGTTGCAGATTTCATGGGTTTTTTTATTTTCGGAAAACATAATATATTGTTGTGTTTTATGTTGGGATTTTAGCCAATGGATATACATAATATATATATATATGTGTGTGTGTGTGTGTGTGTGTGTTCTTGATGCCTCAAGTGGTTATTTAAACCTGTGCAGATGATGTTGCGATTTTAGATTTTAAGATTCATGAATTTACATATTATAGTTACGAAAATTGAATATTAACAAAATTTATAACATGATAATGGGTGGCCCACCATCATTCAATATGGAAACTCTGATGATTATCAAAGCATACATTCTGTAAATTTGCATGCATGGTTGACTATTCTATTTTGGAAGGTTTGTTCATCAATGTATGTTCAAACCTTAAATGCTCTTTGTTTAATCAATATTTTAATTTCTCATATGCTAAAGAGGCCTCCAATAGTTGGTATGCTGACACGGCACGACTTCGTGGCTGATCACATTTCGGGACTCTACTCCCAAGTTAATAATTTAAAAATCGTAGATGGACTTCTTAGTGCTTAAAACTCTTGAGCGGTTGTTTGGAGGAAGGTAGTAATGAGAATAACAAAGGAGGCCAGTAACTCAGTACATAAATTTCATAAGATTATAGATTCTTAAAATGTATTTGATGTATTTGTTAAATGCAGATACTTGCTGATCATTAGATACATAGGCCCTTTCGTTATGCGTTATTTTCAGCTGTAAATGCCTTGGTAATTTGTAATGTGATAAAAATAATTTGCCCAAACAGGGCTATGACATATTTTAGTAATTAATGGGTATATTTTCCATTTTCGTTTGTGCTAAATGTGGCTATATATACTCTGTAACTGTTAGCAATTTCATAAGAAATGTTTATGTTGTAAATTGCCTACAAACCATTGTTTGTGTGGGCTATATATACTCTGTAACTGTTCGCAATTTCATGAGAATTTTCATGGCTTTTTTTATTTTCGGACACATAATAAATTATTGTGTTTTATGTTGGGATTTTAGCCAATGGATCTACATAACATATATATGTATTCTTGATGCCTCAAATGTTTACTTAAACCTGTGCAGATGATGTTGCGATTTTACATTTCAAGATTCATGAATTTAGGTATTTATAGTTATGAAAATTGAATATGAACAAAATTTATAACATTATGGATAAATAAAAAATTGAAGACGACCACATTATGTTATGGATTTATACTTCTAATGATTTAGACTTGAATTTTAAGAAGACGACCTCATCATGCTATAGAGTCGTCGACAATTTGACGTTATTAGCAAACTTTCCATTTTCTATTTGCAAGCTCACAATTTGATGTTATTTTCTTTATCAGAGTATTTGTGGCTTTAGAAACTTCATTATAATTGGGAGAGAGTTGTATTTCTTTATCACAGTATTTCTCTACCACGACTTAGGTCATTTTGAAGTGCAAACATAGAGATCCATATTCAGTTTTATTTATATCACTCCATTTGTTACGGTGGTTGTATCGGTATAGAGTTCGAGGCTGTGGTGCTGTGCGGATTGATCCACTATGCCAAGCATTTTTAATTGTATCTTCGCATCCCTCCTCTTTAATCCACCAAGCCTCGAAACAAATAGGTCTTCTTCCTCTTCTTCCCCCACGCATATAGTCTCTAGTATTTGAAAAGTTAATTCCCACGGGGAAGTGATCAGGGCCATGTTGTTCAATGTCCAAATCTTCTGCATTTAGGAATATGTGAGTCCACTCCAAGTTGCAAAATATTGATCCAAACATTCTTCAATCCAACCGTTTGTAGAATTTCCCCTCCCCCATGTAAACTCATAACCTGAACTTCCTAAATTAACTAATTTGCAACAACCTACTGCATCTCTGAAATTCGGAATTTGCCAATTCAGTTTAGGATTCGCGTTTGAATTTTCCGAATGGTTCAAGATCTCATTGAAGTCCCCTCCATAAATATATTGTAAATTTTTATCCCGAGCGAGAGTATCTAATACTTTCCAGCCATCCTTTCTTCTTTCCACTTTTGGGAATCCATAAAATCCAGTAAATCTCCAATATTCTGTTGCATTGGGCGTTCTATCCTTTGTATCAATGGTTATGGGAATAAGTTCTAATTGTAAGCTCTAAACCATCACCCCATAAAATAATAAGTCCCCTCTTCTTCCATTACTATCAACAACAAACATGTTTGTGAAGTGCATTTTCCATCTAATTATTTCAACCTTCCTGGCTCTTAATTTTGATTCTAAAAGAAACATAATGCAGAGTTTCTCACGGAGATTGAAATCGCACAATGCGTGAACTATCAAAGGGTTCGCCAACCCTTGACAATTCCAATATATGATCTTCATTGATCTCGGCGAGGCTGCTTGGCAGCCGCCGCCACTCCGCCATACCTGTGAGAGTCGGTTTCTCTAAGTTTGTGTGCAATAGTGTCTTTATCAGTGTAACTGAATGTCTTCTTCCTCTTTTGGCAATTGCTGCCAACCGTTTTTTTTCCGATTTTTCTTTATTAATTCGAAATCCTCTGCCATGTTCTTCTTTCAGCAACTTCAGAGGTTTGTCTTTTTGGTTGATTGGGTATTTTTTCATTGAAAGTTTTTGAAATTGTAATCTTTTACTTAAATCTGAAATCGTAACTTTTTTTTCATGCATTGCTTTTCATTGGCCTTTGGTCTTATATTAAGTCATACTAAATGTATTGAAACATTTAGGGGCTTATTCTTTTGAAACAGATCTAAGGGGTTTTTAATTACAAAACTATTGGTATCATAAGCATCATCTTTGATAGATCATTATTTTAAGCCAGATGACATAATATCTTCATCTTTTCAACGCATGCATTTAACAAACCTTCTTAGTGAAAGTACGCATTTGAAATAAGTGTTTGACACATAATTCTAAATGTAATTGTTTGAAATGATCATATTTTTTATGAGGGTTTACAGTTTTATATTTTACTTTTCGTTTCTAAGAAAAATTGTTGGTTGTTAGTTTTGTTAAAATGTTTCGTGTTTTAAAGATCCAATCCATTTTTCTCTGTTTTGATTGGCAGATTGACCCCCAGTTTGATATTATTTTGTGGAATGAGGTAACTTGGCACGCATTTGTTAATGTTTTACACCCATTTATTTAAGATATGGTATGTTTTGGTGTAACACTATTTCGCTGTTTTAGATGATTTGAAGGGTTTCAAATCTTGATATTTCTTTGCTAGTAGTTCAAAATCAGCTAGGGGGAGTAATCTGGTAAAAGTAGTAATGTTTTACCAGTTCCTAATTTCTTGATATTTCTTTGCCCGTCAGTACCTAATTTTCAGAAACTGATAAGGTAGTAAAGTTACATGTGACACTTCCTTGATTTCTTCTATTATTCAGTATTGTTTATTTTTCCCTGGAATCATTTGTTTTATTTTTCTCTGGAATCATTTGT
Organism: Sambucus nigra; assembly: GCA_949130495.1. Taxonomy (NCBI): domain Eukaryota; kingdom Viridiplantae; phylum Streptophyta; class Magnoliopsida; order Dipsacales; family Adoxaceae; genus Sambucus; species Sambucus nigra. The sequence goes on from OX422214.1 coordinate 17,482,368, forward strand.
AGGTGGTTTGAACCAATACATTTAAGCACCACATGTGTAAACAAAGCAAGGTATGCACCTGTCCATTGCCTTTGTGTATTCAAGGTTCATTTGAGACAAGATGAATATTTCTTCTTTCTTCGTACATTCAACTTAGTATGTTATCTATTCCATTTCAAAATTCAAAAACCCTTCTCTCTCCCTCTCATTGTATTTACTCGCCTCTTTCAAGGTCCTTCATCAACAATCTCTTTGGTTCCGGAGATGGTAGTTCATGGCCCCCTTGAATTAGCAAACTAATTATATCATTTCAATCTTTTTATTTTTGCAGATTATATTCTTACTATGCTGGTGATATAAAACATTTTAAGAGACACCACTTTCCTTAGTTCTTGCCACTTTCAATAGTTATGTTTTGAATATTTCATGTGCTCCCCATCATTAGTTAACTACGAAACATATTTTTTGATATGTTTTTTGGTTTCTAAATGATGTAATCTGAGGGGTCATATCCTCTTTTATTTTCGGATACATATATTAGTTAATCATAATTCCTTCTTATGTTGCATTTTATTTTATTTCATTTCATATTGTATTGGTCTATTTAGAGGATGGGCTTTAGGTGAACGCTTGAGTATTAGGCTTTTGTATAGATGGGCATAAATCCCATATTGGTTAGTTACTCCTTTAGTGCTCACCTCCATATCCTATAAATAGACCACTCCTCTTCCTCGTTTGGGAACTTGAACTTTTGAGTAAAAGCTTAGTTATATTTCTCTCTCTAAATTGGTGTGGTGCCTTTAGAGTTCCCATTAGACGTGTGTGGTTTACGTCAATTGGTATCAAAGCGAGGTGTCGCTCCCCATTGTGCATGAGGTGTCACCACAATTTTTTTATTATTTAAATCGTTTTTCACATTTTAATGGCTCCCAAAAAGGCAACACTTGATGAGAGATTTATCCAAATGCAAGAACAAATGAGAGAAGAAATGGCCTCCCTCATGAGGCAACACATGGCCATCCCCATCCAACACGTGTCATCACTTTTGCAAAACCCTAACCCTAACCCTAACCCTATCCTAAACCCATACCCCCCAAAACCCATCTTCGTCTTCCCCCCACCTAAAGCCTAACCCTAACTCCACCACTCACTACACCACCGCCCTAACTACCCACCCACCTACTAATATTTCACCACCAACCTTACACCACCCTCCTGCCGCCACCAATCCCCCTGCCGCCTCCTACCGCTGTCACTTTTCTGGTCGCCGGAATTTTTTTAAACACATCTAAATTTCTCCCATGCCCTCTTCTCATCCCGATCTACAACTTCCCTCAAATACCCCACTCCAAAACTACCCCTAAAACAACCTCTACCGCCCATTTTTCCCTCAGCTCCGGTGAATTCGGCACCCTTCCCCCACCCCCCTTCGGGTGGTCCGATCAACTATCGGACTTCGGATCCATATTTTCCACCCTCGGGCGACCCACCCCCTCTATTTTCATCCCATTTGGCCAACTCCAATCACCGGACCGTCGGAACTCCGGCCAACCGAGGTGGGATAGCTCGCCAAGCCTCCCAAACCCCTATTTTTTCCACCCTTTTAATCCGAATAACTCTTCAATTATCCCACCCACCTAATTCTAGGATTTTACCCCTTTCCCACCCACTTACCACCTCTCTCTCACCTCTTCACCCTTTTCTTAAGTCTCCTCCAACCATTAATACCCCCCAAACTTCAAAATTTCAGTCCCCACCCTATCCTAACCAATTTTTATTCCTCACCCCTCTAAAATTCCAACACTATACCCACAACCCCACCCAACTTCACCCCCCACCCTCCATGTATGCCCCCACCGCCTACCATGACCTATTTTTGAAGTTTCACCCTCCGTATGCCCCTACGGTTGACACGTGGTTAATCTTATTTGGGTATGATGATGGTTTTATGGTGGAAGACTCTTTTGGATTTTTTGGCCTCGATGCTCCGCCACTTTTCAAGCCGATATTCGGGTCGAGTTAGAGGACGACTTTCATGGCATGCGGCGGAGCACATGGAGGATGGGTTCCTTCTAATGGCGTTCCCCCATACACTCGAGGACGAGCTTCTTGGAAGACGGGGAGAAGGATGTGATCTGAGGGGTATTTTGGTCATATCCTCTTTTATTTTCTGCTACATATATTAGTTAATCATATTTCCTTTTTATGTTGCATTTTATTTTATTTCATTTCGTATTGTATTGGTCTATTTAGAGGATGGGCTTTAGGTGAACGCTTGAGTATTAGGCTTATTGTATAGATGGGCATAAGTCCCACATTGGTTAGTTACTCCTTTAGTGCTCACCTCCCTATCCTATAAATAGACCACTCCTCTTCCTCGTTTGGGGACTTACACTTTTGAGTAAAAGCTTAGTTATACTTCTCTCTAAATTGATGTGGTGCCTTTAGAGTTGCCATTAGACATGTGGTTTACGTCACTAAAGCACCCCTGTTCTATTTTGATTTGTATTAATTGTTTAAGATATGGTAGACTAGGTAGTTATGAAGCACGGACACGTAATACGCGTTTCGACACGTGATTCTTCCAAAAACAAGGAAACGACACGCTAGGATAAGTATAATATACAATATATATATATATATATATATATATATATATATAGGGAAAGGATCAAGTGAGGACCCCAAATGAGGACCCCAAATGAGGACCATTTTTTTAAAATAGTAAAAAAAATATTTTCTGGCTGATTTTTTTTTTATGATTTTTAAACATTTCAATAGGACCATAAAAAAAATCAACTCAAAATGATTTTTTTTGCTATTTTAAAAAAATCAGTCAAACTTTGTCAGATTTTAAGTTGTTTTTAAGTTGTTAAAAACTGACAAAGTTTGACCGATTTTTTTAAAATAGTAAAAAAATTCATTTTGACCTGATTTTTTTTATATGACTCTACTGAAATGTTTAAAAACTATATAAAAAAAATTAGCTCAAAAATATTTTTTTTACTATTTTATCAAAATTGGTCCGCGCCAGCGGTATGCAAACAGAGGTCCTCATGAGATACGCTCTCTCTCTCTCTCTCTCTCTCTATCTATATATATATATATATATATATATATATATTAATGAAATGAAACATATTTTTTTATAAGGTAGATTATTAGAGCGTTCTTAACATGAAATTAAGAAAATTGACCATACATAACAAAATTCAAACACTTTTAACATTAAAAATCATAAATAAAGAAGAATCACCAACACATGTCCTAGCGTGTCCACAGCGTGTCGGTAACGTGTCGGAGCGAGCACATAATACGTGTTTCGACACGACACGCGACTCGTGGCTTCCGGGAGAGTGTCAGTGCTTCATAGCTAGGTAGGAACACTGCTCATGTAATGCAGGTAAACAATATTGTGGTTTAATTCGATGTATGCAAGTTTTGTCAAAATTTTAAATATATTTCACATTTAATAGGTAATTTTAAATTTTATTTTGAAGTGTGGCATAAGTATCAAATTTCAATTTTAATACAAGCGTTGCTTTCTTAATGTGTTTATATTAATTCATCAGTAGCAATTTTTATTAATTGACATCCGACTTATTTGTATGGGGACTATTTTTTTCCTTTACAAAAGTATATTGCACTTAGAATCTTAAGTGGTGTTTGAGATGTTTTTAATCATGGAAAACCCTCATGCTGAGAACGTTAGCATCAACTGTTCATGTATTTGTTCATGTTTGATGTTCACACTCCACTTCCAACACAGCTGTTATATATTGCTGAAATCGAACAACACAGTGGTATGCATAACTATAGATATTGTGAGTGATTCTATTATGGATTTGGGTGGCAAGTACCATTTTGGAATGACTAATTTCTAATTTTGTAGGATTGTGTTCATATTTCATCTCTTTGCAATGAAGTTTCATGCAAACTTCAAGTTTGAATTTACTCTATTTAGTTACTACATGTGCAAATGAGCTACTTACTTGGCCTTTGGAACAAAGATATGGAAGAAAATATGATGTCCTGTTAGTACACAAAATTTAACACTTCGGGTGGGTTGTTAACTTTCTTTATTTAATTAATTTTTAGGTTTAATATTTAAATGATTTGGTTTTGTATTGAGCTTTGAAGAATCCTGTGGGCGCCTTATCTCAATTGTTATAGTGTCATATTGTTTTTATCTCAGAGTGCTTTGATTTCTCACTTTCTATGTCTTGTTGATGCAAATATGAATATTCAGAAGGATAAGATGCTTGATAATTGTTAATGTTGCACATATGTTCTTCCATATTCTACTTAATTTAAATTGTTTAATATTGTTTTAAGACTCATATGAATTTGTTCATCAGGTGTATCCCACAGCACCTACGTCAATTGCTGCCTGCATCATATACAAATGCCTCATGCAGTGGCAATCGTTCGAAGTCGAAAGGACCAACATTTTTGACCGGATAATTCAAACCACAGGCCATGCTATTGAGGTATTAATTGTGAAACTACGTGCTATGGTGTTCTAATCATACTAGGCACCTTTATAGTTCTGCCAATTACAAGCATTCGAGACACTTGTTAGTTTAAACTCTGCATATGTTCTCACATGTGTAGGTTCAAGACATTTGTTTGATATTTAACTATAAATTTTTCCTTTTGATATTTAGGCGCTCAGTGCTACAATAAAAAACCATGGAGCATGTACCATGTTAAAGTATTCAACCATTAAAATGGAATAAAAAGAATATGGTAGTTTTTTGCACCATTACAACTGTAAATTCATTTCTTTCACTATTATGTGATGTTGTTTATACGAGTTCCAAGACTAATTTTATGTCTTTATTGATGTATTAGTGGTCTTTTACAATTAGGTGAGTTAAATCAATGATGTTGTTTATACAAGGTCCAAGATGGACTATTCGTGTTGTTGGAGTATTTTTTCTTCTTTAAACAGGGTGGATAGTTTTATAAAGAAAGGAAACTCTGTCCAAATTTTATAAATTGTGTAACACTATTTGTATTATATATAAAATTTTATGACTTAAATTATATACGACTTAATACTTCAAAAAATTATATTTTGGCTTCATGCATGGGCATACCCTAGTGTATATAGATAATATGTTCTAAAATACAAAAGAAACAAAACATCAATACGATTCCTAAATTTCCCATGTAAATGCAAAAAAGAAGAATTTAAGATAGCAATCTGTTCTTAAAAGGAAACCAGCCCCTTGACCACTAAAATCTGGAACAAAATAGATAATTCACATATTTAGGGAAATATATGACAACTTGAAACAGTTATAACTATCTGCAACTAAAATCGCTAATATTAATTGTACTAATTTAAATGCAGAAAACTTTTAACGTAATCTAGTTGGTGCCTAAGAAGAATCCAACCCATTAAACTTCAAAATGATTAAAAGTCTTGATTCCTCTTGATTTACTTTTAAAAGACCAAAATACCCCTTTTAAGCTTCGAGAATAGCTTCAAAATATTTTCCACAAGTGAAACAGGTGATTTACTATATATATGATGAACATATCCCATTTCAAACCCATGACATGTGTTCTGATTTTGCATAGAAACATGAATCCATTTATCTCCAAGCCTTAAATCAAATAGGACATTTCTAACAGAGAATGTAGATCAGTTACGTACCAAACATCAAAAGGCGTATCAGACGATGTTCCATAAATGTTATAGAAAGAAATCCCTTTGGGTAGTTGCACATTATTGAGAATTTGGCGAGTGCCAGCAGCCCATTTAAGAATTGAGAAGTTGAAAGGTAGAGCTATCTTTTTCCCATCATAATTTAACTGCAAAAATAGACGTCAAAAAATGTGATAACACATAATATTAAATGAAATGTTGGCAGAAGTACACAAATCAGGCAACAAAACTAGAAATGATAACATCTTGAAACAAAATATTGATATCTACATAACAATCATTCACAATTAGAAAATTTAGATTAGGACGTAAATCTAAAAGTTCAAGATTGTTCGATAATCCTATCAAGTATAAAATTTGGATTCCAGTAATTCCTCCACAGGGAGCATTTTTTACTTATAGAGACGGGATATTCCCATTAGTTTGTCCTCTGTAGTGCTGTTTATTTTTAGGGACACTTAGCTAGCAAGAAGTCCCTTTTTCTTGCAATTGATGCATTGCCTCATTTCAAGATATATTGAATATTATTAGGGTCATCTGGCCTTTGGCCCTCATTAGTTATGTCGTTTATTAATTGGGGTACCAAAGTTTAAGGGTATATCACTTTGGGTACCATTTTCACTTTTTGTAGAACTTTTGCAGGAAGAAAATGTCACAAAAAATGTAAAAATGTGTTGGAAAAAGTGAAAATGGTACCCAAAGTGATAGTATGTTAAACTTTGGTACCAAAAGTGATATAACGGCATAATTAGTGGGGGACAAAGGCCAAATGACCCTACATATTATTGAGTAATTTTGTGATTATTTGGTTTTGTACGCTATTTGCCTCTGATTGTAATCAAACGCTCGCATTGTTTTTGTCGTTGGGTATGCATCTTTGTGTAAACAATCATGACCAATAGGAACCAAAAGATTATTCGAACTGAAAACAACAAGGCTCTCGAAATTATTAGCGAAGGAGAAGACAAGAATGACGAAGAAATTTAGGAATGACTATAAATAGAGGGAAATGGGAATTTATGAAAAAGAAATGATGGTTTAAATATAGGTAACCGACATCATTTTAGACCCTATCTCACTTTGAAGGTTCGTACATGGGCTCGCACACTCAAATCAAATAATGACTTAAGACAGCACATCCCAACAGTCCCGTCATTGCAAGCCTTATCAGTGAGGCATAGAACATGATTCATGAGGAAGCATCTCATTGAACGATGACCCAATAAGAAGATTGAGGGAAACCCCAAGCAACTTTTAACAAAAAGGTTAGGCTCGGGGGAACCGAAGGACCTCATGCACCAAAAGCTTATTCCCTGCCGTATCCATAAAGAAACCATCCGCTCTGGAGATTTGGGGGGACTTGTTATGTGTGATTTCGAACGATGCTAACGTGGCAATCCATGTAGACTCTGCTGAAACACCTCAGGCATTGTAAGGCCCACATGTATGTGACCTTATAGGTACTCCATCTAACATTCCAATATAGACCATTATGAAAGACCTTAGTCTAAGAGGACACCAGATACAGAGGCCTAAAAATGCAACTTTTGGGAGACCCCGGCCTTACCTGACGCCTTTACGGCGACCTCAACCCTATATCATTTTTACTTAACCCCAAAATTTTAATGCTTAATTTGACTTACCCCCTAGTTTTCATAATCCTCTTGACTTTTCCCCCAATATTGGGGGTTAAGTTTAATTAGACATTATAAACAGGAAGAAAGCCAAATAAATCCATAGATTTAACTCCCTATTTTTATGCAATATTTTGAGATAACCCCTCATGCAAGGGGTTATATCAAAGAGATTAGCAAAGTGGGGGTTAAGTCAAATATCATAATAAAAGGTGGGGGTTAAGTCAAAAAATCCTTAATTACATAATATATTATTTTTTACATTAAACTCATCACTTTTTATGTTATGGCCGAATCTTATGATACGATATAAAATATGATTCGTAATTCATTGATTGAATTGCAATATTGGGGGTCACATTTTAGATTTTATATCTTTTGATTGAGTTGAGTATTTTGTTTTGTTTTGTATATGTCGCAGTGTTATAGAAATGTAATAAAAGAGGTCTAGTACTCCATAGGACATAATAGGATTAGTATCGGCCCTTTTGGTGGCCAAGTACGACTATTAGTATAAATATGTATGATGTAATAGTGAGGATCATTTTGGCTTTCTAATATAATTTTCGGATTTGTGCTTATTTTCTCTCTTATTTGGATTCAATTTTGATGTTTTCCTTGGTGTGTGTCCTCCGTTTGCATCTTCATTAATACGCACCGATTCTGAAAATCAAATGGAAGCTCTTAAAGAAACTATGGCTCAAATGATGAACCAACAAACCCCCCTCCTAACCCTAACCCTGCCAATACACCATCTAACCAAGTTTCACACTAGACCCATCATATCCAGCCACCCCTATAACCAATCATACCCCAGCCACCCTTAAGGACCCCGATTCAGACCTTCCCCAGGTCTGCAACCTCCTCCCCTTGAACTCTAAAACCCATCAACAACCTCCACTTTAAACCCCAACCCCAGGCCCTATTCGCAACACCTTAGACCAAAATCCCCTAGCTACAAACAACCAACTGCACCACACTTGTTGGTTGAACTCGATTCTAACCCTCGTGACCCTTTTCAAGACTAGTTGAAACAACCTATAACGGTGGATGAATAAAACATCCTTGCAAAGGCCCGCTATCACGATCTACATACCCATCTCATCGTCTTCAGCAGGGGGTCAACCGATATCAACTTCCAAAGTTGACGTGCATTTAATGGATAGTTGAGCACCTTTGAAACTTCCACTGGTACCAATCAACAACGTTCAACTCTCTTCGCTCCCTTGGACCTGAATCAGTGGGTTCATAAAAAAAGACACCGAGTTCATGATTGGGTTCAACGACCCCTTCCTCCAGTGGGTAAGCAAATTTTCGATTATCCTTCTGGCATCCTAATTGAAGATGTGAGGGATAAATTCGACACCAAACAACCAGGTGCACTTCAGTTCGATTACATGCCTCTTCAATGCCTTGGCATCGGCGACATGTTTTTGGATTCATCCCTGTCCGGGCTATTCTAGCCCTAGAGTAAATACATTTGTTGTTCCTTTGGAACATAGTATTAGTTTTGTTTGTGACAAGAAGGGAAACTCAAAAGGATTGCCACACCGGATGCCCAATCAAGCCAAATTTGACCACAAATAAAGCAAATTTTCAACAGCCTCAAGCTCACCTTGGGGGCTGAAACCATGTGCATTGGGGTCTTATGATGCGCATTCAGTTCATGAGGATGATGGGGAAAAGAGTTCCTGAAATAAAGGAAATGATCTGAATCATTTAGGGCCTATGATGAAGCTTCTAGAAAAGACTATTCGAGGGGGTATAAGGGTTGATATCACTATTTTTTTATGGGAGGGTGGACAACGATGCATTGGTTGATTGGGGAGATTCCCTAGAAAAAGTCTTCAATCTCAACTACTACTCCGGCAACAAATGTATCAAGTTCGTCGAAACAAAGTTGCAAGGCCGTGCTAAGGTATGGTGGAATGACCTCGTAAGAGAAAAGGACCTATGAGGAACCTCCGATCCACACATGGGTAGCGATAAAAGAGGCTATAATGACCAAATGTTTGCCATCCTCATATGAGTGAGGTATTTTTTCCCCGCATTCAAGCCTTAAGGCAATTCTACTATAGTGTGGGAGAACACATGGGGAAATTCCGCTTGTTGTGCACCCTATCCGCCTTAAAAGAGACGAAGGGGTGGAAAATTGGGCATTATATCCATGGTTTACAAGGCCCAACTAAGCATGAATTGACTTTGAAGTAAATTTCAAATTTCCAAAAAGCCGTTGAGTATTTTAATGCGCGTAAAAACTCAATTTGTGTGTGATGTGGGGGGGGGGGGGGGGGGAATCTGCTTCGAAAACGGTTGCCCCAATCAAAAACGATGAAAATTAAGCCATTCCACCCCCGTTCAAATGCTACGATTGCAGACAATTAATCCTTAAGATGTCAAATTATCTTAAGAAGAAGAAGAGGCCGATTTTGGTCACAACAGAGGCAACGGAGAGGAGGAAACCACAAAGGAACTTCCAAAATTCATAATGCACTTATCATCCAAATTGGTCCTGACACTGAAGTAAAACCCAGTTGAGTTCATGGACAAACTCTTTTTGAGAAGGTGAGAATGACATAATTAGGGGGTTAAATTTCAGGTTTTATATCATTTTTTGGGTTGAGTATTTTGTTTCGTTTTGAGTATATAGTAGTGTTAATTGTAAATGTAATAGAAGAGGTTTAGTCCTCTCTAGGAGATATTAGGATTAGTATAGTCCCTTTTGATCATTTGACAATTTACTTGGTAGCCAAATATTAAATTTAGTATAAATAGGTATGATGTAATAGTGGGAGTATCATGTTTGACTTTCTAATACAAATTTTAGATTTCTGCTTGTTTTCTCTCTTCTTTATATCCAATTATTGGGGTACAAATTACGTTTAGTATAAATAGGTGACCCTTGGTGTTTCATTAAGCTTGCTTGGGAGACCAATAATGCGGCAGCAAGTTTGGAAATCACAAAAACTTGGCGCATGACGCTAAAGAGTTAGATGAGGTTGGGTGTTTTAGTTCACGAAGAATGCTGTCACAGGTAATAGGATAAGGACAAATTGTTGCAAATATCACGTGTTTAGTAATGAATTTGAAATTCAAATCTCATCCGGTCCATTTTAGAGATGAGGAGCTAGGTTTCAATTCTTAGATGAAAAGTAGATGGTTGTACTAACCCAGGCCCAAAGGGTTTAGTCTCATAATAAGCGAGTAAATAATTAGCTTAAATAACAATGCATCTTTTGGGGATCCTTTGTATGAGTTTCCTTAGTCAAAGATCACATGCTTGGTAACAAATGCATATTGCATTTGGTCCATTTTTTGTAAAAGTAGTTGGGATAACTTTTTCAATAAAAGTCGATGGTCAAACCCAAACACCTTGTTTGGGAGTTTTGGAGAGAAAAAAAAAAGAAAAGAAAGTTTTATAAGGACAGAAAAGAAAAGAAGGAAAAGTTAATAAGAGAGAAGAGAAAAAGAAAAGAAGAGAAGTTTAGGAAAGAAGAGAAAACAACTTTCTTTCTAGTTGTTTGGGAGTTGGTAAGAAAATAATTTTTTTAAGGGGAAGAAGACATAGTTCATTAAAAAACTTTCCTTTCTTTCCGATCCGGAAAGAAAGTTTTGCAGAGAAAGGAAGAGAGTTTTTTAAAAAATTTCCTTTCTTTTCTCTCCTTTTAAACTCCCAAACGACAGAAGAACACTCTCTCTCTCCCCTATGTAAACTCTCAAACGAAGGAAAGGAAACACAATTTCCCTTCATTTCCTTTCTTTTCTCTCCAAAATATAACTTCCAAACAAGCTCAAAGGGTTTAGTCAGTAAATCACACAATGTGTGAATAAATAATTATCTTGAGAACAAATGCTTCCTTGGTCAGAGCTTGGTAATATATTCAACATTCATATCTAATTCGGTTTAGAGATAAGGACCTAGACTTTAATTCTAAGGAATAAAAGGGTATTTTCTTCAATGAAAAGCAGATGGTTAAGTGGGTAATTTCTAGGATGAAAAGAAGATGGCTGTACTACCCAAAGGGCTCAGTCTAATGTGTCGAAGAGGATAGGATCTTATCTGGATGGGTCTATTGTTACAAGCTTATAAGGGGAATCTTTTTTAGTTGCTAAAATGATCTCCATGAACCTTAAGTGCTTAGGGTTCTGGAGGTACTTAATGCCTGCACCGTAGCATGAGGTTCTGGAGGAAATGGCTTGAGTCTATTCCTCAAAACCTTGAGGTTCACGAAAGAGATGAATTGGGAGGAGGGGGGATTTCTTCAGCTGCAGCATCATTGATGACAGGAAAGTTCCTTGTGCTAATTGAAGTCTTTTGGCAATAAGTGTAACCAAAAATAAGAAAAAGGGATGCAAATTGAAGTTTATTCCGAATGTGATGTTTAAAAGGGAAATAATACGTACCCCAAATAAATCTCCCCAAACATCCCCAAAGTGATTAAAGTGTTTGTATATTAGGGTGAGGCTCAAACAGGGTACAAGCACGTAATTCACTTTTGGAAATATTTTGAGGGTATTTGTAAAGATTACATGGCATTACTCTTTTTAAAAATGTGAGATCAGTGTAAACTATACCTAATTAATCCTACTTATTTCACTCTATTATTTAAACCTGCAAAATAACGAGTAACAACAGAACTATTTTTTTTTCCTTTAAAAGGTCAAAAATTGCCTAATTTTGGTTACAAACATATGACTGAAAGTTTTTCACCAAAACACCAAAATTGTAAAAATGAACCAATAGCGAACAACACCACCAAACCGGGTCTTGACTTCCAAACTGCCCAATTAAAACCGGGGATTACCACAATTAAACCGGAGTCAAGCATTTCAACCATCTCCTTCCGGTGCATTTCCACCACTTTCCGATGACTATTGGAGTGAATATCACCAGCAAAAGTGGACTACAAGCTGGTCTATACTCAATATATAGCCTACCAGATTTAAACCGAACACCACACGCGCTACAGAAAGTTTTGGGATTAATGGACCGATTCGCCACTGTGTGGTTTTCTGAAGGTGGCAATGACTACACCTTCTCCGCGACTCCGTATTATTCTTCTGCTTCTTCACCGGTGGTGTGCTAAAAATTGACTCTCGATAGCCTGAACAGGGGACGTTGAAGATAAGTCATGTGATGATGACAACGTTGAAGATGATAGTGAGTGATAGAGACCCCAGAGACCAAAATCCTAAGCTACGCCTCGTCCGTTTACTTCTAATTTTTGTAGGAATCTCGAATTAAACATTCCACTTACGGATTTTAATATCTACTGGGCGGGCCACCCTGTCTCCTCACTCCTCATCATCTAATGCCATGTGTTCGCGTCTTAATCCTAGTCTCCGTTGTTTATGTATAAATAAATAACATAGTTTCTCATATCAGATATTCATTCATAATTAATCAAACACTACTGCATCTTCAAAGTCAGTACTACAGCTACTACTATTTGTTCTCATTTTCTATGGATACCAAGTCAGATTTGTGGTCGGAATGTTCGTCGGGATTGGACGGTGGAAGCTACCGCCTGGCAAGTTTTTCTGACGAGGAGGTGATAATGTTAGTCTCTACCCATCCCAAGAAACCTGCAGGAAGGAAAAAATTTAAGGAGACTCGGAGGAACTCAGCCAAGTGGGTATGTGAGGTGAGAGAACGCAACAAGAAATCAAGCATATGGCTAGGTACTTTCCCCACTGCCGATATGGCTGCCAGGGCCCATGATGTGGCTGCAATTGCGCTTAGGGGACGGTCAGCATGTCTCAATTTTGCTGACTCGGTCTGTAGCTTGCCCATTCCGGTATCAGCTGATACCAAGGACATACAAAAGGAAGCTGCTGAGGCAACTGAGGCGTTTCGACCTTCGCAAACAGCTCAAGTTTCCGATAATGAATTCATGGATGAAATAGGCCCGTTGTTGAGGGAAAACTTGTTGTACATGGATGAGGAGGTGATTTTCAGCATGCCCAGTTTGCTATAAACCACTTTTTGTTTCTCTTTGTTACACTTTGAAACCATTTTTTGTTTCACTTTATTATCTTATGTAATCAATGAAAGAGGTTTTCATTCGGCTTTATACCTTGTCTACTTGTTCTATGATTTTCTGCTAAATTCTGAGTAGATCACTTGTAGGTAGTTTGTGTACTCTGACGAAACAAAAAGATTGCTTTCATGCTCAGCACTTCCAGTGTTGTGCTAAAAAACATAAATCTACTGTGGAGAAACTACAATATATGGTTTTTCATGTGAGTTGGAAGTCTGATCATCTTTGGTTGAATTAAAGTAGAGAGGATACCTTAGATAGATCTGCTGAGGGCAGTTTCGTCATTTTAGGATCTTATTGGGGGTCTAACTAAATATGAGCATACTGCATTTTTTAATTCTTTTGCACATAACTCGTAAAAAACAGCATATAGCCTCCAACACACCAACATTTATCTCAATTAAACTGGAAATTAAGATACAGGTATCAAAGGAAAACATGCTAAAACTAAAAATATTCCCCATTACCAACACTTCTCTCTACACATCCTTTAAAGGATATTTGCACCGCTGTTACAAAAAATTTACCCAATCCAAATCTACATCAAACACGTTTTAAAGGCAAACTTGGATCAAATGTGCAATGAAGGAGATCTTCTAATTTTGGGGCAAAGTTTCTAAACTGAGAAAGCATAAAATGAAAATCTAGGAAGCACTTGGTAACCTAACAATCTCTCAGTAAGAATTTGGGAAATTTAGGCTTAGGTACCCCGATAAGGCCTTAATTAGACTTTAGGTACCTGATTTAATTAATATTTGTAGTCAAAAAATTTTCCGTTCAAGAACCGTTAAAGTTATAGGAGACATAAGTTTGGATCATTACTAGTGTCATTTCAATGACAAAACAAGAAAATAATTCTTTAAAAGTGACGAAATGTTTTTTTAGTTGCTAGCTATTGGATTCTTTTGCAATGTTAACTTCCATGGTTCTTGGATGGAAAAGTACACAAGTCTAATGGAAATTAAAACATGTACCTATGTCAGATCATTAACAAGGTAACTCAAGTATAAATTTAAAAATAAAAATGACGTAAACTAGACGTCAATGGCTAAAAAGAAATACCAAACCCTAGTTTTTGAGAGAGAATCAAAGTTGTCTTATATTTCAAGAATGGGAAAAGTAAGTACAAATGAGATTACATGGGGTATTTATATGGGCAGGATTACTTGCTAATCAAGTAATTAGTTAAAATGACTAAAAGGACCAATTAAAAACAAAAGAATGTCTAATTAGTCCCAAACATGCTTGGAAACTAATTAAGGGGAAAAAAAGGCCTAAAAAGTACTAAAAATAGAAAAAAAAAAATAACAACGGATTTCCATCACTCTCCCCGGCTTCGAAAAGCTCGTCCTCGAGTGTAAGAGATGAACGGCCAAAAAATCAAGACAACCATCAAAGAGATCTCCACTAGAAAGAAGAGCCGTCCTTGGACACGTCCTTTGTACCGGCTTGCAATAAATCCAAGGAGAATAGGATCACCATCCAAACATGGCCGATTAATAAAACCTTGGCACGAGATTCCCGTGATAAACCCCTTCAATGCTATGCCATGAAAAACACCCACCAAGTGTATGTCCAATGTCGCCAAAAATGGGTCCACATACTCGCCATCAATCACATCACCCAAGATCACAACCTCTTCCCCAGTAGAGACAACCACTGATCCATCCTCATAAAAATCATCATCCCCATGCTCAAAGATTGGGAAGAAATCTTCCAAATCAAATATTTCCGGCTCGCGAAAGTGCGTGCGAGTCACCCTACCATCCTCGACAAAAATGTCAAAAAAATCCCCAATACATAACCCAATTTCATCGTTTTGATCTTTCTTGCAATCAAGCGGCTTGGGAGGGGACTTTTTATCTTTGATTTGAACCAATTGGGTGAATGAGGGAGGAAGAATGATTGGGTGCAGCAACCAATCTTGAAAAAGTCGCCGATAATCTTGAATTGAGCTTCGGGAGTTAATCGGGGCGGAAACGTAATTTATTTTATGTTTGGGTTTTGAAAAATGGGTGGTGAGTTGGGGGATTCGGGTTGGTGGTGGAGGAATTTTGTAGGGTTGGAGACTAGGGTTTCTAAATTGTGGATTGGATTGTAAAATGGTAGGTGAAACTCTAGAAGTGGGTTGTCTTGGATATTGAATGGAGGGTTTATGGAATGGATTTGAGTTTCGGGGGAAATTAGGGTTCAAGATTTGGGTTTTCGGGGTGGTGAGTTTTATGGTGATGAGGCAGAAGTGAGAGTCAACGTTCTTGATGAGATCTTGAATGTTTTTTCTCCATTCTTGATCGCCTTTCTTCAATTTTTGAATCCCCCACTGTCGTTGTTTGGATTTCTTTAGAGTCATCGAGAGAGTAGCGTACGATTTTGATACTCTACATATACTGATACAAACTACACACGATTATACCAATGTTTGGAGCGACACCCGCTCTGATACCAATTTGACGTGAACTACACATCAATGGCTAAAAAGAAATACCAAACGCTAGTTTTAGAAAGAGAATCAAAGTTGTCTTATATTTCAAGAATGGGAAAAGTAAGTACAAATGAGATTACATGGGGCATTTATATGGGAAGGATTACTTGCTAATCAAGTAATTAGTTAAAATGACTAAAATGACCAATTAAAAACAAAAGAATGCCTAATTAGTCCCAAACATGCTTGGAAACTAATTAAGGAAAAAAAAGGCCTAAAAAGAACTAAAAATAGAAAATAAAAAATGAAAAAATAAAAGAAAAACCATCAAAAATAAAAAGGAAAAATTACAGTAAATCATCCTGAACTATAGCGGTTTTGCAAATAGTCCCCTAATCTAAAAAAATCCGACAAAGAGACCCCTAAACTATTGAATTTTGACAATTACCACATTTTCATTGAAAAGGAGTTGATAAAAACATGAATTTGTGTATATTTTTTAGGTGTCAAAATTTAATAGTTTAAGGGGCTCTTTGTCGGGTTTTTTAGATGAGGGGGCTATCTGCAAAACCACTGTAGTTCATGGGGTTTACTATGATTAACCCAAATAAAAATTTAGCACAAAAAGAAGAAGAAGGGAACCTCATTATTCCTCAAGGCCTTATCAAAAAGAGTGGCACTTTCCATTGGACCGTACGATTCCATTTTCACAGAAGTTTCACCGTCTGTTGATTGCTTTCGCCAGACCTGAATTTCAGGCTGCTTTTTCCAGTGGAATTGAGGATTTGGCAACATCTCATATATTGATGGGCATTCAACCAACTACACAGAGAACAAATTTGAGTCATTCTACATGGCATACAGGAAGTAAATGATATTGTGACGCTGTTACTGATATTGTTTTCTCATAGTTGATCAAGTAGAATTTTTCAGGCCCGGATACTTCTCTTGCATAAGTTTAGAATTTCTGGACCTTTTCCACTGGTATGGGCCAAACTATACTGTAAGCTGTGTAAATGAGTTAAGCCCCGATTTTCAGGATCTTTATTGTGGAATTAATTTCTTCAAAATAAAAGGATAATGAAGTAGAAGCATATAGCATAACTTTTCAAGTCTGGTTTAATAGCCTAATTAAATTAACACAAAAAGTTTTCGGTATGAACCTATATATTGTAAGTGTTTTTGTTGGGTGGAATTATGATAATTATTACAAATAAATTTTTCAAATTTTATTATCAGTATTACTTGAGTCATTCTGAGCATGATATATATATATATATATATATATATATGCATGCTACACAGACACTCAACATGGACAAAAGCAGGATGTTATTTCTCCACTATAGAAAATGTATTATTAAGAAAAATGAGAAGCATCGCTCAAAGCTAAACAATAGGTTTTTAATTCGAGATTCTCTATCCATAATAAATAATTGATTTTTTAACTTTAATACAGCACTAATCTTAGATTTTAGACTTTAATACATCTTTATCAGTTTATTAGACTTCAGTACATTTTCGTCGCTAAATGACAATTTCCGTTGATAAATGTCACCAAAGATCACTTTTAGTGCGAGATTTTCACATTTAGCAACGAAAAATGTACCAGAGTCTAATAAACTGATAAAAATGTATTAATGTTTAAAATGGAAGATTAGTAATGCATTAAAGTAAACAAAACTAGATAATTAACACAAATGTAAGACAAAAAGATAATTATACACTCCTCCAACTACAATTATGGTAACATGTTGAACTAGAATGTTAGATTTTTATTATGGCCCCTACAGATTTAGAGGCTTATATTTATACTAATGAGGAAATACATTGGTGGACCAAATTACCATTATGATTAATTACATAAATAACATACACATTCCAACGCTCCCCCTCAAGCTAGCGAGTACATACGATAAAGCCAAACTTGCCAATAGAAGTGCGAAGAAGAGAAGGACTAACAGGTTCGGTAAGAATATATGCAACCTGTTCCCCCGAAGAAACAAACGATGGAGTGACGATCTCATGACGAACCTTCTCTCTGAGAAAATGAACGTCTATCTCAATGTGCTTTGTCCTCTCATGAAAAATTGAATCAGAAACAAGTTGGATAGACCACTTATTGTCACAATGTAGAACAGTCTCAGGAAATCTCAACTCCCCAAGAATAAAATTAAGCCATATAATCGCACACGTGCCCAAAGCCATGGCCCTATATTCTGCCTCTACAAAAGAACGTGAAACAACAACTTGCGTTTTACTTTTCCAGGAGATGAGATGACTACCATGAAATTTACAAAAACCAATAGTAGAGCGACCATCACAAGCTCCTCCATAATCTGAATCAGTGTAGCTCTGCAATCCTGTATACAATCCAAGTCCAGGAGAAGACTTTAAATACCACAAAAGGTGAATAGTGCATTCAAGTGAGTCTGACAGGGTTTATGCATAAACTGACTAACTCTCCCAATAACAAATGATATATCCGGTCTGGTATTAGCTAAATAAATTATACGACCCACCAAACGTTGATACATAGACGGATCTTTCAAAAGTTCACCACTATCAGCCACAAGCTTTAAATTAGGAATCATAGGAGATGAAGTCGGTTTGCATCCAATCATCCCTGTATCCTCCAGAAGATCCAAAACATATTTTCTCTGTGAGAGAGAATTCCCATGACGAGACCTAAATACTTCGATGCTCAGAAAATATCGAAGTTAACCGAGGTCTTTCACATCAAACGCATTTCCCAAATCAGCCTTAACTTGTATAATTCCAACAGAGTCATCTCAAGTAATAATAATATCATCAACATATATAACTAACATCACATTCTTCCCATATGAATCACGTTTGATGAAACAAGTATGGTCAGAATGCAACTGAATAAATCCGAATACAATGATAGCCTCACTGAATCTAGAGAACCAGACTCGTGGTGACTGTTTAGCCCATATAGAGATTTTTGGAGGCGACAGACTTTCCCAGCATACTCCCCCTCACCACGAAAGCCAGATGGAGGATCTATGTGGATGACCTCATCAAGGTCACCATGAAGAAAAGCATTTGTGACATCAAACTGGTGAACCGGCCAAGAGGACGAAGCAACCAAGGAGATCAATAAGCAAACAGTGTTGAGTTTCGCAGCTGGAGCAAAAGTAGCACCAAAATCTTTTCCCGAAATCTGAGTAACCCCCTTCGCAACAAGGCGGGCTTTATACTTATCCACTATCCCATCAACTAAAAACTTGAGGGTATAAACCCACCTACAATCTACTGTCTCAACACCTTTTGGTAAAGGAATAGTGTCCCAAGTATGATTATGTTGTAAAGCATCCATCTCACACTGCATAGCTTCAATCCAATATGAAGCCTAGAAAGCTTCAAGAACAGTCCTCGGGATCCGAGTAGAGGAAGTAGCCATAACAAAAACGCGATAGGGACACAAACTTTGAGATAGAATATTTTATAGAACAAGCATGACCTTATCGAATGGGCACTCTATGCTCCCAATGGGGGTACTGAGGCTTAGGGTCTGGAGCAACAAGGCCATTATCTGCAACCTCATTAGTAGTCCCAACAACAGGCCCAACAAGATGTTCAATTGAATGAGAAGTGTTACTTGGTGAGGAGGGGATAATGAAAGGAGTGATATGTGAGCGTGGTCGACGGGAATACACCTGGAAAGGTTGACTAGTTGGAGAGACAGGATTAGTATAATCAAACACGGGTACAGGGTAAACAATATGTGAGTCCGCAGGAGGTGGAGTGGAAGAATGCACATAAGTAGAGTCACCAAAGAATGACGTATTTTCATGAAATGTGACATCTGAAGTATGATGCATATGACGTGTGACAGGATCATAACAACGATACCCTCTGGACATATTAGAATATCCTACAAAAATGCAACGAATAGCTTTATCATCAAGCTTAGTGCGAGTAAGAGATTTATTATGAACAAAACAAGTGCAGCCAAACACGCACGGAATTACAAAAAAAAGAATCTTATCAGGAAAAATAAATTGTAATGGGGCTTTATTCTGAATGACATGACCTGGAGTACGATTCAAAAGATAAGAGCCTGTGAAGACAGCTAAGTGCCAATAAGATCGAGGAACCTACATCCCCCGTAATAGATAACGGACCACTCCCATGAGACTTTTGCTTTTTCTTTCAGCAACCCCATTTTGTTCAGACTCTAGGCAAGTGAGTTGCTGAAGAATATCCTATTTGTTAAGACGAGAGACAAACTCATTGGAGATGTATATCTTAGCATTATCAGACCGAATCCCTTTAACAACAACATTAAATTGAGTTTTGACAAGTTGTAAGAACTGTCTAAAAGGAGGTAGCACATTAGACTTTTTATGAAGAAAATAAACCCAGGTACACCTCGAATAATCATCAATAAAAATGACATAATATCGATGCGCGGAAAAAGCTGTAACAGGTGAGGAGCCCAAACATCAGAATGTATTAGATCAAAAACACAAGGGGTCCGATGCACGCGAGGGATGTAATTAGTTCTAGAGAAAACACATTGGAATTTTGAAGAACTGCAAGCTTTAATTAAGTCGAGAAAAAATATATAAAGATATTGAAAATTAACATGTCCTAAACGATAATGCCACAACTGTAATGTTTGAAAAGACAAAACATTACGGCGTGAATCAGGCAACACACTAGCATGAAAAACGGAAGCGGAAGGTGGAATTGGTGGAGGATCCCCAAAGTAGTAGAGCCCGTCGCGCTCATATCCCAAAAATCTTCCTCGTAAGCAGGTGCTGAAGATACGCCAATCAGATAAGAAAATAATAGCACAGTTAAAACTTCTTGCTAAACGATTAACATGTAACAAGTTCATAGCAAGATTAGGTACAAGTAAAACTGAGTGCAAAGTAACATCCGTAAAAAGACATATATCGCCTTTGCTAAGAATGGGAGTAGAAGTCCCATCAGCAAGGTGTGGAAGGGTTGGATAGATGAAGTAAAGGATGCTTCTCACACGTCATATGATCACTAGCACCAGAATTCATAACCCAAATAAAAGGAGTGTCAGTTGTGTGAGCACGGTATGCACGAGGAGAACCTAAGGAGGATGCAGTCAAAGCAGTAGGCCTACTAGCAGGAGCTTGACGATTATCCAACAAATGAAGAATCCGATCCATCTTGAAACTAATGCATTGCTCAATCCTGGCATTCAGATCATCATGGCATTTACATCATCAGGAGTAAGGAAATGAGAATCAATGGGACCTTCAACAATAACAGCTACACGAATTCTACCCTTTTATTTTTTAACTCAGGATACAATTTGAAGCATGTGAGCTTTGCATGTCCCTCTCTACCACAATGCTCACAAACCATTTTCTTATTTTCAAGACGTGAACCTCAAGACGAAACAGAAAAAGAACCCAAATACCGACTCCCTGTATTGGCTATAAAAGCCATCTGATCAGCTGCAGAAGGTGGAGACTCAAATATCATTGCAGATGAGGATGTAAGCTTAAGGTGCCGCTCATACTTCTCACACACTGCATACACTTCACTTAGTGGAGGAGTGGGTGAAGTATTCAAAATCTAGGACCGAGGATGCTCAAAAGCAGCCCCAAGACCCATCAAGAACTGGTAAACCTTTTGCTTCTCGTCCCGAGCTATAAGTGATTCTGCAGCCTGTGCAGTAAGACCCACCATGTCAGCTAAAGGATGATACGAAGCATACTCCTCCCATCTCTAAGCGAGATAGCTATAAAATGTCAAAACTGAATCATTGCCTTAACAGGCATGCGATATCTCCTTACACAGTTTAAATACCCTAACCTCATTGTGTGAATGAGAGTACATAGCAGTCATACCCTTCCATAAGAGTGGAACAGACTCATAAAACTGAAAAATCTCATAAACACTCGGCTCCATAGAGTTGAACATCCTCCTAGAATAATGCAATTGGTAACAAACCATTGACTGAAATGTTGGGTCAGATTCCTTCGATGTTGAAATCTTCCCAAGAAGCCAATCAATTTTGCCTTTTGTACCACAAAATAAACAGAACGATCAAAGCCCATGACAAAAATTTTCGGCCATTAAGTAACTGAGTCGTGACTTTCTGTGAGGGTGTATGGTGAGTGGTCACCAAATCAAATTATGGTTCTTAACTTCGACAATTCCTTTGTCAAACATTGTGCACCAAATCAGCACTAACACGAACAATTATGAACGCACAAGTAATAACAATTACTCAAAGCAATCCAAAAAAACAGCCCACAAAAACAGTCACATGGCTACCAAAAAGATAACGGAGCAACAACAAAGAAATCTCTAGATCACATGAGATGAAAAATGAGTGAAGTATACCTTTAATTGCATACGATCAATTAAGAAAGAACTTCAAATACTCATAAAAGTGTGTTGCTCCAAATTATGAAAAATCGTACCAATAATATACCACGTTATAGGTAGATAATAAGAGTCTCTTTATACCAAGAGAAATCAACTCCAAAAATGCGAAAATCTGCTCAACAAATCCAAGCCCTAGGCAGCTTGAAGTTTTAACCCAAAACTAGGGTTTGGCGGCACAAAAGGGAGGGGTTGGCCCACAGAGGGACTATATGTAACACCCCGCCCGCCCGGAGAGAGCGAACGGAGCGCTAATGCGATAAAATAAATCAATTACACAAATAACAAGGTATAGAGCATCTAAATAAACCCACAACAACAATAGAGGAAACCACTAATCTCAAATCTCTTCAAATAAAATACAACGTCTCTCGAATAATAAAATACAACTATCTAACTCGAATAAAAATGCTCTATACACCAATGAAATAATTAATACAATTCTTCCAACTTGTATTAAAATTCTTCCCAAAATACTCCATGCTAAAATAATCCCAATAATCCAAAGCGCTCAAATCCACGCTAACCTGCCACTAAAAGAAAATATGGGGAAGTACACAATACGACAGGAAAGATGCTCAACAAATATACGTTAGCGATGAATAAAACATAACAACAGGAGTACGAATATTCAAATCAAAATGCAAATCTCAAAGCATTTATAAATATAATTTCTCAACAACACTTTATCCGGGTCACCAGGCCTCACCACATCCGTATATGCTTTATCAAGCCATAGCCCGGGAAACAGGAATTTTGGCGGGTGCCCAACATCCGTGCCATATTAAAATCTCATGACAACGTGCTCAATTACAACATGAATAATTCCACATGAATCAAAATAATTCCAACAATTATTTTTCCAGATTTCCAAGAATTTATCAATTCAAATATGAGTTCAATTAAACAAGAATTCAAAGAGAATGACACTCGCGAGATTTAAGGAGCATATTGTGTAAAACCCCATACCTCAAACCATGATGAGAAACCAACGATCACATCCTCAAGATCAACACAAAAGATCTACAAAATCTCCTCCAAGAACCTCCAACAAAATAGCCTCAAGAACACCTCTAATCTAAGGTTGGAACTCACAAATCTCAAGGGCCAATGTGTATATAAAAAGAAGAGGAATATAAAATATATTTGCTGCCAAAATTTGTGCCAAAAGTAGGTTAAAAGGCTTGCCGACGACTTCCTTTTATAATGCAAAGAAATGAAAAGTTGGAATCCAAAAGACTCCATTAAATAAGGCAAAGAAATGAAAAGTTGGAAGTTAAAACAACTCCAACAATATAAAAAATTTAAAAATCATTTTAAAATCCGATTTAACTCCGATTTCAAAACTGTTTGAAATTCTCGCCTTTAAAAATAATAACCAACATATTTGAGCAATAAAAATAATTTTATCAAAAACTTTATTTTCCTCCATTTTCCAAAAATTAATTAAAATAGCCCAAAATTACGCGGATTGTTACACTTCCCCACTAACAATGGAATTTCGCCCTCGAAATTCGCCGAATGCCTAACTCTAAAAAAAATCAGGCCAACAATCTCCAAAAATAAATCACGTCACCAAAAATAAATTTCTCACATCTAATCTAGATGCCTATCACGAATATCACCTAAAATTTGCTATCTCCAAAAATTGCTAACCACGCAATGAACCCAAAACTCAAGCCCCGAGGGTTTCCGTATACCTAAGCTCTGATACCATTCTGTAACACCCCGCCCGCCCGGGGAGAGCGAACGGAGCGCTACTATCGATAAAACTAAACTAATCCACAAATAATAAAGTATAGAGCATCTAAATCCCACAATAAAACAAGAAACCACTATTCTCATCTTCAAATTAATACAACAAATCTCTCGAAATAATTACAACAATCTAACTATCTCGAAAATAAAACAAATCTCCAAATGCTCTATACATCAAAATAAATACAAGTCTTCTCATTTCTTGTATTTATTTTGATGTATAGAGCATTTGGAGATTTATTTTATTTTCGAGATAGTTAGATTGTTGTAATTATTTCGAGAGATTTGTTGTATTAATTTGAAGATGAGAATAGTGGTTTCTTGTTTTATTGTGGGATTTAGATGCTCTATACCTTATTATTTGTGGATTAGTTTAGTTTTATCGATAGTAGCGCTCCGTTCGCTCTCCCCGGGCGGGCGGGGTGTTACACTATACACCCTAGGGTTTGGCCGCCTAGGGTTGCAGTGCTGACGGGGGTGGCTGGAGGTGGCTGGGGCGGATGGTTTAGGGTTTTGTGGAAGAAGAAGGAATTGAAGGGCAGCAGATTTCTCCCT
Organism: Sambucus nigra; assembly: GCA_949130495.1. NCBI lineage: Eukaryota > Viridiplantae > Streptophyta > Magnoliopsida > Dipsacales > Adoxaceae > Sambucus > Sambucus nigra. The sequence continues at coordinate 17,506,836 of OX422214.1, forward strand.
ATTCTTTTTGTGTTTTCAGCTCAGATACCAACTAGAATGTTAGAATTCTATTATGGCCCCTATAACTTTAGGGGCTTATATTTATACTGAGGAGGAAATACATTGGGGGACCAAATTAACCATATGATTAATTACATAAATAACATACACATTCCAACAGTTGACACCATCTATGTAACCCAATCATGATATTCTAAGATGCAAATGATCATAGATGACATATTAGAGAGAGACCCTTGTGTGACACCCCGACTAATTAAATACCGGGTAGCTACTCATTTATTAAATTAATTCAAAATGCCAAGTTGGCTCAGTTAATAGCATCACTGTCGAAAACATTTTATTATTTCTAACCACCTAGTATTTAAAAAGCAAGTTGCCAAATTTTAATTTAAGTCTGATTAACATGCAACAAGTGTAAGGAAGAAATAAATAACACCATTCACCATCCTGAAGTAAAACGAATAACCATCACAATAGAGTAAATAAAGTCTGGAGGAAAACTCCTCACTACAATCCCATAATTGAAATGAATAACCGAAACTAAAATAAAACATGCTAAAGTCTGAAAACTGAAATATAAAAGATGTCTCTAAAGAAATGGGCAACATGCCCTACAACTGATAGATGGTGACTCTGGAATCCAAAAGATAGAAGCGTCTACATGCAAATCCCTGTAGCTTCCACAAGCAGCTACAGCTCGTCACCTGAATGAGTAACCTATGCTTGGTGTCCTTGTGGCTGGGCACCTAAAATGGTTTTACAAAGAAAAAGAGATTTGAAAAGCAAACGGGTCAGAGCCCGAATGTGGAGTTATATTTTAAAAACCTGCAAGTGCTTTAAAAACATTTAAAACATTAAATGCAAAGTACATGTTAGGACGTACACTCGCATGATATTCTCACCTCTCGTCTAACTGTGCACTCCTAACGTAAGTACCCATCTATATCGACCCATACTACTAGCTAACTGACAACATAACTAGCTAGACTGCCAAAGGTTCTACCCATATTACTCGGTTCCATTTAACATAACAACGCTCGTAATTAAATAGAGGTTTAACGTAAACTCAGTTACTAAATATGCCATTGATATAACTATCAGTAAACTCATTATATATCTCGAAACAATACCGTAATATTTTTACAACATTAACATGAGGATTCCCATTAATTTAATGTATATTATTCATATCATAAATATACAATACAAGCACCCCGCGAACTAAGCTGTGGTGCACACATACTCTGCTATCCATCCCGGTACATCACGTACATAAGGATTACATATTCCGAATCTCTCAGGAATAGTTTACCGATAACAACATCACAAATAATGGAGGCGAACACAGTCACCATCACATGGGTCACGCACATACCTACGCTCCCATGATCAGCGGACTTATTAATATCACAATAAGTCTTTCTATGACCTATGTTCATCGAGGTACCAGTCTATATCCCCCCCGTAGGCACACAAGGATTAGAGGGTCCTAAGCGAACGCAAACCTCCCGTGATAGCAAGTATGGTAGGTATGTCATACACACAATCCATATACCAATACTAAGTAAACACACATCTTAGTAATACCATATTTTAATCGTAGTACTATTCTCATTCTCGTACTAACTCGTAATTATCACTATATATGCTATATCGGTTTATAATCATACGTGCCATAATTAATTCTCACGTCGTAGTGGACACTCACGTCTCGACCCAAACCGTCCATGTAATACAACTCTCGTATGTAAATTTCTCCTCATAAATACCCAAATGTCCCAATCCTATCATTACTACATCTACGGAATGATATCTATATCCTCAAATCAGTTTACGAAACTCCAAAAGTCAAAACAGTCCAAAATGGCCCAAACTGCCAGCTCGTTAGAAGTCTCGTTCGAACGAGTGTTCGAACGAGTTTGGACTGTCATCTCGTTAGAAGTCTCGTTCGAACGAGGCTGTTCGAACGAGATCCCAGTTCGTTCGAACGAACTGTCCCTTCTAACGATATCTCGTTCGAACGAGATATCGAACGAAATCCCTACTCGTTAATAACGACTGGTCAACTCGTTAGAAGCTCGTTCGAACGAGTTCGTTCGAACGACCTGGGGCTGCTTCTAACGACTGACCAGTTTCGGCCCAGAATTTTCCCAATTCGTTTTCCATCCATTTTTACTCCTCCAATCTCTTCTAAAATTCGTTCCAATAATATATTGAGTTATCTAATCATCCTCAAACATGCTAAGGTGTTATACTAACATCTTTAAAGGGGTTTAATACCTTCTAAACATCATTAAATCACAAATTTCTACATTAACTCCCAATTTCCTTCAAGAACATAAACCCTAGGTTCTTCTCATCATAATTTCCCAGATTTTAATCCGTTTATACATCACATAGATATGAAATCTCTAAATTAAATCTTCAAACAATGTTTCTACATGCAAACCTATCCCAAAGTTAAACAACAATCTTCCAATTTCATGGGTTTTCTTTTAACTCTTATATAAGATTGATTAACAATGTTTCTAACATGGAAAAAGCATTCACTGCATAAGGAATGTAATTTAAATCACTTGCCTTGGTTTGATTCCGGATTTGGTGTTGATTTGATGAAGAATTTCTGCAGAATTTCTTCTCTCCAAGCTTCCTCTCTAATGGTGGCTTAAGGTGGCTAGGGTTTGATTTGGGGAAACTTAGAAAACCTAAATGACAACCTACGTAGCCTTCTAGGTTAATATGGGTTGGTTAATGGGCTTAATGGGTTTAATCCACATCAGATTTACATCTCTAATTTTCGTCACTTTTAATTCCTAAAAATGTAAAATTACCAAAATACCCTTTAAGTTACCGGTATGGCCTAAAAATACCCCGGGACCCAAACTATACCCCCGGCTAGTGTTTTCTGACTATCTCGACCCTTCCGGACGCGTTGGCGCACTCAAAACGACCATACGGATTATAGATTTTAAATTCACTTTTATTAACAAAATATTATACCGTGACGCGGCGATCCCACGCGTCTCAACAAAATTTCTAAAATGCCGTATATAAATCTCACGACAAATTTTCATAGTACCAAATACATATATAATCATATATGCACATAATCAAATACCAATTCGCATCTCATTAGTATTTATAACCCGGATTAATTTCCAATTAATACGCATTTAATTAATTAATCCCAAAAATAAATATAGACAAAAGTACGGGGTATTACATACTTCCCCCCTAATAACTGAATTTCGTCCCGAAATTCGAAACTAGAAAGTACCTGCTAAAAATAGCTCTGGATAACGTTCGCGCATCTCATCCTCGCGCTCCCATGTGGACTCCTCGACATTGTGATGTCGCCACTGAACACGCACTAACGGAACTATCTTTGACCGCAGTTTCCTCTCGCTTCGGTCCAAAATAACAATTGGCCCCTCCTCGTAGGAGCTATCCGGCTGGAGATCGATGTCCTCCACAGCAATGTGAGAATGAGCCAAATTATCTCTAAGGTATTTCCTCAGCGAGGAAATATGGAACACGTCGTGAATCCGATGCAAGTGCTCCGGTAGTCCAAGTTTATACGCAACGGGTCCGATCCGCTCAATAATAGGAAACGGCCCCACATACCTCGGTGCCAACTTCCCCTTCTTCCCGAATCGCATAATCCCTTCATCGGAGAAACCCTGAGCAAAACCTGGTCCCCCACTTGGAACTCCCTGAAAAACCTCTTCGCATCAGCATAGCTCTTCTGCCTGTCTTGAGCTACCCGAATGCGACTCCGAATCAACTCAATCCTTGCCGAAGTATCCTGAATCACTTCCGGCCCAAGTAGTTTGTTGTCCCCCACTTCTAGCCAACATGCTGGGGAACGACAAGGCCTACCGTACAATGCCTCAAACGGAGCCATGCCAATCGTGAACTGATAGGAGTTGTTGTAAGCAAACTCCACCAGTGGAAGGTACTGCTCCCATCCACCCCCGAAGTCAATAATGCACATGCGTAGCATGTCCTCCAACATCTGATTGGTGCGCTCTGTCTGCCCATCGGTCTGCGGATGATAAGCCGTACTCAACCGCAATTCCGTGCCCATTGCCTCTTGGAAACTCTCCCAAAACCTCGAAACAAATATCTTGTCTCTGTCAGACACGATATTTAGGGGCACACCGTGAAGTCTCACAATCTCTGAAATGAAGAGCTGGGCATACTGTCCCGTAATGTAATCAGTCCTTACGGGTAAGAAGTGAGCGACCTTGGACAACCTGTCCACAATTACCCAAACGGAGTCGTGACCCCTCTGCGACGTAGGCAATCCCGTGATAAAGTCCATGGATATGCTCTCCCACATCCACACCGGAACCTCCAACGGCTGTAGCAATCCTGCTGGTCTCTGATGATCCACTTTTACAAGCTGACAAGTGGCGCATTTCGAGACAAACTCAGCGATATCTCTCTTCATACCGCTCCACCAATATTGCCGTCTCATGTCTTGGTACATTTTGTCCCCTCCGGGATGTACCGCGAACCGTGAGCCGTGCGACTCTGCCATAACATCGTGTCGCAATTCCTCTCCTTCCGGAACTACCAATCTCCCATTGAAGCGTAATCCCCCATCTGAGCTAACGGTATAGGATTCGGCTCCCTCTGCTAGCAATCGAACTATCTGCTCCTGACAGAACGAGTCATTAGCCTGTGCCCGTACTACCTTCGTGACAATCTGTGGGGTAACGGTCATCACAGACATGAAAGATCGGGCCACTGCATCCTGGTGTCCCAATTCCTTCCACTTAGCTTTCCACACCTCTGCCACCTCATCTGCTGGCCTGCGGCTCAACGCGTCTGCTACCACGTTAGCCTTACCCGGGTGGTACTGGATGTCGAACTGGTAGTCCTTCACAAATTCAAGCCACCTACGCTGCCGCATATTCAGTTCCTTCTGCGTGAACAGATACTGTAGTGACTTGTGGTCCGTGTACAGCTGAAACTTCTCCCCCAAAAGGTAGTGCCTCCAAATCCGTAAGGCAAATACCACTGCCGCCAACTCCAAATCATGTGTGGGGTAATTTTTCTCATGAGGCTTAAGCTTACGGGAAGCATAAGCTATGGCCTGTCTCTCCTGCTGCAATACACCTCCCAGTCCTTGCAAAGACGCATCGGTGTAAACCAAATACTCAACTCCCGGTCTCGGCAATGCTAACACAGGTGCTGAGGTCAATTTGTCCTTCAACTCATCGAATGCCAACTGACAGGCATCACTCCAGATATATGGCACACCCTTACGAGTAAGATGTGTCAAAGGACCTGCTATCTCCGAGAAACCCCGAATAAATCTCCTGTAGTATCCTGCTAAGCCCAAGAAACTACGAATCTTCGTTGGTGTCGTGGGCTGTCCCCATTCCCTCACCGCTGATACCTTTCCCGGATCAACAGATATTCCCTGGTCGGAAATAATATGACCCAAGAACTAGACTTCCTTCAGCCAAAACCCGCACTTCTCGTATTTTGCATACAACTCGTTCTGACGAAGTGTCTACAAAACCTGCCTCAAATGCTCGGCGTGCTCCTCCTCTGTCTGAGAGTAAACCAGAATGTCATCAATGAAGACAATGACAAACTGATCTAGGAAATCCCTGAACACCCTGTTCATCAAGTCCATAAAGACTGCTGGAGCGTTGGTCAAGCCGAAAGGCATAACCCGAAACTCGTAAGAACCATATCTCGACAAGAATGCGGTCTTCGAGACATCCTCCTCCCTGATACGCAACTGATGGTATCCTGACCTCAAGTCAATCTTCGAGAAGAAAGAAGCTCCTCTCAACTGGTCGAATAAGTCATCGATTCGAGGCAACGGATACTTATTCCGTATCGTGACCTTATTCAACTCTCGGTAGTCCACACACAATCTCAGTGAACCGTCCCTCTTCTTCACAAACAAAACTGGAGCGCCCCAAGGTGAGGTACTCCTGCGAATAAAGCCCTGCCCTAACAGCTGCTCTATCTGATCCCGTAACTCTCACATCTCAGCTGGAGCCATACGGTATGGTGCACGTGCTATAGGTCTCGTACCCGGTAGCAAATCAATAACGAAATCTATCTCTCGACTGGGTGGTAAATATCTCCTGAAACACATCCGAATACTCCCTGACAACCGGGATCGAATCTAAAGGAATAACAACCTCCTTAGAGGTATCCTCCTCTATGTAATACAGATGAGCGGTCGATCCTCCCTCTGGGCGAGGCATCGCCACTATAAACATCTCTTGCCCCGGAATGGCAAAAACAATGCTCCCGCTGAAGCAATTAATCATGGCCCTATATGCTACGAGCCAATCCATACCGATGATCACATCGTGAACATGCATGTCTAACACTAACATGTCCGCAGGTAATACCAAACCACCAACCTCTACCCCCACTCCCCGGCATATAAAGAAAATAAGTGACCCACTCCCTAATGGTGAGTCGACACACGTCACTGTGCTCTCTGCCGTAGCTAACAATCCTAAAGCTTTCGCGAAGTGTGTAGCTATAAAACAGTGTGTAGCACCCGTATCAAATAACACCCGACCCATAGTGCCATGGATAGGAAACGTACCCTCGATCGCGGGCGGTGCCTGTGGAACTGCAGCCTGGTGAACGTTGTAGACACGTCCATACTGTAGCTGCCCCTGCTGAACTGGGACTGCTGGAATGGGTGGCAATGCTGCCATCTGTGGCGGTGCGGGAAGAGCGGCGGGAAACATAGGTCTCTGTGGCTCCTGGCGAGCACCCTGCTGCTGCTGCTGTGGGGCCCTGCCCCTATCAGGACAATCCTGCTTCTTATGGCCAGTCTTGCCACAAGTAAAGCACTTCCCTGGGAAGTTCCCTCCCCTCTGCCCCTGCTGTCCCCGGCCCTGGTGGCCGTTAGCGTTCCTCCCTTGGCCCTGCTGGCCCTGATGAAACTGCTGCCCATTCTGCCCCTGTTGGCCCTGATGGCCGTTTGGGCCCTGATGGCCCTGACGGAAACCTCCCTGACCCTGCCTGTAGTTCCCTGACCGGAACCTCTTATTATCCCCCTGCTGGGTACCCTGCTCATTCTGTCTCTGCCCCTGACCGGTTTGTGCCCCGCTGGCACCATGTCCTCCAGTCCTACCCTGATGGCTAGACTCTCCCGACCGCTTGCCCTCGGCCATATGAAAACGGTGGTCCTGGCAGTGCAATAATGCAGCGTTAACCACATCAGAATACGTGGCCAACGATAGGTTCCCTAGCAGATGCTGACGGATCCTCCAATTCAACCCGTCGGTGAACTTCTCTATCTTCTTCTTCTCAGTTGGAATCTCGTCTGGAACGATATTCAACAGGTTAGTGAACTCGGCCTCATACTCGGCCACTGTCTTGCCCTCCTGCTTCAAACTCATCAGCTTCCTCCTCATCTCTGTATGAACTGCGGACGGAAAGTACTTGCGGTCGAACCGCACCCAGAACTCCTGAATCGTGAGAGTATCCCTCTCCTCTGCGGTGGTAATAGACTCCCACCACTGCAGTGCAGATCCCACTAGCTTGAAAGTAGCTAGCACCTGTTTCTGAACATCAGTGCACTCATGCATCCTCAAATGCCTCTGCATGTTCTTCCTCCATTGGCTCGAGACTACCACATCTGAGCTACCTGCAAACTTCGGCGGATGCGCTTTCCGAAAAGCGTCTCGTACACGCTCCCAAGCAGACGGGAATGCATTAACCTGTGCTGGCGCGGCAACCGGCGCCTGAGGTGGTGCCTGCTGAACAACGGCAATGGCGGCATTCACCGCTTGAGCTACTATAGCTGCAACCTCAGCGGCGTTCAACATGCCCTGAACTGGAGCGGGCTGGGGTTCGGGCATTGCATTCCTGGGAACTCGTCGTGCACGTCGTGGAGGCATCTGAAATAAGAACAAAGTTTATAAGTTCACGGTTATAAACTTAATATAGCTGAAGAACGAAGCATACACAAAAAGAGTACAACAGTCCTAAAATATAGGGCTCTATATCAAAGAAAACGTAGCGGAAACATAATAGCCGTTCAGATCCTAAAGGACACTAGAACCTGATGCTCTGATACCCACCTGTGACACCCCGACTAATTAAATACCGGGTAGCTACTCCTTTATTAAATTAATTCAAAATGCCAAGTTGGCTCAGTTAATAGCATCACTGTCGAAAACATTTTATTATTTCTAACCACCTAGTATTTAAAAAGCAAGTTGCCAAATTTTAATTTAAGTCTGATTAACATGCAACAAGTGTAAGGAAGAAATAAATAACACCATTCACCATCCTGAAGTAAAACGAATAACCATCACAATAGAGTAAATAAAGTCTGGAGGAAAACTCCTCACTACAATCCCATAACTGAAATGAATAACCGAAACTGAAATAAAACATGCTAAAGTCTGAAAACTGAAATATAAAAGATGTCTCTAAAGAAATGGGCAATATGCCCTACAACTGATAGATGGTGACTCTGGAATCCAAAAGATAGAAGCGTCTACATGCAAATCCCTGTAGCTTCCACAAGCAGCTACAGCTCGTCACCTGAATGAGTAACCTATGCTTGGTGTCCTTGTGGCTGGGCACCTAAAATGGTTTTACAAAGAAAAAGAGATTTGAAAAGCAAACGGGTCAGAGCCCGAATGTGGAGTTATATTTTAAAAACCTCCAAGTGCTTTAAAAACATTTAAAACATTAAATGCAAAGTACATGTTAGGACGTACACTCGCATGATATTCTCACCTCTCGTCTAACTGTGCACTCCTAACGTAAGTACCCATCTATATCGACCCATACTACTAGCTAACTGACAACATAACTAGCTAGACTGCCAAAGGTTCTACCCATATTACTCGGTTCCATTTAACATAACAACGCTCGTAATTAAATAGAGGTTTAACGTAAACTCAGTTACTAAATATGCCATTGATATAACTATCAGTAAACTCATTATATATCTCGAAACAATACCGTAATATTTTTACAACATTAACATGAGGATTCCCATTAATTTAATGTATATTATTCATATCATAAATATACAATACAAGCACCCCGCGAACTAAGTTGTGGTGCACACATACTCTGCTATCCATCCCGGTACATCACGTACATAAGGATTACATATTCCGAATCTCTCAGGAATAGTTTACCGATAACATCACAAATAATGGAGGCGAACACAGTCACCATCACATGGGTCACGCACATACCTACGCTCCCATGATCAGCGGACTTATTAATATCACAATAAGTCTTTCTATGACCTATGTTCATCGAGGTACCAGTCTATATCCCCCCCGTAGGCACACAAGGATTAGAGGGTCCTAAGCGAACGCAAACCTCCCGTGATAGCAAGTATGGTAGGTATGTCATACACACAATCCATATACCAATACTAAGTAAACACACATCTTAGTAATACCATATTTTAATCGTAGTACTATTCTCATTCTCGTACTAACTCGTAATTATCACTATATATGCTATACCGGTTTATAATCATACGTGCCATAATTAATTCTCACGTCGTAGTGGACACTCACGTCTCGACCCAAACCGTCCATGTAATACAACTCTCGTATGTAAATTTCTCCTCATAAATACCCAAATGTCCCAATCCTATCATTACTACATCTACGGAATGATATCTATATCCTCAAATCAGTTTACGGAACTCCAAAAGTCAAAACAGTCCAAAATGGCCCAAACTGCCAGCTCGTTAGAAGTCTCGTTCGAACGAGTGTTCGAACGAGTTTGGACTGTCATCTCGTTAGAAGTCTCGTTCGAACGAGGCTGTTCGAACGAGATCCCAGTTCGTTCGAACGAACTGTCCCTTCTAACGATATCTCGTTCGAACGAGATATCGAACGAAATCCCTACTCGTTAGTAACGACTGGTCAACTCGTTAGAAGCTCGTTCGAACGAGTTCGTTCGAACGACCTGGGGCTGCTTCTAACGACTGACCAGTTTCGGCCCAGAATTTTCCCAATTCGTTTTCCATCCATTTTTACTCCTCCAATCTCTTCTAAAATTCGTTCCAATAATATATTGAGTTATCTAATCATCCTCAAACATGCTAAGGTGTTATACTAACATCTTTAAAGGGGTTTAATACCTTCTAAACATCATTAAATCACAAATTTCTACATTAACTCCCAATTTCCTTCAAGAACATAAACCCTAGGTTCTTCTCATCATAATTTCCCAGATTTTAATCCGTTTATACATCACATAGATATGAAATCTCTAAATTAAATCTTCAAACAATGTTTCTACATGCAAACCTATCCCAAAGTTAAACAACAATCTTCCAATTTCATGGGTTTTCTTTTAACTCTTATATAAGATTGATTAACAATGTTTCTAACATGGAAAAAGCATTCACTGCATAAGGAATGTAATTTAAATCACTTGCCTTGGTTTGATTCCGGATTTGGTGTTGATTTGATGAAGAATTTCTGCAGAATTTCTTCTCTCCAAGCTTCCTCTCTAATGGTGGCTTAAGGTGGCTAGGGTTTGATTTGGGGAAACTTAGAAAACCTAAATGACAACCTACGTAGCCTTCTAGGTTAATATGGGTTGGTTAATGGGCTTAATGGGTTTAATCCACATCAGATTTACATCTCTAATTTTCGTCACTTTTAATTCCTAAAAATGTAAAATTACCAAAATACCCTTTAAGTTACCGGTATGGCCTAAAAATACCCCGGGACCCAAACTATACCCCCGGCTAGTGTTTTCTGACTATCTCGACCCTTCCGGACGCGTTGGCGCACTCAAAACGACCATACGGATTATAGATTTTAAATTCACTTTTATTAACAAAATATTATACCGTGACGCGGCGGTCCCACGCGTCTCAACAAAATTTCTAAAATGCCGTATATAAATCTCACGACAAATTTTCATAGTACCAAATACATATATAATCATATATGCACATAATCAAATACCAATTCGCATCTCATTAGTATTTATAACCCGGATTAATTTCCAATTAATACGCATTTAATTAATTAATCCCAAAAATAAATATAGACAAAAGTACGGGGTATTACACCTTGCTTAAATTATGTACATTATGCATAAGAAAATACAATAAGTTATTCATGATGTCAAGTAACAAGTACAAGCAGAAAAAAGATGTGCCTTTCTTAAGAATAAAAGGAAAAGGCCTCCTAATACATCAAAAGGGTTCATCTGGCCTTTAGTCCCCTTCTATTTGTCATTTTCACTTAGTTTAATGTCAGTTTGGTTACCCACAAAAAAAATCTAAAAATCTCACTAAAACAAAAAATGGACACCAAAGTGTAAACATTGGAAACTCTAGTACAGAGGAAGCAATACTTACCATAGTTGTCAGAGGCGAAAGGCGCACCAAGGAGCCAAGGTCCTTGTGGAGCCTAGGCGCAAGGCGCAAGGCGAGGCGCGCGCCTGATCGAAGTGAGGCGCAAAGTTTATAGAACATGCAAAAGTTGTATATTTATAAATAATATCATTAGTGATCTAAAATTAGAAATATATAGCATAAATTATTATTATACACGCTAATGAAGAGAAGAGTCAAAAGGAGATACAGCTTATACCACTATATGGAAAAAAATATATATTTGAATATCAAATTTATGTAACAATTTGACTATCCAATAATCAACAAAAGAAAATATATTGACATATTCATATAATAAATACTCGTCTGTGAAAAGAAGAAATCAAAATCAACATATAAATTATTCAAAGATGCAACATTATTGGAGTTAAATTTTGTTTGTTTCTTTTGAGCAAGGTTCTTAAAAACGCGGGGAGTGATCGAGACGTGGAGGTCAAACCTTAAACCTTAGGTGTAAAAAGGCGTGAAAAGGCGTTTAGGCCTTCTTAATATATTTTAATATTTTTTAACCATAACAAGGCTATTAAAATACTAAAATTGTACATATCATAAAAATATGTCTGAATATTTGCAAATTAAAATACTATTTGATTATTTTGGATGAGATAATGGTCCGGTTTGTAAAAAAAATCTTCAAAAGGCGATATCGTTTCACTAAAGCATTATTGTTTTTAGAAAAAAGTGCGCCTTAAGGGTTTTACCAAGAATAAGGCGTAAAAAGCTTAAGGCGAGGCGTTTCTCCCAAGCCTCAAGCCTAGGCATGCCAAGGGTTTTTTAAACAGTGCTTTTGAGAAAGATTAAGTTTCACTAGGAATCTCAAGGACTTACTTTGCTTAGTTTTGGGGTGGGGAATCATCTAATCTTCTTTATTCCATTGGAAAATATGTAAAATAAGCATATCAATTGATCCATTCTTGTATTGGGGGCGTTATCCAAAAAAATTCCACAAGGCGCGCCTGAGCTGCGCTTTGAGCCTGGAGCCTAAGCGCACAAGGCACGCGCCTTATTGAAGGAGCCGAGCCTAAGTGTGGCAAGGCGCTGATGCTGAGCCTAGGTGAGCCTGGAGACTAGGCGCACGCCTAGGCGCGCCTTTAACAACAGTGATACTTACAAAATGACATCTAAACACAAAGATATACTTCGGGACTCGTCATAACCAAAATGGGTACCCCTCACAACTACAAGCATGTGAGCCGATTGGCTTAAGGTATGTATCCACAAACTGGAATAAACTGGAAGATATACTTCTGCGTAGTGTTGGAAAACTTGACATACCATATACTTGTACTTTTACAACTGTTCAGATATCTCGGCATTTGCATTTCGCCACATAGAAGGCCAAAAGAACCACTTAAATGGCTAAGGTGCAGGCAAACCCGGTATGACCTGCTCTCCTAATGACGATGAGGGGGTATACAACTCAGATACCGGGGAAAGGGAACCAATCCAGCAATATATACAAACCCGGAGTCCCGTGCCTTTAACAGGTCAACCTCATCAAAGCTAAAACCAGTGCCCTTCACAACTAACACATGTGCATCCTATGGCTCAACGCCCTGGTTTTCCCTACCAAGTTTATATTAAAAGTTGAACGAATATCGTTGCATAAAGTTGGACCACTTAGAATAACGATCACTAATTCTTTTCTACTATCAAGATATATCAACGCCTCATGGTAAGACTCAATAACAAACTTGCAATGAACCAAGTTTTCATGCAAGTCCCTAGGCTCTGGATGCAAAATCGTGTTGTCAAGGTGCCCACAAAGGCAGTCACCAATAAGGAAAGGAAGTACATAGGGACATTGAGGGTCCGGGTGGCCGTAGCTCTAGAATAGGCTCCCATGCAACCTCCTCTCCACAATATATAAATGAGAAGGTATTGGACTGGCCCGTGTGCAGAGTAAAGGGAACATACTGCCAAGGTCACCCCAACAACAAAAACCACACATCAATCTTTATTATAGTACACAAAAAACTCGTTGTGATATAGCCTGACTAAAACTCAAAATCGCGTATCCGGCCTCAATGGGTCCTTAAGGCCCAATCAACCTATACAACAAGTAATGGGAAGGGTCTATACAGAAGGCTGCAAAGTTGTTATCATCTCCTGAATTACCAAATAAACACTCAACAGTACAATCTGGCCCTTGGATTTGCAAGGAATGTACAAAAAGGCTATGTCAGCAGACAGAATAACGAACAAACAAAGACCAAACCTCACCTCTTTGATCCTGTGACACAATCAATTTCAAAAGGTATTTGTCTCGTGGACAAATTCCATTTGAAAAAAGTAAGGTCCTTGAATCCCGGTCACCTTTAGATCATTCCTGGTCGACCAGGTTCTGGAATGGCAGTCAATCAAAGTCTAACTGTCAACATTATTCTCTTTGTGACAGCTGAGAAGAGTTATAAATACTTTCCAACAAGGTCGGGAAAGAATTGAATTTTGACACTGAATACGCCGGATTTCGACTTGAGCATGGGCAACTCATAATCTCCAAAACTGAAGCTTGTAAGGAAAGAAAGGTTTTGAGTCCAAGGGTGTGGGTACCAAGAAATTGGTTGGGTGGTGGTATCAGGTTGGGGTGAAGGCGAATCTAGTACCAAAATTAATGAAAACAGCGGAAGCGACACTTACAAACACAGAGCGGATTTAAGATTTTGATATCTCAACCATAATCTTTCCCAAAGTAATGTAATGAATAGTAAATCCACGCAACCCCATTTTATAACGGGAGATGCTAATTACAAAACATCCTCAGCCACAAAAGCACACGATAACACAGTAAAAATAAAAAAAGGAACAGGATCCTGCATCACAAATGGGAGCCAAATGAAAAATGACCCAGTAAAACACACAAAAAAGGATGAAAAACAAGGAAGCAGTTGTGTACTCCCTTTTAGACATCCTACTACTGGACAGTTTATTATGCGACTTAGCTTCACACGAAAATACTTCCTAGAATAGAAAATTACCAATTGATGCATCGTCCACCTTGACACAAAAAAGTAGCTTTCAAATCCTTCTACAAACTGCATTCCAGTTAAGAGACAATCATTGATACATCCAGGTGAACCTGTGAAGCATACGTCAGATCGATAATAAAGCACACTATAATAGATTATATTCTTAGAAATGATAACAAAACAGTTTTCCCACATAAATGATTCAACATATTTCCAAGGATCTTCAACAAGCACTGGACCAATTCTCTAGTGAAAGCAAAGGTTATAGAATATATAGTCGCCATGGCACTACTTTTTATACACTTTGTCCATAACCGATAAAATGATGGACCAATTCTCTAGTGAATGCAAAGGTTATAGAATATATAGTCGCCGTGGCATTACTTTTTATACACTTTGTCGTTATTGCTTATTTAAAAAGTATATGTTCGTGTGTATATCGATCAAACATGTATACTCACATAATAAAACAATTAACAGGCTTTAAGAGATGCATTCTTAGATTCAATTCTTAAAACACTGCACATCTGAGGAACTACGAACATGTCCAGGGAGTTCTACTATATAATTTACTAGTGTAACATGTAAAATCTAAATCTTTCAATTGATGCAATGAGGATCTTTTGTAAGAAACAAAAACTACAAATGATATATTAATGGTCGAGTTCAATTACTCAATTTATTCAAAGTTGCTCAATCCATTACATAACTACAATATCTATGCTCATAACCAAATCAAACAAGGAATCAAGTCCCACTATCACATGATTCACATCCCACCATTAGGTTGATCACTATATAAATCCTTAGAAATTTAAATAGAAAATTACATAAATCAAGACAAATTAATTTCCAAAGATACCCAATGCCACATTCCAATCTCCTTCATTTTTTCGTGTTAGCTCCACTTGCATCATTCTCCCTACCATTCAAAAAATTCGACCTCGAGTTTGAAATGTTTAAGAATGAGATACTTAGTGTTGATGTGCATCCACTAGAGAAGGAGATATTAAAACTTCATTAGTGTATCATACATTCACAATAACGGACGTAAATGAGTGTCAAATGGAAAGTAAGAAGAAGATTTAACTCTCGTCTCAACTCTCTTAAAATCTCAAAATGATAGAATGCCCCAAATGAGGCTACAAGAGGGGTCTTTACAGAGGGAAGTAGAAGGTTCTAACTTGGGCTAAAGAAATGCTCCTAATTACAATTATACCATTATTAAACGTTAATACTTCCACCTATAATACTAAGCAAAAAATTACTAAAAGAAATACATCAAAATAAGAAAAATTACAAAAATGCCTCTAATGACTAAAAATGACAAAAAAAAATAGTGTGCGTCTTCTCCTTCACATCATTCTCCCCTCCATGAAAAAGAATTTGTCCTCGAACTCAAAAGGGAATGCCATTAGTGTCACCCTCTAGAATCGTGATGACAGCATGCTGGGGCGCAGTATCATCGGTCTCATCAAGGTACTCGGGGCCTCCCGAAGCAAGTAAAGCACGATGACGTGGCAAGGAACACTCTGAAGCCCAGTGACCTACTACCCCACAATTGTAACATTTGAATATCACGGGATGGGAAGAGGAAGGAGGAGGGGTGGTAGTGGCTGGTGCCGCTGTCGTAGTAGCAGTAGTAGGAGTCCCGGATGGAGCAGGTGAAGCAGAAGTAGGGGGAGCTGTCTGATGATATGCCTCTACCTTCATGGTATACTCCACCGTTGAATATACCCATGTAGCCCATGGATGTAACGGTTGATCCTCTGCTCCCCTGTCTCTCCAAGTCGAGCCCGTGTGCACAGAATCTAGAACCGCTCAGTATAGTCCAAAACAAATGTATCCTGTTTGAAGACCTGGATGCGAAGAAAAAGGTCTCGCTCGTATGTGGCATTAACGAAGGAAGCCATCATCGTTGCATGCAAGTCTGCCCACAACTGAATAAGGGGCAGTCCCTCAATGACCCGGCACTGCTCCAAGTTGTGCCACCATACGCTCGCATAACCTTGAAATTTGGTCGACGCAAGAAGGACACAACATCGGCCACTCAACCGCTTGTACTAAAAAATGCACTCCATATTAACAAGCCAATCAATCACCTCATCAGGCTAGAGGTGACCATCAAATATCAGCACATCAACTCGAAATCCCTTGCATACTCCGAGAAAGCATCCACAAGGCCACGCGAGTAATGGGGTCACCTCCCTGAAAGTCTTGGTCATCCGCATCAATCTCATCCTCGCCTAGCGAAGGATCCTCAAGTGAGGCTCGATGGTGCTGCCTCTGAGGCGGTTGACGAGTAGGAACTACTGTGGGAGGTGGGGTCTCAATCGGAGTTGAAGGTGGGATATATGGGGGGATCGTTGTCACTGTGGGGGGGGGTTGTTGTGACCACTGACAGTCTCTGTGGGCACTGATCTATCAAGTGTCTGCATAAGAAGCAGTGTCGCTCCGAAATAAGCACAAATGAAGTGACCTTTGGGCTCCAAGAGTCAAAAGGTGACAAGTGAGTGCGCCACTCCGTCGAGGGAGGGGGCTCAAAATCTAAAAGTGACTAGGGCAGAGGAGAAGAGGGTTCATCCTGAGGGTGACCTAGCCAATTCTGTACTCGCTCAAAGGTATCAACAGGAGCGGGGTATGCAAAATGGGTATCCACACTGACTGATGATGAGGAACATGATCCCTGTGTCAAGGTGGAGGTACGAAGGTATGAAGTAGAGGTGGGGGCGGAAGCGTGGCGAAAGTAGTATGGAGATGGGGGTGTGGATCAATGTTCGTGGGTAGGACTGGGGGAATGGATGGAAAAGAATAGGTGTGGTAGAGTTCGTGATGCCTCTGGGGGTGGTGGCGTGCTGGCTTGCGTATGTAGAAACGTGGAAGAGGTGCGAGTCATAGTGAGAGGCAATAAGGGTGGGATTTAGGTCTGTGGAGGTAAGGTAGTGGGGAGGATGATTCAGGGTGGTGGTAGGTGGGGAGATGGTTGTTGATGATCACATATAATTGGATCAGGTGGTGGTGGAGGGATTTTGTATGGTTGGAGGCTAAGGTTTATAAGTTGGGGATTGGAGTATAAAATGGAAGGTGAAACCCTAGAAGTGGGAAGTGGGTTACCTTGGATGGGGGATTTGTAAAATGGATTTGGATTGGGGGTGGAATTGATAGGGGGAAGAAGAGAAAAAATTATGCCCCTCGGGAGGAGGGAGGCGCTGCCGCCACCCAAGGGCGGTGTCGGGAGGCTATCTGACCATGATCAGGGTTGTCTGTGGTGGTTCCCATTGATCCAAGAAGGGTCTGACCACTGTTCGGGGCCCGTACTGTTTTTCGATGAGGTTTCCACCGTCATTTTCACCACCGGCCACCACGGAATTGGTGGATATAGGGTTTGAGCTTGACGGGGCAGTTTTTTTGGGGGGGTAGAGGGGTGGAATGAGCGGAATTGGAGGTGTGGGGATTAGGGTTTTGAGCGGGAGTGAGGGCGGCTCGTGGATACGCCCGATGGTGGAAGGCGTGCGTCAAGAGCGTTGATTCTGGCCACGATACGGTTCAAGACCTCAAATCGATCGGTGCGTGATCCCACGGGGGCAAATCTCCTCTTAGGTCCCATTTGCCATCATTTACGATTTTTGTGTTTTACAACAACAACGGGTGGAGCCAACGAGGCTCTGATACCAATTGACGTAAATGAGCATCAAATGAAAAGTAAGAAGAAGATTTAACTCTCGTCTCAACTCTCTCTTAAAACTCAAAATGATAGAATGCCCCAAATGTGGCTATAAGAGGGGTATTATAGGGGGAAGTAGAAAGTTCTAACTTGGGCTATAAGAAATACTCCTAATTATAATTATGCCCTCATTAAATTTCAATACTTCCACCTATTATACCAAGTAAATAATTACTAAAAGAACTACGTCAAAATAAGGAAAATAACAAAAATGTCACTAATGACTAAAAATGACAAAAAAAAATAGTGTGCGTCTTCTCCTTCACATCAGTAACAAAACTATAACATCACTTTTAACGTTTTCTCCGATCCATCAAATTCAGCTGGAATGACAAAGTCAATGGTAGCTATATCATGCAATTCAAGAGTCCATTTAAAATTCTCATGACCCAGACTTACAACCTTTTGCTCAGCATCTCTTGCTCTTTCCACAACACCCCAACCAACTTCCTGACTCACCTACCTCTGGAACTAATGTTGACCCGTTAAAAGACAACCTCTTCATGATTCTCTGTGCCGTAATCCTATTTGTCTGGTGTCCATAATAACAAGCACATAGGTAGGGGTGTTTTTTTTTCGAAATTCATATTTTTTTTTCGCATTCTGATCCGATTTTGAAACAAGTTTTTCAAATTCCGATTTTCGATTTTTCGATTTTTCTCAAAAAGATAGGATCGGGTCGGATCAGAAATAATCCTGAATTTTCGATTTTTTTTATCAGATTTTCTAAAATGTGCATATCCAATTTTTTCTGATTTTTCGAAAATATACGCGGATTTTGTATTGTAGTGTACACACCAACTAAAGTCCCACATCGGTTAGGAGGTCAAAAATCCTCAAACTAAGAGGCTATAAAAGGAGCATACCTCACTAAACCTTCATACAAATATTATGGAACTTGGCATTTCAAGTTTAACTTTTTTCCATTTTGTTCTTCAATTAGCACAAAATGTTGAGTTATTTTATTTTAAGAATTAAGGTCAAGGTCATGTTCCTTTGTATATTTGGATTTTTAGGACAGTGGTTTTCAGATTTATAAATCTAGTCCCTGTGGTACAATAACATTTATTTGTATGGTCCCTTTAGAGTTTGGACTACACAAAACAGGTAATTTCATTTGTTTTAGTTAAAGAGGTATTTATATTTATACCCTTAGTCATACTCATTTAAAACTCAATCTAAAAATAAATACATAACCCCACCTGCACCCCCCCACCCCCACCCCCACCCCCACCCCACCGAACCGAATCCTCGTCGGAACGCCAAAATCCTCGCCAGAGACCGTTGGAATTCTCGTCGTATTGTTTCTCTCTCCTCGTTTCACTCCCCCTTCGTCTATTTCTTTTATTTTTTTGGTCCGCGCCGCGACACCATTGTCAGCACCAGAGAAGAAGGTTTTTCGCCGGAAAAAAATATAGTGTTCGCTGGAAAAAAAATGGAGGTTTTAGTGAAAAAGTAAATTTATCGGTTTCGATTTTTTTTGTCAAAAAATATCAAATATGGGTATTGTTGAATAGATCTCGATGAGTAGATTTCAAATATATAAATTTTGTGAATTTTGGATTTTTAGATTTGAAGTCATAGACTTTTTAAAATTTGATGGTTTTTTTTTTTTTGTATGAGTTGTCAAATGACATATTGGTCATTTTTCATGGTATTTTTAGTAGAGGGACTAAATTTATAAAATTATAAGAAATGTCCTATTTTTACACACTTTGAGTTAGATTGGACATTTCCCAAAAACCCCTTATTTTATTTTATATCAGAAATTTTCTTTTATTTATTGAATTTCCGATTTTTCCTATATTACAAAAAAATTGGAATCTAAAATCAGATTTTTCTTTTAATTTCCGAAAAAAATTGAATTGAAATCGGCATTAATTTTTTTCCCCCAAAGATCGGATATTTTTCCAAAGAAGCCATTTCTTATCCGATCTCGCTGAAACACACCCCTACATATGGGGTGGTGTTGCTTAATCACCTGCATGGTTTATGCTTTGGTGAGACAACACTGAAAGTCCCTACCATTCCAAGTGACCAGCTTCATGACCTGATTGACTGAGGGATGCACGGATGCAAAATTTCTAAGCAGATTTCTCAACATCTGTGAAAGTTGTGCATTTGGCTTCATGTTGGTTTGAAGGATGTAGGTCTGCTTTGCAGTTATTGAACAATGGATTGTCAAACTGGTTGATGTTGACGAACAGTCAGGAATTTCCCATCCAGTGTTGAAAGAGGTGGGTGATCGAGGGCGAAACGTAGCGCAGTGTCAGCACGCCAGTCGTTAAATTTGTTTCACCCACCTCAATACAAAAACCTAAGCTGTGACTACACTCTTTTAAGGGAGTACAGCGGTCAGTCCGGGTATCAAAATCCACAGAGACTAGTTGTTAGAATTATATTGATTTAATACTTCAAGAATAAAAGTGTAAAAGATAATTGTTAACAAAAGAAAAGATAATACTAGGCATGTGTTTAAACTACGATTAACAACGGGAATTAAAACTATAAATTGCGACTAATATCCCTCACCTAGAGTTAATTAGCATAAATGGTTACATGGGAAAACACTACCACGATTAAATCTCATTTCAACAATTAATTAAATCTAGAGTTGTCACCCCCAAAATTGTCATAAAAGCCTACTATGATTTTGGCATCAACAAATATCCCGGAAATTACACACGCAAGGTCGTAAATACGGCGCATACATGATATACACAGTTAAATCTTCTAGGCGTAAAATGAAGAACAACCCAATCGAATTAAACTCATAAAACCCATCACCAAAACAAAGCAACGATATCAACCCAATGTGAGTTCAACTAATCACAACCTAAACTAAATTAGCTACAAAGCATGTTAAAAGACATTAATTAAATGAAAGCAAGTAAGTGAAAGCAATTAAATCTAGGTTACAAAGCAAGTAAACAAATAACAAAGCAAGAAAAACAACAATGGAAGGTTGGGTTAAAGAAGAAGATGATGAATAGTGACTTACAAACCCATTTGGGTTAAACCCTAGGAGAGAGAAGCAAAACCCAAAATCCCCTCCAAAACCCTTCTTCCTCTAACCTAACTAGTAAAAAGATATAAAAACAAGATAATGAAATATATGAAAATAGAATTTATGTCTTCAAATACCAAAAACCCACTTATGTAGTAAGTGGTAAAAGAAATAAAGATAAAAGAAAAAAATATGATTTGTCCAAAGTGGTTTTAATGTTGTCCTTCCTCCGCGAGAAATCCCGTAACTTCTTCGTTATTGATCGGAATCGCGCAGCATCAGCGGCCACACGAAGATGACTCAGAGGGCTTCAACTTCCATGAAGACATTGGACCAGAAACCCAAATTGTGGAATTACTAAAATGCCCCTATACGCGCGATTGTCAACGAAACTTCCTCAGAACGCTACCGAACTTCACTCTAAGCACCGTAATACCTATAAAAACTCAATTATACCTCGCAAAACATGTAAACATATAAAATAAAGGTTGTCTGTTAACGAGTATAAATATAGGAATTAAGGTGCCCGAGGGGGCTAAAATCCATAAGTATAGAGGGTGAATATATGCAATATTCCAGCCGAATCACAACCCCTAACTTACACATTGCTAGTCCCTAGCAATGAAATAATAACTACAAGTAAAACAAAAGAAAGGAAATATGTACAAAGGGGATAAATACCACTTTCGCGGGCGAACGATTGCATTTAGCATATGCAATAAGCCGTTAAACCCCTAGGTTTGCCTAGTGGACGAGTGTTGTCTCGTGAGGGTTTTCAGGAATGAAACCCACAAACATCAAATTTTCTCAAAATATGCCCGACCAACCAATATGCCAAGCTGAACAACAATTCAACATATTATTAAGAAAGCAAAAGAGAATTTTGTCCAATAATCCAAAACTATCTACATTAAAAGAATAACTATATGGAATTGAAAGCTCAAATGTGAGTGCACATGCAAAAGCTTTGATTCGGTAAAAATGCCTATAGCCCGGATAAAAAATTAGAACATGCTTCCACACAATCCTCTCCGAATATTACACTCAACAAATAGAAGCACTCGGAAAGGGGTGTAACACATGGGACATGCGGGCATAAAGAGTAAATGTAAATGGAAACTACGTCGTACACATGTCATCATTGAAGAACGTTATATATAAAATAAAAACATTGCAATCTCAATGAAAGGATATCATCATTAAAGAGGTGAAATGCATTTTCACAGATTATCGTAATTATTTAAACTTTTGAATTACAATCACCTTAGGATCACATAGGACTTATATAGGGTTATAATGTAGGTTTGGGGTTAAGGTTATGGAAGGAATGGAATATGTACGGATTAAACGGTGTTTGAGGATGAAAAACTTGGGATAATGAAAAAATGTGAGTAATTTCAAAATTGGAAAATAATTTCCATAACAAGCATTGAATATAACATTAGAAAGTGACAAAGGTTACTGATCACTATGTACATAAATGAAATACTTTCATTCTTTTGTTTTCTTCTTTTTCTCTTCTTTTCTTTTACTTTTGTTTTTTCGCCTTTTCTTTTCTTTTTCACTCTCACATGCTTAATTATAACAAGGAACACGAACATCATTCAATCCCAAGTATCATTCCAAACAAAGGTATGGAAGGTGATATATATGGCTTATAACTCCACTGTGGAGTTGGTTATGGGAATATGGGTAATGAAACGAAAGGCTATATTAAGGCTCAAAGGGGTTGACTAGGGAAATATTTAAGGTGAGGTCAAGGCCAATATGGGTGATATAACAAAGATGTCCTTTGATCATTTCCTAAAGTTTACGCAATTCTCGAGTCAAAATAACTTTAAAAATCATGCTCAAGTAACACATTTCATATATGAACTCAATTAATGAACAATAAATGAAAGGATAGTGAGATTACCGACGAATTCAACGTTTTCAAGAAGGAAAGAGTAATGTATAAACACTCACAAACGAAGAAAAGCACAAAGCTCGCTCGGTTTAAGTGTACACAAAGCAACAAAAAGATACCAAGTTATAATTATCCTACCGAATCATTTATAAAATATGCTCAAGTGCTCATGGGTTTTCGAGGTTTAATTCATGCATTTATTCTTAATATTGAATCATTTGTGGAATAAAGTTTAATAACATGAAAGAAATAGAAAATGCATCATTGAATTAGCAATTGTAGAAACCCTTTGAATTCCCGAGATGACACACACTTGGTCGAATCATACTTTTTGATTGCGGCCATTTCAACCTAAAAAATAATAATTAGGCAAGACAAAAAAAATTATAACACACAATTAAAAGTTAGTCGGTGAACAAGTTGAAATGGTGTGTTCAGGTATGTGAAACCGGGTGAAAACATACCAGATTTTGATCAAATGTGTCGAGGTACGACAACGAGTGAAAAAAATGCAAGTGTATGCTAAACATCTCGAAAAAAATTTATTAAGACATTTTAGCGAACACTTGATGTGCACAATGTGGTATAAGGATGTGTGAGTACCCTTTGAACCAACGCAAGTCCCATTCATGAACAAACACAATAATTTGTGTTCATGAAATATTAAAGAAGCTGCCCTTCTTTCCTTTCGTTTGTGCATCTTTCTCCCATGCTTTCCCTTGGTCAACAACCAACAAAAGTTCTCTATAGTTCTTCACTCTCCTTGGTTTTCCCAGTTGAAGTTGTTCGTAAATTCTTTCCTCATTCCCTCTTTAATATCTGCGAATAATATTTGTCCATCCTTTGTGTATACTATATCCTCCCAATAGTTTTCCTTGCTTTTGTTTTTCGTTTTCATCTTTTTTCTTTTTTTGTTTTTCGTTGTATTCTCTATTTCGTTGATATAGTTTTCTTTTCCTATTTCTTCTGTTTTTAATATAAAGGATACGGCTTCACACTCATTGTAGCTTAAAGAAGCATCCCTTGGCATTGGATTTTGCCAAGCAAAGGCTGAGTTTTTTATTCTTCTTTCGATGCATCCATACATCAACAATCAAGCATCAAATCAAGTCAAAACAAGAAAATTGGAGCACACCCAACAACAAACTCACAAATTGTCAAAAAATGCTAAGACCTTATAAACATGACAATTATCAACCAACAACACCAATGAGACGTGGAAAATAGAAAGAATTTATACCGTGATGTGTAAAAATAGGTTGAAGTCGACTTGAAGTTGGGCAGAAAAAACAGGGCACGAAAAAGTAGGGAGGAAAGTAGAGGCGAGGTGTGTGAGAAAAGAATAGGCAAAAAAATAAGAAAGCAGCGATCGAGGCAAAAATAAGAAACCAGCTGCCCCCGGTCGACCACGATTTCGCTATTTGCCTTGGTCTGGAGACAGTGTGCGAGAGTAAAAGGACCGGTCGATCGCGGTCATGGGACCGTTCGACTGGGGTTTCAGAATTTGGCTTGCACCTGAGACAGAACCGGATGAACTATTAACCGGTCGACCTCGGTATGGGGACCGGTCGACCGGGACCCTTTTTTTTCAACACTGCTCGTTTCTTGCTATGGGAAAGACCTGCTCTAGCTGCTCTAAAAGGACCTGCTTCTTTTCTCTTTTTTTTAATATAAAAACCAAGACCTTTTTTTTTTTGTATTACAAAGGGAAAACCTGCTTGTCTTTTAGCTTGCAACCATTTGTTAAGACATGCAGCTAATTGCAAGCACACATATATGTGGACCTGCTTGCATTTTTTTAGCCTGCCAAGCCCTGCTCTTGTTTTGTTAGCAAAGACCTGCTCTTGTTTTATTTTTTAAAAGCAAACTCTATGTTGTAATGGAAAATGAGGGGGGGGGGGGTAAAAAAAAACTAAAATTACTAAAAACCAAGAAAAACTATAAAAGATTAAATAAAAAATATTTATAAAAAATACTATAAAAGAGTATATACACAAAAATATTAATGTAAGGATCAAATTTACAAAGGGTGACAAACACACACAAATTAAAAAAATGAAAATAAATGCATAGAAGCGCGGATGAGTGCAAAAAAAAAACGAAAATATTTTTGTTAGTTAAATTTTTAGCTTTTTAACAACCGCATGTCCGGGGCACACAATCTTAGTAAATTCAAGTACGTCGAACCTACAACAAGTGTTAGAACCAAGCATACGCAAAAAATAAAGAAAAAAAAATTAACTAATTACACTAAAATCAATACGAAAATAATAAAAAAAGAATTAACAATGTACAACCTAAATTTCAATTACTCATTAACTATACAAAATGAGTTGGAAATTTCTGAGGGTCCGCCCAAACAATGTTTTGACTTTGAGGGATAATTGGCGGTCCCTCAATTTCATGCATACCTTCCGGAAAATATGAATTCCATTCAAACAACGGAAGGTATGTGTACGACGGAAGAAAAGAATCCATTAAAAAAATTTGGGGGAAGATGGGGGGGTTGGATTGAACGAGCGACGAAAACACATGGGATCCAAGAAAATTAGAATTTCCTCCCAAAGGATTTTCAAAAAGCATGGGGGGAGGGACATACAACAGAGAGGATCCCATCAAAGCAAACAACTCGAGCAAGTATACCTCATCGGTGAATGGATTGAACGTTTCGTAACTTTCAACCGACTCATAGGAATGTTGTAATGGTTGAATAATGGTGAATGGAAATGGGGATGAACTTGGAGAGATGACTTGTCACCACTCGATGGTTGAATTCCAAAGGAAAAAGATTCACTTTCAGTGAAATGTTCTTCTAAAATCGTTTGAGGTGAAACAAAAGTGTTCAACTCATCATTGTTGTTTATGGAAGAAATCATCTCATTGGAAAGTGCATCAATCTCCATATCTTCATTGTTTTCATTCTTCATTATGCCTTGGCCTAAACATAAAATGGTTTGTTCCAAAGTAGGCATCGTCGGCTCAAGAACCTCGAATTCCTCATTTGGTTCAAAACATTCGTCGTCTTCCGAAGTTTCAAGAGAAGAATCATCATTGGTTTTAAATAATAAATTCAAATCATGCTCCCAACAACAATTCTCCTCCCGATAAAAAGTATCAAATTTTTTGACTTTGCAACGCTGCACCAAACGAATTCGGGGGCTTCGCAACTTCTCCAAATAGACTAATTTAAGAACTATTATCGTAACTTTTAAGCTTATTAGTATAACAACTTTGAAAGTTATTGTCATAATAGTCCAAAGCAACAGCGCCATTTTGATCGAGGGCGAAAAGTAGCACAGTGTCAGTACGCTGGTCGTTGAATTCGTTTCACCGCCTCAATACAAAAACCTAAACTATGACTACACTCTTTTAAGGGAGTACATCGGTCAATCCGGGTATCGAAATCTACAAAGATTAGTTGTTAAAATTATATTGATTGAATACTTCAGGAATAAAAGTGTAAAAGATAATTGTTAATAAAAGAAAAGATAATACTGGGCATGTGTTTAAACTACGATTAACAAAGGGAATAAAAACTATAGATTGCGACCAATATCCCTCACCTCGAGTTAATTAGCATAAATGGTTACATGGGAAAACTAGTCTACCAAGATTAAATCTCATTTCAACAATTAATTAAATCTAGAGTTGTCACCCCCTAACTTGTCATAAAAGCCTACTATGATTTTGACATCAACAAATACCCGGGAAATTACACACGCAAGGTCGTAAATACGGCGCATACATGATATACACCATTAAATCTCCGACGCGTAAAATCAAGAACAACCCAATTGAATTAAACTCATAAAACCCATCACCAAAGCAAAGCAACCATATCAACCCAAGGTGAGTTCAATCAATCACAACCTAAACTAAATTAGCTAGAGAGCATGTTAAAAGACATTAATTAAATGAAAGCAAGTAAGTGAAAGCAATTAAATCTAGGTTACAAAGCAAGTAAACAAATAACAGAGCAAGAAACACAACAATGGAAGGTTGGATTCAAGAAGAAGATGATGAATAGTGACTTACAACCCCATTTGGGTGAAACCCTAGGAGAGAGAAGCAAAACCCAAAATTCCCTCCACAACCCTTCTTCCTCTAACCTAACTAGTAAAAAGATGATAAAAATAAGATAATGAAATATATGAAAATAGAATTTATGTCTTCAAATACCAAAAACCCACTTATGTAGTAAGTGGTAAAAGAAATAAAGATAAAAGAAAAGAAAATGATTTGTCCAAAGTGGTTTTGGTGTTGTCTTTCCTCCGCGAGAAACCCCGTAACTTCTTCGTTATTGATCGGAATCGCGCAGCGTCAGCGGCCACGCAAAGATGACTCAGAGGGCTTCAACTTCCATGAAGACATTGGGCCAGAAACCCAAATTGTGGAATTACTAAAATGCCCTTGTACGCGCTATTGTCGACGGAACTTCCTCAGAGCGCTACCGAACTTCACACTAAGCACCGTAATACCTACAAAAGCTCAATTATACCACGCAAAACATGTAAAAATATAAAATAAAGGTTGTCTGTTAACGAGTATAAGGAATTAAGGTGCCCGAGGGGGCTAAAATCCATAAGTATAGAGGGTGAATATATGCAATATTCGAGCCGAATCAGTGGGCAAGCGTTGTGGAGAAGTTGGGTGCGGGGGTTAAAAATTCAAAACCTGATGATTTCTCTGGTTATGATTTTTTTGCTAAGCAAGATTTTACCCCGACGCTAGTTTGGATTGGTTTAGCACCCTAGTGCATTTTGGCAATGTAGAGGGTTATTGTAGTCGGGATTCTTCTGGGGTTGTTGACGTTGTGCCACTATAGGCCAATTTTGATCTGGCTGAGTAGGACCGTTCACTAGAGACTGTTGGATGGTTTTGGTTTTTATTAGGTGGGGGTATGAGGAGGCTGGATGTTCTCTTCCTCCATTATTGCTTTAAGGTACGGATATGCAAGTAAGTGCAAGAGCCGGTTCTCACTAGAGCTTAGGTTAAGTTTTGATTGAAGCCATAATTGTTTATATTATAATTTGGTAATCCTTACTTGCCTCAACACAATAGAAGGCAGATGTCTAGTACTTATATTAATGAGGGAATACAATGGGTTGACCAAATTACCCTTTATGGTCAATTATATAACTTAAATTGGATAAAATAAATGAATAGACATTCCAACGCTCCGCCTCAAGCTAATGCATAGATATCAACAAGGCCAAGCTTGTCAATAGCAGCCCGAAGAAGAGAAGAACTAACAGTATTGGTACGAACACATATGTAACTTGTTCTCTTAAAGAGGACTGATGATCCCATGACAAACCTTATCTCTCTCTCTCTCTCTCTCTCTGTGATTTGTCCTCTTATAAAGAACCGAATCAAAAGCAAGTAGAATAGCCTATTTATTGTTACAATGCAGGACATAAGTCTTCCCAAGAAATCCCAGCTCCTTAAAAATAGAGCGAATCCATATAATTTCACAAGTGCCGAAAGTCATGGCTCTATATTATGCCTCATGCAAGGAATGCAATATAACATAGTACAAATCGCACTAGTAGAGAGGTCATCACAAGCTCCACTATATTCTAAATGAGTGTAGCTCTATAATTCTCTTGAGAACCTGCTGTAAAAAAAATGAAGTACAAAATGTTATACATTGCATCCAAATGGATCTACATGTAATACACTGCATCCAAATGTAATACACTTTCCCAAGAATAATTGATATATATGAGCACTAGTATTGGCTAAGTAGATGCGATGAATCACCAAATGCTTATACATACACGGACCTTTCAAAGGTTCACAGAGTTAACACAAGCTTCAATTAGGTTTCAAAGAAGATGAAGTTGGTTTGCACCCACTCATATCCTCAAGGAGATCCATAACATAATTTCGTCTATAAAAGAGATATTTCATGACCAAACCTAACAACTTCAATGACTAGAAAATATCAAATTAAACTAAGGCCTTTCACATCGAATATCTTTCCCAAACCCGTCCTAACTTATGCAATTCCAACATATTAATAGCATCGACATACGCTAGATCAAAATCTTCCCAGATGCCTTATGATGAAACAAGCATGGTCTGACCACCTTGTAGATCTAAATCAAGGATAGCCTCACTAAATTTAGGAACCAGGCCCATGGTGGTGACTGCTTCAGCACATACAAAGACTTTTCAAAGACTTTTGGAGAAGATAGAATTTCCCAACATACTCCCCTCACGTGGAGGATCTATGTACATGACCTCATCCAGGGCTCCATAAAGAAAAATATTCTTTACATCAAGTTGGTGAAACCGCCAAGAGAAAGAAGTAGCTAAGGAGATGAATAAGCAAACAGTGTTGAGTTTAGCAACTAGGTAAAGGTAAAACCAAAATCCTTAACTGGAATCTTGGTAAAGCACTTCACAATAAGATCTTTATACTAGTCAAATATCCCATCAGCTAAGAACTTGAGTGAATATACCCACCTATAATTATAACATACTGATATCATGGTTGTTATGATAGAGTTATATCTCATATCAACTGGTTGAGTAACGATCCATATATCTAATGATTTGCACTCTTCTAACATTGAGGTCTTTTCAGCTCAATTGATAAGGCATGTAGTTAGTGATACCACATGTCGAATTCAAACCTCACTGCCACCAGTTTGTGGATATGAGTTAAAAAAGCATACCGTTGTGTGTTGTTGTGGTTAAAGTGGGGACAATATCAGTAATGGTAGAGTAGGGTATTACAAAATGGTATCAGAGCTAGTATCCAGCCTAAACAAGTGTGCTAACATGTTGGGTGGTGATTGATTTTATCCTAACAAGGACGTTGGGTTCCCCACGGGAGATGGATTGTAATAAACTGGCATCATGGTTGATTTAGTAGCCCAAAAGTTGCATCTCGTATCTCCTGGGTGAGTAGATGTCCATATATGTAACAATTTTCACTGTTCTACTACCGAGGTCTTTTCAGCTCGATTGGTAAGGCACGTAATTAGTGATACCACACACTAGGGTTCAAGCCTCACTAGCACCAGTTTATGAATGTGAGTTAAAATAAAACCTCACTATATGCGGTGGTTAAAGTTGCAAAAATATTGGTGGTGGTAAAACGGGGGTATTACAACAATCACCTGTCTTATCCCTTTTAGGTAAATAAACTTATCCCAAGTATGATTACGTTGCAAAGCATCTATCTCACACTGCATAGCTTCAACCCAATGTGAAGCCTGTAAAGCTTCGAAAACATTTTGCGAAATCCAATAGGAGAAGTAGCCATAACAAAGGTTTGATAAGAATAAGATAGACCCTCATAAGAAATAAACTTGGAAGAAGATTTAGTAGAACACATATAGCTATAGCAAAATGGCTCTCTACGCTCTCGAAAGGGGTATCGAAGCTCGGGGTGTATTTCAACAAGATCATATATGAGCTCATTAGTAGGATCAACAATATGTTCAATTGAATGAGAAGTGTGACCGGATAAGGGCTAGATAATGGCGGTAGAGATGTGTGAACATGGGCAATGAGAAAATACATGTGGAGAATGAGTAGCTGGAGATGCATAATTATTAAAATCAAAAACATCTACAAGGTAAACAATATGTGAGTCCTCGGTTCATGGAGTATAAGGAAGCTCAAAAGTAGAGCCGCCAAAGAATGACAAATTTTCGTGACTTGTGACATCTAGAGTATGACGCATACGATATGTAAGGATTATAACAATACCCTTTGAACATATTAGAGTATCCTACAAAAATACAACGAATAGCTTTATCATCAAGATTTGCCTGAATAGGAAATTTATTACAAAGAAAGAAAGTATGACCAAACACATACGAAATTATAGAAAACAGATCTTTACCAATTTAAATAATCTGTGACTGGGCCTTATTCTGAATACGCAACTTAGAGTACGATTCAGAGGGTAAGCCGTTGTTAAAACGCCAAGTATCAATAAAATTGGCAAACCTTTATCTCCTCAGCAAACAACGAACCACCCCATGAAACTTCTTTCAGCAACCCCAATTTGATCAAGAGTATATGGGCAAGTGAGTTGTTGAAAATACCTTGTTGATTAAAATGAGAGAGATTAATTTAAGACTACTCTTTAGCATTATCTCACTAAATCTCTTTAAAAACAACTTTAAATTCTTTTTTACGAGTTGTAAGAACTGAATAAAAAGAGGTAGCACATCAGAATTTTTACGAAGCAAATAAGCTAGTTATACCACAAGTAATCATCAATAAAAGTAACGTAATATTTATGGTCTGAAAAAGATGCAATAGACAAAGTGTTCCAAACATTTTAGTGTATTTAATCAAATCATGTGACTGTTGCATGCCCCTCTCCAAAATACTCACAAACCTTCTTCTCAAGTGGTTTTTCTCAATTGGCATTGAAGAGGAACTCGAAAACAAATTTCATGTATTGGCTACAAAAGACATTTGATCAGTCATAGCATAAGACTCAGAAACAACCACAAATGAGAGCATAAGCTTAAAGCGACGCTCATGCTTCTCAACCAGTGCATACACTTCATTTAATAGAGAAAGAGGTGAAGTGCTCGAAATCTGTAACCGTGGAAGCTCAAAATCAGCTCCTAGACCCCTCAAGAAATGATATTACTTTTGCTTCTCTACTCAAGCTACAAAGAATATTACATCCTGCTCAGTAAGACCTTCTATATCAGCTAAGGGACCATATGAAGCATACTCCCATCTATGAGTAAACGAGAGTATATAGCAGTCATAGCTTTCCATAGGCCTGGAATACTGAAAAATCTCATAAAATCTCGGCTCCATAAAATTGACATGCATCCCATATTATTAGTATATTTATTTGTCAACAAACCACTGACTAAAGATTACATCTAATTCCTATTGTGTTGGAATCTTTCCAATGATCCAATCAATTTTTCCTTTGGTGCCATAAAATATCTAGCCCTCGACGAAAATCTTCGGCCATTATGGGTAGTAACAATCGACGTTCTTTGATCAAATCCCATGATGTGCTCTTCACTTTGACAATTTTCCCGCCAAACATTATTCACAAACTTAGGATTAAGACATTAACAATTACAGATTAATGAACAACTCAAATCAACCCAGAAAAAAGAATAAGAGATAGATACAAAAAACAGCCCAAAAATCTATCAATTGGCCACTAAACTGTAATGGAGCAATCACAACAAATAAATATCTATAGATTACCTTTAATTTCATATTATCAATGAAGAAAACAACTTCAAATATCCGGAAGACAGCTGATGCTTCGTATGATAAAAAATTGTACCAACAAACTACCACGTCACAGGTGGATAATAGGAGTCCCTTTATTCAAGAAAATCATCACAGAAATTGCAGAAAAAGCTCCAAAAATCAAATCCTAAGGCAGCCTGCAGCGGGAAAGAAAGACCTAGGAGGAAAGGGGGTGCATCCTTAAGGAGACCCACCGAAGGGGCAGCGCACCATAGGATTTGGTCACATAAAGCGTGAGAGTCTAGTGATGGTGCTGGATTAGGTGGTTGTGGTCGTGAGAGAAGAAGAGTGATTCTATTTTTTCT
Organism: Sambucus nigra; assembly: GCA_949130495.1. Lineage (NCBI taxonomy): Eukaryota > Viridiplantae > Streptophyta > Magnoliopsida > Dipsacales > Adoxaceae > Sambucus > Sambucus nigra. Next base: position 17,539,403 of record OX422214.1, read on the forward strand.
CTTTTTGTAATCCTTCACTCAATACAAGGCAGAGGCATAATATTTATATATAGGAGGAAATATAATGGGTTGACCAAATTGCCCTTTATGGTCAAAAATTGACATTCCAACCCTTATTAGAAGACAATTCAAAGGCCTCTGGATCGTAAGGAGGTTGCATCTTGTACGTCCGTTAACTTGATCTGTCTTGTTAAGACCATCATCGTTCATGATTATTATTAGGATCGTAATTAGGTCACCCTTGCTTGTGAGCCATGCGATTAAGTTGGCTAGCTTGTTTATCTCCCGATACTGTCACATGGCATTATCAAAGTAATAAAGTCGTAGAACCACCAGACTTTACCTTTGAACAGTCTTATTGAACCCCTACTCTATCGACCAGTTGAATAACATATCTAACAAATCTAAGTCTTAACTACCATCTTAAATTTCCAAGCAACTTGAAATATATATTTCCTCACCACCATTAGCGGGAATTGATAACTTTAAGATCTTCCATTTCACTCAACAAAATATATATTAAGTGTTTTAACACCAACAAACATAAAGTGTTAGACACAGTGGCTTATTATATATGATTATTACTCCCATCTATGCTTCAACCTTTCTAATGACACCAACAGGGGTTATTTATCGAAGTACGTGGTTAAACATTGATGTCAAAAACATGGCAAGCACTTCCTACCTTTGACTTAACCATATACTACTTATCCCCTAGCCCAAATATTTTTAGGAAACATAACTATATGAATGGTAGTTAGTGTTGTACACCTAGCCGAATGGTGGAACGACACTACGTTCCATATTACCCTACGTATGATTCCTTTCGAAGAATTCCATGGATACAAGTCACCACAGCTGTTACTACCACAACCCTTACAAAAGTTGTTGAGGTTCTAAAAGATAGGTCCGCCACTAACAGAGCGCAATCAATAATGAGCTTACAAGAAGATAAGAATGACTATGCATATCTTTACCACAGGCATAAGGGCAACCAATAGTGTACTTTTGCATGATTCTTGAATAAGCCCCTAAATTATATGGCCATCTATCCATGTCAGCATGTTGAGCCATAGGTATAGGCGGGTTAGGCAGCCACTTAAGAGTCCATTAAGGGACGGTTACAACCTTGACCTACAATACCTTGGGGGGGGGGAGTTAAATCTCAGGGGTCAAACAAAATTATATATCAACCACCCCATATATAGATATCATGAAAGAAAGATTTTTGTTTTCCTAATGTTCTATACTTCACTGTGTTTATAATACCCCGCCCCAATATTTTATTAATTTTTCCCCGCACAAATTGTAAACATATGAAAACCTTGGGATTTGGATCATTATGATAGAATTTATAGCTGCAATTGACTGTTAGGGTCCTGATTGTAATTGTTGGAAGTTTGTGAGTTAAAATTGGAAATTTGGAGAAAATAGAAATAGGGTTGTTCAAAGGAAGTGGAGGCCGTTTGAACGAGAAACAAAGGTCGTTCGAAGCAGGGGATCGAACGAGGGTTCGAACGAGATCCCACTGCATAACAGGTCCAGATCGTTCGAAGGTCGTTTGAAGTGTTGGATCGAACGAGGTTTGAACGAGATGCCTTTCTCGTTCGAACGAGGGGTGAATCTCGTTTGAACGAGGCCATTCAGATTTTTAAATCGAGTTGCCCTTGTTCGCTGTCTCATTCTGGGCCATTGTATTGATGAGTTGTCGAGCTCTGGCAAGCCCAAATTGGGCAAAAATGGGATTTTGGTATTTAATGGGTTTTTATAAGAGTTTAGGTTCATTTGGGTCATTTGAGTTGAGAGAGAAGAGAGAGAGAGAGAGAGAGAGAGAGAGGGGTGGGTTTTCCATCATTCGTGTGTCCTTCCACCTCTCTTTACCACAAACCACCATGCCACCACCACCCCTCTACCTTGTATCCCCATATTTGTTATGTATTCCACCATATTTGAACCATACATACCCATTTCCGCCATAGACGAGGACAACTACGAATTTATGGAGTTATTGTTGGGGGTTCTTGAAGATGGAAATGGAAGATTAATGGAGTTTGAAGGGGGGTTTTGCTTGGAAGCTTGATGGAGCCTGCTTTTGGAGTTAGGCAACCTTCTTGAGGCCACCTTAGGAGGTGGGAGGTTGCCATCTTGTTAGACATTTCATGCCTACCATTGATGAAGCTCCATTTGAGATGGGAAACTCTACTCTTAGTATTAAGACTCTTTTGCATATTGTAGTCTTATTGATTAGATTATATGAGTAGGATGCATATGACTAAAATGATAGGTTTTTAGTAGAGTTGGTATTAACCCATTCAATAGGATTTTTGGAGTTAAAATCCATCTTCTTATGCAAATAAACTTATAGTATTTGGGTAATGAACATATAAGCAAGTTTAAAGAAGGTTTCATTGGGTTTAAACATGAAATGAAGAAATAAGAAAATTCAGCCCTTGAGGTGTGTGTAATGGGTGTTGAATGTGTTAAAAATGTGAGGTTTCAAGACTACACGTGTTCATAAAGAAAATGGAATATTTTTTATAATGTAGTCTTATATGTTTAATGATTCTTGAAAATAAAAATTGTTGAAATAAAGATGTTTCCAATTGAGTAGAATATTACTCCAAAAGGTTAAACAGGCATTGAGGTGTAAAACACACTTAAGAAGTTAATGTGGATAACTTAATGGTGTTTTGAAAAATTAACACTTGTGAAAATGGAGTAAAAGGTGAGTTTGGAAACAAATGAGTAAAATGGTAATTGTACGTAAAGTTGAATATTTTTATGAAATAAAAATGTTGGAAAAGGTGTTACACATGATAGTCCTAATGAATATTTTGGAATAAAATCAAGGCCAAAGTGTAAAGGACATGAAATGATGATTTTCAAAGTGTAACAAGTTAGGGTGAAATCCCGAGTTTTGGCTTCGGTCGGATAAAAGGAAAAGCGAAATAATGTGGACATTTGTCAAATATTAAAACACATTAAAAAGGAATTCGGATGAGACCGAAAAAATTGAGGGCCCGGAGCCCTCGGGTGAAAGACCCAAAAACTGGCCAAAGCATATGGTGGCGTCGCCAGCGGTGTGGAGCCCGTTAAAGTACGCGGTTATTAGAAGATTCCGAAAAAAAGATAGGGAATAAGGAACATGTCAAGAAATGGGTTCTATGGTGAAATTGTGTTAAGACAACCTAACTTGAATGAATTAATAAATGTTCCGGTAAAGGATAAAAGGGACAAGTAAATGTAATGTCCATAAGGTAAAGAAAAAGCCAAAGTAAGTAGATAAAAGGGTGGTTAAGTAACCTAAGAGGTTTAAACATAATTAACACGAAGTTGTGTTGTAAAATATTTTTAAAGGCTAAATAAGTATTTTCTAAAACAGTGTTCGCGTGTGTTGAAAGGGTGATTTTCAATGAAAATACTAATATGGATTCGTTAAAATGGAAAGGGTAATTTCGATAAAGAAAAGGCTTTTGGACAAACCAAGTGGAGTTGTTTCAAATATTTAACCGTGTGTGTTAATTAAAGGGATGAATGTCAAAATGAGATAAATGAAATCTTTTACAAGATTAAGGTGAATTAATCGGGATAAATAACGTTTTCGAAAGTAAAATGGTTTCATGCATAAGGATATGTATATATATGTATATGTATATGTATATATATACAAGGTTGTTGCATGTGCACGTAGTTATAACGTGTTAGAGTCTTCTTTTTGCCGTTCAATTCTGACGTGAACTATACGTCAACGACTTAAAAATCAAGACAATGTGATTTATAGAGAAAAACAAAGAATTTCTTATATTTCAAGAATTGAGAAGTAACTACAAAATGAGAATACAAGCCTATTTATAGTAGAGATATTACTTGCTAATCAAGTAGTAATTAAAATGACTAAAGGACCAATTAAGAAATAAAAGAATACCTAATTAGTTCCAAACATGCTTGGCAACTAATTAAGGAAGGAAAATGCCTAAAAAGAACTAAAACTAGAAAATACAACGAAAATAAAAGGAAGATAAAATGGATCCCCATCACTCTCCCCCCCCCCCCCTCCCCCTCAAAAAGAGTTTGTCCACGAACTCAAAGGGAAAGACCAACAGAGTCACCCTCTAATATGGTAATCAATGCATGGCCAGGGGACTACTCAGTCTCGTCTAGATACTCTGGGGGCTGATCCATCGCTAGCAGGGCCGTCGACATGGCTGAGGGCAATCAGAAGCTCGGTGTCCCACGGTGCTGCAATTAAAGCATAAAAATGTGGGAGGGCCTGTATGGGTCGCAGCGGAAGTGGCAGTAACTGGAGTAATGGCCGAAGATGTCGAGGATGAAGCTGCAGGAGGAACAGAACTCAAGGAAGATGGAGGTCGAAATGCTGCAGAAGCTGTTAGGGCTGCATGATAGGCCTCGACCTTAGTAGCATACTTTACCGCCTTCAAAAAAGTCGGTATCTCTCTCGATCCAAGGTCGCGGCGAATATGCGCCTGGAGTCCCAAAATGTAGCAGCTGATCCGCTGATCCTCCGTCTCGGGCAGGCGTGATCTAGTGCAGAGGAGCTAGAACTGCTCCCATATACTCTACTACCGAAGACGTGTTCTGCTGGAGAGACTGAATACGCGTAAAGAGGTCTCTCTCGTACGTCGAAGGTATAAAGGAGGCCTGAAGAGCTGCCTTGAGATCGAGCCAATCCTGGATAGGAGGGAGTCCTACAGCCGTCCTACGATAACAAAGGTCATTCCACCAAACACGGGCAAAGCCTTAAAATTTGATCGCAGCTAGAAGAACACATGAGCAGCCCTGAATCCGCTTGTAATCGAAAATTGTCTCCATAGCGGCGAGTCAATCGATCATATCATCCGGGGTGAATCTGCCATCAAACATAGGAATATCTATACGAATGCCCCCATGGAGATTCCATGAAAGTAACTGGAGTGCTAAAGAGAGTGGGTCTCCATCCTGATGAGCTCTCGAGCCCACTACATCACCCGGTGCAGGTGCAACATAATCAATTGGGTCTGGTGGCATCTGTACAGGTGGTGGGCGAGGAGAAGGATCATGTGGGGCCAGGGGAGGTGCTTGGGGATCACGCTGATAGTGGGGGCACGTGGCAATTAGTTGACTACGTTCTCCACAATAGAAACACTGACGATCCCGTAGTGGAATGGAGCGATGGGCATCGGGTGGAGGATGAAGAAGAATCAGTATAGAGTAGAGAGAAGTCATTATGTGAAGGGGTACAATGGGAAAATGGAGGAGGTGGTGCGTGTGGATGCAAAACACGGGTCAATATTTTGATATTCAAAAATACCAAAATTAAATAGGTCAGGTGGCTCGGGTGGTTGAATAGGGTTGAGATTGGGTGGATGGTTGAGGAGAATTGTGTTTGCGAATTCGGGCAACTCGAGTAGGGTTAATTTTTTGGTGAGTGCACATTCTTGGGTAAAATTAGGGGGCCTTGGGTTATTTGAGTTTGAATTTTGGTTGAAAAAATGGTATTGGGGGTCCGGGGTCGGAATGAACCCGATGTGGGTTTTGGACTTGGGTTTCAACTTGGACATCAGCTATGTGACTATTTTTTGTGGTGGTTGGGTAGTAATTGGGGTGTAGAAAGTTTGGATGTGATTTTTGGTAGGAATTTGGGGTGTAAGTACCAGGGTGGGGAAAATTTAAGGCAAAGAGGATGAGGTCAACCACCGGAAGGGTGGTCCGTCCTATTGATGCTGCTGACGGCAACAAAAGGACATTACCGGCAAGGTCATTAACAGCAAACTGTTCGTTGTGCGTCTGACATTGATCGAGGGTGTGCACATGTTGTCGGTTGTCTTCTTTTTGAAGAACAGAAGCCTCAATGATGACCCGACCTGGTGGAATAGCAGTCTAGGTCTTGTCGGCTATTTCTTGTGTCGGGTTTGGAGCAGAAGTATGCCTCAGTAGGTCAGCGACACGAGAATCGAAGTTGACCATCGGGATGGTGGCTTGAACAGGTGAGGACGCCAGCCGACGTCGGTGGATCAGATTTCGTTGGTCGGTGGTGGAGCCTTGT